>LR990290.1:6172500-6785000 GCA_905147355.2 Apotomis turbidana
AAAGTAGGACGTTACTTAGGCGTAGTTAGCCATAGAAAAAAAGCGTTCGGAAAAAGTTCAGTTGTGCAACTAAAATTCAAGGCACAATAATGAACCTCAAAACAGTACCTTAAGGTACATTATTCGATGGTTAATTTGTCGTTGTACGAGGGAAAAGTTGATACAAATTTTAATTAAATGAGTTAAGATTGTACACTTTTTGGTCTTCACCCATATTATTAATAGCTCTGTTAGCTGTAGATATCGCGATTTTTTTAATAGTGAAATATGTATTTTTTACCTTTTCTAGTCCCATATCTCCGCCATATTGAAAAATGACCAAAAACTGACTCGATAAATATATACATATTGTTTATTTATTTATTTAAACTTTATTGCACAAAACAAAATGGCGAACTTAATGCCTAATGGCATTCTCTATCAGTCAACCAGAGATGCTTCAAGTGGGTGCAGATTAGGAAATTAATCGTTCGGAGAGCTTCTAAGATTCAAGTGACGACACGTATATATTATATAACATACCTACCATAAATACAATGATAGATATATTTATTTACAAACTAAACATAATTATTGAACATGAAATTTCAAGAGAATCGATTGAGTAATGCAGCCTGTAGGGGAGAACAGCCGGAAATCCAGACATACGAAATTAATTTTAGAGTAGCTGAAACGGAAACTCTCGGGCTCTGTATGATTTTATCATAACAAGCTAATAAAACACGAACTGTAGGACAAAAGGTCGTGTCACACAAAAAATGTCGTACACTAATGTCCACTTGACTTATAATTAACTCCGTGTTAAAAGGTCGATGTCACGCTTTTCATATCACGTACAAACAGACGTAAGCGACATGACATGTCTAATAACATACGATCTTTTGTTCAAGTCCCGTTGTCATTATCTAAAGTCCGTGAGAGAAAACTCGATAACACGGTAATGCTGAAATCCCCTCATATATTAAGCATTGGGAGATCCACCTGTTGTCTGTCTCTGTTTTATGTTTAATTCATGGTGATAGCAAACGCCATGGATGAACTTAATCAGTGTCAAGTTACAGCTTAGAACAGAGTAACTACAGGCTTGAGGAAACGCATCAAAACCGCTGTTATAAATATTCAAGCAGCCATTTTCTCAATGCATTCGTTACCGCCATTTTTTGCGAAATGGTACACAAGTTTTTATTTTCTATGAATCAAGTAGCAATACGTAACTTGGAAAATTCACAAGGTAAGGTGGGGTAAGACCTGGAGATGACTGCCACAGTCCAATAACTAACTAAGTGTTAGTCGTACCTTAAACAATAAACTATGTAATATACTAATATTAATATTTTTCTTGTTGGTGTGCAATAAAGTATTATTGTATTGTATTGTATTGTATTGTATCTATTTAATAATATTAAAGATAAATGGAGCAATTTAATAATAACAAAATATATAAATGGACAATTAAATTCAAATTAAAACTAAAGAACTAAAATCTAAAATAAAGTAAATCAAATTAAGCTAAAATAAATATACAAAACTGTGCCCCCGCGGCATAGTCCCGAAGACGCTGGCAGCGTTTCCTCGCTGAATCGCAATGCTGATGCGTTGTGCGAGGAAGCTGCCAGCTCTTCGGTCACCAGTGGACTCAATGAGCTGTATTGTATTGTATGTTGAACTTACCCTACCTGACCTATTTTTAAGTATAAACTAAGTCACTAGGTAAGTACATCACAATTTAATTCAAAGAATAACTAAGAGAAATGGGCTACACGGTAGGTATGTTTTTTAAAAGTCTTCGTTTTTTATACAGTTAGTTATTATATTAATATTTTATTTCCAGTCAATAAAGTAACTTAAGCTTACCTATGTAATTTTATTTTTTATCTGTCACCAGTCCTGTAATCAAGATTGCTTTTTTGACCTGAGCACATAGTTAGCGTTTTTTTAGGTTGAAGTGTACATTCTGCTCTCAAAGCATCTGTGTCCATACGGTCACGGCCCGCCCATTATAATTTGATTTTATTATTATGGGAAACCGACTATTAATGCCTGTACGCATTTAATCCAACTATAGCCGCATAAGCGCGTTATAAGAGCATTCTTTACGACATTGTTCTTTAATTGCAATTTATAGGTAAAAACATTGTTAATAGCTACATTTAAGTTTGGTGTTAGGCAGTAATTATTGTTATTTAGTAAGGGTTAATAAAAATATGGTTTTATAATTAGAAGTTGGAGCGGATTGAGTAAGATTAGGTTATTAAGAAGATTTGAGGTTCGTGAGATTTCGTAATACTTAGTAACTTATCGGGTACCACCATACTTACTTAATCAACCTATAAAATTAACGTGCATTTGGTTCTTGAGTGGTGAACGTGAAAGACGCAGCGTGGGAAGGCCCCCCACAAGGTGGACCGACGACCTGGTTAGGATCGCCGGCATAAATTGGATGACGGTGGCGCAAGACCGATCGTTGTGGAGAACTTTGGGGAGAACTTGTCCAGTCTATGATGTCTATGATGATGATGAACGTGCATTATTTTTGTTTATGTTTACAAGAAGCCGATGATCAAAATTTCGCTTTAATTGACAGAAATTATGGTCGGATGAGAAGTGTAGTTGGCAGGGCATGCCTTCTATTAAGGACTTTTCCATTAAGTATTAATGTAAGAGCCTCCTAGAGCATAATTAAATGTGGTTAGTGAAAAAAAAATATTATTTATAACCAATATTCAATTTTACACAAATCGACCTAGTCCCAAACTAAGCAAACCTTGTAGTTACTATGGGATGGGTACTGACGACGATAGACTTATTATATAAATACTTGTACAGTCGCCATCAGATATATCGAAGCATATAAGGCGTCCATAAATATCGGAACACGACTCTTAGTGACTGGGCGTTACAGTACATGTTCACATATTTATGAACGCCTTATATGCTGCGATATGTCTGATGGCGACTGTAAGTATGACCCAGGAAACAAATATTCGAGTTCATAGTACAAATATTTGCCCCAGCCGGGTTCGAACCCAGGACCGCCGGCTTTTGAGTCTTTTGACCGCATCGTCAATATTATTTGGTAGAAATTTCGACACGCCCTACCTATCTAGAGTACTCTCTCTCTCTCTCTCTCTCTACCTTTGCAACTACAATCATAAATCGCTACTGTGTTTCCTGATTCGGCGGAGCTTAGTGATCCCGGTTCAGATTTTGTATGGCGAGATTTACTGGTTCCGTTACTGGGTTTGTAAAGAAAAAGCGTACCGGCACGCCGTAGATGATAATATTCAATAAGCAATATCTCATTACATTGTATATATCATTGCTACTTACGCTTCTATATATCATTGCTACTTACGCTTCTTGAAGTAACATTGATAATTAGCTGACTCCTGTATTTTGAGATATTGCATGACGTCTTCAAATTGAGGCCCAATTCCACTAAAATCTAAGCAGCGTTTTTAGCGGCCGGTTTCGTATACCTAATTATAATTATTTAATTTCTTTATTTCAGCATCATATGTAGTTAACTTTCTCAATAATACCGCTGTCCACAAACCTGCACCGAACAATCCCGACATCAGTACAGTTATTACGCGTATCTATCGCGCGTCGAATACAAATGTTTATTATGGCGGGAAAAAGTAGCCCCATTGTGGTGCGCCCGCGGCGACTCCACTGAAGGAGTCGCGTCCGTGAAATGCACAGGGAAATGTATGGAGTAGCTGCTATATCATAAGTTATTGTATTCACATTTGTACCAAAAAACAATATCGTCTTCAACGAAAGAAAAAATACTATTTTCTGTAGCCTTCTGTGGTCATCATTAGTTCCAGATCACCAATAATCCATCCGAAAGCTAGAGATACAAAAGAAATATCCAAATCACGGGAAGCGTTTGTATAATACTTGAGGAGTACCCTCAATTTCCCCCATCGGATATCGTGCGTCATTATACAAATCTTTATATTGGCGGTTAAAAATTTAAATTAAAAATTATTTATTTTTAAAGGATATTTTTTCACCCTCATACATTGGCTCCCCGCGTTCATGACTTGCGTTGGTCTATCATGTCTTATTCCTTCTCAAATTACGTCTTCCATTTGCCTCCTAAGAACTTTTAACTCCGAAGTAATATGCCCTTACGGCCATCGGTTCTAACCCTTGGTTCTCATGCGGATCTCCTCAATTATGATTCGATCACGCAAGTAACCTGCGAGCACAGCTTGCTCCCCAAGCACACAAGCTGCGTAAGCGCTTATGCAGCTTTTATACAACTAATTTAAGGAATTTCCTACCGCAAACTCCCTGCCGAGGTTTTCTCCGGGGGCTACAGTATGCGGTTCTTCAAGAAGAGAGTAAATAGGTTCTTAAACGGTCGGTAACGCGCGTGTGATGGTCCTGGCATCGCAAGCGTCAATAGACGGCGGTAACTGATTAAAATCAAGCGGGCCCATGGTTGTTTGCCACCCTCGTAGTATAAAAGAAAGTTGAATAAAGGCTGTATAAACACGTATGCAATCTTTGTGCCACTTGGGTCCATTTATTTTAAAGCCACTTTGATCCGTATAATATAAAAACAATATTAATATAAAAAATATTCATCTCCACAGGTTCTCTGTGCTCCTGTCGTCTCAGCGCGCTTTGGGCCAGCATTGTGGCACAAATGTGATCAAATTATAAAGAGTGGCGGTTGCCGGCGGCGGTGCTCCTGCGCGGCCAGCGAGGCGCAGACATCGCATTCTAAATAACTATAGGTATAGATATTACAAACCAAGTCGTATAAGAAATGATAAAAGATTATTCTATTATTCGTTATAAAACTAGAGAAGACTATTATTATAAAACTAGAGAAGATCGATGGATTATGTGAGAGAAGGAAGTGAAGAAAGTGGAGAAATTAAGGAAGACAGAGAGAGGAGAGAGGAAGGATGGTGGAAGGAAGTGGAGAGGTGAGTGAAGGGATGAAGAGAGAGGGCCGCTTTGGGCCAGCATTGTGGCACAAATGTGATCAAATCATGACATCGCATTCTAAATAACTATAGGTGTAATAGGTATTATTACAAACCAAGTCGTATAAGAACTAATAAAATAAAAAATCTATGTGGTAAAACCAGACATGGACATTCGCGACATGAATAGGGATAGGGAGGGCTGGAAGGACCCAAAATAAAATGTTAGAGTTATGCGACATCCGCTGATTTCCTACGTTCAAACCGATATATGTTATTGTTTACATTGGGAATACTAGCAGATAATCCAACAATTTGGCTTATGTATTTATTAAAGTTTAATTTTTATAATGCACCTGTTCACTTAAACTCAGTATTGTGTGATTGTTCATTCAAATAAACCAAAAAATAAGCAGCTTCCCAAAATTTACTTCCATGTCGATTTAAAAATATTTACTTGCAATAGTTACATTGATGTAATTACGACGCAGTTGGCGCAGTAGTGGTGTACCTGCAACTGAGCCGGCAGTCCAGGGTTCGAATCCCGGCAAGGGCAAATATTTGTGTGATGAACTCGAATATTTTGTTCCTGGGTCATGGATGTTCTATGTTTAAGTATAAATTAATCTATAATGTAAGTATATAGTTATTTATGTCGTGATCTCGTATCCATAACACAAACCTATTAGAACCTTCTGTGGGACCAGATCGATTTGTGTGAGGTAGTGAGATATTTATGTATTTATAAATCGATCCGATATTTTTTTTTGATATGTCACAGTTAAAAATCACTCGAAATTGATTTCGCTGTCCCGTTACGCTGTGTCATATCTCGAGGCAGGCGCGAATAATCGCAATGCGAGAATTATAAAGGTATTATCTCGGTGGTTTTATCGAGTTTTTCGGTTATGGGTTTATCATACGCCACCAAAGGCGGTTCGTGAACAATGGACGAAAAAAAAGTAATTTTTATGTACCGCGAAGCGCGAGGGTAGCAATTACGTTATGGTGTTATAAAGTGGCTTTTGTTTTTTGTTGTAGTTATTTTCCAAGGTAGCGAACAAGCGAGCAAGGTATTGTGAGGTAAGTTAGCTAAGATTGTTATAGTACATTACTGCAGACGCCGGGAAATAAGAGCTTGCCGGGTGAGTAGTTATAGACGTAGATAGTGATACGAAGCCGGCAAGCCCTTTTCACGGCTAAGGCACGTCATAGTGCTTTTCCTAAACATATGCAATAAAATAAAAAAAATACGACACTCAAAAAAATATAATTCAGCTGTTTAGCCTGTTCATAAACACAGACGCCATGTTTAAAAAAAAATACTTCCCGGTCTAGGCCTTCAATTTTGTATGAAATTCCTTTACAGTTCTCTCGAGTTGTTCCGCCCGAAACGTGATACTTCGAAGCCTGCTATAACGCACGTTATGACGATATTTCCTTGCATGTTCGAGAAAGAATATTTTTATTAAACCAGTAACTTAAACAAATGTTTACAATGAAGCGAAAAATTTAAAAATGTAATGGTTCAGGCGGGGTTCGAACCTGCGTCTCTAACGGCTTTCGGGGCCAACACGAGCGTCTTACCTTTTGGACCACTGAACCTGATGCGAGATCCAGTTTTTTAACCAGTTGCTTCTTGCATGCCTTAGGGTTAAGATTGTTAAAGTTACTTGGGTTGGTTTTTAGTATACGTGGACATACTTGGGTTGGGTAGATATTAGTTGTCAGAGTCGACAGTTTTCTGCAGATGTACTGGATAAAACCTAAGCATTACCTAGCAACCGATAACACACATTTTTTACCCGGCTGTGTCTTTTTGAAAAATTAATACTTTAAACAACATTTTTCTATTGATATTATATTTTTATTGAATCTCATACATAGACAACACGCTGTGAACGTTTGCGTCGGCCGGGGACCGCCGCGCGGGCCTGAATATTGCGCCGCGGCGCCGCGGCCTGCTTGACAGATGTCATCGACAGAACAAAATAAACAAAAATATCAAAATATTACTTATTGTCCTGAATTTTTATCATACAACGATGTTTTCAGTTTACGTTTATCCTGATTATTCTTCAATTCACAATCCAGCGATATTTCCAGTTTTCCGGTCTTGGATTTCCAGTGCACCTTAATACAGTGATCTATTCTTTCAAGTGTTAATTTTGTTTCAAGTGTATAGTGTTTATTTTTTAACTAGTTTATTATTATTTTTAAGTAGAGTGTTTAAGTAAGCTTAGTGTTAATGTAACCCGCAAGTCAACCTGGTGTAAGCACGTCGCCTCATACATGTAGCCTCTGCAACAGATCTTTCACTACCACTAAAGGCCTGAACATACATTTTTCAAAGACACATAGGAATTGCATTAGTCAGAATCCAGTACCCCAAAGCAGTAGTTCTCATATCCCGCCTTTTTCATCTGCAAGCACTAGTCAATCAGCTGTCCCATTTCATCTTCACATCAGTAGTTTAAAAAATAACATTTCAATAGTAAAAAGAATACCTCGTGGGGCCAGAATTACCGTCGCCTCGCATCTTTCAAAAGTAATAGAAAAATGTTTAACTAGCAACAGTATCGAAGATTGGCAAAATCTACTTTTATTTTCATACCGCACCATGCCCATAATGACAAAACACACACATCTCTCACCCAAAAAATAATTGTATCAGTCAGTCTTCACCATCAGCTTCACTGCCTGCACCGCCAAAACAATATGACAGGCCATACAACCGCATCCAGAGCATTGAGTCAAAAGTTAGCGACGGTGATTTAAAAGGTGCCGCTCGCCTTCTTTTTTCAAGCGACGTGCTCTCACCAGACAACCCGGACACCCTTTTGGCCCTACAAACAAAACACCCCCCAGCTCCTCCAACACCCTATTTTTTAGATCCACCAACGGCTCCCCAGGCCTGCCTACACATCCATGACAAGGACATCATTCAAGCGATTTTTACTTTCAAAACCGGTTCTGCTGCAGGCCTGGATGGTATCTCACCCCAACACTTAAAAGATTTAACATCTCACTCCACAGGTGATGCAGGCGAAAAACTAGTAAATTCTTTAACGAAATTAATTAATTACATGTATTCGGGCAATATCAACCCCCAAATAGTCCCCATTTTATACGGCGCAAACCTGATCGCCCTCACCAAAAAAGACGGAGGGGTGAGACCAATTGCCGTTGGTTCAACACTTCGCCGACTAGCATCCAAAATTGCAGTTCGTCACATCGTATCCAAACTGCAACCTCAGTTTGAACCCGTACAGTTGGGCTTTGGTACAAAAGGAGGCTGTGAGGCAGCAGTCCACTCCCTGCGCTCATTCCTCTCATCACCGTCGTGCGAAGTGTTGATCAAAATTGACGTAAAGAATGCATTTAATTCGGTAAACAGGGACACTCTACTAACAGAAATCAAACACAGTATTCCAGAAATTTATAATTACCTACTACATTGTTACGCAGATCCAACAAAATTATTATACCGCTCAAATGTTTTATCTTCAGAAGTCGGCTGTCAGCAGGGTGACCCTCTCGGACCAGCAATTTTTAGTTTGGCTATCAACCCCATTATTCAAAATTTAAAATCAAAATTTAACGTCTGGTATTTGGACGACGGGACTCTTGGAGGCGACATGGACACTGTTCTTTCCGATTTAATTACCATCCAAACAAAGTTTAAAAACATTGGCTTAGAGTTAAATTTTAATAAATGTGAACTCTATAACCAAAGTTTGTTAAGTGATACCGATGTAAAAGAGAAATTCGATAAAGTGACACCTGACATTAAAATAGTCACCAAGAGTTCGCTTTGCCTCCTTGGCTCGCCGATCTTTGAAGATTCTTTTTCCGACTATATACTAAGTTATGTTTCAAAATTCCAAAACTGTGCAGACCGCCTTGTCCTAATAAGCCCTCACTACGCAATATCAATCCTTAAATTTTGCCTTTTTGTTCCAAAATTAACATAAGTACTTCGCTGCTGCCCCTTGTGGAAATTTCCAAATCTCTTGTTACCTCTGGATGATCTTATTAAAACAAATTTAGAAACAATTTTAAACATACAACTCAGCGAACAATGCTGTCTGATGCACCGCCTACAATTTCTCTGCTTTGCCCTAAGGTTGACTGGTAGAGAATGCCTCATGGCATTAAGTCCGCCTTTTGTACGTTAAGTTTTTCTTTTGTGCAATAAAGTTTAAATAAATAAATAAATAACAATCCTGGACTCAGGCATTCCTTCCCATTCGCTACGGTGGGATGGGAATACGCAAAATTAGTAGTGTTTCCTTACCGGCATTTTTGTCTTCTGTCCATAGCTCAGTTAATCTTGTAGGTAAAATCCTAAGGGTTCTGCCCTCAAACTATGAGATTACTGATTTGGCAGAAGCTAAAAATGCTTGGTCAATTGCTTGTCCGGGAAAGGATTTCCCTGACCACCCCATGTCCCAGAGGAGTTGGGATGACACCTTATGTAAAATTTCCGTTGATTTCCTCCTTAGCCGCAGCAGAGGTACTGATAGAGCCCGGCTGCTAGCGTCGGGCACCAAGGAAGCCGGCGGTTGGCTTCACGCCTACCCCTCGCCAAATACCGGCACCTTCCTAGAGCCCGACACACTACGTCTGGCAACGTGCGTGGATAAAGATATGTACACCCCATAGATGCCCTTGCGGCAACGATGTCGACTCTCTGGGCCACCACGGGCTGTCTTGTCAAAAAAGCGCCGGCCGTTTCTCTAGACACGCCGCGCTTAGCGACATCATCCGCCGTTCTCTTGCCAGCGTTAATGTCCCGGCTTTGCTGGAACCAACCGGCATCGCCAGAGACGATGGCAAGAGACCGGATGGGATGTCTTTGATTCCATGGAGATTGGGAAGGACACTGGTGTGGGACGCTACCTGTGTAGACACTCTGGCTCCTTCCCATCTCCATGGAACATCTCATAAACCAGGCGCGGCTGCTGAAGCGGCCGAAAAATTAAAAGTTCACAAGTACAGGGGTCTCAGCTCTGAATACGATTTTATTGCATTCGGTGTTGAGACCCTTGGTCCGTGGGGGCCCAGTGCTCATCAACTTTTTAGGCAGATCTCAAAAAAACTGGTTGACATCACGGGGGACCGAAGAGCTGGCAGCTTCCTCGCTCAACGCATTAGCGTTGCTATACAGCGAGGAAATGCTGCCAGCGTCTTCGGGACTATGCCAAAGGGGTCCGATTTTTTAAGTCTTTTTTAATATTAAATTTATTCTGTTTTAGCCTTTTATTTTTTTTTTTTTATTAAGGCAACAAACAGTCACAATACAAAACATATAACGGTTAACAATAGTATGCTAAAAGACCTTAGTTATTTAGATTTTAGATTTTAGTTAGTTAAGTTCTTAGTTTATAGTTAGTATTTAAATTTCTGTAGGTTTATGTGTTGCTTTATCTTTTGTTTTATTATAATTAATAATTATAGTATTAAACCCTAATTACTAGCAGGTTAGGTAGTTTTGGACATTTAATCTGAAATGAACAGATTTTAGAAATTGGTATTTAGAAGAAGTTTATTTTGTTTATTCATTCAACTGAAAAATAAATCGTAGAAAAAGTCGACTACTTGGCATTTGGCCAGTCAACCATCTTTCTAACCAAACAAACCTATCTGGTTTTTTAACGATGATTTGTCTTAAATTTTTACAATTTAGCATTTTTTATTTTTTATTTTATTTCAACTGTCTCGATGTCAGTCAGTGTGCTTGTTTGTCTGTCAGCGAGCCCACACTCGATGGGTATTTTTCCTATTATTACATGATTCCCATGACCACTATCAGGTTTCATAAGATCAGCTCTATGTCATGATAGTATTTCATTGTCATCAACTTTACAAGCGTGTGCAAAATTGCAACACGATCCGACACCAGAGGTTTGTCAAATTTAACTTGCAAGGTTTCATTACTGACACACAGACACAGGCTAAGTAATGATCAGAATTGAAAACATTTCATATTTCTAACAGGTGGAAATTAATATAGAGATGGAGAGAGCTGATGATGGTGATGTTGACGAGCACTGCCTGGCGCTTGGATCGATCTACCAACACGATATCAGGCTTATTGGCTACAATTAATGGTCCTGTCCGTGATGATAGATCGATCCCAATAGAGCGTGGCACGACCATTCTGGAGAACTGGCATCGGTGCGTACTTAAGGTACGGCACCTCAGACCCCACAAGACCATATCGAAGAGCAAGTTTCTGGTGAATGATCCTGGCTACTTGGTTATGTCTGTGCAAGTACTCGCCGTCCTTCAGGATATATCCCCGATAATTGTTCGTCATCATTACTTCGTCCGCAATTGCACAGACAAAACCTTCAGTTTCCCCGAAGAGAACACCGAAGCGTAGCCAGTTCACCGACGCGAGCAGATCTACATCGGGCCCTGTAAGGGCCTTGTAGAACCGCCCGTGTAGCTCCTTGCTCTTCCATACGGCCCTGCGGTCATCGGTGCTAAGCACCAGCCTGCGCCAGTTTTCGTTGGCAAATTATTATAATTATTAGAATTTATTTTTCTGTATGTAAATAAGAAAATATACAAAATAACCGAAATCTACGAAAGCTATACTTGCATAGAGTTGTAGGCTTTGATCTATCCGCGAAAAAATAAGCCGTCAATAGTGTCAAGCTCAATGTCTTTCTTTTTTTTTTACACGAGACTAAAGCAACCTTTCCATTGTGTTATAATTTAGGAATTACTTTTTACACTAAATTAAATTTTAATAAATATACTCGTATAGTAAAATAATTAGTAAATCCAGGAAAAATATAAGAACAGTGATTACGTGGTCTTTCTTAGCGGAATACAGAAAAGTAATAAAATTGTACTCTTAAAAATATGTAATGTTGTCAATTATCTCGAAGCCCTTATCCAAACCAGTAACATTATAAAAATAAAGCAACTCGAAAAACCAACTACTCAGAGGAAACATAAGAGACTCATTATTCCCAAAGTTACTTAACCCAAACGCATTTAATTAAGAATTAACATTCACCTTACAATTTCGTGGTAATAAAACGAATGGTACTATAAACAATGTATTACAGAAACTCGATTTCCTAACTTAGCGGCTTTCCCTAGTCCAATAATCCAATAAATGTAATTATCTGACTTACATTAACACTCTTCACGGGATTTCGTGGTATTATACCTCTTCAGAAAAAAAACGCGTATGTATCATTAAGTCTTCTTTGGAGTAACGCTCTTCCGAAATTGGTGCCATTATCTTGCTATATTGAGAAGAGACTATGCATTATCAGTTTCTGAATTAGTTACGCCGTTTATAAATTCAGTGGCATTTTAGGCTAGTTTGAAAAGATTTAAACTGAATCTGAGGTCCTACAAAGTTTCGACTTTTTAACTTGGCACGGTAGCATTATGGTGATTTCAGAAGCTATGATGAATTAATTTACATTTCATTAAGTCGGGTTCCCATGCTTTATTGCTATTAGCGGTATAGTAAGATAAGGAAAGACAATATTATTTCACATGGTAGTGTTATTTTGGATTAGATTGGTTAACTAAGACAATGAACACGAGAATTTTGGTCGGATCTTTATTATGAACCTTATAGTAAGATCGCCTTTGTAACGTAAAATTGCAGCAAATCATTTTTGGCGTGTTTTAAACAACAACCAATCAGAATCGTCTCGCATGTCAAATGATTAATTAGAATGCGCCATTTATGAGGTATATTTTTTTCTTAAACGCGTACCTAATATCCGCAAATACGTTCATTTTTAAGTTAGAAAAAAATCTCACTGAGAACGCCCTAATTAATAAAAAATGCTATTTAAACATTTAGGTACATTGGCGGGAAAAAGTAATGGTAATCACGCGATTTGATTATGTATTTTCGTCATCACATTAGTCACGATCTCACGGCTACACTATGGCCACTATTGTAACAATTACTAACTTAAATGGTATATGTATGGCGCTGGATACAAATGAGGTGCAAAGTTAACGCAACCGATCACGTTCGTTGTATGGGAGCTCCCTTACATATTTATTTTATTCTGTTTTTTAGTATTTGTTATAGCGGCAACAAAAATACATCATCTGTGAAAATTTCAACTGTCTAACTATTACGGTTCCTGTGCAACAGCCTGGTGACAGACGGACGGACAGCTAAGTCTTTTTAATAGGGTTTTTAACATTTTGGGTGCTGAAAAAGTCGACATATAAAAAAAAACTTATTGATAGTACGGAACTCATCGTACCGCGAGTGAATCCATCTAGTTGGCATTTACGAGTATTTTATAGATAAAAAAACCACATTTGGGATGCGTTTAATTTTGAAATTAGGATTATCAGATCTGTCCAGTTTTGGTCACACAATTAATTGTACATGTAAATAATTTAGCCAACATCGTGTGAAATTAAACGAAACTTAACTAATAAATAACAAAGTTAACAAAAATAATGGACATCGTAAATACCTTTTGCTTTCTAATGGATGGTAGGCCAAAGTATCTTAATAGTTCTGACATACAATTTTACTTCGTGTAATTCCGTGTCAAAACCGACATTACTTTATAAAGTATTAATAAATAAAAAAAGCATTAGAGCCATCGCAGCTTGACAAATTGATTGTTTCGTGTTGCTTAAACTATGTTTGATTAAATGTTGGGGCCAACGCGCCATGGTCATTAGCATTTCGGGTCAAATGTTTGGGCCAACCTTGGGGGTCAGATTGTCTCTATTTTTGGAACTGAATTCTGACAGTTGAAATGGAAAATGGTAAACGAAATCGACCAAAGTTCTTAATCTTCACGTTTTCGAAACAAAAAAATCTTACAAAAGTATAAAACTGGTTTGCTATTCTATCTTATCAATTGTATTTTTTAGAAACATGTATTTAACTTGCTTTCAACATTGTATTGGTTGACTGGTAGAGAATGCCTCATGGCTTTACATAAATCCGGCTTTGGTACGATAAGTCTTCTTTAAGCAATAAAGAAATGTGTATAGGTATTTTTTTTTATAAGAGAGGTTTTTTTTTTTGTTTTTTAATGATCGGAAGGCAAATTAATTATAAAAAACTAAACAAAAAAAAAAAAACTTAATCGAAAGTAACAAATTTGACAATACCTTTTAGAGCAGGTCAAAGGACAAACTTGTTTTGGTTATTATTATTATTATTATTTTTTGTATCAAACATTGGTGACACACGGCCAACACGACGCATCTTCGGCGACTTAGCAAGCGGATAAACAAATTATAAAATGTTAATGGAATAGAACCTTTGACTCACAGCCACAATACATCATTGTGGGCCGTTAGCGCGCCCGGTTTGTATAGGCGCAGCGTACAATGGCATTGTCTCTTTAGATTTGGATGTGTCCTCCCTCTATAGTCTCTCAAAGCAACTTATAAGAGAGACCCTAGGCGTCTCTTATGCAACGGCGTACCGCCAGCGCCCGCTAGGCGGCGACACATCATTCGTGGCGTCTACGCGACGTTTATAACGTCTTTCGAACGTCGTCGTCTGGCCAGCGTCTTACAGCAGCATCGCTGCGACAGATAACACACAACGCAATACCCTCACCTGCTACTCTACCGCGACGTAACACTCTCAGGATAGGGACGCTGCACGCTGGCGGGACGCTCATATTTGAAGGCCGTTAGAGAAAGGCTTCTGAGCGGCAGATGAATTCAAAGATAAATAAAATATAAGTTCAAAGCAGATTCAAGACAAAAATATATTTTAAATAAGTGTCTGATCGAGTGAGTGGTGTAAACAGCCCAGTAAATACTTACATTCATATGAAATAGGCGATCGATCGATCGAAAATAATAGTAAACTTGTACTGGTACAGGGATCTATATAGACCTCGAGTTTGTTTCAAAATCGCGAAATGGTTTTCAATATTTTCGAAAATTTCGAAAAACAAACCGACAAATAATCTATAAGAATACTGAATCGGCTCTTCTTGAGAAATGCTACCGAAAACATCCAGAAATGTGTCATCATGTACGTTTTAAAGGACCATAGGACGTTTGGAAGCATTTTTCTCAAGCTGAAATGTAGACTTCACTCGCTTCGTTCACTCGTCAATTATCTCCTCCCAGTGCACGGCGCCCCTTATTCTATTAGCGTTGCTGACTGCCTCAGTTCCCACATTAACTGAGACATCACTAACATAGCTGTCCGTGCAACTATCTTATATTAATATATCCACGTCTTAAGCCATTTCATATAGATTTGGAGGCGAATTTGAATTTTATGACGCGAGGCGCGAAATTGTGAAAGACTAATTAAGAGATAGTACACAAAAGATATGTGTGTATCAAACTACAGATTTACAACATTTCCCATGTAAGTAAAATCAGCTGACTTTGCTTGACATATCAGATCTCATGTCGGACTTTTTACAATGAAGCTAGAACAAACATATGCATACAATACATCTATACCTGATTTTGAATGTAGAGGCTGGTAAGTACGCTATAAATGGACACTTACTTGTCATATTATCGAGGGAGAGGCACGTTCTGCCACAAAAATACACCCTTTAACCATTTTACTGGCAGTATTTGTATTGTGTTTGCTAGCTAGACTAATCTGTATGGGTAGTTTTCTATACTCCATCCAGGGAGTCGAGTTAATATAGCGTCCTCTTTGTTGCACTTTTGTATGCAAATGAAAAGGACAAAGGATGGCCGGTGGGCGTAAACAATTGCACCTCGATTCCACAATAGGCTTACATGCCGTCGGTCGTTTGGAATATTTATATTTTGTTAGTGCATTTTGTTGGCAGTTGATGGCTTTATGCTGACAGCTTTTCTAAGTTAAATATTTAAACCATTAAATAAATTCAAATAATTACAAAAATCATAAAATGAAATTATAATTTGTTTTTACTGAATGGTTGAGATGCAAAGATAATGAAATTGGTTTAAGTATTTATACCTTTAAATGGATTGATAAAAAGGGTTTCAATAAAGATACAGTAAATAAGACAATGTATGTTCGTAATAAAATATTTAATCATTATCAGATTCACTAGATTCGTTTTCTAAATGTATAATGAACTGATTATTATTTACATCTACTGCATTCATTTTCTTCTCCACCACTTCTACGACGTGTTTAATACAGTTCCTCCACGATTCAGCGTCTACTTTTGAGATGGCTTCTATTAATAATTTTTTTACCTCTGTTAACTTAAAAGTTTTGTTATTATTGGATACGTACCCCTTGATTTGCGACCAAATTAATTCAATTGGGTTAAGTTCGCAGTGATAAGGGGGTAACCGTAGCAAACTATTGTTTTTTTGTTTTGCCATCTCGTCTATTACATACGCCTCATACCTATGCTTGTGGGTTCTAACAATATCTAACAGATCTTTTTTTTTTCATATTTGTAGTCGGTAATATATTTTTATTCTTCATCCAGTTGATTATTTCATCTTTCTTTGAATTTGTATTAGGGACCTTTTCTATTTTACGGGAGTGGTATGGGGCGTTATCTATTACAATAACTGAATCGTTTGGAACTTTGTCGAGTATTTTCGCAAACCATTCTTCAAATACATCGGCATTCATATCCTGGTGGTAATCGCCTTGTTTTTTCGATTCAAATATCAGAAGCCCATCTTCTAAAAATCCGTCTTCGCTTCCAATATGAGTCACAATGAGCCGCTTTCCTTTACCTGTAAAGTACACATGCAACATTAGATAAGACACCTGTAAGTGATTAAGAAAACAATGAAAATCCATGCAGCTGTCGGCTTTACTATTGATAACAGTAATAATAAACAAAATAACAATTAAACACCTGCCTACTTTCGTTTCTTTATTAAAATGCATATGTTAGGTTCATGAATGATTTTGATTTATTTTGAATTGAATTTTAAAATCTCACCTGATGGATTCTTCAATCCAGTTGATAAGCCATTTATGAACGCATGTCTTGCATTCTGGACGGTTGAATCTGTCCATACCGTACTCTTAGTATGACCCTCGTTAATCCAAGTCTCGTCCAAGAAGAAAATCTTTCTTCCTGATTCTCTCGCCGCCTTAATGTTTTGCAAATAATTTCGCCTCCAAAATTTAAGGTCTTCTCGGTCATTCAGCAAACTATTACGACTTCTTTTCACAAACTTGAAACCCATGTTACGTAATAATTTATGCAGCGTCGATCGTTTCATATTTTTCATTGATTCGTCAGTGTTGGCTACTGCCAGTATTTTGTTCAATGTTGGTATTTCATTTCGTGTAAAAAATGTATGTACAATATTTCTCAATGCACTTTTGGTAAAACTATCAGTCGTACTTATTATAGTTTTACGTTGTTTCTGTCTTCTGGGTGATGTAAGGATTCCAGCGGTCTTCTTTTCCTTTACAATTCTGTACACTGACATCCAATGTATGCCTAACGACGATGCAATGGTTTTTGCAATGTCGTTGTACGAGGCCTCTGGAGTTTCTCGACGAAAAGTGTAGATTTCTTTTTCTTGTGAAGAAAAATACCGCCTCGGCCTTTTATTTGGTGAATTAACCATTGTTAAACACTAAAATTCCGTATGATACAGAAGCCGAGTCACAAAATAAACGGGAATCAGTCCAGTACACAAGCCGAGTCACAAAATAAACGGGAATCAGTCCAGTACACAAGCCGAGTCACAAAATAAACGGGAATCAGTCCAGTACACAAGCCGAGTCACAAAATAAACGGAAATCAGTCCAATACACAAGCCAAGTCACAGAATATGCAGTAAAAAACAATCCAGTAAGCGAGCCACGTAAACGTTAAAAATCGCTAATTACAAGAAAGGATAACGCGTCCGCACCGTACGAGAGACAGATGTTGACTGAACTTTGACCACCATGTAAACCTCCCCGATACGTATTTGTTACCCTTATCGCTGACCAATGGCGTGCTTGCTCACTTTTCTAGTACTAACTCGTCTCCGTGGATAGAGTATAGTGTACAACGGTTTTGTGTGCTGGATTTAGACCATCTATGATCAAATTTTTGAGCAGCGTCATGAAAAAGTTTATTACATAAATAATGTAATAATGTTAAGTATTTTTTTTATTTCGGGAATATATTAATAGCTTTAAATCATTATAGCTCAATGGGCAACGGAAACGTAACCTGCTCGATGGGGGCCCAAGAAAAAACAAAAGTGAAATAAAGAAAACCAGACTAAAATATGCATTTACAAATAACAGTAATCGTACCTACATAAAAAAAAAAAAAAAAAAAACACTTTTCCACTGCCATTATTTATTGATACGATGCTTTTGAAAAAGCCGGCGCATCAACTTGTAACAAAAATTGTAATCACACCCAAATAAAAAACTCCCAATAAACTCCAAAAGAAACGTTTTTACAATAAATTGCGTCAAAAAGCCTGTTCCTGTCCCCATTTATTTTAAAGTAGCATTTCTTTTAACACATTTAAATCGATTTAATACAGTCATCACACGGCAGAGCCGAAAGAAAAAAATCGACGTACAATCGATACGGGGTCGACTTAATCGATTCGGTAAAACAATTTCATCGGACGACATGCGACTGAATATGTAAATGGGATTCTCGTATTATATATGTGCAATCGATGTATGCGATTAATAACTATTTCTTGTACAGTCTATTGGATGTCTCTGCTGTACATGGTTAGGATAATATTTCTTGCTGTTGCAGAGATTTACATACTAAGTTTTTTAAATATGAATACAATCATAGTATAAAGGCGAATATTTGTGAGTGTGTCTGTATATTATTTGTGACTTCTTCACGCTCAAACGGCTGGACTAATTTTGATAAAAGTTGGTACGGAGATTATTATCCCGAAAAAAATTAATCTTCCCTTGGGATGAGCGGGTAGCCTAAGCTACGCCCAGCGGTGCTACCCGCTAGTAAAATATAAATACAACATTTCAACGCCACTATTGCAGGTAGGGCTCGAATCCACGACCTATCTGAGTAGTGGTCCATCACTGAGCTATCGCTACGTTAAGAGGCCACCACCCACAGACAACCCCCACTAGACGGAGCATGTAAGGCGACCCGCGCGCACCAACGATATGGCACGGCAGAACATTAAAGTATCAACACGGCGGTCACCGTTTAGTTGCGTCCATGTTTATGAGGTCTCTCTACACCACTTAACACTACAATTTACTATGTTATTTATTTAATTTATTTTTTCGTTGACGTACGCATGGATCATAAACAAGGACGCAACTAAACGGTGGACGCCGTGTTGATACTTTAATGTTCTGCCGTACCATATCGTTGGTGCGCGCGGGTCGCCTTACATGCTCCGTCTAGTGGGGGTTGTCTGTGCCACCACCACTGCTAATTTCTCTATACTAATCGAGGTTTCGCTCTCGTCTGTTTCTCTCCAAAACTTAGTCAATCCTTATGAAATTTTAAATGGGAAGTAGGAAAATGTTCTGTCTCGGATCTGTGTATTCATTTGAAATAAATATAACAAAGTCAATGGGCAGCTATGAATAAAATTTGCTCAATATGTCATGAATAAAGAAAAAAAATTTGAGTATGTGATTTCAAAGCTACGCATTTAAATGTTTTATATTTTTATTTTAAATCCAAAAAAGGAACAATTGTTTTAAGAATCCTCATTATTGAAAATAACAATAATGAAAATAACTTATTGTCTGCATACAAATACATAGGTTGTCATTTGTATGGAGCGTTTTTAGCGCTCCGTAGGAATGTTGAACTTTGACGCTAATTTTTGACTAGTCTAAGTGAAGTTAGTCCCATATACACATTTGATACCAATAGAAATAGTATCTATTGACATCCTCAAAAAATTGTCTACATGCCTTTGCCTATTGGCTCATATAACAATAAAAATAATAGAAGAACGCTTATTTTGTACCCGTCGTACCCCTCCGACATTTGTACCGCATCGGCAAAATTCCCAGGGCATAAGAACACCGGACAATATTCAATAAAACCCCTATCTCAGCTATCTCGACATTCGCTAACAGCGCCATATATCGCTATTGGAGCACTAACAAACCCGGCTTCCATCATAACGCCGCGATACTGCGTATAATTGGCCTACAATATTTATTGTTGAGATGAACATATCACGGACCCGAGACATAAGTCAGCGGCTTCTGTTCATCGTGATTCTCCATTTGTATCGGGCATACGATAAGTGGAGCTACGGGAGGGGTGGAGAGGCCTTTTGATGTATGCGGTTGAAGATTTTGAAACTAAATAAGTACATAATGATAAACATACCATGTGGCTCTTGTAACAGGAGCAAATAATTAAAACATAGATTTTACTAAACAACATTTATTGAACAACTTTTAAAAAATAACTCATTTATAATGTAAACCTGTAAAATTAAGTCCTTTTCTCTTCTGTCCTATTCAAGATCTCTTCATTTCTCTTTTTTTCCGTCCAGCTTATGCCTTCTATCCTTCATCATCCTCCAACCTCTGCTCTGCCATACAATGCTACACTCCATACATAAATAAATTAATATAAATATCGGACAACCTCACGCATATCGATCTGGTCCCAAATTAAGTTCAAGAAGGCTTGTGTTATGGATATAAGCCAACGATATACTTACTTATACAGATAAATATATACTTAAATACATAGAACAACCATGACCCAAGCTTAAATATTTGAGTTTATCACACAAATATTTGCTGGCCGCGATTCGAACCCGGGACCGCTGGCTCAGTAGGCAGTCTACAAACTGCACCGAACGCGTCGTCTATATATATATATATATATACAATTTATAATCTAAAAAAAAATTAAACTAACTTCGACTCCACTGTAGACCAGAATACGGAGATAGCAATTTAACGAACCCACATCACAACGTCTTCATTTATTCCCCGCAAAGGAGCAAAACAACAGAACGGATTACAATATCAATTTAGGAAAGTGAACCGAGTGATTTATTGAAGCGTTGCATGTAAATATTACTTCGTTTTGTTTTGCTAATTGCTTCCAAATGGAAAACGGGAGCTATTACTGATTATCATATCAGGATGCTATTTCGCGATGGGATTCTAGATTATTTAAAGTGAACTGTGCGTTAGGACTAGAATATGCATTGTACATTTATTAACAATAAATAAATATAGAATTTATTTATTATTTATTTATTTATTTATGAGTTAACGTGACTGTACTCGCTAGCGACTTAATTTGGGACGTGATCGATTTGTGTGAGGTTGTCCGATATTTATTTATTTATTATTTATTTATTTATGAGTTAACGTGACTGTACTCGCTAGGGACAGCGTAAAGGATTTGTATGGAGAATAGTGCAGTGCCCCTAGCGGATACTTTGTAGAACTACAATTCTCCATACAAATCGTTTATGCCGTCGCTAGCGAGTACGGTCAATGTATACAGGGTACATAATTGTATTGTAGCACGACCATTTAATTTTTATCTTAATTCCGTTTTAATTCAACAATAAACATTCGGATTCATTTACTTTATGAATGGTATTAAGCCAAAATTACAGTTAATCTCTTACACATCTTGATGTTATTGGATTTAGGAGAGCTTAAGAGTCCGCAGCAAGGTCCGCTCAACTCCGCGTTGAGATCGCGCGCTTACGCTTTAAAATGTTGTTGTTTCACCTAGAGGAAGACAGGGCGCTAGCAGTAAAGCGAGAGCGCGCTAGCGGCGGGCGGTGCTTACCGCCGCCCCCCCGGACCGTTCCCCGCGCTAGAGTAATTCGCTGCAGTTTCGCAACAATTTTTTGTAATTTATTTTAAGGTTTTCGTAGTTACGTTCTCATTTTAAAACTACGAGATCAATTTTGATAAATCTTTTTTCTTATCAAACTGCATAGTTTAATCGACACCGGAAATAGGTTTTGACTTCAATCTAAACTATATTTTGGTCGTAGTATGCCGCCAAACTGAACAACTTTCTGGGGTCTAAAAATGCAAAACTTGTACTCGCTCTATTTTCTTTCTATTAACATTTCAAGAGTCATAAACTAGTTTTAGCCCTAGATATATCTTATCTCATTATATTTAGAGAATTTCATGATAATGTGACATGTTATATTAAAATAAGGACGTAACTACGTTTGTATGAAGAATCGAGCTTGCTGCGGACTCTTAAGTGATTATAATATAATGCAAATAACCTCAATATGTTTTTGAAAAATGGTCAATTCTTAAGCTCAAATCCATGAATATAAAATTAAACATTATTTATTTTTAGCTACTTAAAATCTTCACAATACTTGTTTATTTTATACCTGCGAACGTGAGATGGATTAATTTACATCTGATTGGCCTTGAATCTAGAATCTAGATTGTTGAAGAGTTGTTGACCTCTTGTTTTGTTAGATTAACTGAATTTGAAAATTATAGATTCATTTGTTTTTACTGCTTCTTTTTTTCATTGTTATCTCTATTTGCTTTTCACGATTGCCATTTAAATCAATCAAATTAAACAGACTATACAGTTGATACATTGTGAACTGTACATATTTGTAGAGATCTCGACGTCTCGGAAGCTTCACAGGTTCCGTAACAGGTTCATCATACCAAAGTATGGAAGGAAAAAGATGCTGAACCTCAAATAAATGGGGCAAGAGAATAAAGATGGTTATATGAATATTTTTAAGGGTCTCTTATCTGATAGAAAATTGTTTTATCGAACATCATGTTTCGCATAATGTTCATTTTCGCAGAAATTTTCTTTAACTAAAACAAAAACGTATTTTCAAATGTTTTAGTTTATCCTGCTTGATTTGGGTAGGTAAGGTTAGGCTCCTATAACTTAACTAGTTCGCCTTTGTACATGTCTATTGCTTTGAAGTTTTGTGAGTTGTTTTTATATACAACAAAGTGTTTAGATATACAAGGTGCCCATGAGCATTGCGAAAGATTTTAACCACGCATTCCTGAGGTCCTAAGGAGTAATAAATCTTATATGAACCTAGGACAATTTATGTTTTTTTTTTTTTCATTTTTCCATACATTAAATACTTGATAAAAATAATAATAAGGCGGTACTCCTGACGATGCGCGCCGTGTTCAGGAGTACCGCCTTATTATTTTGTCAAAATGGTATCGGTAGAACAGGATATACCTATGCGATAGGAGCATTTTGTTAAACGTTACGTTCGATGAAACATCTTAGTAAACCTTTTTTAAATAGCTATAGCAGGTAAATAAAATAAATAGTGTATGTTTTTTTACCTACGTAAACGGAGTTGCAAGCGTATTCTGCATGTATATCTAAAACGACTCCAAAGCACAGTTTAATCCCAACAACATATTCTATAGACTAGTTTCCAGTCCGCTTTTTCAAAAGCCACGTATGGACTGAAGATGCGCAACAATAACAATAAAAACAATCATGTTCTTATTTAGCCAGCGCCATCTACCGGTCTCAACATGGCGGCGCAAAAACGCTGCGATTGTGCGGTAACGAGCAACTGTTGTTCGCGCTTGACGTTTTTGTTGCGCGCGCGCATCCTGGTTTGCCATAAAGTCTGTTGAGCTGCAGGGATGCGCCGGGATGGTTCTTGATTGGTTATGTTAATTTGTAACTGTCTTATGTGCTTGTAATGTTAGCTCGGACGTAATGGTTTGAATGGAAATGGAAGTGTCCCATTGTATTACCTACATATTATTGCTTTTGCTGTAATGTGAAAATTGCGATTCCTTTAGATCCAATGAATTACCTAGTGATCTAAAAATGCTACTAAAACTGAATAAAATACAAAACCATTAATACAAAGATCAAAACTTAAAGAAAAATTTAAAATGGAGCCACCTGGTGAAAGAGACCAGGAATCGAACCCGGTACCTCTGGGTACCGGTCCAGCGCGTTAACCACTTCGCTACCCTAACTCCAGGTAGACCTGACGAATTTTTCCTTATGTTTTGTGTGTCGATCTTTGCATTGTTTATTTGAAAGGTTTTTACACCTTAGCGACCTCTATGTGAATACATTAATATTTACATCTTACCGCACCACTTGGTAAATTTATGAAACATGTAAGGTCTCATTTTTTTTTTAATTAAATAAAAATTAGACATTACATGTTTCATAAATTTATATAACTACAAGATTTCGAATTCTTAGCTTCAAAATATTGACACTTTTTCCAATTAAAGCTGATTATCTTGGAAACTACTGGTCCTTTTTCTACCAAACATAGCTAAGAAACATCTCGACGGACTAGTCTTTCGATTAAAAAAGCCGCACTTCCACGGCCCGTCTTTTTGGGAGTGACGATGCCACAGACAGACGCACAGATACACACGTTAAACTTATATCACCCCTCTTTTTCGTCGGGTTAAAAAGTAAGTAACATGATGTTTATACGTTTTACGGAACCCGTAAGTTACAGGAATGTGACGTTTTGTCTCTTCATGTCATAATTGTCTCGATCACGTTCTAATATGACGTCTACTTGGAATCATGTGACAGTAATTATCATAAGCCAACTTCTTTATTGATCTCATCTTTTAATAAGCTAATTTTAACCGTATTAATTTATTTCTGAGAAAATTGAACGATTTGGAATATATCTTTTAAGCATACCTACTCATGCCTCAAATTAACTCTGATAAAATGTCAGTTAGACACATTTCTAATAGGTTACCGAATTTTTATCAGGCATTCAATAAACATAAAATAATTTTGTATTTTTGAAAGTATATCGTATTCTTTTTAGGAATGAAAATGACATAAATCTGGTGGTATATCTTAATAATGAATTATTTATGAGAAACATCTATTTTAGCTATTGTAATTCCAAAAACATATTGAAATGAGGCTTAATATAGTTTACATCAATGATTAGCCAAATAGCTGCGGGTCCATGAAGGTTGCGTTTATCACGTGATAAATAAGTGATAAAGCATTCTGTTACTCACGTGACGTGACGGATGCTTTGTCACTTATTTATCGCGTGATAAAAGCAACCTCTACTGACAAAGTCAGTCTACTGGCGCATGGTCACCACTCAAAAACCCATCGGCACCGTAGCCCTCCGGTTAAACTAATGTTTTTTTTTTTATAACATATAATCGTCAACCATATAACGAGTTTGTTTCGAAATGATTGAACGTTTACGTTTTCAAATCCCAAATAAATAACACTTTTTACAAAAAAAAAAGAATCGACAAAAATAATCTACATAATTAACGAATCAACTCACAAGATTTCATAAGAATCGGTTGAGATATGCAACCTATAGGCGAGAACAGCCGGACATCCAAACATCCAAAAATTTGCTCATTGTTAAAATAAATACCAGGTGTTTCCTGTAATAGGAGCAATAAATTAAAATATAGATTCTACTCTTCAAATTAAACAACATTTGTTCAGCAACTTAAAAAAAAAAGTCAGTTTTCTGAATTTAATTATTTCAAACAAATTAAATAGTATTTTTAATGTACGTCGTCCAACATTGACATTCCCTGAGCATTGGCATAGCACTCTACTAATATCGGACATTTCGCAATGCATTGCTTCTTTGTATAAACATTATTCTACAAAATATCATTTAATACACGTTATTTTGAGAAGTTGCTTAACAAATGTTGTCCAGTTTCAAGCGAAGAATCTATGTTTTAATATATCGTTCCTATTACAGGAAACACGCGGTATATATATATATATATATTTAGAATTAAAGAACACTTCCTTTCTGTCCAATAAACTGTGTGAAACTGTTTTTCATCAAGTTTTCTGCTGACTGTATGTTTGTGCATAGTATTTATTTTTGTCTATGTATGTATATGTATGTATGTATGTATATATATATATATATATTTATATATTTAAATTTTTGTGTATATATATATTCAAGTTTTTATATCTATTTATGTTTTAGATATCTGTACCTTACGATGTGTCTCATTCGCCTTTTGCATCACCTACTCATTAAACGTTTTTTAGGATAAACTCCACTACCCAAAGGTTGTCTGGAAGAGATCGCTCTTTAGCGATAAGACCGCCTGTTGTCTACCGTTTTTAATTTGTTTATTTGTAATTTCTTGTGTAAACGTTTTTTGGTGTGCAATAAAGCGTACTTGTATTGTATTGTATATTTTTTTTTTTTTTGATACGAAGTTGCTTTGATCGTTTCGCTTGCTCGTCCAAATAAGTTACTCGAGTTACTAAATACACTTTCTAAATGATGATGATCCAAGTTTGCTAACCATTTCTTAATACGTAATAAAACAGATTGCTAATTCCAAAGTAAAAGTTTAGAAACATCCTACATTAAATCTAATGGACTTCAATTATACCTTTTAAAGGTACTCAATGTATAAATTGATTCAGCGAGACTGGTTTTCATTAATAAGCACTCATGTCTAAAAACTTATCGACTAAAGTGGCAAAATCCAGAACTAAAATGACTTCCTCATAAAACCACGTTATAAACAAGACACAGCGCCGCAATTGACGGCACTAGTAAATTTGTAATCACATTAGTAGGTACATAGACGGATACCTTCAATCCTTGCTAGCCTATTGATAGAAAAACACAATTTAAAATTCCCATCTACTTACAAAAACAAATGTGTAACACTGATACATATCTAAGCGCGGTTGGTAATTGAAACTACATATTTGTACACAAAGTGAATTCAGAAGCTGATGTCCTACCTAAAACAGCGGAGGAGTGCGCTAGGCAAAAAATGTTAAAGCATAAGCGGCAGCGATTAGTCTAAGTGTGTAAAAGTAGATAATCCGGATAATTTGACTGGAATTGAGTTAAACTGTGTGTGCTAGCACTTTGAACGATGAATATATCACAAACGTATGTTCGTGACATGACTAATATACTTAATAATGTATCGATATAGATTTTTGATATTCAATGTGCATATACAAGTAAATAAAAAATAAATAAAGCACATTGCCACGATGTAGTAAAATTGTGTAAGATTAAATCAATATTAAAAAGGGATTTCGGATAAATGTCGTTAGAACATTGCGGCGCTCGCTCGCTTTACGGCGCTCTAAGCCCCTTTTGGCTCTTGACATCCTCCTCAATTTTCTTTCAGTTCATTAACTATCGTCGCATGTTCCTTTCAGCTTGTAAACTTCTTATTCTTTATCTTCCTGAAATTCTTTATCTTCAGAATAATCCCTCCAACGTCGTTTTCTTCTGGGAGTCGACTAATTCAAATTACCGACCGTGACTATATATTTGGAGCTGCTTACACCGTTTTCTGACGTAAAAGTTTTTACTTGACATATTTTGGGTCCTGTAACACAGGGAATCCTAGCTCAGGACCCAAAGGCATAAATAATTATGTTGTGTTGTTTTGTTAAATATTTTTTTTTTTTCATTTTCATTTTGAGATTTAATATATTATGTTTTCCGTGTCGCGGATTTATTTCATATCATTTGATTCTAACGAAACTTGTTGCGGATATACTTTGTGAATTGCATGCATCTGATGATTTTCTTTTCTGTTCTTAGGTGTCAGTTTTATCAATAAAATTGTTGATCCTTTTGAGAAGTATTTTATAAAACCTCGGCACCCAATTCAACAGTTTTGTAATTAAACTGTAGACTCGCTGTCACTTCTACTCTGGACTGCATCAGAGCACTAACAACTAGGCTCTCTGTCATCACATAGATCAGGTACCGGTATGCGGTCATTGCACTGTCGCGCCGTTTGGCAATACAGCGCATTTCTAAGGACCTAGATGCTAGCATCGAAAGACCTAACTGCCTTAGTGATGTAAAGGCACACGTTCCCTTTTATTGCTAAGCTACAGGATTTTACTTAACTGGTAAGCGGTTTGAATTTACTTATTTCAAAGGAAGACCTAGTTTAGAAGTAATTATTTAGTTGACTGTTAGTTATTTTTAAATGAGTTTGAACGGATGTTGTTAGTTTGTTTATACTTGGCGCTGGGTTTGTAATGATTTGTTGGTGTTTTACATGAATTTAATATATTTTTGCAAAGGTCTGATAAAAATGTATAACGGAATTATATAATTAGTGACTCTGTGAGCTCTAGACCTCATATACTTTACTAAACGGCTGACATGTGCAATTTTTTCGCGTTTTCAAACTAACCGACCTTATATCTAGGGTTGTCAAATTGTCGTCGCTGTTGACTGGTTGCCGACGTCCTTTTTTTGGAGTCCTAGAGTTAAAAGGCCGCGCGGGATGACGATTGTCCCGTTTTAAGCCTAGATTAAAAGCACCAGCTGAAACCAACGTTAATTTGTACGAAGGCATGTTATTAATTTGAATATTCGCACTTGCTCGCTCGGCACCACCTTGCGCCCTCTTCTTTGGTTCATTATCCTTTTTATTCCCATTATTTTGATTATGTTGATAACTTACCCATTAAGGCCGCATTTCATATCCAAATTCCGTAATTTGATCGCAAATGTACCAACAGTTCAATTTGTGTACTAAGTTGGCAACCCTACCTATATCGGCCTTATTGAAATTCGATCCATTGACATCACAGAACAGAAAAAACAGTAGAAGTGTTATGGGGGCGTGGCGCGCGTGCCAACGTTAAGAGCCGTTGCTCACAACCTGGTTCAGTTAAGCGCAGTGACTTTAGAGAAACGGTTGTGCCGATCACATCGAAAAAAATATGTAAACAATTGTAAACATGCCGTATTGCTCCATTTTGGACTACAAAAACCAGAGCCGTACCAAAAATATCACCCTTGGTGGCATTTCGTATCATCGGCAAGTTGTATTTAATTAGATTTTAATATATTTCATGTTATTTTAAAAACGTGAAATAATTTGATACAAATATGAACTTAATAGGAATGCAATAAGGTCGTTTTCATCCAATGTCACTAAATCGTACCCTTCCAGAACGTTCGCTACTCGTTCGTCCATTGACCCCGCAAGAATAGTGAGAGATGTTATCGATAAAATTATCGATATTTTTTTCCTGTATTATTAGAGTTTATTTTTTGTTTCGTAAACATTGACTTTAAAAATCATAACGAAGGTTATAAGTTTAGTATTCATAACAAGGCTGTATTTAATTTCAATTACGATATTAGTATTTATGTATGTTTGTCAAATCTTGCAAACGATTTTTAAACCATGTACCGTGGGTGGGGTATATTGGTCAATTTCAAAATTAAAACGTCTGTATCTTCCTGAACTATCGACTATATCCACCTACCAACTAAATTGACATTCATTAGTAAAGGAGTAAAATCTTATAAATATTATCATATGATAAGCTGGGAAATAATTAGTCAATTACAGGTATTATTAGGCCATGCGATGAAAAACATAACGTTTTAATTATTTTCAATCTCATTTTAGTATAATAAATTATGAAACATGAAAACATAATATTATTTATAACGTTGACAGTGTAAGTTTTATCGATATTCTGAGCTACGCAATACGCACATCACTTGTTAGTGTAGAGAAAAGTGCTGCCACCTAGAGTCAAGTAGCCAAATTATTATCGTTAGTTGATGCTTCATGGGTCGACTACTCGCCGCTAGGTGGCAGAACTACCTTTGTAACTTTTGGATTTGTATCTTTACGTCGTAAGTAACAAACATACGCCGTGTAATTTATACAGTATTACTGAGACATGAGGTTCAAAATACATTTCCTGACAGTGGTTTATAATCTCATTCGTAATGGAATGCTATAGCGAATCACGTTGAAGATTTCTTTGTGGTTAACTATTTCAATGTGTGTTTTTTGGCTACAAGCGATCACTTAGAGACCGAGGCGTATGCCACTTCCACTGTTTTTTCTATTCCGTGATTGACATCTTGAAAAAAAAAATTACTCAAGACTAGGGGTACGTATTACAATGCCGAAGTTCAAAATACCGAATTTCATAAGACCTATGGATGGAAGGCCGAAAATTAAAAATGTCGAATGTTTATTTGACCGAAAGTTTAAAATCCCGAAAGAACGTTTAACCGAAAGGATGAAATCCCGAAGACTGTAATCCCGAAGACTGTAATCCCGAAGACTGTAATCCCGAAGACTGTAATCCCGAAGACTGTAATCCCGACGGCTAGAATTCCTACAGGTCAAATGCCGAACGATTAAAATAGTTTGTTTAACGCGAAATTGCGCGTGCACGAAATATGAGGGTAGATGCCCTAATGTGCCTAAGTATTCTAACAAATGGTAAATGATACGTAATTTTTGATGCCGCAACGGCTCCGGCGCTGCGGGCAGTGCAGCCCCACCGCCCTGGCGAAACAAAGCGCTTGCACCCACGCTCGCCCACACATACATACGTATCACAAGTACAACAAAAGGAGCATTTTTTAGGGATAAAAAAAAACTAACCTAACCTAACCCGTCGAGTCGGATCTGCTCTGAAAGGTGATTGATTCACCTCAACCTATTCTCAAACGTTAAATGATTCACCTTTCAGAGCAGATCTGAGTCGGCCGGGTTAGGTTCGGTTAGTTTTTTTTTTTATCCCTAAAAAGCGCTCCTTTTGTTGTAGTTGTGATCATATTCTTAAAAGAAAAAAAATATATTTTTTCATTGGCATTTTACTGACAATGGTTGACTTTCGAGATTCAAAACTTTCGGGATTATAAAATTTCGAGATTTTAAACTTTCGGTAGTATAAAATTTCGAGATTTTGAACTTTCGATCTTTTCAAAATAGGTCTTTTGAGCATCGGTATATCGAATATCGGCTTTTTGTACTTTCGGTATTTTGATTTTCTGTATTTTGACCTGTATTATTTCAACTGTAGGTATTATGAACTTTCGGAATTGTAATACGTACCCCAAGACTAGGTAATGATTTTATGACCAGGGGGCATATGATGGTTGCATTTATCACGCGATAAATAAGTGACAAAGCATCCGTCACGTTTTGACAAAATGCAAGTGTGAGTGACAGATGCTTTGTCACTTATTGAAGGAAGGAGGAAAAGAGGAATACCAAGAAGAGCTTATATGGACCAAATAAAGGAAAAGGTGAACGTCGTGTCGTATCAGGCCGTCAAGGAGAGAGCTCAAGATAGAGAAAATTGGAAATTGCTTCACCGACAAGAGCTTAGCTCTTAAGTTTATGATATGATGATGATGATACCTTTTTATGTAATTATATCTATATGTATTATATTTTGGAATTACACATATTAAATCATATTCAGACATTAGTCCTTAGTGTATGTGTGCATATACTAACTTGTTCTGTTGTCTATCTTCTTGGATATCCCACTATTATCTCATTTGCTCAAAGGATAACTGGAAGATATCCCATATTTTTGTTTTGTAAATTGTTTTTGTGTACAATAAAGTCTTTACATAGGTACATATATATATACCATGTGGGTCCTGTAACAGGAGCAAAAAATTAAAACATAGATTTTACTCGTCAAAATGTACAATATCTGTTCAGAAACTTTTTTAAATACTGTTTTCATATATTCATTATTTAAAACAGAGTAAATAGCATTTTCAATGTTCGCCGTCCAACATTGACATCGCTATAGCATTGACATAGCTGTCACTTTACTAAAAATACATAATTTGTACAGTAGCCGGCAAACAACTTGAACCAAAAGGGGGGATCTGCGCATGTAAATTTGTACGTAAATCGGCTACTGCGCAGTCAAGGTCACGGTCAAGAAGTTTGCCGGCTACTGTAATGTAGTTTATTTAAATTTAATGTACTGTGTTAATTTTGTTATGAGTCATATGATACTTGAAATAAATGAATTTAATTTTTTTAATTTAATTTAATTTAAAATATCAAATGTTTTGCAATACATTGCTTCTTTGAATAAACTTTATTTGACAGGTTTACCTACATTATAAATGAGTTATGTCGTTCAGAATCTATGTTTTAATTTATTGCTCCTGTTACAGGGCCCATCCTATATAGCTAAAAAGAAAAGGCGACCCGATCATAAACACAGCCTACTTAGTAGCCACCAATATCGTAATAAGAACACTAAATCGTGTCCAGTATCTTAAATTCTTTATAAAAGGTTCGCGGCAGCATAAAAGAACAATATCTCCCCTCACGAAACCAATCAACCGGCACGACAAGCTTTTAAATGATAAATAAACCTTTTTAAGAATTAAAGTACAAAAGAAAATAAAGTGATCGGTGGCATTTGCATTTTTGCTACTGAACGAGTTTTTGTTTGTGGATGTGAGAGCGTATAATTGTGAATGCGAAAGTGTTTTTGTTTGTAACGCTTTAACAGCTTAATTACTTAGCTGATTGGTATGTAATTGTCATTCATCGGGTATATGAATTAAGATGGCAGTTTTTTTCGTGACGAAAGTATAGGGATTCAATCTGTACCGGGAATTTCCGTGTAGTAGAGGATCCCTATATAGAACGACCTTCACCGAGATGTTTATTTGATGAAATGTATTTTATATTTAATTTAATATGTCAATAAATATATTGCATATGGGTTGCCTAACAAATTTTAGTCCAGGGTATGTTTTGTTAATAATTAAATATATATTTTTTTAAACTTTTCACCGGTTTGATTATTAGATAAATTCATAATAAAATAATCTTAATTTTATTTAATTTCAATTCAATAATCAGACCGTTGCAGAATGCTAGTAGGTATAGATTGAGCTGTTTATACCTGGCTACCCGATAGTTGTGACGGGAAAAGAATAGGCAACCTAACGTTTGCATATTCTATGGGCTTCATACTTTCGATCGGTATAGAATTTATCTAATATTAATCAAACCGGTGAAATGCTTAAAACATTTTTTTTAATTATTAATTAAACATACCCTGGACTAAAATTTGTTAGGCAACCCATATGCAATATATGTATTGAGATATTAAATTAAATATAAAATACATTTCATCAAATAAACATCTTGGTCAAGGTCGTTCTATATCGGGATCTTAGACATTTAAAAATTTCCTGCAAAGCCCTTGTTTTTAAATATTTTGACCAAGATATTGACCATTATACATATATTTTAGCTACCAATGTAAATAAACGATTAATACATTAAACATAAATTAATTAATTATCAGATAACGGCAGAGGTCGTACTAATATTATACGGCGTTAACGTAAAAATTACACAACATGGTCAAAAATTACGTAAACGTATTAAGAGCCCGACCTGGTACGGATATAAGGCAAGGAGAGAAGAGAAATTCAGAAGAAAGAACTGTCAGTCACACACAAATCGACCTAATCCAGGGGTACAATAATGCCATAGATCGTCTCGTCATCCAGGGCAAAATTGAAGGAACCAGATCACGTGGACCACCCATGCGATGGACCGCCCAGAGCAGATCAGCTGTGAGCGGACCTTTGCATGAGTGCACTAGAATGTCTGTGAATCGCGAGAAATGGCGTAATATCATACAGCGAACAATATCTGCCTCTAATGGAACTAACAGTTGATCACGACCACTCTGTAAAGAGTGAAACGGCTAAGAAGAAGACTTATGGGCACCTAAGTACTAGACGACGACAAACAGATTTATATTCATATAGAAGGTGCTCGTAACTTTGTCCCCGTATTTCTTCTTAGTCGGGTAAAAATTATCCTAGACCCATCTCCCTGCTGACTCTTCTGCACCTAATTTTACTACTTATGCAGAAAACAAGGCAAAAGGTAGTCGGATTGTACCAAGAATATTTATATGTAACGTGGCGTAACACAGAAAGCACCAATGACGAGAGTCATACACACACACCAAATGCAGTGAATTTGCACGTCTGTGTTACACCTCATCTTTCCAAACCTGACGTTTTTGTTCGCCTGGGGCGCTGGTTCAAGTGTACTTAGAGATATATCGCCAAATAAGTAATGTCTTAGTTATAATTCAGGTTTATGCCAAACATTGCATGTCAATGCCAGTTAAACGCTTTTAACTGTCATTGACATGCAATGTCACGCAGTGTTTGTAATTCGAGCTGCATAAAGTGACATTTCACGTTAAGTCAAATTAAGTTTGCGTCTGATATCTATAGCATCGAATATATAGGGTCAAAGTGGCGGTATACTAAGGTATATCGCCACTAGGATCTCTCCGAGATACCAGAGAGATGTATGGAATTGGGGCCCAGTTCGGAACCAGTTATCGCAGTTTCGCAAGTGCCATTCAGGCTGCCTTTACAATGTCGTCTGGCCATCTAACAGGTGCTTTACTATTTATTACGACAACTTTGGAACGGCCGGCCGTTTGTTATGTAATGTTATCGCCTTTTTATGTTTATTGTGCGATATTTGAGTTTAAGGAGTTTATTTATGTGTTTTGTAGTATTTGGGGACAATGGTCGTGCTATTTTAATGCTGCTACTAGATGTAAATCATTTTTTTATTGTATCTATAGTCATTAATTGACGTATCCTGTAGAGTTAATGTGGCTTACTGTGAATATTCGGCTATTTATTAAAGGGCCCATAAAAAGGATTAAAAGTAACGGTTTTACTCCCGATCAAAACAAAAGTCAGTGCAAATGGCGAACTTAATCCCGACACTCTCTACTGACTGGTAGATAACGGTTGACTAACCATAGGGCCAAACAGAGACACTTCAAGTGGGTGCAGAGTAGAAATTTAATCGTTCTGAGAACGTCTAAGATACAATTGAATATTATATGTAACAGGAACATGTCGGATACATTAACGGAAGACCAATGTTGCGCTTCAAAGACTACGCCAAGCGGGAATGGCTGTTTTTAGAATTGACCACAAGACTTGGGAAACATTTGCCGAAGACTGAGACGGATAGCGCAAATGAGTTTTCGATGGTCGCAAACCTAGTGATGAAGCCTGGTTTGACACTGTAGACGGATGCGTTGACAGCAAACCAGCTAGAGCAACTACTGACATAAACTATTTGTCAGACGTGTGGACAATCGTGCAGGTCTCGCATCGGACTGCACAGTCACCAAAAAAGGTGTCTCCATAGCACAGCATAAAATCGTCTGTAACAGACGAAACGGACTATGATGATGATGATGATTCGCAAACAAAAGCAGTGATGTACCAAACAACATAAAATTCAATTAAAATACAAAAGTGTCCCACGATGTAAAAATGGGGTAGGTATAATACTAGGTATAAGAATTATAAAATGCTAAAATTGTATTGATAATTAGTATTCTATGGAGATAGGTCAACTAATGTCTTAGCCAGCCAGCCGTATAACACCATCCGTTGGTAAAATCTTTGTCTTCTCATCACGCCGAAACGGCTAGACGGATCCAATTATGGTAGAGGGATGCTGAATATCCATAGATAGTAAAGGATTATTTTTACCCAACAGTTAGGAAAAAAACCGGACTAAGCTGCGGGCACCTACTAGTATATTTCTAAAATTCACAGACGGAAACGGAATACGAAGTTATGTTTCATTACCTACAATATTTTGATTAACCTCCGCAGTCCCATTCTAGTTTCAATGATTAAATCATCCCGTCAATTTGTTTTATATGCACATGGTCCGCGAAGTTAATTAAAAGCTTGTAATAAATGTTTTTATTTTCGTTTAAACACGGTCGTAATAAATGTGCAACATTGATCTCCCGGCCTAACTGCGTGTAATGCTACCGAAATGAAATGCAATACAAACATTAATGGCGGAAAAGAGAAAAAAAGGGTTTGCAATGGACGATCTTAAAAGATTGGCGAAAAGTAAAGGTTGTAAGCAAAATGTTTATGATCAGCAAGTCTTGGGGTTTTCGGTGCATTAACGATTTGATGCATACTGTCGGCCTAGTGTCAAGTCATCCGAGCACCAAAAATCCCGGGATAATTAGATTCATCTATACTTCTATACTAGTGGCTCTGTGAGCTGTAGATTACGAGATTTTTTTTAAATCGCTGATATATGTAATTCTTACGTTTTCACCCATTTCGAAAATTGTCTCGAAAACTGAATCGTCATAAAAATTTCTAATTATCGCACTAAAAACAAAGTTTCGATAATTAGATATTTAGGGCTTTACGAGGTTGATACCTACCTAAGAAAGGATATGGTGAAGTAGTTTTTTTTTTATATATTATAAGAAAACCATTTGATACACCTATGTCTATACTGCCTGAGTAACTACTGTACCTTTATTAGAGTTGCTAAGCCGCGAAATTGTGCGCATTGGGTTACAAGCATGAAATTTCTACCACACATAGAGCGATCCGCGGTGATTATTTTCTGATTTGGAGGGAAGTCAGATTCGATCCATGCGTTCCGGGAGAGCAGGGTGAATAGGACCAAGTACTGCTCTTTTTCTTTTTTTTATTACTGATCAGTTAAGGCTATTAGGGGTTGTGCGGCATCGTTTTCGTGTAAAACAGATATCAGCAATTAATTTTTTATGGTATTTAAGTATAGTTTCATATAAGAATTTGGGTATATAGCCGAAAAGGTAAAAATCACAAGTTTTTTTTATCCAGAACGATAAATTTGTTATATATCCTGAATATTTATAATTTAAAAAAATTACATTATATGGAAAATTTAATCTTGTTTTTAAAAATGTATACATATTGGGCACATTTGATACAAAAAGTACCTTAAAAGAATGTTGACGGTAAGCTTAGCCTGCGTACATTTTGCTAAGTCGCAAAATTGTGTGCATTGGGATACAACCACGAAATTTCTACCACAGATAGAGTACTCCGCGGTGATTATTTTCAGATGTGGAGGGCAGATTCGTCCCCTATGCGGCGAGAAAGCGGGGTGAACAGGAAAAAGGAGTCCACTTTTTCTTTTTTTATTACTAATCAGTTAACGCTACTAGGGCTTGTGTGGTATCGTTTTCGTGTAAAACGTATATCAGCAATTCATTTTTTATGTTATTTATTCATAGTGCCATATAAAAATATGGGTGTATTTCCGAAATGGTATAAAATAACCTCAAGTTTTTTTTATTCAGGGAGATAAATTAGTTATATTTCCTAAATATTTACAACAGACAAAAATATTGCCAAATAGCAAATTTAATCTAGATTCTAAAAATAAATACATGATGGACACTTTTCATACAAACAGTAACTTAAATAAATTGTTGATGTTGAGATTAGCCCGTGTGCTCGTGATACATTAGCAGAAATTATATTAAAAAATAACATCAATTTGTTTTTCTATGACGTATGTATATGGTAAATATTATATGTAAAAGCATGTTAACAATCATTATTTAATGTATTTAATGAAGCGAAATAGGATGCGTTCGGATATTTACGTTGGTTACGCAGACGTAAACATATATTTTAAGCTACTGTTTGTATGAGAAGTGCCCAACATGCATATATTTTAAAAAACAAGATTAAATGAGCTTTTTAAAATATTAATAATAATTTGAAAATCTTACCGAAATTTAACTAATTTACCTCACTGAATAAAAAACCTTCTTGTGATTTTTACCTTTTCGGCCATAAACTCATATTATTATATAGAACTATACAAATAAAAAAAAAAGAATTTCTGATATCTGTTTTACACGAAAACGATACCAGACAAGTCCTAGTAGACTTAACTGACCGGCAATAAAGAAAGAAAAGAGGAAAACTTGGTCCTCTTCACTCCGCTCTCTCGCCTCACAGGGGACGAATCTGATTTCACTCCACATCTGAAAAAAATCTCTGGAAAACATTCTATCTGTGGTAGAAATTTAATGCTTGTAACCCGATGCGCACAAAAACAGCGGACTAACTACTCTACTACTATTATAAAACTTATAAATTAAATGACAATCTGCATAGAAGATGATAACAAAAATACCGTTAAAAATGGAACGCATATCAGTTTTTGTTTCTATTTATGCAGTTTCATCATATCAAAACGGCTTGACAGAATTTACGGATGTTTTTTTTGTGTTTTAGGAGAGGTAGTAGGTACTTATTTTTTATGCCACAACGGAGAATAAAAAAGAGGTTACCTATGACTCTTCACACAAGTCTGTGCCAGTTTCTATTTTCTTAGTTTTAACTCAAAACCTTCGCATATCTATTTTAAAAACAATCTTATCTAGAAACAGTCTTGATGCTTTAAGCGCATATAATCTTAATGTGCCCAGTACTTTGTACTTGAAACCTGTTGACAACACGTAGACAAGTATAATATTAAGCAGCGGTTCTTGAACTGTTTCGACTTTTTCGTCTTTCCTCAAAAATAATCAGACCTCAACTAAATAATTATTACCTCATATTAACTTCCTAATGGTCCAATTCCTAGAGACTCCCACGATGTGTTTTCCTTCGTTTTACAAAGATTTCTATCTTAGTGGTCACCGGTTCTACGAGCAATGCCCCGCCTATTGTCGCTTCGGTTCATATTTTGTGTTTAAATATTGGCAGGAATTAGTTCGACGTTTTTAATGGTATCATTTTGAAATAATAATACCACATCGATCGAATGAAGCTCTTTAAGTAATTATGTAGTAATATTTGTGTTAACTTTATACTTTTATTATCAAACTGACCAATCACCTACATGAAACTAGTAATGCGTTGGCCGCTGCGGTACAAGCTCGCCTTGTGTGGGGATCATCAATATCCTGTTATTATAAGTAATTAACCATAAGATAAGCATCTTTGTAATTTTTACTTATCTTTTAATTTTCATTTTCATATGCCTACTATAGAGCCAAATGTACGCGATATCCGTAGCTAGTGCGCTTCACGAAGCACATTTTGAGAACAGCTGACTTAAAGTATTTTGCATTATTTTATTGTTAAGCTGAGCGTGCAATTAAAGTTAAACTTTTATCATATATGCATAAGATACGTTTTATAATGGAATGGCGTTTGATTGCGAGTTTGTTAAGATAATGCCAGCATTTGCAGCTCAGAAGTCACTTAAAAACAGGATAAGCTTTTCGATGTTTTTTTTCTGTTGATGGTAGATTCTGGATTTAGTAAATATGATAGGTTATACTATTATAATTATGCTGTACCTATGTACAGCATAATTATATATGTTTAGATAGACGTATTTTAACGAGTAATTGTTAATCTGTTGGATAATAATAAAATACTTGATTGAATAAAAGTAAATAAATGATATTTTTTTATACATTATTTAAATCAGAAACCTTTTAAAAACTGTACATTTAAGAGGTTACGAGTTCAAAATAAACTAAAAAACCTATCGTGATAAGTAGGATGACCCTTTATTTACAAAATAATCATAGACGCATTTTATGGCAAAGCATTTCCTTTGATTATTTTTCATGTTTTTTTTATCATTGAAAATAGTATTTATTTGCAGTGATGTGTACAAAATAAAAATGGGAGCATAAATAGATATAACTATTAGTAGCCACACATTTTTGTTTTTTCATTTTTTGAAATACTTTTTAAAGAGAACAGATTATTTATAAAAACAAGTATGAATTCCCTTAGAGCATTGTTTAAATATAATAAAAACAAAATTAATGAAACACATCCCATCTCATTGTACCCTGATTGGTAAAGACATAAAACAGACAACAGCACGCTCAGTTTCAGACTTCAATTGAAAGTGAGATAACGCGTATTTGGCTTAAGAAGCTACCTTAAAATACTCGCTTAAGGTCCTCAATTAAGCGACGGGTATTTTATCGAGTATCTTAAGGCAGGAAAGTGTTAAATCGCTGTGATTATTTTGATTGCAACGGTGGCTGTGCCGCGTGGAATCTCGTCTGCTTTAATTGCATCCAGCCGAGATCTGTTTGTGAGATTGCAAGTCAGTTGACCATTAGTATCTGACCAGAAGCCTGAGATGCCCCTTTGTCTTATGGATTTTTAGATTTTTTACCCGCTAAAAAGCATGCATTTGTAATATGTCAGCACAATCGACTTGGGTTAATTGAAAAGCTAAATAGTTGGTATTTAGTTACAATTAGTTTGGTTTTTATTTTGCGCAATTATAGCTAAAAGGGTAATTAGTATTAATTACCTTTTAAAGTAATAAAAGGCTAGTGTTTTAATGGTAATGTGAGAAGCATTGAGGCACTTAACATCATTTTGTCGGTGCGCGTTGAAATAAATAGCCTTAATTATTAATGTTATTGCTTGTGATATCCAACTGGTAATAAATAATAGTCGGATGCGTTATAGGATTTCTACACATCTCCTAGTTGATTTCCAAAGGATGATTAAAATAAATATGATAATTAAGGAAATTCTATGCAATCTTTTGTGCGATAAGTGTTCGCTATTTTGTTGTTCTTGTAAGTAAGTAGACCGACGTACTCGTACAATCGATTTAAAAAAACTCTGCCGCCGATTTTGGTATCAGTAGTAACAGTACGTCGAGAGACGTAAATAAGGACCATCGTGATGTGGCACCTCGGTTGTGGGGAGACTATTATTTTCACAAATCTGCTAGTGTATCTACAGCCGAGCATTTCTCATAGTTTTTGTAACAGACGAATGCCTTGTGCCGTTTTTGGCTTAAACTTTTTTGTACACGTTTTCGTCGCTAAAAAAAAAATTTTTATTATTTGATGGTACAAAACCATGCTGGTACGGGATTCCGAGTCTCGCACTTGGCCGTTTTTTCATTCGTCACGGAATCCTAAAAATGGAATTGATTATTTCAACACATTAAAAAGCATACCATTAAAAAATCTCAAGTAACACAATAAATTAAGTAATGATTCCGTTGACATAAAAAGAGCGTAACGACGTCCCCCGGGCTAGGGGACTCGTGGGACGGGGCAGGGGACCGATAGAGACAATGGGGGGAAATTACAACCGGCCAATTGAGCCGCTTGTGCACTTGATCCCCCTATTGTTTCCGCACTTAATACGTGTAGGGGAACGGGAGGATTTGATACTTTAGACAGGCATTTTATTTACAAAACAAAAAGCCACCTGGGTAGGCTGCACAGGCGGGACTGATGAGCTGGTGAAAATAGCTGGAGTCCCCTGACCGATCATGATGACTATCTTCGTAGGAGACTTATAACCCGTATTGGATGTCTTTTGTCTGATGATGATAATAAAAGCGTCATGACGTCCCCTGGGCTAAAGCGATAAAGACTTAATTGTGCACTTGATCCACCTATTGTTTCCGCACTTAATACGTGTAGGGAACGAGAATTATATGCTTGCAATTTTCGCAGACGCAATGTCGCCAATGTAAAAACAATTCGGGTACATCTTCAAATCATCAATCATCATCATCTATCAAAAAAATACGGCTTTTATTTAATACGTTTTTTTTAAATGTCCTCTTGTCATAATATGAAGATTGTGATAATCATTATCCGTTTGTTAACGCCTCTTCTATCCTCGGCTATGTTCGGGCATCATCGTCAGCCGTCGCCGGCGCAGTGCATGGTGCGGGGCGCGGCAGCAGAGGGGAGCGGTGGACCAGTCGGCCGCTGCCGTCACTCACTCAACAACTGTCAAACGGGCGCGTCATGCCCGCACTACTATCTATCACCAATGTACCTTTTTATAATTAAGAAGAAGGCAGAACGAAAATAATGCAAAGCGTAGTATACTTAGACTTAGAACTCAACTCGACTAACGGTTAATTACCGTTAACTGCACTTCAAACAAAGAACTAAATGACGTTAACTATTTTAAGTAAAATGTTTTAAACTTAGTTCAATTTTATAACGTATTATTACTTTATTACTCGATATTTTTCAATATTATTGCAAAACAACTAATTACTTTTAATATTATTTGTATAGACTTGCTAATTTGTATTGACTTAATAAGATTTGTATAGAAATCGTTCGTTATGCAGCGATGAGGATGCAATGACAATGCAAAAAATATGCAGATAGTTATTAAGCTAACATTCCAACACGTAAATAGAAACCGTGCAAATTTATAACTGCAATTGATTTGTACAGAAACCAATTGAGATTGTGCTTAGTGCTTATAGAACTGTGCAATTTAGGCATGTACGCATTGTAAGCTAGATACACAACCTGACGTTTGCTAGCAGCTAGGCACTTAACATAGCAAATAGAAGTTAGATATAGGGAAAAGACATAACAAAAGGAACGGGCTTACTTTTTGTCGGCATAGACTTTCGATGCGAAGTATCCAAAGCGCCACAGCAGCAACATTCCTTTGTCTTTCGTCACGATGTTCGTTATTTTTCAACGGCCACCATAACGGTGATTTCCATAACGGTCACGGTCGCCAGATGTACACGCATGTAGGGGTGTACTTGAATTGTAGATCTTGGGGGTCGTGATGAGGTGAGCAATGACACTCGTAGTCCAGTACATGCACGTAGGTATAATAAATTAATATAAAACTTTAAGAAAAAGGTACATTGGTGATAGATAGTAGTGCGGGCATGACGCGCCCGTTTGACAGTTGTTGAGTGAGTGACGGCAGCGGCCGACTGGTCCACCGCTCCCCTCTGCTGCCGCGACCCGCACCATGCACTGCGCCGGCGACGGCTGACGATGATGCCCGTACATAGCCGAGGATAGAAGAGGCGTTAACACCGTTGATAAAATTAAAGCGACGATCACCTTTTTTATTTTAATTAATCAATTGACATCAAAGCGCTTTGTACAAACTATCATTACAATGAATATTATTTATTTATTCTTTATTTTTTTTACAATATTATTTATCTACTTGCATAAGCAAAGCCTAGCAATAAGCACTTTACACAACGGTCACAAAAGTTACAACCAAATTTCAGTGCAATTTATTGATGGAAATATTATTTACAAAATTAGAAAAAATTAAAAGTAAAAAATTAAAGTTAAATCTCAAAATGAATTACCAAGAATGCAATTAATTCATGGAAATATTATTAGGTATTATAAAAAATAAAACCTAAAACAACATTAAAAAATGGATGAAAAAAAGAAAATTCCCAAAACGTACAAATGCAAAAATAGGCTAAAAATGTTATCAGTGACAATTTCAAGTATCAAGTCGCCCCGAGCGGGGTGTAGAGGTGCGATACGGCCGTCAATTTGTCCGCGTCGCCGCTCGTCTATTTAGACCTCGTTTGTTCTGTGAGATACAACAGATACCGTAATTTATTCATTTAGCCCCGTTTTCAATGCAACCGTATTGTTAATGCTGATTATGTTTTCATTTGTTGTATGCAATTTTGATGGATAATTTGATGTTATTGGTAAAGTAGGAGGAAAATATTTCGAACGCGCTTAATTGGGACCAGTTGTCCGCAGTAAGGTTTGTTTAGAGCTATTAAGTTTACTACAATAACAATAAAAAATATAAATAAATATCAGAGACCCTTCAGACACCCTCACACAAATCGATCTAGTCCCAAACTCAGCTCAAGAAGGCTTGTGTTACTCATAACACTAGACGACGATATACTTATATAAATAAATATATAAATATATACTTAAATATAAAGGAAAACCATGACCCAAGTACAAATATTCGAGTTCATCACACAAATATTTGTCCTGGCCGGGATTAGAACCCGAGACCGCCGGGTTAGTAGGCGGGTGTACTAAAAACTGTGCCAACCGCGTCGTCATAACTTCGACCGGCTATCCACTTCTGATCAGATCAGTTTGTTCGTCAACTATAGTTAGTAGTAGCAAAAGTAAGATGGCGTTAGTAGTACGAGTACCTATAACATTTGTACTCTTCAATGTAGGGTAGGTACACTTACCCTGCTGGGGCTCTAGCATATCTGTGATACGCGACTATTTCTCACGCGAGACAATTAACCCTCTCTTTCTGTGCAGTACTGCGAGAGAGTGACGGGTAGCGCTGTATCGCGTGGCAAGTGTCGCGAAGCATAGTTGTAATAGACGGGCTGGAGCTCTTGTTGCGACAGAGCACATAGCGAATTGCTCTTTTGACGTACGAGTTGTCACAAGACAACAATGGTGTTAGAACCGGGCGTTTAAAACGCTCCAAAATTTACCCACCGCTAGAAAAAAATTGCCCGGATCTATATTGACTCATATAATTATTTTTCGTCGATTTTTTTATATCGCCGAACAATCATTTCGTAGAAAGTATTATTTTTGCAATCGTAAACTATTTAAGATTGTTATAAAACAAATCTAACCTAACCTAATTGACAGGACGACATTTGCAAGAATTATAAAAATGTATAACTACAACAAAAAAAATCAGCAAAATTATTTTTTGGCGAAATGTAACATGTTTCTAGGAGTCAAACGGCCATTTTACCCACCGCTAGCATAATTTTACCACTAGGTACTGCTACCATTCTAGCTCAGAACTAATTATAGTCTTAGCCCTACCTCAGTAAGCTCAGGAGTTAAGCTCTCTTGGACGTAATCCCGGATTAAAATGACATGAGATAACTGGAGATACACTATGAATATAATTGGTCTTCATCTCCATGAAAAAATGAAGTAAGACTGTATGAGATACTTATGTAGTTAAGGCGTTTTGTTAGTGACGATTCAGTTCAGATACGCTTAAGCTGAAACTAGTTCGTGGGCATGTGATTTTGCTTTAAGTTAATAATGGCGCGGTTATTATATGTCTGTAGGTTTTATTAAGAACTAGAAATCTAGCTTGTTTTCGTCGCTATGGTAGGTAGAATAAAAAGTTTTAAATCTTCATTATATTTCATTAGCTGCAAAGTCAAGCTTCATTTTTTTTTCAAGATAAAAAAAGTAGCATAAGTGTTAATCCAAAGTGAGAGCTACCTGCAGACCAAAGTTTACCAAAATTGGTCCAGCCGTTTGAGTGTGAAGAAGTAACAACCATAAAAACGCAGTAACACACTCACAAACTTTCGCCTCAAAATAATAGTATGATGAATATTATGACAAATGATTTAGTCGATCAAACGAAAGAGAAGTTTCACCAAAATATTGGAGTATATTTTTAAATGTTTACAAACGAAGCGAAAATTGAAAAATTTAATGATTCGGACAGGATTCGAACCTGCGTTTCCAACGGCTTTCCGGGCCAACACTGGCGTCCTCCCAATTGGACCACCGAATCAGATAACGACGTTACTGCTTTAATAAAATAAAAAAAGTATATTTTTATTTTCACTGGCGGCGTTTTTTAGTTAAAAAGTAATTATTAAAATGGTTTATAGCAAGTGCTTAAACTTTGGCCAGCGGGCATAAATGACGGTTGTTTTTATCACGCGATAAGTAAGTGACAAAGCAGGGTGCGTCCCATGAGATATAACTACATAATATATAATTTCATATTAATAACGTTCACAAGATATAATAAACTTTTGCTATAACATCAAAATCAATATTTTTATTAGGAATAACGGTCAATTAGCATAAGACTCATGTTGTAGAATGTTTTTTTATATAACACTCAAATACTCTAAATTTAGTTGATATAACATACATAACGTATATCAATCATAGTATATACTTTATTTTCGTATAATGATTAGAAAATATAATAGCGTATGATATACTAAATAGGTTATAACTGCTACCCCTATGCCCCTAAAATGGAACATGGGTCAAAAACCGAAAACTGTAGGTTAGGTTAGGTTTGTTGTCAAAATGCTTGCTTGCATAGAGGTACCTACATTAAAATTTAACAGTGAACTATTGCATACGTACGAGTATGTTCACAATTGATAATGGCAGATGAAATTCTGGCAAGTAAGAGTCCGTTTGGAAGAACTGCGATAAAATGGAATATGGGTCAAAAACCGAAAACTGTAGGTTAGGTTAGGTTTGTTTCATGACCATGGATAGCGGAGCGAGCGAAGCGAGCGGAGCTTCAAAATGCTTGCTTGTATGGAGGTATATTAAAATTTAACAGCAAACTATTGCATAATGCATAAGGATGTACACAATTGATAATGGCAGATAAAATTCTGGCAAATACGGGTATACCGTCTGGAAGAACTGCGACAAAATGGAATTGGGTCAAAAACCGAAAACTGTAGATTAGGTTAGGTTTGTTTTATGACCATGGATAGCGGAGCGAGCAAAGCGAGCGTAGCGTCAAAATACTTGCTTGCATAGAGGTACATATATTAAAATTTTACAGCGAACTATTGCATAAGTATGTACACAATTGATGTGCAGGCGATTATTCTATACGAGCATTATGCATTTTGGTGTTAGATGTATTGAGTAATATACATTATAAATCTGAGATATTATGAACGTTATACGTTATGATCGTTATATACAATGATATTATACTTAAATAACGTTATACTTAACAAAAATAGATATTTTGATGTTATATCTAACGTTCGTTATACACCTTGAACGGTATACAAAACAAGCCTATACCATATGAGCGTATATAATATGAGTATTATAGTATAAGTTCTTATATCTTATATTACTTACCCGACAAAGCATCCGTCACGTTTTGACAAAATGGGAGTGTGAGTGATAGATGCCTTATCATTTATTTAGCACGTGATAAACGCAACCATCATAGACACCCAGGTTTATACGGTGGTGCTGCAAAGGATATATCATTCATATGTTTCCAATTAGCACTCAATAAACACGTTAGGTACTTATGTAGGGTATCAAAGACAACTTTCATATTTTACATAAGGAGTTTATTTAATAAAATAGAGAACAAGTTTTAAGTACAAGTGTGATATGGGCGTGGTTTGTGTGTACAATTCTATTTGAACAATTAATCACACTAAATTATAAAGGCAAAAGTTTGTGTTTATGTGTTTGTTTCTTCTTCACGCTCAAACGGCTGGACGGATTTTGATAAATGTTGGTATGAAGGTAGCTGACACTCTGGATTAACACATATGTTACTTTTTATCCCGAAAAAAAATGTGTTCCCGTGAGATGAGCGGGTAACACCGCGCGGCGAAGCTAGCAGTAGTTTTATAAGGGATATTCTGATTATCAATCAAAATTTGTTACCAGTTTTTAGATAATAATATCTTCTCAATTGCCTTCTATTGATTCGGACGTCAGTATTTTCAAACAATGGACCAAGTTTTTGTATGGAAGTTCAGAGCCATCCAATTAAAATAAAGTTAAAAAAACAACGGAGGAGCAGGAAATATAAAAGTTGCGTTTTATTGCATAGTAAGATTGATAGAAGTCAAATAGAGTGATACATTTTATCATGAAAAAAGACTATATTAATGCGTGATGCGTGGCAATAACCGGGGGAATGAAGTTAAGGAAACATTTCTTTATTTTTAAAAAGAAACAAGCTGCTTTTTTAAATATTTTTTAAGATTCAGGAATAGAACTAACACAAATTCCAAAATAATAAATGCATTAAAAATATTTTTTTGAGCTTCAGGAATAGACCTAACACAAATTCCAAAATAACAACACAATTTTATTCTAATAATCGAAAGGATTATTATTCAGCAAGAAGTGATAAATATTTGGTCCTAAGAATAAAAAAAACGTGAAATCCAACATTAATTTTATCATCATCATCAATAAAATTCTAATACGAATAACTCTTAAATTTAAGGAAATCTTTGTTTATTTTTAAAATTAAAATAATGTTACCTTTGAATATAATGAGATTAATGAGCTAATTTAATAATTTAAGGCAGTTTCCATCCAAGCCCTATGTTTTTTTTCCACACTGTATATGTACAAGCTGATAACAATATCTAATAATCTAAACTACGTACCTTTCACTACAACACTACACAAATCTCGACCACAACTTTATGACACCCCTGAACAAGCGTTTCCATGGCAACCATACGTTGCCGTAACCGCCTGATAAATCCGCACGATTGACAATTCACAGGGAAACAAGCCTTAACGACTCAGGGCTGTACCACAATTGCTTCTACTAATTTAAAGGTGCGGTACCATATATAGCTTGCGGAGTGTTAAGAATCCCATGTTGATCGGCGTTTGTATGAGACTTAAGAGCGCGTTGGTCTGACGAGCGTGTTAACCAAATAGGGTTGGCGGTGTGGTGAAAAATTTGCTCTTCAACCCCTTTAATTGGGTGTCGCCTTGTTTTACATAGGGCTGTCACGCGCGAGATGGTTGACGAGCAATCTTATTGTTTTCTAGTAAAAGGCGTGCGTTTATCATAATATTTTAACAATTCTTTGCGCACACGAAGTTTTACGTGGTACCTACATGAGTTTTGGTCTTCGGCCGCCTTTGATTTTTCTGTAGCTTTGTTACAAAAGGCACGTTGATCAATAACTGTTATTGTTCGAAATAATGAAAAACCTATTTAGTGATGGAATGGGAAGGTTTTTACACTTGTTTTAGATAAACAACTAGGTACCATGTATTTTAATATTTTTACATTCGATTGTACAAAATAAAAGTCAGTAAAAATGGTGGACATTATGCCAAATAGCATTTTCTACTAGTACCGATAGGGTCAAAAAGATAATTATTTGAAGAAACTTTTGAGTCCTTTGACTTTACAAATATTATTACAAACATAGATTAAAAGTACACAACTAATAGTAAAAGGTCTCACAACATGGTGTTACTGGTAGGTACCCAAGTTCAACATACAAACCGTGTGTAAGCCTATGACCGTTTGACAACCATGATGACCGTGTGTACCACAGTTTACAGGGTTGTCACTGATTTGTTGCAGAGACATTTCTTTTAGTGCTGATGTGGCCCTGATTGGGATATATGAGGTGTTCCCGTGTATTTTTTGTTGTATTCTCTTACTAATGAGCGATCGTTAGGGTTGTCGATGTATCGATTCATGTTGTTTTTAAATTTCAATACCGAGTTTTCAATGGGAAGCCGCTTCCATGCGATTCTGTATCTGCGGCAGAGAGGAAGGATTTAAAATTAATTTTCGTGTTTCAATATCTTTCAGAAGACAGCTACTTCACAACAAAAATATTTTTGTCATGTGTGTTGTGTTGTGTAATGATTTGATTTGATTTGATTTGATTTGTCTTTTAGACCTACGTAGGCCCTCAGGGGGACTGGTGATATGATAAAGGTCGTCAAAGTCCGCTGGATGTGGACGGGACGCGAGATCGATCATGGTGGCGATCGGTCTCTGACCATCATCTAATCATCATGTCCTGGCACTGCACCGAGCAAGCAGACGTCATGGGTTCAAACCCCACCTGCCATGGATCGCGTAAAATGATGTATTTATTTGACCTCTGTTTTCCGCTATTCATACAAAATATATATATTTAAATGCAATATAGAGACATCTATGACCGAAGAACAAATATTTGAGTTCATCACAGATATGTTTATATTTGCCTCAGCCGGGATTCAAACCCAGCTGTGCAGTAGGCAAGGTAGCTGCATTACCACTGCACAAAAGCCTTCACAATATAATTTCAGACAGTTATCAAGCCCATAGTTTGTGAATACATACTTGCAAACAAAAACCTCTCAATTAACGTCATACTAAGTGTAGGAAAGTGTTTCCTTTATAAACATTAAAATATTTTTGATGTGGTTTTACTCATTGGGTAACGTACTCTCGATATCAGTTTAAATGTTAACGATATCTCTTATACTTACAGAGTCAGCGTCTGTACGTCTAGCATAACTGTGACACGCGACTCTTTGTCGCGCGACAAAGACTACCTGCCACTTTCCATTCAATACTGTACGAGCAAGACAGATGGCGCTGAGTCCCGCAAGCGAAGTCGCTGCATGATATGCCCTGCTGGTCACACTTAACGCTTACACCCTGTATAGATGATGTGGGATAGTACAGTCACATATATTAACATCTACACGCCTTCGCGAAGGCGTGTAGATGTTAATATATGCTTCGGCTCATAATTTCCCACATGAAAGTTGTCGGCCACACCGCGCAGCTGTGGAGGAAGCTGTGTCGGCTTTATCACTCTATCAGTCATAGCGGTGACGCTTTCCCTGCGTTAAGATGAGGACATACTGTTGTGTCTAGAGGTTTAAAGGACCATAATAATCAAGTTAGGATAAAACTTGTAGTTATGGATTGTGGGAGACCATGCCGTGGTTGCTGCCCATATATCGTTTTTTTTCCCTTTCACCCCGAGGTATATATAGTGCGATTCTCAAATATGCAAAGAAATACAAATAAAAAAACAACAAATTATTAAATTGAATTCCACCACAACACGAAAAAAAAATCAATTTGCCCGCCTAATGCAATACCTAACTTTTTTTGTACCTACATATTATATTTGAACATATTTTTTTAAACGCCTTCCAGACGCCGATGGCTGATCTGATCAGATCAGATAAAATGTGATCTTACTGTCGCACAAATTTTTTGACTCTTTTAATATGACTATAAATAGATAATAATACATTCCGCTAATGCAGTCTACACCTATCTTTACAAATGCATTTAATATCTCAGATTTAATCTTTATGTATCAAACGGTCTAAAATTAATAGATCACATGAAGCTTGCTTCCTCTCTATAAATGTGAGCATGTCAAATGTAACTGTTGAGACACTAAGAAACGCGACTGATTATTTCCGTACATTACACTGTAAATAGATTATCGTATTGAAGTGTTTGTATGTAGTAGTGTGGCATAACCCGGGGTTTTTGATGTATCAATGATTTAGTAGTACTAGGCCGACAGTGGCGTCGAATCATTAACCACGGGTATATGTATTATTTGTAAAACGTGTAGGTATATTTATTTGTATTACGCGTTTGTATGATAATAGCTTCACACTTGGAACTGTTCATAAAGTATGTATTAGGTACTACAAAATACTAAATAGAAAAAAAAATTAACATAAAGAAGTGTTTTTATTTGATGGCACTACTCCTTCGTGCGCTAGTCCGACTCGCACTTGACCGAAGTTAATTTTTATATGTATTTCCTAAACTATAAGTACCTACTTATTAATTTCTTGACGAAGAAGGATGTCATCAATATGGATAGCAAGTAGTTTAACAATATGTAAGCTTTAATGTAACTTTTATGACTATAACAAAACTGTCTATGTTCTCTTACGAGTAAAATTTACAGTTAATTCGCTAATACAGTAAAGCACGTGTGGTTTAATGACGTTTTAAGATACGAGCAGTAAATTCAATAGTTTAGAGTTTCGTAAAATACATCAACATCTCGTTTTATCTCTATTGTTATGTTAACATGTTTGTCTGTTTGCTCATTTGAAATATTTCCTATATTAAAATAATATTATAAAATGTATACTACTTTTTTCTTTACCGTAGTTGGGTTAACAATATTGTATAACCATCTCTGGATGTCCAGCTACCCCTATACCAAAATTATTTAAAATCTGTCCAGTCGTTTCGGCGTGATGAGAGGTCAAATAAATGTTTACAAACAGATGGTTCTATACAGCTGCCACGCGTTCATACAAATCCTACTGTTTTCCTGAAACTATGATCCATCTCCAGAGAAAACAGATTTTCAAAACAATTTTAGAATTTTATTATAGTATAGACTAGGAGGTGCCCCGCAACCTCGACTGCGTATCTTTTTCTTTACCGTGGGACGGATAAAAAATATCCTATTACTATCTTTATGGGTGTCCAGCTATCCCTGTACCAAATTTGGTAAAAAATTGTCCAGCCGTTTCGGCGTGATGCGCAGTTATGAAAACAGATGGCGCCATTTTGGCACGGCGGCGCGCACCCTTAAAACAAAATGACGACCCTGCATCACACTACTTTTCCTGAAATTATGACCTCTCTCCAATACTAATCTAGAATTTTATAACAGTAGGTATAGATTATCATAACAAAGCTCCATCGAATCAGTACCTGTTTCAAGTTAGGTCACAGATTAATATAATAGTTGTTAGGTATGTATATATTTTTTTGTTTTTAATTGATATAAATCTCTGCTCCTACGTATATACATTGTCTGATGCTTTGGCACGCATTGTGACGTCACACGGTGCACTGTGAGGCCTATGCAAATGCATAACAGTAACTGACACAAGTTCAAGTCTAAATAGACGGCAAAAACATTAGAAGACGAAGAGCCTAACAAAGGAGAATTTGAATCTAGGCAAAAACTGAAGGGCCGGCCACACCGGGGCCCGTTGAGAAGTCCCAAGCGGGGATATTCCCACATTGGTGATGTTTTCCAGTGCTGTCGACACATATTATAACACTTATTATAATAAAACGGGACTTTATTGCGTTTAAAAAAGCCTTACCGCTAAGGCGTTTTTGAACGCGATTAAACCTCGTTTTGTGAAAATCGTGTATATTTAAATCAATATACATATAACACTTAGAGTACTGTATTGTATTATGTTTTCGAGGACGTGGTTGACGTAGTGCTAATTTCTAATGTGTAATGTGTCTACTGAGCCGGTAGTCCTGGGTTTGAATTCCGGCAATGGACTCGAATTGTTCCTGGGTCATGACTGGCATCTATGTATATTGTATATAGCAGGTATACACCTGCAGGTATGCTGTCTCCTGTGATCGTTGCAAAAGTCCCCTAATAACAATATTTTATTGCTTGTTTGTACAAAATGTATGGCGACATAACTAGCGATGCGCGTGCGCCGCTGCGACTGTCTACGAACACGTGCAGCTTATGCAGCCCGTCTTGACTGACTCAATATCTCTAAATCTTTATTTCGTGGCACACATTTCTAATACGATACGGCCCCCTTTAACTACTAAGTAGTCATTTTCTAAATTAGTTTGTTTTAGTTTATTTTAAATTTAGCCTTAATGTAGTATTAGCATATGTAGCTAAAGTTTTTATTTACTGTTTCCGTCCATTGCTTTTGTGATCGTTAAATAAGTAAAATAAAATACGCTATACAATACAACACTAAATGTACATTTGCATCTTGTGTCGAAAACATTGCGATACAACAACGTCGTGGTCCCATCCCAGTATCTGGATCGTCAGCGATCTATGTAGATCCGTAGATTAACATACGGAACCTCCATTATTTCACAAATTCGCCATGCGACGGAATAGTTAAAGTAGAGATCGATACTTTGTTGAAATACTGTGTAACCAAATGTATAACTAAAAGATGACGCGGTTGGCGTAGTTTGTAGTGTACCTGCCAACTGAGCTTTGTTTCTGTAGATATAGTAGTGTATGCAACTGTACTTACATAGTTTGTTATTAAAAAAACTGGTGTGATCCTATTATGAAACTCGCCTTAGGTTCGTTTTATAAAACCACACTCGTATGTTTTAAGACCTCTTATTATGTAACAGTTGCATAAACGACTGGTTAATAGTTTCAAATTGAGCTGTCTAGTCCTCTCATATATACCGTAAGTTATAGACGGCTTCTATACAACTACGAACATAATTTCTTATGCACACAATTTTTTTTATTTATTGAAAAAAACAAAATATTTCATTACTGACAATACTCAAGCCTTTTAACTGTAAAGCATCGATGCCGATTCGATAAGAACTGATTAATCGCTTCATTAATTAATCGGTTTTGATAAGAAGTGAAGAATAAGTAAAAGGAATAATAAATAAACAGATGCGATCGGGTAAATGGTCGTTACTGGGCTTAGGTGGAACAATGTGGTTAGTTGACGTTTGTTATTATCATGTAGAGATGTTATAACCGCCTCTGATTTACTCGTCAACTCTAATCTCATACTTCTAAGGCACTTCAGAGGTACAGAGGGCCTTTATAAGGGTGCTCTGTCACCGCGATCATTCGCCTGTAATAATAAAAATATATGAAAATTTGGTTTTTACCACCCACCATTATGGCCCTATGCTTGTATCACGCCTTGTTTTCCTCAGCTACTCTTTTGATGACACTTTAGTTCAGTCCAATGGGGCATTGCATGTATTTCATTCTTATCTTCTAGATGTCAGTAAGTACTATTTACTCAAGTATGCATGGGTCTTCCATTACAGAGTGGAAGCCCAAAAATTCGAAGCAGAAATATGGCTAACCTCGGCGGCGGCGGTGGCGGGACTTGGATGTCTACTTGAAGGATTGGCCAGAAATAGGCTTAAGCCAAGATCACTGGAAGAGAACGGGGGAGGCATTTGCCCAGCAGTGAGATATTGCGGGCCCAATATAATAATTATTATTATTATGTATATTGTATTCAAAACAATCTACAATGATTAAAATGATAAGAAGAACCTATTTAGTACATTTTAATCAACTGTAGTAATAGTAGCTAGATACTAAATACTACGCATGTGATTGCGTTATGTGTGGTTATGCGTAAGGTATTATTTTCAACAGAAATCTATTACTTCCATTTAATGTTGCTTAATGTCTAGTTTGTCGTGAAATTGATTCTCTCGGACGCAAAATCAATTTACCACTCCATACATTAAAGCAACGAGGAATACATAATGCTATAAAATGACAGGTCTTTTACTACTTTCATTATGATGATACATCCGACCGATCTCGATTTAAAAAGAAAAGTGGTTTCGTTTTTCACGAATTTCTCAACTTGACTGTATTTTTTTTTATGAAACTAGAAATAACCCACCACCTACCTTATCTTTAGTTGTTCAGTTATACTTGTACCGAAATTAATTAATATTGTCCTGTCATGAAGCCGCAAAAAAAATTATGAACTAAAAAAATAGTAATCATTGAACATATGATACTACGTAGCAATCATTGAACATATATTTAGTTTTTTTTCTGAAATCATTAAAATAGTTTTCAATATAACTCAAGTTTTTTTTTTCATTTTACATATTATGTTCAACTATAACATTTTCGCATGTTTAATGAATTCGATATGACCTCTTACATTTGCGGGCGAATTACGATTATTGTCAACATAAATATTCAAAGGTATATACCCACTCTATACAAATATCTCGAGCCTCCAAAACGCCGCTCGCAAATGCCACGAATATTTCAGTCGATTTTTGGACAAAATTGATTACCAACTTACGACGCCCGATAGATTCCCGGCGTGTAGATACGTGTTCTTAATGACCGTCCACCGCGTCAGAATGTCTACAGAAAAACACTTTTTTCTCTTAATAGCATAATTAACTTTTAAATATACAGTTTATATGGACTTAACTCGGAGCGTCAGCTCGATAAATTGATGATATAACTTAAAATACATTATTTTGGATGGTAATTGTGGTATTTTCATAGAAATGTTGTTGCGTGAGATTCCGTTGAGAAGAACAATTAACATTTATAAATTCTTATCTCGGCATCTTGGTGAACGGTTAAACTGAATTGAAGTATTTTTCAATCTGATTGGTATTAAATTGTAACAGTTAACGGTTATAGCTGAATCTAGTGAGCGATCAATGGGATATGGTTGCATATAACTGTTCGGTTTTGTCCGTTTAATAATGGCTAGTTTTACGAAACGAGGACAGTGTAGAGCGCTCCGTAACAAGGTGATGCGACAACATTCGTAGGACGTTTGACGAAATAAACATATTTTTGTTTTTTAGGGTTCCATACCCCAAGGGTAAAAACGAGACCCTATTACTGAGACTTCGCTGTCCGTCGGTCCGTCCGTCCGTCCGTCTGTCACCAGGCTGTATCTCAAGAACGGTGATAGCTAGACAGTTGAAATTTTCACAGATGATGTTTTTCTATTGCCGCTATAACAACAAATACTAAAAATAAAATAAAAAAAATATTTAAGGGGGCTCCCATTCACCAAACTTGTTATAGATTATGGTACGGAACCCTTCATGCGCGAGTCGGACTCGCACTTGCCCAATTTTTTTAATTTTTTTTATTTTTTTTTAGGATAGCGGGTGGTAACTGGAGGAGGAGAGCTAAAAATCGAGCTCAGTGGCGAGCCATGGGAGAGGCCATGCGAAATGTCCATATGTCCAACAGTGTGATACAGGCTTACAAATAGACAGACACGTAAAACTTACAACACCTCTTATTTGGTGAAAATTTTATGTTGTCGTCTAGTGCTACACTGAAAAAGAAAATTTGTAAACAGTAGCCAAAATGTTAGCTGCTAGTTAATAAATCGGCGGACTGACACACTGACGGCTACTAGTAACCAAAATAAGTTGTGTAAAATTAGCTTAATTTTAGTTATACTGAGCACAATTTCGCACACACTGGGGGCTACTAGTAACCAAAACAAGTTGTGTAAAATTAGCTTAATTTTAGTTTATATACTAAGCACAATTTCGCACACACTGAGGGCTACTAGTAACCAAAATAAGTTGTGTAAAATTAGCTTAATTTTAGTTTATACTAAGCACAATTTCGCACACACTGAGGGCTACTAGTAACCAAAATAAGTTGTGTAAAATTAGCTTAATTTTAGTTTATACTAAGCACAATTTCGCTATTTCTCAAGTCGTTAAACTAGTTAAGCTATTAATTTCTTTCAGTGTAACTTGTTACTTTGTTGTATAAAATACTATACAACAAAGCACGAAATACAACAAAATGCAAACCTATTGCAAAAACTTATTATTAGCCCTTTGTAATGATATCCCGGCCCATTAATCCTCTAGGCACAGAAAGTCAATTATTATCTAACACAGTAGCTCGTAATTCCCCCGTCCTGGACGAAATCATAAATAATTCCAGTTATATAACAGGTTTCATTAAGACAGCAGTAAATCAGGCTACCTGCGATGCGCCGGAGTCGGTATTACAGTGTAGCGTTGGGAAAACAAACATTGCTGGACTATTAACTTGCGAATAATTTTAATTTCATTTTTTTTTATAACCTGAGAATTCCACAAGTCCGTGTTTGATGCAGAGATGGGCAAAATGTAATCGATTAACCTACTTAATCGCGATTAACGATTAAAAAGGACGATTAATTAATCTTAATCGTACGGGTTCCGATTAACTTATTCCCGATTAAATTAATCGTAGATAAATATCCAACGATTAAATTTATAGTCGAGTAATTAATTTGATTAATTATCTCTCGATTAATATTTAAAAGAAATAATATATTTTTGTAACTTTAAGTCTCGCAAGGGCGGGACTCTAGGGTAGGTAAGGACCTAGAAGACCGTAGAGTACCGCACTATAAAAACCACCTTTTCACTTCTCATGCTCTAAAAGTTCGACTTTATGCTGTGCGTAGGCGACATAAAGTCGCTTTTTATGCTCTAGAGCATAAAGTAAAATCGTCGTCGAAGACCAAGGCGATCAGTCCAACAGCCACACGATAAAAACTATATACACGATAGATAAAAAAAAAACTTAAAACTTCATAGAATAAACTCTTTATTTTATTTCGTTTCGTTAGTATTTTAAGACCAAGGCAAGGATATCTATATATATATATATATATACAGCCAAAGTAGGTACACAGTAAAACTTCTTGAAATAAACTTGTAATTTGTATTTCCTATCATTTATTACTTTTTAAACTACTACTTTAAACATTTCTCATTGCTCTAATGTAACTTTAAATTTTAATTAAATTTGTTTTTACGTATGATATTTACATGATGTAGTTTCATTTCCTCGCAATCGAAGTGAAACGTAGAGTGTGCATGTGCAACTCGTCCATAAAACGCATTTTACACTCGACTTATATTAATCCTCGCTCGCAAGCTCGCTCGGATGGATAAACGTCTCGTGTAAAATGGTGCGTTTTATGCACTTGTTGTACAATTTACTATTTATTACCGGAACAACAATACACTATCAGAATGATTTAGAAGTGTTTGTTTATGTGACAAGAAAAAATTCATTTTGTATCGTGCACAAATGAGCGTGTTCCAACTTTTAATCAAGAATTAATCGATTAAAATTACGAATAATTAATCGTTAATCGAAAACTCTGCCGATTAATTTGATCAAGATTAACGTTGCGACGATGAATTGTTTAATTGATTAAAAAAATAATCGATTAATGCCCATCTCTGGTGAGATTGATGTCACTTCCAACCAGTTGCTGAGGAATGCGTCCAGGTCATCCCACCATGTCCCTCTGGGACGGCCCCGTCTGCGTCACCGATCTTGATGCTGGCCAATCTATCGGCAGGCCTACAACAGACGTGGCCTACCCATTAACATCATCATTTTCATGACTATACAAATAAAAGCCAAAATTTTATATAATCCTCTGAAGTCCAAGTGGAATCGAACACACGACCTTTACTTGACCGGAGCAGTGCTCTCACCACTAATCTGTAACTGCAATAAGAATGCTTCCTGTGACGATTGCAACTAATATATCCCAGTTATAATATGTCCCAAAACTCAACACTGAAATAAAACTATATTAACTATTATTCGAGTACACATAAAAAAAAATAGTAGGTATATTTAATTTCGAACTTAACTTTGACCACGCTGTTTGGTAAGTCTGTAGTGCACTTACCTACTGAGCCGGCGGGCCCTGGAGGGTTCGAATCCCGGCCGGGGCAAATATTTGTGTGATGAACTCGAATATTTGTTCCTAGTTCATGGATGTTATCAATATGTATTTATATATTATGAGCATTTCTCAAAAAGTTTGTACACAATTAAGACAGAAAATTAAAGTCAATATAATTTTCCTATTTTGTTACCAATTATTTTAGTAAATTTATATCAATGTTATGGCTATGTTCGATTATTAAGGTTCTGTTATGCTTATACTTTTCTAATTATACATAATCTGATACCAATGTATTGGAAATCACAAAGAAAATTGGTAACAAAATAGGAAAGTTATATTGGACTTTAATTTTCTGTCTTAAGGCGATATTGTCCGGCCCTACGGCCGAATTGAGGGGGTGAGGTGCGCGGCAAGACGCGGAGCGCCGCCCGCGCGCCCCGACCCCGCTCGCCGAGTTCGCTAACGTGAAATCGCGATGGCAATGTACACTGTAGAGGGGTGTCACAATACAGTGATATCAGTCGGCAGTTTTTTAAGTGGCCGGTGCAAAGCGGGTTATAATTTATGTTCAAAGTGAAATGCGAATTCTTGCTATAGAAGTACTAAATATTATTTTTCGTTTTAACTAAATGTTTGTTATAACTTAATTTATTTTTTATAGTTTTTACTTGCGACTGTGTTCTGTGGAGGAATTACGGAATAAGTATCCCACCAAAAACATAACATGTAAAAAATGCAAGTCTCGCATCGCAACCTTCTACCGCTAAAAGTTGTGAGATAAACAAAGTTGGTTAATTTATTCAGTCCCTATCAGAGTGACCCCCCGCCTATATGACAACTAAGACATACATTTTCACCGGGTTACATAACTAAAAACATATCACCATGACCGTTGTAGTGTTTGCATTAATATTACACATCTTTATCTTTATAATAAATGTAATGACTTGGCCATCGCACAGCAACATACAGTGCAACACAAAAGAGTAGAAAATAAATGAGGGCGCCACTTCCTTCGCAACTGTCACATTTTTGACGTAAAGTCCTTGAATATGGTAACAATTTTGTATGAAAAATTGTAGTTCCTTTATCATCCGTTTTCTACTCTTTTGTGTCGCACTGTAAGTACATAGGAACACGAGTAAATCTCCTTTTAAAGTGATTATTATATTTTTAGCTTTATCTAATAGTTTACAATTTAGATAGTTTGGCCATTTCGTTCGGTGTTGAGCTCTGCTCCTCCCATTTTTTTCAGCTGTTTTTACTATCTCATCTTCCTCTATTATCTTCTGTCGTCCACTTTTGCCCGTGTGGCCAGGTCCATCTTTTATCTTAGTTAGGACGGCCAAGATGAAACGATGAGTAGGAATTTACGCATATAAATTAAGCGTGGCATTTAAAGCGTTAATAACATTTGGTTGATGTTTTCATTATATCTAGAGTATATTACCGTGTGCGATTGCCAAGTCCTTACATTTTATTATAAAGATAAAAATGTTTAATACATTACATTATTAATGCGGGCACTAAAACGGTTATGGCAATATGTTTTTAGTTATGTAATTCTGTGAAAATGTATGTCAATGTTGTAATATAGGCCGGGGGTCACTTAATAAATAAATTAACTGACTTGGTGTTATATTGTATCTCACAATTTTTTGCGGTAGATGGTTGCGAGACTTGCATGCATGTTATGTTTTTGATGTGATCTCATTTTTTTTAAGTGGTCCTCCTTTTTTTGACAAGCCAAGACGGTAAATACTTCTTATTCTATTATACTCTGCAGTTGCGGAGTCGACGTGAACTAGATGTAAACCGCACAGACTTGTCACTTACTCTTATGATCCATAATAATCTCTCTCAAAATCCCTCATGATCCATATTGATCACTCTCATGATCCATAACGATCTCATGGTAAATAATGACTTAGCGGAGGCACTGTCGTGCCCCTAGATCCTTCTCATGATCCCTCTTAGCATCCATAATGATCTGTCTCTTGATTCCTCTCATGATCCATAATGACCCATCATCACCACAAGGATTGTCATCACAATCATCGTCATTATTCATTATCAGCCATCACCATGACCATTACCATCTGAATCAACACCGCCATCATCATTCCTAATCACCATCATCGTCATGACCATCATTATCATCAGAATCATCAACAACAACACAATCATCAACAACACCACCACTATCATCATCATAAGCATGACCCACAACACCACCATCATCATTATCATCATTACTATCACCAACAGCATCAATATTTGACGAGTCATCATTATTGTTCTACCTATGCCTGTGCACACGACCATTTCAAAATTATCTACGCAGAAAAAACGATTCCAACTCACTGCCCCTGCGGGGTGAGGTAACTCAATTCGGCACGGGGGTGTGCGTGTCCATTTTGAATGTATAAATTCTGTGCCTGAGGTTTTAGTATCTAAACCGAAGGTTATATGAACCGCAAAATCAACTTTGTAATCGAGTATTTTTTATAGGGTTCATAAGGAAATACAAATTTTCCTATGCAGGTCGCATAACTGTACACTAAACAGTAATAGAGTTCAAAATTTCAAGCTCGTGTGTCTGCTGGAAATAACTTAGAATTCGTATGATCGTGTGTAAATGAGTCAGTGAATTAGTGAGTGACAAAATTAAGGAACTTTGACTCGCAATAATTCTTAACTTACTAGTTCAAATTGAATGTAACTTGGAATATGCGTAGGTTATACTATGCCCACCTAGTTACTGAAAATTCAGGCTTCTAGCTTTGTTCACGACGAAATACAGGGGGTTTGAAAATGGTCTGAATGGCTTCGAAAAAAGGAAAAGGATGTTGCGGTGTGCCGGTAAGCGCGTTTTCTCGAGTTGGAGGGGGCAATGGCGTGCCTCTAGATACAATTAATAATTTTTTTTTTTTTAGATACTTTTAAATGTGAAATAATCTCAAAGGTGCTATCATACATAAACAGACTGCGCTAAACATATTACCCTCCTTTGCGTCGCGCTGTCGGGTAAAAATATACTACATACCTTAACTAGGAGTCGATTGTTGCTAAAGGCCTTAAGAAAGAACAAGTACTGAGGAGCATTTGTAAAGTACAGTTTTTTTTACTTACCTATATCTAGGTTACATAACATACATAATCATGCCTTTTCCCCAGGCAGGGACTTAAAGTACTGATGTACGTTAACTGTGTACTAAATCCATGTTCCAAGTTTGACAAGAGACATAAGTCAGAATACGCTAAAAAACTTAATTCAGATGAAAAATATTTGTGGGACTAAGTACGTAAGTCAATTTGACACTTAATGCTTTGAGCAATGAGTTCTTTTGTAGGAAGTAATTATGTTGTTTTAAATTATAAATAAAGCGTTATTAGCATATACTTGAACATGTCAACCGTGCCACTTTTTGACATTTATGTTCGGTTCTGTTAATTTATTATAAATAAAACATTAACTTACTTTTGGCATTCCTTGCTCGAGCATTGTCTTTTTTTATTCTTTTTATAATATGAAAAGCTTTTTGTTTACGTTGTGCTGCTTTATTTTTCATTTTTTTGGAACAATAATTCGTAAATGCGATCACGTGGTCGCGCGGAACAAATTGACACAGGTCCATCCCCTTCAAGCGCCGAAGCGCGACCAGGGGCATTTCACTCAGTACTTTACAGATTTCATACATTAAAACTTGCGTGCGTTTTATACGAGACTCGCTCGATAGATGGAGCAAAATTCAATATTTGAATTAGTGTTATTAAAACGAAATCTGTTTTTATATTAATATTTTATCCATAAATAAACATATAATAAAAACATAATTATAAGTTATTGTGAAAGATTATGAAGCATTATTTTAATTTATCATTACAGGCAACATTACGGCTTAAGATTAGATCCCCGTTCCATTCCACTCATTTATTTTTTAGATTTCACCTATTATATTTTATGATGACTGTCACAAAAATTTAATATCCACAAAAAAAATGGAAAATAATAAATGCGTATTTTTTTAAATGTAAAAAAACAATAGTAGAAAGTAAACTAAAAGACTACTTAATACAATTCGGTGTAGAGGAACGCGTAGCGTGGTGCTGTTTGACAGTTTACTTTATTTATGGACAAGTTGGTTTTCTGGTGGATATTCAAACGGGTATAAGAAATCGTCTTCGACTGTGCTTTATGGATATTAGCGAACGTTGTTGATCTTCACGCACGAACTTGGATTCCGACGACAGAAGTTCCAGGAAGGATTTCCATCCCAGCTATGTGTAATGGATCACGATTGCCTCGTTAAACTATTTTAAAGTCATGGTAGCAGTAAAAAATGTTGTGTGTGTCTACCTGTGGTAAGCGATTGTTCTATGTTCCCCAAAATTAATTAAATAAAAATAATTAATTATAAATGTGTCTTTTGTATACCTTCCTACAAACATAACTAGTTTTAAAGCCCACTTATTATGTTAAGTGTGAGGTACAGATGAATCATATAATTAATATGTATTGAAAGTACCTACAGTACAGTGCATAGCGATTGCTATGTATACATATGTACATGATTCAGATAACTCGAAACTCGCTCAATAGATGGCGCTAGTACACAAAGGAAGCTGATGACTCTATCTCAGTATGTATAATTTACTCTATGAGCGCGACTGAAATGGCACCGCGAGCTATCGCCCTCATAGTTTTAGTAGATATTTAGTTCTAGTGATTAAATAAATAATTTTATTCAGAAAATCCCATCCACTTCAACTAGATAATGTTAGTATCTATACATTTACGCAAAAAACGGGTAAAAAAGGTTCGTATTTTAGCCATTCTATAGAGATATTACGAATAGAGGTAACTTTGGGATCGTTTTCTATCGACCGAAATTTTCCCAATCATGTTGCTGAACACGATTTCATATTCAGAAGATCCTTAAGTATGATATATATGTTTTTCATAATCTTCAAACACTGATTAAACGTCTACGACGAGTCTGAAAATGAGTGAGTTCGGCGTCTACTGGGAAAAGCGCGCCTTAATTGTGTACACACTTTTTGAGAAATGCTCTTATATACATCGTGTATATTTGATATTACCGCAAACTTTACGGGGTCTTTGTATAGGCATATTAGGCATTTATTAATATATTGCACCGTAAATTATTAAAAAAATCGAACTTTTTTTTTCCTTATAAAATAATTCAGCACGCAATGTATTTGTTATTTGTTGTTTGTTGACACTTAACATCGTGAAGTGACAACTGTCACTAGTGATAACTACGCCATACATTGCAAACGCGCTGTATATATCGTCTAGTTCCCATAGTACAAGCTTTGCTTAGTTTGGGACTAGGTTGATTTGTGAAAGATTTCCCTTCATATTTATTAATATAGAAGACATAAATTATTGATTGTAAATAGTTATAAAACCCTTTTAACTCGCAATAACTTTGCCACAAGCCTCCAACGATCTGAAATCTTTCAGAATAGCAAAGTACTTCGCTAATTGTTTCGCCCGAGCCCGCTTCGGCATAAACTCCTTTTAATGCCACAATTACTCGACTTAAAATATTCCCTCAGAAGATAATTACTTCTTAAGTATGGGAGAAATTAATTATAGAAACTTTAGAGTCCAATGCCTGAATGAAGGGGACTGTTTATTTGAAATTGTTGAGACGCGTGAGAAATATTAATGGTGAACGTGGTTGATAATGTTTGATACCAAATCTGACATTCAACTTGTGCGTTACATAGTCAATATTAAGCGCAATATCTGTATCAATATTGACAGAAAATTAAAATCGATTGTATATCGTTTGACAATAAAGTTAAGACAGTTTAAGATTATCGTTTCAGTTTTATTCACAAAAAGATCTATATATCGTTCTAACAATACAATAGTAATTACGACTAGCCACCTTACGTAATTATGTAATTAAACGTAAACAAACTATTTTTTTTTATGACATACTTACCTCCATGTTATATTGAGCTAACAGTATGGGCCTAAGTCATTGTGACAAAAAAATATACTCTGTTCGCTTTCTGCATAACTATGGTCAATTAAACATCAGTGTACTATTCTTAACCATTATAAAAGCCTACGCAATTTGCAGTCTGTACTTGATGTCTAATCTTTTTAGCTATTTGTGTTCACCGTGAGTGGATGCAGTTATTAAAAGAATATATCTTCAGCTGTACCCCAGGGCAAGGTACTTAGTACCACTATGTTCCTACTGAGAGTTGTGTTTGAAACGAAATGATGTGGGAACGATGTTGAAGTGGATGCCTTCTGTCGGAACGTCGAGTGTGTAACTTTAAATGCTGTTAAAAACTACTGTGCAATAATAATAATCATTAAGATGTTCTAAATGGATATGTAAATATGTTCGAGTATGATTCGGATTTAAGTATTTATTTCGTTGCTAATATTGGATTAACTATGTACTTTAACTTTGCAACAGTCATATTTTGCTCTCAAATACCGAATAAAAAAATACAGAAGGTTCTCTTTCGGCTAACTGGGGGAGTGTATTTTATCGGTTGTTTGTGTAAAATGCAGCGCAATTTGTCTTGGAGCGTGGTGACATGACCGACTAACTTGTATAAGCTACTACAGGCTAGGAACACTCGCCAAAATTGCCTCAATAAAAGCGGTAGGTGAAGCAGGTGCATTGAAGCGTAGTGACCATGTCTTGGGTATCGATGACTTCTGCAAGAGAACAAGCGCTGTCAGCAAGTGTTCAGTTCAGTATGTGCGCACGCATTGTCGCTTAGGGGAGACCGAGGGGTTTTGAAACAGAGGTGAGTTGAAACAACTTTAAATTCTGGCCGCTTTGCTGTCAGGTTTAAATACTGAGAAATTGACGTCGTTTTAACTCATGTCTGTTTTAAAACCCCTTGGTCTACCATACAAGCAAACTTACTCATGTAAATGTCATTTCTTTGAGATACATGGGCTTAAATTACTAAAATTATACTTTAAAAGTCATATGCAAAAAGATGCACATACGCATGTGACATAAATCCAATCTCAGATAAAGAAATTAATCAAATTAGAGGAGACTTAAGATAATTCATAGTCAGCGTGAAGAAAAACAATAAATAATATGGGTACAATAATAAATAAGGGCAGCATGACCCGCCTGATGTGACCTCAAAGGGTTAATCTCTTGGGGTTGCCCTATAAATCATGTTGCGTTTTATTTGAGTAGGGCTGCCAGTAATAAAAATAAGATGAAATTCTGAAATGGAAGTTGATAAAATCGTACGTATAGTAACGTTGTCCTGGTGTTCACCAAAAACAATTATGGTTTTAAAATATATAGACAAAGGAGAAATTAATATGAGTAAGAATAGTTATATGCTTCCTCCTTCTTACAACATACGACCTTTCAAACGAAGCGTGAAGAACCATATGTCGGGCCAGTATGGCAGTGTTAACTGACAAGGCACCGTTCGTTTCTTGTTAGTTGCCATTGTGACTTGGGCTCCCCTTTTTGCTTAATATCAGGTGAAGTGGAACTACTATGTTGTGCCACTGTAAAAAAAAAAATTGGTTAAAATTGAAGACATGTCGATCATTTTCAATTTACCATGAGCAATCTTAAGAAACATGACTGTAATTATCCAACTGCAAATATAGAACACATTGATAAATGTAAAAAACACACTTAACCATGCAAAAATTGAATGAAAATTACCATCTGTACAGTTACTTTTGAGTTTTTTCTCTACTCTAGCTTAAATTTCGGTAAACTTAGACTTACTATTGCGGTCTTACAAAAAAGATTAAAACAAAACGAATGAGTGACAACCCTAACTGTAATAACTCATGCAGTTGACACAGATGGCGCCGCATCAGAATGGCCGCTATGATTTATCCAGCCAGTGGCATCGCCATGCAAATCGCTACCTTGCTTCATAGATTTTTAATTGGACAACATTCGAGAAATAAAAGCTGTTTTATAGGAATTTACGATGGCAGTCGTCCGGCGGGTATGGAATTTCTTAAAGAATTTATTTAGTATGAAAATTGTTCACCTGCGGCGGTCTGTAAGTTTTTATCTGGTTTATTATAGTTTTATGACAATATCTGATAGTCGGTATCGTGGAAAAGCGTATTTTAATTTATATAATTAATATAATGTGTTTCTAATTATGATTCTACTGGGAACTTCATTTTATATCCATGTTGTCTATAACGTAATTTAATTGGAAATAGGTACATATTATGATTTGCTTTGTGAATTAGTGAGAAAATAAAGAAGATTCCATAAAACTAGCGAAACATAGATTTAAGTAAAATCCATCCTAAAATTAATCTTGAAGTTTTTTAATAGAACAGCGTTTTATTTGATTAATGCGTATTTAGATGAAAATAATCATAAGTATCATAACTAATTATAAGATTTATGTTAAACCAAATGATGTTATACGTGCAATTAATATACAAACACTCAATTTTGTACATGACACTTGATAGGATAGAACATAGTTGCACCTTAATAAATGTTTACCATCGAACATAAAGGAATAATGTTATGCGTGTACCTATTGTTTACAAATAAAATATTTCAATTGTGAAATACTTACTCATTTATAATTACCCCAGGAGTTTAGGATCTGAAAATGGCGTACATTACAAGTCTCTACCATTATTTAAATTGATAATTACATTTATTCAAACGTATATATAATTACAATACGAATAGACAATTAAATTGAAATCAAACCTAAAAAGATAAAACTAAAGAACTAAAATCTAAAATAAATTAAATTAAGCTAAAATAAATTTACAAAACTGTGCCCCCGCGGCATGGTCCCGAAGACGCTGGCAGCATGTCCTCCTGAATCGAAATGCTGATGCGTTGTGCGAGGAAGCTGCCAGCTCTTCGGTCACCAGTAGACTAAATGAGCCTTTTATTTCAATACATTTTAATTCATTTTTAACCGACTTCAAAAAGAGAGTAGGTTATAATTATTATGTTCAACTATATCTCTGTGTCGGAAACAAATGTAACGCTCATTGAGCTTGTACCCTTACCATGAATTGACGTGACCGTACTCGCTAACGACAGCGTAAATAGGACAGCGCCCCTAGTGGTTGCTTCGTAGAACTACCATTCTCCACACAAATCCTTTACGCAGTCGCTAGCGAGTACTGTCTCTGTAAACTCATGGTAAGGGGTCACTTACGTGATTCGTAACTGTCGATTTTATGCTACTTACCGATTCCCTGTGTCACTCGGTGCATAACTCATAAATTGAGCCGATTAATTGATATCATAAAGGGTTAAACCCTTCCGAGGGGTGATTAGAGGGTGAGCTCCGCGCGTTTGATCGGTTTTTTTTTATTGTTGTTTAATGGGTGGATGAGAAATATTTGGAAAACAAATGTATGTGTGATTGTGAATGGGTTATCACGCCAAATATGATTGATGCTATTGCTTGATTTTAATACATTTTGGTACGGGAATAACTGAATATTGAAATGGCTGTTGGAATTTTTTTTATAAAGAAAAAACGGAGCTACGAGGATGAATGGCATCTTCAATATAGATACTTGAATACATACATAGAAAACCACTAAATCTGCACATCATACAAATATACTGTCGGCATTGGATTGAACCTAGGGACGCCAGGTTTGCTGGCTGTAGGTACACTAGATATAACTTAGACAAATGCATCGTGCCGTGTGTATATAGTCTATAAAAGTAGAGCAAAAGAAGATCCAACATATTTTTTAACTTCAATTAAAACAATAAAATTTGTACCTATATTTATATGAAAATTTTCATAGTTCTTTACTTCTATTTAAACCCAAAAAATGTGTTTCTAACGACCAAAGCTTGTGCTGCACACGAAACGATATATTTATACAAAATTCAACACTTTATTCTGCAAGTAGGCTACAAGTACAAGAGCTCTCTTACATGTCAGATTCTATATTTATATAAAAAAAATACAATTTACAATAATAAATATCATAGTAGTAATATAACAGACAAATCACTGAGCTAAAATAATAGGTCTGCGGATCTATTAATTTAATTAGATTTAATTTTATTTAGATGGAAAGTTGTATAAAAAAAAATACTCCGTGCTAGTAGACATACTGTAACGTAATGAAACTATCATATTAAAGTATCTCCAATAATTAATTCCTCTGCCCTTCCCCTTCCTTTGAATAATTGAGCGCTACACTTTGTTCAAATTAAAACCGAATTAAACAAGCAAATTAGATATGATTCCCGTAATGCGCTTCGGATGGGGTCATAGCGGCACTGTTTAATAATGCATTTCATTACAGGGGTGGGTTGGTACAAAGTGGCTAAGCACAGATAGTTCACTTCGACACAAAAACGCTGCTATTTTTACCTGAGCTGCACCTCTAGCACAACTGTCACACGCAACTTTTTCTCGCGCGAGCTATGTTACCTATCTATTTCTATGCAATAATGTGAGAGAGTGACGGGTGACGACGCTATGTCGCGTGTGACAAGAGTCGAGAAGCATAGTTGTGTAAGGCGGGCTGAACTGCACAGTAAAGCGATATGCGAGAAAAAACCACCATTGGGAAAGTAATCCTAAGATAAGTAGCTATATCGTCGTCCGGTGCAGCTCGATATAGGGACCTTTTCCTCGCACGCCGCGAAATGATCCTTACTGCTTGCCTTTGGGTATTGATAATAGGGCTCTCTAAAATTATCTTTATTATTTATACGATATTTACATATTTTTAAATTTACATTTGCTATTTATATACAATACGGTCAAATAATAGTGTCATATGATGCACAACTTTTGTTTGATTATTGTAATATCTCAATTTGGTTTCACTTTTGATGGATTTACGACTGCGCTGATTTCCACCACTTTCAAGTACAAATTAACTGTCTTGTGTCATAGAGAGTTCGAGCGTTTTTAGCAAAGTGATTACTTTTAATCTTTCTGATCTGTAACAGCGATGAGTTTTAACCTAACTAAACTGAAAGTACAATCTGTTGTCACAGCGGGGCCCTCGGGGACCTTGGTTCGAATCCCATGATGAACCCCTTTGCCATGTTACTGTCTATAATTAAAAGCGATACAAATATAAATATAATAAGTACCTAGATAGATGTTCTTGGCATCATTGACATTGTTTAGGCATGTATAGTCAAAGAATTTAAAACAGGGTCGAAAAGGTACGCATTTCAGTTTTTTTTATTGTACTCATTACAATATTACAATAAAATGGTACTATAATCATAATCAGATATGTTGCAATTTTTTTACACGGTCCAAATTTGCTGACAATATTTCCAAAAAGCGATATTTTGGTCAAATCTCGTGCAACTGAAAGCAATATTACGGACGTACCCCAACTCATGTGAACCTATTATGAAACTCGCCTTCAGCTCGGTTTACTAAAACCACACCCGTGTTTTAAGAACTTTCATTACGTAGCAGATGCATAAACTATTATGGGATGATTCACCCAATTCACAGATGTCAAACCACCATTTACGATGTGAAAGTACAAACGCACATGCGTTTCAAAACGCCTCAAAACCGCAACGCACATAAGTTACGCGCTGATTAGGGCCCTGTGCCTGAAATGGCTCGCGATTACTATTATTTTTCCTTACCGAGCGCGGATTCCTTCCCGGATTGAATATAACGACACCGCCATTTTCGTAGGAGCACAGAGTTTAGAAGATTATAGAATTGTCAGCTAAAGTGAAAAAAAATTTTTTGAGGAGCGCCATTGTCGCGACTTTGAAGTATTTTCTTAGTTTGTTCATCACTAATTAATAATAATAATCATCATGTACAAATATAAATTATATAAGAACGAAATACGGTACGAAAATTAAGATTTACTTTTGTAGGAATGCCTCACTTTTGAAGAGGCGCGTAGCGTATGTATGACAGACGTGTGATCAACTTAAAATCGGTATATTTCGGCTACTTTTTGAGCTGCATCAAGAGACATTGACAAATTGTTATTTAAAGGTAAATAGAGCACATAGCTAAAGAAGACATCTAGCGCATTATCTATGATGCGCTAGATGTCTTAAATCTGATATATTAAATTCGTATAGTGCCATTCCTTTACATTGCGTATGGTGTAATTAAGATCCGTGTACCCGTGTATACGGGAAAGATCTTTGAGGTCGAAAATACCCTAATATAATTGGAGCGGAGCGAGCGAAGCTCCCATGGATCGACTCTAATGGACTTTGTAACAATGCGCAGATCTCAGCGAGTTCTCAACCGATTTTAGAATTTTTTGTTTTAAAATGCAAAAATTAAATTTCGCTAGGTCGTGACGAAGAGAAAATTTCGAAAAAAAAAACCGCTCCTATCTATGGTTCAAGCTTAGCCGGTGGCTGACTCTGCATCGACCTAGTATATTATAATAATAAAGGGACCTGAATCTAGTGGACACGGAAACGGGTCTTAGCGGGTTCGTCCAATTCAGAATCTTATAGTACTGTATGTAGGGCTACTTCAAGTTAAGAGTTATTCCTCTAATAAAGATGTGACAGGCACTTCTATGAGATTTCAAACTCACCGAGATTACCCATCTCTGCGCCAATCAGGAAGCTTGCACATGTCAATCACCAATTACAGCGCAGTTTGTCGTCCGTCACACGACCTATCGGCGGCTGAATTTCAATCAACTTCGGAATTTGAATTGTGCCGTTCGATTCTTTAAATCCGTTATCTTTTGAAATACTTAACATTGTGCTGTTCCTTTTATGAACTACGTTATTTTTACGAATATCCCCGATTTATTCACATAGACGAATGACCTAAAGTATTGTACTTTTTATATTTAGGTACCTACATATTATTATCAACAGGGTAATGAAACGGACAATTTTTTTTTTTTGCCTATGCTATTACTTATAGAATTCGTATGGAATCTTCGAATTTGTATGGAATTCTAAAATTGTATTAATAGTTAGTTTTCTATAGACAGGGGTAATTATTTAATTATGCTATGAAGGATTTGTACGAACGTGTCGTTCTAGCCATACAGCGTTATCTGATAGTAAACAATTGTTTGTTCGCTCCCGAAACTGTATAGGTAGTAAAGAAAAAAACATACGCGGAGAAATGTGATTTCGAGTACAAATAAAACGACCAAACCTCCCATAATCTAACCATGTTTTTTTTATGTATAAGTTTCAGTTGACATTCTTGAAGTAGGCAAACAAGCACACGCAATCCATCTAGATAATTGGACTTCAACGGATCATAATTCGCGATCGAAGAATCCAAAAGTGTTGTCAACCTTAAAAAGAAATGATACCTCTATGCTAGGGGTTCTCAAACTGTATTCCTCTTTACATGACTTGAACTGTATCAGGGCTTCGCCCTCACTCCCAGTGAGTCGGACTTTGTGTGGGATTATCTCCATGCCACGTCACCTCTAGCAAAAACTGTGATACGTGACTCTTTCTCGCGCGAGAAATACCTGTCTCTTTCTTCACAGTACTGTGAGAGAGTGACGGGCGATGCTAAGTCGCGCGACAAGAGCCGCGAAGCCAAGTTGTGCTTGACGGGCTGTTCCTTCCGCTGTGGCCTCTTATGCCTAAAAAGGCGCGCCGTAAGTTGACTTGACTCTTCTCTGGAAGCTAAACTATGTTATTTCCACTAGCTGGGGTCCCGGCTCAAAAATACTAGTCGCTCTGTGAGCCTCTGTGAGTTGCCTCGCGAATTTGTATCGAAATTGCCGAAATTTGTATTCTTTTTAGTTTCGAGTCTCCTCTATTTCGAAAATATTTCGAAAAACTGAATCAGCTAGAAAATCTATACCGGGTGTTGCTTGTAATAGGAACAATAAATTAAAACATAGATTCTACTCTTGAAACTGAACAACATTTGTTCAACAACTTTGTAAAAAAAGTGTAATTTTCAGAATTTCATTATTTCAAACAAATTAAATAGTACTTTCAATGTACGTAGTCCAACATTGACATTTCCTGAGCATTGACATAGCTGCCACTCTACTAATGTCGCACATTCCGCAAACGTTATTTTCAGAATTTGCTTAACAAATGTTGTTCAGTTAAGGGAAGAATCTATGTTTCAATTTATTGCTCCTATTACAGGCTACACCCAGCATACTTATCAAATGTAATCACAAAATTTCATGAGAACCGGTTGAGAAATGCGATCTCTAGGCGAATACAGTTGAAAGGTGTGTGGCCATGTGGCCAACCAAACATCCTAATTTTTGCCTGGGTCTCCTAACACGCTATACGCAGCGTACAGCGTCTTTCCATACTAAGCATTGTGTTATTAGTATGGAAAAATGTTGCACGCTGCGTACAGCGTCTAATATAATAGGAGACCAAGGCCTTACAAAAGAATTTTGATAGGAGAAGCTTCGCTCGCTCTGTTAATTTAAACTTGTAAGGCCGTGAATAGAAAAACCGGCCAAGTGCGAGTCTCACTCGCGCACCGCGGGTTCCGTACTAACACTTATCCTGTCTTAACTGGCCGGATTAAGTGAAGTTTGCACCTGTTAATGCAACCGATTCACGTTTGTTGTATGGCTCCCTAAATTATTGATTTTATTCTGTTTTTTAGTATTTGTCTACATCATCTGTGAAAACTTCAACTGTCTAACTATCACGGGACGGATACGGCCCGGTGACTGACGAATAGATAGACGGACGAATTGCGGAGTCTTAATAACAGGGCCCTGTTACCCTTTGGTTACGGAACCCTAAAAAGTTTGGGGACCCCAGCACTATGCTATTTATTTCACCGCTGCGTTTCCCTTACCAAAACATAACACTGCAAAAACTGCCGCAGGTTGTCAAGTAACATGGTTACTTGATTACTTTATTGCTTAATTACTTTAAGGTGGCATACGCTTTTTCTTACCGCGTTCTTTACTTGGATGTCGTATTTTCTGAAGCATAGAGTAAGCTAGACTTCAAGTGCCAGTGTACCATTTTTTTGCTAACATACCCAGTACATATTTAATAAATAACAAGCTTCGTTACAGAAAATATTTGTAGAATTTTCTTCCGATTTTAGTTTTTAATAAGTTGATAATTAAATGTAAGTAGTAGGTACCTCTGGATTACCGTTCCAGCGTGTTTTCAGTGTGTGGACTGCTAATCCAGAGGTACCGGGTCCGTTTCCTGGCCTCTTCCACCAGATTACGCATTTCAATAATTCTTTGAACATTGATCTTCGTATGAATGGTTTAACTTGTTTTTTTTTTCATTGTAACGTAGGGAGGGCTGAAATGTTCGTGACCAAAATTGAAAGAAGAGTTCCAATAAGAAAAGTCATATATACTAGTTTGAGAAAAAACGTTATTTGAAATGAAGTTACTTTGTTCCTTTTCCGAGTGATATAAAAGAATTGTTTTTGCAAAAAATAAAAAATATTACATATTTTCTCATCAAGCATGCATTATAATATGCATAATTGACATTGGTTCACTTTACTTTGCAGGTATTCTTACATGGTTATATCACGCAATATCCACGTCTCAATTTAATGAATTCCTTCGAAACATAAGACAGTGATACCACACCTAACGTTCCTAATAGGTTTAGTTTCCTATTTCAGATGCTAATGTTGGCCAACCCGCTTCCGTCGGTGTTGCTATTATTTAGGTGATAATTAAGACTCGTACGTGTTTTGTTTAAATTCTAATTTAATTATAAGGGTTTGGCGGTTGATTTTGCACTTTATTTACATTTCTAGTAAAGTAAGTACTCGCTCAATTTAGGTATTAGGTAATGGATATCTACGATTAACTAATTGGTCTAAAAATGCAAACGCAATCAATCTTTAGGTAGGTACAGGTAACCATTCTAATACTTAGACCACAGCATAAGAACGACTTTATAAGTTCTTTTTTTTCATATACAATAGATAAGCTTTACTAGACCTCCCAACAAATAGGCATATTCAGAGGGTCTGGGACGAACCAATCTACTGCCAGGCCCGCGATTGGCTCCTGAGCTCGTCCATATGCAACTCCGAAGGCCCGGCTTTTAGCGTCCTCCCAAAGGGAATCAGGCTACTGGCTTCATGCGTATCCATCTGCACATTGCGCAACTTTATTGGACAACAATTCGCTGAGGCTGGCCGTCGGGCTCCGTTTAGGCGCCAAAATTGTTGTCCCCCACCGGTGTCCCTGCGGCTACGCAGTTGATTGTTTTGGCCACCACAGCCTTTCCTGCAGGAAGAGCGCGGGCCGCTTATCCCGCCACGCTTGTCTCAACGACGTAATCCGTCGGGTCCTTGCCAGCGTATACGTGCCAGCTGTACTAGAACCACCTGGCCTCGCACGTGACGATGGCAAAAGACCCGACGGAATGACCCTCATTCCATGGCAAATGGGACGGCCTCTCATCTGGGACGCTACTTGCGTAGACACCCTGGCTCCGTCCCATCTGTCCAGTACGTCGCTGAGAGCTGGCGGGGCAGCGGTTTGCGCTGAGGCGGCAAAGCGCCGCAAATATGAAGATCTCTAATAACTTCATATTGGCGGCGTTTGCAGTGGAGACACTCGGACCTTGGAGTCCGGACACCCACAGACTCTATACAAAAATAAAAAAAAACTATCAGAATGTTCTTCGGACCACAGAGCCGGCTCATTCCTCGGCCAAAGAATTAGCTTGGCTATTCAGCGGGGGAATGTAGCCGGCATCATGGGTACCTTGCCGCAGGGCCATGATCTGGGGGCATCGGTTTCAGTTAGTTACTTTTACTTCGGTTAAGTTGATTTCTGTTATTTTATACTTGATTTTCGTTATAAATAAATAAATAATGTTTTCAGCTTTACTTACTTTGAATATACCAGATGTAAATTGACAAAAGCCTAATATAAACGCTAGAAAACATCACCCTTGGCTAGAAAATATGAAATTTATGGGAATATATGTTTTAGATGTAAGTTTAACCCTTATTGATCTTCTTTAGAAAATTAACGCAAAGCGCTTTGTCTAGGAAAAACAGAGTAAGTAAATATGGATGTGGACCAAAAATGTTGTCACCTTAATTAAAATTTGTATTCAAATTTCCGTTGCGTGACGACAATTAACCATTGAAAATTGTACCTTAAGACCTTTTATTTTGGTTCCTGTGTTCCTGTTATTGTGTCGTAAAATTTTGTCGCACAACGGAAGCTTTTCTAAATATTGGGGACAAAGTAATAAGATGGTTAAAACGTCTCAAGAAATTTTTTCGTGACTATTTGTGAGCACAAAAGTTATCTAGAGAATACTAATATTTTATTGGTTGTTGTGTAATATGTGATGTAAATTAATCAGGAGGTTTGATAATATGACCAACCGATACGTAGCATAAGGTACTATAACAGGATATGAAAGCGTGCCTATTTTGCTCGAACTAGATCGAAAGATGGAGCTGGTGCATGGACACTACTGACAGGGGCCCGAATTAGGGAATTTCTGGGCGAATTGTATTAAGTACTACCTCAGTACGCGCTTCGAAAGTAGCTAAGCTAAAACCTTCAATATAAAATAGTTAACAGGATTCTGTTTAACCGCGCAAGATACCTCTCAGGGTTGCCAATAATTACCAACTGTTTCTACAAACGAACCAACATAACTTTGCCATCCATGAAACTACCCGCAACTTTAAACCTGGGTAATATGGCTTGGAATTGTGGAAGATATGTCTGTGGCTGTAGATTTAAGTTGGTGAGGTTGTAATGAGAAGCCGTCCGTCTCATCCATCAGTGGATGCCAATTACAAACGATCACGCGTTAGACCGCGTTGGCAACCCTATTCGGTTTTTTATGGAAGCGTGTGAAAACCGAAATTAATTATTGTTCCACTTGGTGTCACGAAGCCGTTTTAGCGTTAGTTTTTGTGACACTTTCCGTTTTGTAACGATTGCCTATCGTTTAGATAATCAGATGAAAATATAGTAGTTAGCACTACGAGTACACTCTATGTATAAGTTAGAATGAGGTAATATAAGTAGGTTAGCTACTTGACTTGTATGTTTTATTTTTCTGATATTATCCATCTAAATCTGGTAATGGGTGTGCCAAGCAAGGCTTTCTATCTCAGTATTTTTTATATAGGAAATCCCAGGGTCCCGTGATAACTCATACTAAAAATCCCGAGACTGGAAGCCCTAGTGCCAAGTGAAAACGATTACAACGTCACGTATCGTTAAATCATTGTACAACGGGTGTTGCCTGAAATAGGAGCAATAAATTAAAACATAGATCCTTCCCTTGAAATTGGAATTCGTTAGGCAAATTCTGAAAATAACGTTTATTAAATGATATTTTGTATAATAATGTTTAGACAAAAAAGCAATGTATTGCGAAATGTCCGATATTAGTAGAGTGACAGCTATGTCTATGCTCAGGGAATGTCAATGTTAGACGACGTACATTGAAAATACTATTTAACTTGTTTGATATAATTAAATTATGAAAATTTACTTTTTTTCAAAGTTGCTGAACTAAATATTGTTCAGTTTCAAGGGTATAATCTATGTTTTAATTTATTGCTCCTATTACAGGCAACAGCCGGTATACCTAATAGCACTTGTATGGTATTTTTATTTTACTATTATCATATAAGACACTGAAATTTTCTTTAATATCATCACATAGTTAAGCCACAATAAGTAACAAGGCCTAACATTGATGTAAAGGAAACATCTTTTTTTATGTCTATGCCTCTGTCATCTAAAAAAGTTATCAAATTGAGCCTAACCTCTTGAAATTAATAAAGACAGGATTCTGTTATAATTGATCAGTTATCAATGTTATTATTTTCAAGTAGGTATAACGCGGATTTTTCTCAACGGGCAAAAACTCAGACAAAAATAAAGACCAAAGTCTGTGCGTGTGTTTATGTGTGACTTCTTCATGCTGAAACGGCTGGGTTTTGGTATGATACAGTATACGGTGATAGTGGATTAACACTTTTTATCCCGGAAAAATGTTGTGTTCCCGTGGGATTAGTGGGTAACACCCCGCGGTGTAGCTAGTAAAAGATAAAGCTAAATAATTATTTACAAGGAAATTCCTTGCACAATATTGTCGTTCTCACTATAAAATAGAAATTACAGTAGCAATTATTGCGCGGCCGACAATGAAAGTGGGCGAGATTGCTTGGATTCTTAAGTGCGCCAGTTTGCGTAATGAGATAAAAACTGACTTGACGTTCGTTCATTTCCGACATTGTTTCTATTTAGTTAGGAGACAAAAAATGCCATTCGTAGCACACGCTTTAGGAATTATTAATTAACTTAAGTACACGTTAACTATTTTAACTAAGAAACTGAATTTGCAGTTTACAATTTTTTAATAAGCAAGTAGCACGGTGTGCTGACCACTTCTTTCTGATTGAAAAAAAAAACTAAATTCTGAATTGACAAAAAATTTACATAGTTATTGAACCTACTCCCAAAATTTCTTGTTCAGACATGTGGCTCGTAGGCGAGAGCAGCTATATAAATTCGAGCATCAAAACATCCAGACATACGATTGGACTGGACTTTTCCCGCGTGGCTGTTCGGTATATCCTTTCCACGTGGCCAAGCCAGCGAAGTCTAGCCGACTTAGTTTGTAATTTTAACTAATTGCCTATATTTTAGTAATCGCTATACGATTAAATAAATAAATAAATAAATTACTAAGAATTAAAGTTAAAGGTACCGTCTAAAGCAATAGGACACTCGTATCCTGATGTTCTGTGAAGACAGAACTGAATCGTACACGTTTGGGGCTAGATTTAGTTTGGAGTCTGAATATATTCAAATCTTTTTTTATTTACAGGTCAATTGAACTGAAAAAATGCATCTAACGTAAATTGGTTGGTCTCCACAACCAGCAAATGAAGGCAATATTCAAAGAAACTTTGGAAACGTAAATAGAAATCACTTTTCCGGTTATAAATAAATTCTCAAATATATACAACTTCAAAGCTGTCTTTGACTATGTTTGGTCACATAAACCCTTGATCTTTTCTAAGCATTACACAATCACAAAACACAATGTACATCTCAAAATTTTGTAAACCATAAATAACTCCCAACCAACGATTATAAATTTTAATTGATCCATCAACACGACTGCAGCATTCTATAATTCTATCGTGCGTCGGCGCATCTCACTCGCACTAAATCAGCTCTGTTGAAATTGATAATGAATGGTGTTGTATATCTTGTAATGCATTAAAATAGTCACTTAACAAGATTACAATTGAGATAAAATTCGTGTGAGTTACGCCGTCTGTGATGACTTCCGACCCTGAGGGCATGGGGACAGTGGAAGGAACAGCGGTTTTGAATAATCGACGCCGACTAAAAGAAAAAATAAGGACTCTGTGTTTCTAGTGGACTACAATATGGCGTACATATAGGAAAGCGCGGCGTTGGACGGCCCCCGACGAGGTAGACGGATAACCTCCTTAAGGTCGCAAGGAGTCGATGGATGCTGTCTGCATAGAATCACACATTATAACGATCTTTGGGGAAGACCTATGTTCAGCAGTGGGCGTCTGTGACTCTACTCTCCACCTCTTCTGGCTGGAGTTGCGAACGCCAGATGATTCGCACGCGTGTTGCCGACCCTTTAAAATACGTACATCCCTTTTTTGAACAGTTCATTACGTTAAACTGTTAAACTATCTATCTAGTATATCAGAGAAGGGAAGCTATCGGGGTATCGCGTAGTATGTTTTCCTGCATATATATAAATTGTTAAGATAATGGCCTAAGAAAATGCAGGCTGTGTAACGAACCGCTGACGATCTGATAAGTGCCCTTAATATCGTCAAAGCTTAGTTTTCCGAATCTCCCACCCTCTTATTAGATCGAATCATCTTTATCTAAAATGATAAAATATCTAAATTGGTTTAAAATGGCGGCAATAGAATATAACAATACAATACAACAATACTTTACACCACTAAAAGTTTACAAAAGGAAACAAGATAAATACAATTTATAAATAACGGTAGACAACAGGCGGTCTTATCGCTAAAGAGCGATAACAATAGTTTAATACACCTTTTTCTTCGGATATACTTTTAAGTTCGAGAAAAACCAACTCTGTAACATTCACAACATGGTCACAACCGAATGCCACGACTTGTCAATAAAGAGTTATATCCACTGTAGATCCATCCATCGTGAAATAAGAAATTAGTATTTCCCCTTTTTAAAGTCAACGAGAATCTAAAGAAGCGAACTCTGCTAGACTAGCACAACTATCGCACGAGACAGCGCTACCCGTCACTATCTCACATTACTGCACAGAAAGAGACGTGTGACAGTTGTGCTAGAGGTTCTGTATCATTCCCGTATCGTACCTAATCCTAGTGTGGCGACACCCGAACGTCGCGTCGATAAAGAGTTATGTCCACTGTAAGACGCGTGATATATGGACCCGTGCTAAGAAGACGGACAACATTGTTATTTTGGCATAATTTGGTGTTCTTTGAGAGTTACAAGAGGCTTGGAATTTTATGACGAATTATTTGTTGTGTGTTGTTAATTTCACTCTAGGAGTAGGGTGTCTCTAGCGGTTTCAGCCTTTATCAAATCTAGAACCATATATCTCCATGTTAGTACTCACAGTTGTCTAGGTGCGGCGATGATAAATGGCCGTAGTGATTAACACATGACTTCGCTTTTCGCATGTAGGTAACTAATAATTATGTTTGACCTGAGATAAGGGCGAACTGTACTTTCGATATCTGATACGGTAATAAAAGGTGTACCGTTTCTAGGGAAATTTATATCGATTATAGTATACAAATTGAAAAAAATTGATGACCGTTCATAAAAGATATTTAAAAAAAAATAAGTGAATTTGTCGTTGGTTGCCTATGGCTTGTACATAATAATTATTATGTGCTGTGAGGAATAATATTCGACATGATGCTCACGAACACTTTCCCTCACCGCACCACTCGCCGTCGCGCGTCGTCAGGGCATTCATCCCCATAGCCTGGAGTCTATATAGTCGCGTACGGTTCCAAAGGAACTTTCTCCCGCGGAAGATCAGGCTATGGAAGGGACTCCCTGCCGAGGTTTTTCCGGGAGACTACGATATGGAGTTCTTCAAAAAAGGAGTGTACAGATTTTTAAAGGGTCGGCAACACGCGTGTGTACCTTCTAGAGTTGCAAGCGTATAGACGCTTGATGATAAGCAGCTACCCTAGTCTAATAGAGACTTAGGTAACGGCCATACGCTTGTTTGCCACCTCTTAACCATAAAAAAAGATTTTCAAATATTTTTAAAATATACCTTATTTAACCAAACCCCACTGTAAATAACTCTTTTTGTTTGGAAAATGTAACTTTTGTTGTTTTATTTATTACAATTCAAAGCATAACAGTTACAACCAACGCACTGTGAAAGTAAGAATACATAAAGTTTACATATAATAACGAAAGACAATTACAAATTAAACAGAAGAAGGCCGAACATCCATCATCTCACAGGACCTCAAACATTCATCGCACACATCTAATCATCTGCTTGCAAATATATCACAGCCTGGGGCTGATTCTAGGAGGAGCGGATATTTTTAATGATACGTACTGTTTATAAACCCTATGAACAACATTCATCCTAAACACTGATCTAATCCAAGTTCAAGAAAACATTACTTTACACGTACAACATAAGAGGAGTTACAACCAAGTAGCCGATTTTTCTTTTCTTGATGGTGTGTATGTAAACGCATTATTGCGCATAAAAACTATATGTATATTGACAAAAACTCAAAAACATGGAATGGTCATGAAAGTATTAAAGGAATTCCGCAAGCGACAGTATACATTTTACTGTTTCCAAACAAAACATTACTCCACACTAGCCCTAAAGATTTGTGTACTATTGTCACAAATGCACCCCAACGATTACCACAAACAATGCGAGCGTTACTCACGAGCGATCTGTCAACGGCTTAATGGCACCGAAACAATTTCTCAACAAAAAAGGAGGAAACACACATCCAAACACACCACTTCCGCGTACAAAAAAAGCAACAAAGTCTGAGGGAAAAGTCTTGTCAACTTTTGTGGCCTTTGCGAATTCGTGTTACCAGAAATTGAACTTTGTTTAACGCAAATCACTTTGATATTCACACTACGTAGTCCAGTTCTTATCTTAAAGTGACGTGTTAATTTATATAACTTTGGTCAAATCTAATGACAAAATTGTATTATTTTCTTCAAATTTGAAAAGAGTTGTTACTTTAAAACCCTCATGAAACTTCACCAATGAATTACGCTGGGGATTATTTAGGGTTGAAATCATTTTGGTATCAAGTTGGTAGTTACGATGTTTCGTTCATAGAATCGTCTAGAGGAAACCATTATTTTCGGGGGCTTATTCTGAAGGCATTTGTATCGAGAATTTGAAGAAGTTCGACAGTTTGTTTTCGAGTGCATTTCGTCATTAATCAATGTTTTGTTCGTTCGTTTTATTATTTCTCCGTGTTTTACCTGTTTTCCCCTGGAGTTTCCACTTTGACAGTTCCCTTGTAATTGATTGTGGAATACTTTCTTGTTTTCGTTCGAGTATTTTGGTGATTTATTTGTTCTCATGCTATGTGGGTTATGGATAAAGGTTGGAAAAGAGTTACAAACTTTCTTTGATACTGGATGAATATTATACGTATTTATTGATATGTTATTATAACTTAAGCTGATTATTCAAATAATTTGATGAGAGTTGGTTTGTAGCAGTAAGTAAGTATCATATAATAAAATACAATACAAATACAAATCCACTTAATTGCACACCTCAAAATACAAAGGGATACAAAACTCCTTATTTTGTGTACTTTCATTAAAGCCCAACTTCACAACTTAACCCAACGACCACCACAACCTAAAAACAGATTTCCCATAGCGGTATTTTTTCAGGCACCTACACCAGTAAAAACATAGAGATACGTACAAAGGCCCACTGGTGGAACTCGTAGCACGCGTACTAAAAGTTGTATTAAACAAATGAGCGTAAACTTAATGTCTGCTTGAGCAATTTCCTAAGTAGGCATAAGAAAGTTCTGCTTGTAATTTTCAAATCTCACAAAATAGTACCAAAACACGGCTAGTATCCAAAATTGTGGAAGCGAAGTTATTACCGCGCTGCCCGCTCGCTGGTATTGAGTGATTTTCTATATCCGCCCGCTTTCCTTTATGCTCCGTGCAATTTTATCCGGCACTGCCGTTATGAAGCTGCAGGATGGCTGACGTGGATAAGCCTCTGAAGACTTAAGAAGTCGATTTTCCATGCAAATAACTTCACAAAAGTTAAACATGCCGCAGTAGCAAGTTGCAATCATCCCATTATAATCTGATCAACTTATTAAACTTCGATTTTGTAAGCAGAAGTTGACAATAGCATAACCAGAGTAGGGCTTAATATAAAAATTACGATTTAATTATGAAATCCGTGCCATGCAATAGTAGGTATGGTAACTACTAACTACTTATAACTAACCAGATCTGAATTAGACTGCTTTACGCCCAAGCTTATTGTGTTTTCAGTGGCAAACTGGGGCTGCATATTCCGAGGTAACTTTTAGTTTTTTTCTAATAATAAAAACATAATACGCTCACGACGCAAACTTCGCATTTTTGGTTTAGGTTAGGTATGCATGCCTCTTGCACTGACGTGACACTGACAGCGTTTGTGAGCGTTCAGGTTCACGCATCCTAAGTGCGATTAGCGCTCGTGCGTGCAGCTCTCCGTGGCGCCACCTATGGTCCCACCGGAAGATCAGCGCTGGCTCTCGAGCTAGCATCTTGCTGAGGTGGGACCTTTTCGTGGCACAGCCATAAAAATATAGTTACTTATTGTTTTATTTTATTTTCTTATTTCTGTCACACCTTTTAAGTAATTATGTTTTGTTGCAAGTCACGAATAAATGTATTTCTTTCTTTCTTTCTTTATTTCTTTAATACACCTAGGTACATAGTATTTACCATGGCGGAGATGTCAGGATTCTCTGCAGCTTACTGTACATAATCATTTCCGCATATTATTTTTCTTTGAGATAAGTAAATACTTATTCGCAAGTCGTATCCATCCTATTCAAAAATATGATCGGACATCATTTTCTTGGCTCTTTAAAGAAAATGCAGCTGACTGGCAGTCTGTAAGTTCCATTAATACATTTTTATTAATATCAAAGGAGCCTATCTCTTTGAAGGCAGCCAGGCTCTGTCAGGCAATTACAAGACGTCTTTTAATATGCTTCTAACAAGTAATTTATTAAAACCAATACTGCTGATAGTTTGTCCTGCGATCCTTTAGTGGGGTTTACTTTAATATTAAATATAAATAAATATATCGGACAACCTCACACAAATCAATCTAGTCCCACGGTAAGCTCTAGTAGGCTTGTTTTATGGACACTAGACGACGATAAACATACTTATATAGATAAATACATACTTAAGTACAAATAAGATCCATGCCCAGGCACAAATATTCGAGTTCATTACACAAACAGTAGTATCTCTGTTTGGCCCTATGGTTGACTGGTAGAGAATGCCATTTGGCATTAAGTCCGCCATTGTACTGACTTTTGTTTTGTGCAATAAAGTTTAAATAAATAAAACATTTGCCCTTGCCGGGATTCGAACCCGGGACCGTCGGCTCAGTAGGCAGTTGCTTAACCACTGCGCCAACCGCGTCGTCAAATATTGAATGAAGAAGTAATTGAGAATAATTAATAGTAGGTACTCTTTACTTTTACTTCGCCTGCGTTAAACTACTATATCTATCTTTACAGTGCTTTTATCTCACGAGCGCGGGTGAGCCATGTTTGTGTGAGTAGATGTACATGCACATTGGCTCTGTGTGGGTGAGCACGGGAGCGAACAGTTCCGGCTCACCCACACAGAGCCAATGTGCATGTACATTACTCACACAAACATGGCTCACCCGCGCTCGTGAGATAAAAGTACTGTACCATAATTGGGTAAAAAGTATCCTATAACCATCTTTGGATTTCCAACTATCCCTGTACCAAAAGTGGCTAAAACCCGTCCAGCCGTAGGCTGACAATCTAAACCATATTTTCACAGTCTATCTGTTTCTGGAGAAAGCCAAAACTTAGTAAACATCAACAACAACATGGTAAATCAATAGCCATTATTTCGTAAACTGTAAAAAAATCTGATAAGATAGTCGTAATATACAAGAATTCCGATGCGGATTATAAATAATAAAATCACGTTGCCAATTTTTAGGAAAAGATGGCGATCAGATTTCCGGAACATGGCGAATAGCAAGTATGTCATCTCAAGATATCTCTCAACTTTCTGTCGTTACTGTAAAAGTATCGTGCCTAGAGAGCTATAAATTGACAAGCCGATTCCAAAAGGGGCTCCAATTTAATACGACACCCTGCAAAGCCAATTATTTCTATTTTTAAAAAGAAATCTGTGATGTAAAAATATGTAAAGTAAGATGATTTGATAGGGTATGCAATTCCATAAAAAGACATAATATATCAATCGTCTTCCATTATAAACTTAGGCTTTACGTTGAACTTTGATTTTGTAGATAAAGGTTTACACAAGAATGATACAGTTATTTTCAGTAAGATGTAATGTTAAATGTCCTTTTCACTCTTTTTTCCTTTTTTCACAATGTGTAGAATGTTTAATGACTGATAGTTATGGCGTAACTTTTTGAAACAGTTGTGAATTGAGAAGTTTATCGTGCAATCTCTTCAAAAATTTATGTAGATAAAACACATTGCCTGCTTGTAAGAAAATAAATAATACTGAAGTAGGTGGTGGGCACTGTTTTTTTAAATCAATCACCCGAACGACAGCATTGCACTGCAGTATGAGTCTTTAATACTTGAGTAACATGTTCTTCACCTAACTTTATTTAAGTATTTAACTTTATAGAAAATAAATAAAGGTCTAGCGACTGACTACTCACTAAATCACTCTTCTTGGAGACAGTTTTGAATCACCAGAAGTAAAAACGAAATAGTCGATTATGTAACTTTCTTATCATACTTTATTCATCGATCTTAAATTTATGCTCATCTATGGTAATTAATACAGCCTCCAAAAGGCTGCTCAGGAATGAACCGAGTGTTCGGTTCCAACAAGAACTACTGGAGATAATGATCTGTTCATCCATAGTTCTGAAGACAAGACTGTAATGTGAGATGGTTTATGCTTTGTTAGCAGTACATACGGACGTAAAGAATGGCCATCAAATGATTCCAGCAAGTGTTGCTAAAAAAAATAATATACAGATCTATAATATCTCGCTATCTACTTGATTTTTCTGATCCGTCATTATTAAGTGTATCACAAGTTTTAATTTAATTCGTTCTGACAGCTGCGATTCTATCTCGGAAAGATTTGAAGAATTATTTTATTTTCTGTAATTCACCTGATTACAGTTTTGTTAAACATTAAAAATATATTTTTTAAATACGAGTATGTTTTTTACAAACATTATTATGGCGAATTTAATTAATGAATACCACAAATAGCAAGTAGAGACAAAGATATTTTTCCTAAACGTTTTACTGGGGGCCTATGATGGTTGCTTTTATCACGTGATAAATAAGTGACAAAGCATCTGTCACTCACACTCGCATTGTGTCAAAACGTGACAGATGCTTTGTCTCTTAACCATCAAAGGCCGCCGACGACAAAAAAATACCAGCTGCGGGTCCCCCAACATTTTCCACTAGACTCAAAATTTGCGAAGGACAGTTTGAATATAACCGAACGTAGTTCGTGATAGGCCACGTGATGATGGCAGTACAAATGTTTCAGCATATGTAATTTTTGAACTCGAGTGTTTACGCCTAGCTTTATCGACTGAGCATTTAATTTAAACATACAGGTGTAGTAATTTTAAGGAACTGAGAGTTTGCTATAGATAAGTTGCACATGACAACACAGACTTCTGTGTGAGTAAAATTTTGATAGTAAATCAATAAATTATTTGTCATACCAAATTAACATATTTTTCGTGACATCCTTTATAGATCCTCTGAATCTGTCTGAAAGGCACTGATTTTTTCTATACACCTGTAGTGTATTTATTGTGGTCCACATCGTAACGTGGCCTATCCTTCCACTCTTTTCTTTCCGTCCGTGAGCCCCCATTCTCCCAACACGTAACTCGAACACAAGCGTCTATAAATCCCGGAGTACTCCATATTAATTAGGTTGCGTGCGCATGCGCACCGGCTACTGTACCGCGTCCCGGAGATTTATAAGGGCTGAGGATATTTAAATATTATGAAAAATCGCTTTGTGCTCGGAGTGATCGCGTGATGAATGATTGATTTGATTTCTATGTCTAGTGTTTGTTTGTGTATGCGAGATGCTAAAACGCATAGGCAATTCATGAATGTATTACCTTGAGTGATATATTTAGTGAATAATGTTTTATCCTGGTATGTTAGGGACAGGTTTCTTGGTTTCTCAAATGTTCAGTGGAACCGACCGAGACCTTGAAGTAATTTGACAAAACATTTCCAATGCGAAAACGCGGCTGGCTCTGGGGTAGAACTGACGTGGCCTACGAAGCTGGCCGTCTTGGATTCGAATATAAGTGTGTCAACCTTTTTTTGGTCCGGAAACATGAATAATTTCTAATAATAATAGTGCAAGCACTGCTTACTTTGAGACTACATTTTTCACGTGGTCGCCACTCTAAAACCTTCTGCCCCAGCGGCCATCGGATAGATTTGACATGTCAAATTTTGAGTTAAATAGTAGCCGATGTTCGGGTTCGTGGTTTTGAACGTCACCATTTAAAGCGTTGTTTGGCTTATGGAGCTTACCGCATTGGACTGTTTTCCCTAAAGATAACATTAACATAGTGAACCAAACGTTCAACCAGAATATGTGGTGTGATGCACGGACCGCACATCGGGAGGGAAAAAGTTACACTAATATATCTGTTATATTATTATTATTATTATTAAGAGCCTATATTGTCCCACTGCTGGGCAAAGGCCTCCCTCTCATTCTTCCATGCGTCCCTTTCGTTAAAACGGAAACTCATGGACATGTGCATTCTTCCAATCCTGACCTACGGAGCACAGACTTGGTCTTTGACAAAAGTTCAGAAGTCCACCCTCAAGGTTTGTCAAAGAGCCATGGAACGCAGTATTCTGGGCGTAAAACTAACTGACAGAATCAAGAACACAGTACTGCGTTCCAAAACGCTGGTAGCTGATGTAGCCCAAGCGGCCGCAAAGCTTAAATGGGACTGGGCCGGACACGTATCTCGCATGCCGGACGACCTGTGGGCTAAAGTTACCACCGAGTGGGTCCCACAAAACAGCATCCGGCGTCGTGGTAGACCTCGAAGGAGATGGCGAGACGAACTTGACGCCTTTCACCGAGACTGGTGGGAGATTGCTCGGGACAGGGACGCATGGAAGAATCTGTTATATATTCCCGTGAAAAAATAAGTCGTGGACAAGGTGCCTACATCAACTTCTCTACGCAAAATTTTAGGTTTCTACGGGCTTGTATTTCAAGTTCTTTAGTCACCTATTTTCATCATCGTCATCACACACATACATAGTTTTGCTTTTATAATATTAGTGGGATTTTAATGCCTTTACATTTTTATCAGATGATTACTATTATAGCGTTTTGCAGCAGTTTTTGAAACAGCTATTGAGTCCGATTCAGGAGCGAAAGTAACATCGGCAAGGTGAGCGTCCGTCACCTACTACTCTATTTTTTTTTTGTCAACTTGAGACGCAAGACCGATTTTGGAGAACTTTGGAGGGATCTTTATCCAACAGAGGACGTCTATCGGCTGATATGATGTCAAATCATCATTTGAATAATTCCAATAACTTAGTCAAATGCCATTTTGTCAAGCCAATTTTCATCAGGTACAAAAGTCTCGCTGATACGGACCAGCGAGCTGTGTTTATACCTCGTAGTCACTAGTAGTCTCTATTGGTGTGCCCCGTAGTCACTATTAGTGCCACTTAGTAATTATTATTGACTGAGCGAGCGCAAAGCGTCTCCTTTTCAGCTTGGCCCGAATTTTTTCGTATCTCTCTTCTATTTCATTCCAGATTTCCGGCTGTTCTCACCTACAGGTCACCATTCTCAACTGATCCTCGTGAAATTTTCTGAGGAGGATAATCTATATATATATAAAAGAAAATCGTGTTAGTTACACTATTTATAACTCAAGAACGGGTGAACTGATTTGGCTGAAAATTGGTTGAAAGGTAGCTTAGAACCAGGAGAAGGACATAGAAAACTTTTTATCTTTTTTGTTATTTTTTTTCTGTACATTTATCGACTTTCAGGCGGTACAAAGTTCGCCGGGTCAGCTAGTTATATATAAAACAATGTTTTGTCGATTCAGTTTTACGAAATTTTTCATAATGGGAGTTGAAATAGATGAAATAAGATAATATTATTGTATTTAAAACAAAGTTAAACAAGAGCAAAAACTCTACGGACTATATTAAAATTCCAATTTTCTCCCATGATAATTTAAGATATTCATAGTACCTAAACAAGTTTACTGGTTCGTAATAGAAACGGATAGTGCATTACTTAGACATATACAATCAAAAACAGCCGCAGGCGCTTCGGTAGCAGTTTCACATCACGCGAAGCTATTTAAATATGGTGGGCAGAGAGAACAGACCTGACACTATGCTTTAACCGCTGCGTTATATGATAGTGCATTACTTGGACATATAAAATAAAACCTGTCGTAGAGCCGACGGCCTCTGGGGCAAACGAGTTCTGGAGTGGAGACCACGAATTGGTAAACGTAGTTTAGGGCGCCCTGTAACAAGGTGGAGGGAGAGGCCTATGTCCAGCACTGAACTGATACAAATACAAAACAAATACAAATACAAATACATTTATTAATAAAACATAATGTACAGAGAGGTAACAGTTAAATTCTATGCTTAAAAAACAAATAAATTCACAATTTGCATAACCTGAACTAGGGTTCCCCCTGTGTTTCAGGCAATGGGAAAGCCTTTACATTATTTAATTTAAGTACATACTCATCTATATTACAGTAATCTTATTGTAGCTTAAATATGTACTACAATTTACACTAAAGTACTCAAATATTTATTTAATGACAGCCAGTAAGTTCTCTGTATCTTCGTACGTCATAGTTTGTAGTGACCCACGAAGCGTTTTCTTACATTGAGCGAAGCTAAGTGGATATAGGTCCAATTACGCATTTAATCTATTGTAAAGAAATGGTCCCAGAAATATGAAAAATCGTGTAGAAAATGCGTGTTTTGCTTGCATGTTATAGGAGCAAACAATATCTTTACGCCTCTTGTTTTTATATTCGGTGCTGTAAGGAGTTGTGCAGTGCTGTCCTAATACTGTGCCGTGAATAAATAACTGACGAACTGTTAGTACTTTACATTCACTGTATATAAGGTTAGTAGGGTAGAGGTAAGGACGATAGGTATGAAGCTTTAGGATTGCTCTTTGGGCTATTTCTAACGATTCATAGTAAACTAAAACATGACAACTTCGCACTTTGACTTCTGTTTTGACAGATATTTCTATGAAAGTTAGAAATTCGGCATTAAATTGATTTAAATAATTTAACATACCTATTCAATTCTTCCGAAAATTTAAGTCATTTATGAAATCAATTAATTTCACCCATTTAGCCATTCATAAGCAGTTAAAATTACATATTCGTCTATCGACATTTAGTATATTACTTAGTTTGTGATGATAATCTGAGAATAGTTGTTAATTATGACACAAAGCTATTTTGGCATGCCTTTCATCACAGTCTTCCCTAAGGATTTTCACAATAGTCCAGTCAAACGCTGTTCTCATAGGTTCCCCGTGACCTTGATTAAATCGCCGTTAGCCTACCTTATTAATAAAGCCTTCTCACGCTGCCTATACGGTTCGTGGCTTTAACCCAAGAACAATTTTATTCTACCCTATGATCCTATTATCTTTGCCGCTGCATTTATCATAAATAATGTTAAAAAGACAGCCATCACTTTAAAAGCAAATGGTCTGTTCTCTCTACACCGTGAATAAAGTGATGTACGCTAGATTGAAATTTATTGTATCCTGTATTTTAGATCGTTTAATAACAGGTTTCTATTCCCTCATTGTTTTATTTCTTTAAAGGCAATCAAACCGCGTATCTCGGTTAAGTAGTTATTCCGGATACATAAACAATGTGAGGCTCTACACAAAAGCCGCAAATGTACGAAGGTATTCTTTTAAGACAGATTTTTAATCAGGCCTATGATGTTTGTTTTTATCACGTTTTGACAAAATACGAGTGAGGAACGGATGCTTTGTCGATTATTTATCACGTGATAAAGGCAACCATCACAGGCCCTCAGCGAAAGTAAATTATCTGGATGAAAAAATAAATAGACAAACAAACAAGTTAAATAAAACCGTTTAGTAAAAAATAAAAAATAACTACGTTTATTTTTAGTCAGTTGTTTGTAAATTGTACCAAAATCTTGAGACTAAACTTGTAACCCTGCCCCAAAAAAACGACCTATGGTATTCACTGCGTGAGAATGCCTTGTAGCATCTATTTGTCCGTCATTTGCTTACTTTGTTACTTTTGTATTCTGTGCAATAAAGTTGAAATTAAATAAACTTATTCCTAACCACACTTTATTACCAAAACGGTAGGTCTAACAGAAGCAATTCATAGCAATTAGTGGACAAAATTGTAGAATTTGGTACGATAATGGTCTCCAGCAAATCACTTCACGCTGCGCGGTGGGGACATTAGTTATTTAAATTTTATTGCGCAATAACTTAAAGTTCGCGACTATATGAGCAGTTTAATAGAAACAGATTTTATTAAATAGATCTATTTGTCATTATTTTTATGAGCACTTCGATTTTAAGGTTATAGACGGGCGTAGTTTAGTATACCTAGTTGTCACACATACAGTCAGCATCAAAAGTAGCTGTCAATTTTTGTAACTATGCCATTGACATATCTCTCTCTCTCTCTCTCTCTCTCTTCCTAGACTACTAATCTTTTTCTTCTCTCTTTTCTCTCTCCTCTCATCCCATAATGGTGGTGAGGTCAGCTTCCTTATTTTGCTTCTCCACTTCGCCCTGTCCTCTGTCGGAGACTTGAAATTCACTCTCATTCTTTTGCACTATTTCTTACATGACATGATATAATTATATGCCAGTAGTAAAATAGACAACTACTTATGACCATACCTACCAATTCTACCAAATACAACGTTCAGGCAGCTCAAAATAGAAAATTCTATTCTGCGACCGCAGGAAGATGCCGAAAGCCTTCACCACACAGTACTTATATTGGCTTTTCTCAATTAGTGATATGGTGGATTTAAAGAGCTATATAAAAATAATAATTTATTAATAAAAAAGACAGTGGTCACAGTTTGTAACTGTTATCCTAACTTAACCTAAGTTTGTTATAAGGTGCTTTTTGCTTGCAGTTTTACATCCAGTAGCTTATGTGCGTGCATGCGTGCGTGTGTGCGCGCGTGTGTGTATGTTGTATTTTGTATGAGCGAGTGTATGAATATGTATTGTGTGCGCGCATGTATCTGTACAAATACAACATAACCTAAAACAGCCTGGTATGGTTAAATAAAAACCAACTAAAACAAATAGATTCTCCTAACATTCGCACTAAGAAATATCCATTTAAATATCTTCATCAAAGATAAAATCGGTATCAATGCGACGACAATCTCTTACCGTGAATAATTACTCTCACGCCTCCATACAACATATATGCAAATATATATGCAACTGTGGAGAGTTGGTGTTTATGTTAATTAGAGTGGTTCATGCCACTGCTGCGCGGGAGTGGGGCTGGTGGCACTGGGGATGTTAAACGATGGTTAGCTACATTGTTCTATTGTATTGTTTTGAGTTTATGTGTGAAATTTGTTGTTAGAAGAATTAGAGTGGTTGGTGAACCAAAAGTGTTAAACGACCGTTAAGTACATTGTATTGTTTTAAGATACAATTTGTGTAAGGACAAATATTAAGTATTGAGATAAGCAAACCCCATACGAGTTTCCAACTCAACTCTCAAACCCATATAGGTAGCAGGCGATTTTTATCATATGACCGTGAGTTGAGCCATAATTTTCCATACTACTAGAGATAATCGAATTTGAAAATGAACGGTATGATTTAATAGTATTGTTTGTAATAATGATTTAAAAATTAACAGCAACAGTTCGCAAGGTGAATGATGATTTGAAATGCTTTGTGCTAATAATATGGCTACAAAATATGCCTTTAGCAGGCCTATGATATTCGCTTTATGAGAAAGTCTGTTAATTTTCAACACGTTAATGAGTATGAGACTGTCGAATGCTTTACCATTTATCTACAGCACAATAAACAAGATTATCATAGACGCATAAGCCTAGCCCGGTCGCCAATGAATGAGTAAGTTAAGCATAGTTTAACCAGCTGGTACCACCAGCCCCACGGTCAGGGTATCCTCGGCGACCCCTGCAAGACTAACGTCTCGGCCCCGGCGTCGCTTGCATTGTGCTTTATTTGTACTCGCTAATGTATACAATCTCTAATTACACGCAACGCCTCCAGCCGATAGCTAGGGTTGTCACTTTTTACAATCGGAATGTATTTCTTTTATAACCCAACCTTGTTCTCTGATTCCAAATACTGCGGTATAGGTTATCGCGGGCTAGTTTTCCGCAACTCGACGTCTTACAATGCGCTTATTTTGCGTGAAGGGTTGCTGGCACTACTCTTGCCAACCAAATACTGCGGTATTTGAACCGGAATATTTCACAAGAATCACTCACCGCATCACTGATTTCACAAGAAGGCTTAAAGTTAATTAAATAATGCAGAGAACAGTGCGACTGGGTTTCCTTGCAAATCGAATCAGAAAAGAGAAGAGATTCGGTGGATACTGGAAGATCTGACAGATGGCCATATTTAACAGAAAGACTCTTGAGCGCCGCCCGCGTATCGGAAGCATAGGAATAACAATATGGATTAACGGTCAGTTCAGAATTACGGGGAACCTATTGGATCAGATGAGTTCACGATCGGTCAAAGTGGAGATGTTTAATGGTGATCGTTGTCCACGTCCAGCTGTGGCTGTCTTTCGGCTGAAGTCGGATTGGAAGCATAAAAGCTCATTGAATTTCGAAGTAATTGAATCATATAAACTCTGTAGTAACCCTAGCTAGCGCAGGCGTTAGAGCCAGGTTCCGTAGGTGTTTCCTTCCCTAATTAGGGAGCCGAGGTGTTGGAATCCTTGTCCGCTTTCTATTCCAGAACTGGACCTTTTGTTCAATTAAAACCCCCTCTAATTTGCTAAAAGAATAGCCTCACGATTCCGTTGTAAGCCTGCCCAATTTGGAATAGTGCTCATATGACTGCGCAGTAAGACTGTTATTTGAAACCAGTGATTTTACGGGTGGGAAAATGTAGGAGCTTGTTTGGTATGCTGGTTTGCTGTGTAGGTAATGGCCACTTACCAGCGTCTATTTTGGAAAAATTAATACTTTTACTTCACCCTAAGCCGCAAGTGGGATTTTTTGCCCTCTGGGAAGAAAACCTCTACCTCACCTTCGGTTCGCGATCTGGAACATTCTCGAATTCACTGCCAATTTTATGTAATGTACTGTAGAACTAATTATCTTTAAATGGCAAATTGTTATTAAATAAATAAATATCAGACAACCTAACAGAAATCGACCCAGTTTCAAATTAAGCTTAATCTGAAGGCTTGTGTGACAAAAAAATCATATTACACACTACAGGAATACTTAAACGATAATTTATGACGTTATAAAATTAAACCGAACACCTAATTAGAACTAACACAACATAACAATACAAATAGACATGCACATATACACGGACATAAACTTGAATGATAATGATAATTATGCTCATATCGAATTAATGCAACATTTTATATTATCAATATTAAATTTGTGAATAAAATTTAACATGCACTGTACTTAGTCAATTTATATTGTAAATTGTTTTAAAGTATGCGAAACCAACATAATATCTATAAATAAAAAAAATATATAATATATACTAAAAATAATTGTACATACATTTTCATATCGCATTTTATTAATTTGTATATCACGTCCCTACAATAAGTTTTTTATTATTGTTATTTTTATGTCAAATTGTATACCCAAATCACACAAATTGCTACGCCCTACTTCAGTACATGATGTGATCCCAAAAATTGTAACTTTACCACCTGTTTTGTCAAACCATTATGTGCAATAAAGTATTAAGTATTGTGTTATGGGTAAAAGACGACGATATTAGATAAATATTTACTTATTAAATACGTATCGTGGGAAAGAGAAGCAAACCATGCTTCATCATGTGCAACCTCACCATCGCACAATGTCTTCCTCCGTAGGTCACGGTCTTCAGACATATATATCCTCTCAGTGTTGGGTGTCAATCCTGAAGGATAACAGGTCACGCTTTACGCTGTCTTCAAAGAGGCATTATACGGCCGTGGCTGTAGCTCTCCTATCGGGCTATCCAGCCATCTTCGTAAATGCCACACTTTATTAGACACTGGACGCTGATTATTGCCTGTTATAGATGTAAAAGGCGAATGATGAGTGATGATTTACATTATGATCAAAGTTTAATTGTACTTTTGAGATAGCTACCAATCAACCAAAGTGGGAGGATTTTATTCGTTAACTTATTTAGATATGAAAGCGTCAACTATATAGTGACCTATATAATAGATACCTATATAATAGTGACATATCTAACTGTGAAATAAAGAATGAAAGAAACTGTGTCTGGTCAAATGAATGTAGCCATAATGTCACGATTCCATCGAACTATTTATGTACGATGACATCACTATACCGTATCTAATTATTCCACATACTGAACGCATCAAATTGCTTCAATTATACGGTTATACTCGTACTCGTGGACCAATGGTAAGAATGATGCTTTTAGTCAACAGTGCCACGAATTGTAATCACGCGCAGACTTGCGTGACGGTATTTTTTATGTTCTATTGTTTTTCAAATAACGGCCTCCTATTGGTCGAGACAAGCAAAGGAGGTGCCGGCGAGGCCGCGATTGGTTGGATTCTTGAATGCAAAAATAATGGTTGTTTAGATTGGTGTGACAAGATGTATTGTTGAATAAATTAGATTTTATGAAACTGGTTTTTTAATTGTTGATGGCTGTTACCGTTAGTATGTGTCAGTGGATGTTACATTGATTGTTCATAATCAACGAATACTTACATTCGAATCGAGTACTGTATATTATCTAAAGTATAGTGTGTATGGCTATGCAAGGAAAATGTTTGTATACAAATTGATTGTTCTTTTGTTGAAACTGTCTCAGGATATATATTTTTATTGTAAGCACTACAAAATTACAGTTAAGTAACCCATTTAATTAAAACGATTTTAACGGATTATGTCGCGTAAATTAATTATTTGAGCCATCCTGACGTTTCGCTAGCTTTAAAGTTACCGTTATCAAAGGTTGTTTCGAAAGGGTGAGGTTTTAATCGTTGTATTTAAATGTGTGACAGTCGCGTGAACCGAAAAAAATAATATACAGTTAAGTGAAAATAATACAAACGTAAAATTTAATCATATTATGAATCAATTATAAAGTAATCAGAGTTAATAATGACCTAGATTAAATGTGAATTCTAAATCCGATCAACGCCTTTTAAACTTAATATAAAAAGGTCATAAAATTAGTCAAAATATTGATAATATTCAGACCATTACACCTGATTTATGTCACTCAATTATTTTTACTGCGCCGTTGTACCTGTTGAGGTGATGGAATGGGTAATAAAGTTCGATTTATTGGTTACTTGTCAATCAAACCGGTGCATAATACGTAGCGTTGTTTTAAATTGAATGTAGAGGAAATATCTATAATAATATGAAGCAAGTCCCGAACCAGTTTGCTTTAGAAAAAGGGTTCATCATCATCATCTCAGCCATAGGAAGTCCACTGCTGAACATAGGCCTTCCCTTTGGACTTCCATATATACCGGTTGGAAGCGACCTGCATCCAGATCCTGCATGAGAAAAAGCGTTATGTGGTCTCTCATTGTTGGCAGAATTCTGAATTCTTATCTTATTAGGTGATCAATTCAAATGGGGCCAGTAGGTAAGGGGAAATCAGAAAGTAGAAGGGATAGGGAAATCTCTTCTTAGGAACCATTGCGTCGATTTTAGGATTCTGTATTAAGCTGTCTAATTTCACTTACTACCCGGTTAAGTTAAGCATGCGCCCGATATCTATGCCGGCACATACAAAGGAGATGCAAACTTAACGTGACCGGGTTGGTGAAGTTGCGAGATCGCCACTTTTATACGTCAAAAGTGACAGATCGCTATATCATGGAGATATAATGGAGATATCTCCAAAATTGGTCGAATTAGATCATTAGATTACTTTACTTTATCACAGCATTCAACAATTATATGTCATTATTCTGTAACATTTTTTTTACTATCTTACATTAATATAATAACTAACACTCTAAAAATGAATTTATTGTAAAATTTAAAATAATGTATACCTACAATTTCAAATATCTCATAGAAATTATCACTCACTAAACTATTAAATCACTCGGAGAGGTCAAATCGTGGCCCTTCAAGTGTGCAATTATTGACAATTCAATTTAACACTTTATCTGATCCTTTTGCTGCGTGGTTTCTATTTTGTAATTAATATTGCTGTAACAATGATTATGATTATTAATGAGGTAAAGTAAATTAATCTTATGCACGGGAACGGGATATTACAATATTACGATATTTTCAAAATTGACTATAGCGCGCAACCAATATTTATTATATGTTTGTGTAATATGTTTTGGAACCAAACATAAAGACATTTGAAGGCGATAGTTTGGGTCTAATTCGACTGGCATTACCATATAGCCATAGAAGCGACGTATCGGTTATATAACGGGATTCTGTTATGGCCTTCTTTCCTGGATGTGTAACATCTGAGTCGTTTTCAAAAAAAAACATGTACTTAGTTAAGGGCTATAATGAAAACAAAACTTAATTGATTCCTTTGTGTAACGACAGTTACCCATATCTTTTGTATGACTTACTTTCGTTACACAAAAGACGCGATCGTAATTTTGTTTTTATTAAGCCTTTAACTAATGTACCTACATATCTTTTGGAAACGACTCCTCTGTCATTAGATACGTCGATTCAGTAGGCTGAATCTTCGAGATTTGATTGGCTAAAGTGTTATATTTGCTGACACTAAAATTCTATGATGTTAATTTACTGCAAACTTAACTAATAAAATAAATAGTAAATCGTTAAATTAGTACTTCGCGTGCGCGATGTAGACGCTATATCAGGTAAACAGTCTTGTAACATTTGTAATTGTAATTAGTGTTGTTCGTAATGATTAACTAGATCACCGATTGAATGCTAATTCGGTTGTTGGCAAGTAATTTATGAAGACAATAATAACCGATAAAGTGCGAGTCGACTTTTGCATGAAGGATTCCGTACTATTTACAATTAACGCCGAAAAATCACTCCTGTCTATAAATGTTCTAAAGATGCACGTGCTTTACTTCTTTATACTACTCCTTATGGAAAGCCGAAAAATGGGTCATTTTACAAAACAGTGCCATATATAATGAATATTTAAGATGCTACACATTTAGAAGTAAACCAAGCTTTTTCTATCGAACATGGCGCACTTTTATAAAAAAAAACAAGCGACCCGCCCCTGCTTCGCACGAGAGCAATCCTATATTATGCATGTATTATACATTAAACCTTCCTCTTGAATCACTGAATCATCATGTAAACGAAAACCGCATCATAATCCGTTGCGTAGTTTTAAAGATCTAAGCATATATAGGGACATACAGAAGGAAGCGACTTTGTTTTATGCTATGTAGTGATAAATATATATTCTTCGAGATTATTACAGGCATTTACTATGAATTATATATTATTTCCCGTACATTGTTACTAACCGTAGCAAATGCCGACTTCGATTAAACGGCCATCACGCACAATGTCACGCTCGTAAAGGAAACTATTTATAATATAAATAAAATAATTACATGCGCCGGCCGCGTCGGATGCGGCATCGCTCATGTGCGGCGATTAAGGGCTGGCAGTGGAAGACATACAGTAGGTCAACATTTTCAATCAACCAACACTAACAAGGAATTGTGTGACTGAGGCCTTGCCTGCGAAAAGAGGGCCAGTATTTGATTTGCTAACCCTGAACCTCACTTAAAAGACAGGCTATCCGTTATACCAATACCAAGTACCATTTTTTTTTAAGCATACAGATAAAGACACGGAGCAGATGTTGCTACAAGTATTTAGTTGCAATAAATAACAATCTCGAACAAAATGTGAGGTCCTGAAGAGGGCTTGTGACGATGGGCCTGAGCGGTGTGCTAATATTATGGGGGTGGTGGAGGAGCAAAAAGGGTGAAACATTCGCGCGGTGACAGTCTTCTTGGAATCCTTAGATTCCGATAGCAACTCTTTGTAATATTCACTCACATTTTTGTGATGAATCAATATGCTATTGAATAGAATTGTCTTTTGTCTAAAAAAAACAAATCTCACATGACAATTAACAAGGCTAATGGGACCGAACTTTATATCGACTGTTTTTAAAACCATTCGCGTTAAATGCGTTTTTTATGAACCAAAGTTTTGTGAACTTTTTTATGCAGTTCCCTGGATCACAGTTCATAGTTCAAAAATATAACATACTGCAGGTACACGAAGATAGGAGGGCATAATATAGGAACTGAGAATATGTTAGTGAATTAAAAAAAGCGTACTGCATTTGTTTCCACCTCGTGATAACTAGTCCGCAGAGTTGCTGAGTGATCTGGTTGCTAGATTCAGATAGTAGAATGAAGATGCATGCACGCAATCACTCTGTAATGGTACAAGTGCAGGCGAGCATTAGGCTTAATCGAATTGTTGGAGAAATCTTTAAGTTGATAATTAGATTTGTAATGAAAGCAACGACATACAGAAGGATATGAGAGATTTCCTAATTGAATTGGTAGATTTAATATTCTAAAGAAACTTTCGTCCTAAAGACAAAAAAATACAATATACCTATCAATTAAAAACACTATGCAAATATACAATATATAGATGAACACACTAAAGTACAGGTAATCTTTAAACTGATTAAAATACCTACGTGGAATTGTGAAATCACCAAAGGAATCACGTAAAGCCATACAAGGCTTTGAAGGTACAAAAGTCACAAAAAGGAAGTAATATCTGTATCTAACACAAAACAATAACTACAACAAACACTTAGACATAATTGAAGGTTACACATACACAGTTGTCACTATATACCTTGAATAAAAGACTACTTAAACAAAAAGAGCACATTTCTTATCAAATGTCAACATCCTTAACCGATTTTGACGCTAAATGAAACCATCCGAAAACCCGCTAATTATGTCATCCGCGCCGCGCCGAACTCAACCGACCGATTCCACGAAATCAAAATTTGAATTTCGAATAAAAGAACGCAATTTTAAACTCGCATTCCAGAAAACAATGTCCGAACTGACGTTCAGCCTTAAGGCAGCGAATGCATTAACGGAGTACACCTCCTTTGATATTAAGCGTATTATTTTTAAGTTTTTTTATTCCAGTTTTTTATACTCTTTGTATCACGGCACTGGTAGCTCCGCGAGTCGCCCGGAGCAAATCGCGCTTTATTACCCACTGCCCGGTAATTTATTATTACATTTTTTGCATTATCAATAGCTTACAGACTTGTTCTCTTTACGATATTAAAACTGCTATTGTTTATGAAAAATCGCTGGTAAGATTCTTATCCGGCCGCCGAGAGCTCAATCAGTAATTGCCCGAGCATTATAATAGCTCCTGAAATAAATTGGGAATTACACCGAACAATAACCATCGATTGTCATATTAAAATTTACATAACAGCCGCGTGTTCGTTGCGATTGTAAAATGACAAAAACGGACGACGGAGAACAAACGGTTGCTCATAAAAAACCAGTCAAAGACCCTTTATTTTATGGCGAACGCATAATCTATTAAATTTACAACCTGTGGGGACCAGTTCGAGTAAATGAGATAAGTGCTTATCAATTTTGGGAGGCAGGGAACAAAGTGCCCGCAAAAATTAACAAACGTCCCCCCACAATCTTCTCAATTTGCCGTTAAAAAGGCAAAAAAGTTTTACAACGCAACGAATTGTTCTTTCGCCAAATTTGGACGCGAAAAAGGTCGGTGGACGACTACTGGTGTTTGCGGGCTGCATGACTTAACTGGCCTAATTTGGCGTAAAAGTAAAAAAGTCGAGAAAAGTCCATTGTCCATTTCAAATTGAAAATGAGGAAGAGGCCTATTGGCGCAGGTTCTTGAAACAGGAACGGCTGGTTTTTAAAAAAGGAATCGGTTAAACGGCCGCCGTTCGCAGGTAATCACAGGCGACGTGAGCGCAGCGTAAGGCTGCGTTCACATTAAGGCAGTCTGTCTACTGAAGCGGAGTGGAGAAGATTAACCAATGAGGATGCGTCTTTGTGAAGCCCAAAAAAATTTATTTCAATGTGAGGAATGTGATTGGTAGCACATCTCTTTGCTTGGTTCCAGTGAACAGGCAGCCTAAGGAGGCTGTACCTGCCGCTTAGCTTAGCAAACTGCAGCGTGAAATCTGGAACCGAATCATCAACAGGCGGCGATATAGATGAGATGGACAAGCTTTTCCACAACAATCGGTTATGCGCTGCTCTCATACAAATGGTTCCCGCTATCCTCACCAAAAAATAGCCAGTGGAGCCTACTGACATTACAGTAAGACTTACTGCAATAACAGTTAGGCCTACTGACATTTCAGTAAACCTAACTGCAATAACGGTTACGCTTACTGTAATGTCAGTAGGCTCCACTGGATATTTTTTTCAGTGCGAAATTTTATGCTATCACACTGGCAGAGTCTTCGTCTTAAGGGACTTCTGATTTTAGCTTAGAAGATATTACGCATATAATAAAGACCTGAGCAAAAGGCTAATTGACACTACTGGTGACCGAAGAGCTGGCAGCTTCCTCACACAACGCATCAGCATTGCGATTCAGCGAGGAAATGCTACAAGCGTCTTCGGGACCATGCCGCGGGGCACAGTTGTTTAGTTATATTAGGTATTCAAACTGTTTTAGTTCCTTACTTTTATTTTTTAGGTATAGTCTGTCCGATCTTTTAAATCAAATGAAGTCACTTTGACACAAGGTACAAGCAACTGTATACTTACATGTAAAAGGTAGGTAGTTCTTCACTTGTGCCAGTAAGACATTATGTTATCTTGGAATTCCGGATGGACTATACTCATGTTCTTTTTCAATTGTGTATTCTAATTGTAATTTATTTGTATTAAGTATCAGTTAAACTGAAAAACAAAATAGATATAACGCTTCTTTAGATCGCGTGCACGATATACAGGTGCGCGCCCGCGGCGCCGCCCGCGCAGGTTCATTCATTGTTACCGGACAAGCGTAATATCGCATTGTTACATGCCTTATTTATCTACCCGATGCTTTCCTACCCTATCCGATGGTTTCTAATTAAAATGCAAAAGAATTACAACTGTATGAAGGATAAATCAACAGGACAATGGAATTTAAACTTAATAAACTACTGGCTCTGTGAGCCATTTTTTTTACGTTTTAAAACCTGCACCGCCGCCATATTGAAAAATTAAAAAGAAACTGAATGTAGACAAGAATACATTACCCAAGTGCCCTAATATCTTGATTAGATACCATTCAATATGCGAAATGATGAAATACGCAAAGGAACCAAGGTTGTAGATATTTATAGCTCAGACAGTCGCCAAACTTAAGTGGTAGTGCGCGGGGCACATTGCTGGTAGAACCGATGGCCGTTGGGGCAGAAAGGTTCTTGAATGGCAACCGCGGACCGGAAAATGCAGCGCGTGAAAAGACCCCCAACCAGGTGGACCGACGACCTGGTTAGGATCGCGGGCAGAAATTGGATGACGGCGGCGCAAGACCGGTCGCTGTGGAGAAGAACTTTAGTAGAGGCCTTGTCTAGCTGTGGACCTGGACGTCTATCGTCTGATATGATGATGATGATGCATTGATAATCACATCCGTTTATTTGTGTAAATGGATATAAATTACACAGTCAATAAACAAAAGTCGACATTGAGTGGGTAATTTATTTACTTGCTTAACTTTGTTCGGATTTAGGAGGTTACGGAGGAAGAAACAGAAGAACAGAATTTACATTCATATACAATTTACATAAGTGGTCTTATTTAGTGATTCAGCGCTGCTCTAGATGGGCTTATATTTTATTTACTAGTATACCTTGTAATTCTACCTATACCTAATGATATGTACATCGTTTGATATACATATACAACCAATTCCATTGTATAGTTTATTTGACAGTTACAATAGGTGTATTTCCATCCACCAATTAACACTACAGGCACCAATATCAACGTCAAGTCCATATGATAATATGTCCATGTCATAATGTATGAAACATACGACCTATTGGTTCTGTTTGAAAAGCTGCATACGTCGAGTTTCATGTCCCGTTGTCAATTATTTTCGGTGCACCTGCATTTGTTTTTGTATTCACATATTAAGGGCTTAAGTCGATATTGTATGTATGTATTTATGTTAAAGCTTAACTTACTACCGGTTATCAATTGATACAAAAAAAGGCAGGTGGAGCACGTTCTTTAAGGGATTTGATTTTAAAACCTTTTACAAGAGTGATAGTTGACGGCGAAAGTGCTGTAACAAAATCATACGTTTTAATGAGAAAACATAACATAAAACTCCAGAAAGTTACAAAGTAGTAATGAAGGTTTTGAAAATTAGGGTTTTACTCACGGCACCGTGTAAAGATCGGCCTTAACATGTTTCGAACTCAATTTAAAGTTCATATTCAGGGATATTAAAAAGATCTGGTTTGCGACGGATGGCATGCTGTCCATAACAGTATGAAACATCATTTTCTATAGATGATATGTTATAAAATTAATAAGACATAATGTAGTAACTAATGCATGTTTATTTTTAGGGGCTTACAATTTATAGTTCGGTAGTCGGTCAGGTTGAAGTAAGACTTGGCTGGTCATGTCTCCCACATCCTGAGCGAATGGTGGGCCAGAATAACCACCGAGTGGACACCTAACAATTCCAAATGGAGAAAAAGCAGAGCAGACCTCACCGGTGATGGCGGGACGAGTTGGACTCCTTTTTGGACGAATGGTCAAGCATTGCCCAAGGTTGGGATTGGGACTGCTGGCAGAAATGTGGGAGGCCCGGCTGTGGGACATTACAGGCTCCTAACTATAACTATAATCACACTAACATTTTAAGGCGAAAGTTTGTTTGTATGTCGATGTTTATGTTTGTTACTTCTTCACGCTCAAACGGCTCTACCAATTTTGATAAATTTTGGTATGAAGGTAGCTGACATCCTGTTTTAACACTGGGGTACTTTATATCCCCAAAAAACGTAGTGTTCCCGTAGGATAAGCGGGTAACACCGCGCGGCGCATCTAGTATAATATAATGTATAAATGCAGCTCTAGCGTAGGTAAATCGCAAACATTACGTCACCACTAGACTGTCACATACAATTAAGCTGTGGTTGGTAAAAAGATGATAGGTCGAATATTATGTCTTTCTTAACGACTGGCCATATTTTGAGGTCAAGGAATGAGGCCTGAGAAATGAGGATTCTTAGGAGGATGACACTAATTAGGCTTTAAAAAATAGATTATAAAATTCGTTCACACCAGTATTCCCAATGATCCTCGCTTCAACGTTACCAGCCAATATACACAGGTCTCTGTAAGATACAGCTTTTGATATTTTTCAGGGGTCAGACGCGGTCGCGGCTATTTGTCGCGCGGTAACGAGCGACAATGCGCGCCGGTCGCGCGCCCCCCGCCGCGCGCGGCATTTGTTCTGCGCAGGATTGGGTCACACCGGGAGTCCACAGATATGTAATACATAATTCATAGTAGTTTATGTAACTGCTACATAATGTAATGAGAGATCTTAAAACACTAGTGTGGTTTTATGAAACGAGCCGTAGGCGAGTATGTAATCTCTGATTTTGGTTGCTGCCAAGTAATGTAGGTCCTTACCTATAATATCTCAAGCTGTTATAGGAATTTTGACAAGATGGGTGTAGATAAAAACAGTACCGTCTGCTAGCGTAAACTAAATGGTAATATAATGCGTAAAATTAAAAGGAAAACTGTTTTGGGAGGGACCCACGTCCCCGCGGCTTTCGGGGCCGGACGGGTGGCGGAGCAGTTATGCTAGTCGTATTGCTTGACGTCACGCCCCATCGTTGCATTGCACGGTGTCCTGTATTTCTGACACCCGATGAAAAATATTTATTCCGATTATCTCAAAAACCATGGAACTTTTAGTTAAGGTCTCCTTAAAAATTATCATTAGTGAATGTTGTGATAATAAATGTTGGTGAACCTTAGTAAAAAAAAAGCTTCTGGGCCATTCTAAGGTTCATCTTTGAGGTACTGGTTTTTAAGATAATCGGAGTAAATATTTTTTTAATTATTGGAACGTCACTTAGGGTGTGCTCACCGCGATCATTCGCCTGTAATGTAACAAAAGTCGGGGTTCAGAACTGTCAAAAGGTTGTCTAGTAAAACAGAACACCGTGTATAATAACGTCTATTCGTCTGATTGTGTCTTTAACACTTATTGTGTATTCATACACAATCCGCTCTCAGTACGTCCCGGCCCTGCTCGACACCACGTCCCATCGTTACGGCTAACTAAGCAGCCAACTATCGGTTATCCATAACACTTATTGTGTATTCTTTTGACAAATGCGCGGGCGCACCTCGTTAATACACGCCGCGGTCGCCGCATGCTGATTATTTCTCATACAGATTTATTGTCTTATTATAATACTATTTGGTTACGCATATCGAGTTCGATCGATATATTTGTAACGCTAGACTTCGATCGAATAAGAGTAGTTTCTTATTAGTCATTCTGGGATAGCATTTCGAAACTAACACATATGTATTTTTATTTTCATTTCGTTCAACTAAACTAAAACTAAGTATATTCAATTTATAAGAAGGATTGGCAAAAGGCGGAAATCGTTTAGCGACATACTGCTCACAAAACGTTATGGATAACAGATGCAATGCGTCCGGTATACTACATACACTGGTATATTACAGACTTAGGGCGGTGAATTCGTGAATGTCACCTTTCGGTTCGGGGCTGAAACACCTAAGTTCTGGGGCTTTACGAATCCCGCGGTTTGTCTAAAGTTTTACATCTTACCTTGGCCAGAAAGTGAGATTTTCTGCCCGGCAGTGAGATTTTCTGGCGGCATTCCACTTACGTTCTAGGGTGATGCAAAATATTAATCTTGACGCCATTCAAAATTTGTAAGTACCAGATAATGTTTTCTAACGTTTAATGCTTTCTTTAGATCGGTCCATAATTCAATAAACATTATATAAAACAAATAATTAACTAGACAATATTATTCTGAAATTCAAACTGAAAATTTAATTCAGACTGATAAATTTATACATCTATTTTTACTTAGAACTGATGAAATAGCCAGTAGTGCGGGAATCAAGTGGAAAAGTACCCCTTCCATATAAATCGAATAAAAGTAATGGTTTTTCGATCGTCACAACAGTTACGCTATAAATGGCTAGTTATCTAGAAATAATAGTACGTTTAAATCAATCAAAACCGGGCCATTTTTTCTAAATTGCAGCCCATTTTATAGTTAATTAGCATAAGAACGAAGTTGCGGTCTTTAACTAATAAATACTTATGAAGAGAAGAAGTATAATATCGAAAGAATTATTATTTTCATGGCTCTGTTCGTTCCGGAAACAGGCTTAAATGTTCATATTCGCAAGACACCCACAATTACGATAAACAACGATAAAGCACTAAATTCGCGTCGAAAACTTTATTCGCTACCCACCGCACGTAGCAATAAGCAAACAATGAAAATAAATAAACAATAAAAATAAACAAAACCGGTCCCAAGACAATACCCTGCGAGATTCTTGACGTTTTTATCATTTGGAGGGAGAACAAAAGCTTAAGGCTTCCTGTTGAAGCTGCATCACCATTCTGGTACGGTGGGTAGTTGCATACGGACAAGAAAATAGGCAAACCTTTTTTGCACAAACACTTGAGGATCTAATTTGGTGGCATTTTGGAGTTTCGTATTTGATCGCATTGTCTCGATGAGAAAGCACGCTCGTATTTGTTAGATCAAAACATTGAAATAGCCAATAATGATGATTTGATGATAAGGTTTTACTGTGATGGTCACACGTAAAAGGAGAACTAGTAACACCGATGAAAACCGTGTGAGCTTAAATGTGATACGTAACAGGAAAAATCCCATTTATAATTGTGCGACTTACCATAAAAACGCGTTGACAAGTTATTTAACGATACAATCAAACATCCTTATGGTAAATCGGACAATGGGATATTTCAACCTTTTGGGAAAATCCGGTAGATCCACACATGGCTCCTCAATAGAATTCTACATGGGCCGGATAAAAGCGACCCGCATCCAGCGAGTCCCAGTAATTCTAACCAGGTCATCACCTTTCGACCACCTTGCGGGTCAGGCTTGCACTGCGCCTTGCCGGTACATGATCTCCAATCGAGAACCTTTGTGCCCCAACGACATCGGTTGTTCGGCCTTTACAGCGCTCATTAAAATTTTCAACATAATTACCTGATATAAATAAATAAATAAATAATTTATTAGGAACTCTTATACAAATCGACGTAACGTACCTTACCCGATTAGGTAATCATGAAAAAATCCTGGAATAAAGCAAGCAATTTTGTAAATTAGCAAAAAAAATTACTTACCATTTTCCCCAACTGTGTGTATCTCATCAAAGCAAGTCTTGTCCAAGTACATTAACTTACAATAGAGGTGGACGATCTATTCATCTGCACCACAATGCGATCGCGGATCTGTTGCCCGATCGATCGGCCGATCGCGCGTGATACCACTGTCAAGTGCCACCGCATTGAGGTATTCTATGAAAATTGAAGAAATTGGAATACTCGATATGGGCATGTCCTTTGAATTTATACATGACCAATCAACGTGCTTTGGGTAAAGTTTTTATGGTTACCATTGTTGAAATAACTTGTGTTCAGACGGGTTGAACGGGTATGAAGAAAATTGCGGGTGTGTTACTTATTTTTCTGATAGCAAGTTTTTAAAGCAGTCGTATACTTTTACTTATAAAGAAAGAAAGAAAGAAAGAAAAACATTTATTCGGGGACAAAAACATAATTGCGTAGAAAAGTGACAAACAAAGAAAAAACTAAACATAAAAACTATGACTAAGTACTTAAGCTAATTATGTTATGAGTGCCTCGAAACGGTCCCACCTCAGCATAATGCTAGCTCCGGAGAGAGCCAGCGCTGATCTTCCGGTGGGACCATAGGTGGCGCCACGGCACGGCACATACGAAATACTGATCGCACTCAGATTGCATTTAACCTGAACGCGACGACCGACAAGCAAATGCTGTCAGCCTGTCACTGTCAATAAAATCAATAATAGAATTGCATTGCAGTAACTCAGGTTACTTTCTTTATAACTTTAAACAGCCCAGAATTCTTTATTATAATGAAAATTATTATTAATATTTACACACAAAAAATAGACATACACATGGACAAAAGACTTATTACGGTGAATAAATAATTAAATAATATGAGGTTTGCATTTTACGTATGTTCCTATATTTTTATTTGCGTCGATTCCACCGTAGCGCCTAAACTCACATGCAACGTTGCTGTCTCTGTCTAATATTTCAGGAACTGCAATGTTAAACAGTTTGGAAGTTTAGATATAGAATGTAAAGAATACTAAATTAATATACTTAAAATGTTCCAAATCACTCACAAATTTTTAGTGGTATTTATAAATCATTCATAGGGTGCAAATTTATCAATTTGTTTAAGTACAACAAACTTTAACACACCCACAATTGTATTCATTATCTTAAAACTTCTCTATCAATATGAAACTGCGTTTTTTTTTTTTGAGATTGTCAATCGATTTAATTTTTTATCGGGATCAAATGTCTTCGACTAACTGGACTGCTCTAAAAGTCAAAAATTACCGTCAAAGTTCAACATTAGGAAGCGCCAAAAACGCTAAATACAAATGGCCACATATTCGTGACGTCATTATATGACATATATATGTTATGGGTAGGTACCAATATTTATATGGAGAAAATAAGTAACTTGCCATTTTCACTGTGAAAAAGTGCTGGAGTGGTTATCATACAATTATTGTTTGTAAATTATGAGGATTCTGAAAACAATTTCAAAATTTCCTTTAAGTATATTAAAAAATGTCATAAAGCGTTCCTCTAGTCACGTTTAAAAAAAAAAAAATATTTTTTCTCTTTGTTTCATGACATATTCAGCTAATCTTATTCATATAACTACAGTATACTATATAATTGTACATCAGTCGCCATCCCTATAGAATAGAATTCGGCACGGCACCTGCGAAGTACAACATGAACCCGGCGCCGCCGCGGCCGCTTTGATTGCCGCATTGTAGCGCGGACAATAACTCGATTACTGCTGCCGGACACGCTTCCGGCGCCAAGTGGATGAGATTTCCATGTTTAAGCAATGAACTCCTATTTAGCGCATGTATCTAAAGACTTTTTTAATATGACTACTTTAGCGATGCGTTCTATTCAACTTTGACTTGTCAATGTTAATCGAAAGCGACTCCAATGCCACATATGTTCTTAATTCGTCTAATTTAGCGATGTGCTCTATTTTCCTTTAACAGCCGATATATCACTTAAATAGTTATTGGTCTTCTTACAATTCGGCACGGCACCTGCGAAGTACAGCCTGAAGTACAACATGAACCCGGCGCCGCTGCGGCCGCTCTGATTGCCGCATTGTAGCGCGGACAATAACTCGATTACTGCTGCCGGACACGCTTCCGGCGCCAAGTGGATGAGACCAGTGAGTATAATCGACTGAAACTGCAGTCTGAGGGTTGAAAAATTAACAAAGAACTAACTTTTTTTTTATACTGATCTGGAGTTCACTACAACACTTGTCACTTTACTACTATTTACAATTAAACACTGTTCTGTTGGGCGAAGTGGAAAAACATATTCCTACCCTGTACCCTTTTTTACATCAGGTCTATCATTCTCCTTCTAACCTCGTCAATGGTGATTCCCTAATTCTTTCTCAGGTAGGTGCGCAGCAGGGGGATCCGCTCGGGCCGCTTACCTTCAGTCTTGCTATTCATGAAGCGGTGTCGTCTTTGAAATCCCCTCTGAATATTTGGTATTTAGATGACGGCACCTTAGGGGGTGAGCCTGAGGTCGTAAAGCGGGACTTGGCAATCCTTATTCCCCGTTTGAAGGGTATGGGACTGGAGGTGAATGCGGGCAAGTGTGAGATTTACTGCTGCGGACCTGCTTCTTCTTCTTCTTTAATTTCTTTGAGGCATTTGCTTCCTGGTCTCAAAGAGCTTTCGCACGACACATTTACCCTTCTGGGTTCTCCTATTTTTCAAGAGGCCATTTCAAGTGCAATAGAGACCAGGAAACGTCTGCTTTTGCTTGTTCAGGAACGTCTAAAGGGTATTAACGCCCATGTTGCCCTGACCTTATTACGACTGTGTTTTGCGGTTCCCAAAATTACTTATTTGTTGAGAACCACCCCAACATGGTTGTGTCCCGGTCCCGGTGGCATTTCTGCTTTTGACGCCACATTGAGAGAAACCGCGGAAGTTTTATTGAACGTGTCTCTTTCGGATGAGCAATGGGTCCAAGCTTCCTTACCTATACGTCACGGTGGCCTCGGTTTGCGGCGTGCGGGGGATGTGGGCTTGCCGGCCTTCCTTGCATTCGGCACACGGAGTTGGTGGCCTTGTCTCTAAAATTTTAAATTCTCATGGAGACGTGGTTACCATTCCGTTTGTGAATGATGCACTGGCGATGTGGACAGCTCTTTACCCTGGTGCATCGCTGCCCGGGGCCCCGGAGATACAACGAGTTTGGGACGACGTGGGGGCCAAGGACGCACTTTCACGGCTTATGGAGGTAGCCACTGGGGTTGATTTGGCCAGACTAAAGTCGGTGTCGAAAGTCGAATCGGGAGCGTGGTTACAGGCTTTACCAGCTCCATTTCTAGGAACACTCCTGGACAACGACTCTCTGCGGGTGGCAGTAGCTCTCCGCCTGGGCTGCGATGTTTGTGTGCCTCATAAATGCATCTGCGGTTCCATGGTGGAAGCGAATGGCCATCACGCGTTGAGTTGTTCTCGATGTTCAGGGAGGTTTCCACGCCACCACGCTCTCAATGACATCGTGAGGAGGGCTTTGCATCCCATGTATTCTGGAGCCGCCAGGCGTCTGCCGCACCGACGGCAAAAGGCCAGACGGCTTAACTTTAGTGCCGTGGCAGAAAGGAAGGTGTTTACTTTGGGACGCCACATGCGTCAGTACTTTCGACGCCTCACATCTCAGCCGTACAGTCCGCACAGCAGGTGCCGCGGCAGAATTTGCGGCGGTCAAGAAACGGGAGAAGTATTCGGCACTGGGCAAGGACTATTACTTTGTACCGCTCGCGTTTGAGACTACTGGGTGCTGGGGGGCGGATGCTATAACCTTCATTCGGGACGTGGGACGTCGAATTAGGGAGAGGGGATTTGACGCCCGTGCGGGTTCGTACTTGGTGCAAAGGTTGTCCATCGCCATTCAACGTGGTAACGCGGCCAGTGTGATGGGTACCTTTGCGCCAGGGGCAACCCGAGGAGCCCTGTTTGACTAGGCTTAAGCTAGTCTTAAGTATTATTCTTTTTTTTTGGTTTGTATATTTTTGACGAATAAAATTACTATTAAACACTGTACTACTCTTTACTTTTACATTAAAGTTATAAGCCTATTTGACCGAGCGAGCGAAGCATCTCTGTTTCTTTGTCCGTATGATTGGAGTCTTGGATGTCCGGATTTCTGTCCGGAGTTCTCGCCAAAAGGTCGCACTTTTCAACCGATTTTCATTGACATCATGTTATTTTGTAAGTAAGGTTTCGTTGTTTTTTGTAGAATTAATTTTTCGAAATTGTTCAAAATGGCGGATATGATTATGGGATTAGGAAAAGTGCCTAAAAAAAAAACATTTTGAAAAACTTATTTAGTAATTTATTACACAATTATATGGGAACACAACGCTAACGCCGTGATCGAGTGAATGAATGAATAAAAAAAGTACTATTATAAACCACTAGTAATTAAAGTGGTGTGCTATTCTATAAATTTCTTAATACCATAATTTCGATTACGTTAAGAAACATCACGTAACATGTTCATTTAAGCTGACAGAACCAAATCAATTACATTAAAATTCGATCGTCGCATTTTGTTAGGGAATCCTAAAATATCTCTAGTCGTATCTGCCCTATGCTAGCCATCCCCGACCCCCAATTAACTGAGTCCAGTGCTACCGAGGCACAAAGGCAAAGATAATGGTCAGTTAACTTAGTTTGCAAGATAGTTCACTTAGAGCGAACTTAACTTTATCAAGTTGCAATTAAGCTCGCTCGCTTAATTGAATATTCTCACGGTCCATATCACAATTACCTCGTGAACCTTGGGGCATCGATCGGTCTGCCCGTCAGTGCTGTATTTTAGGACGATGCTTTTGTGACACAATTTTTGAAACTTGGGTTGACAGGTACTTTCGTTGATCTGTGCTACTTTCATAACCTAAACTTTAGCTACATTTATTCATAGTTTCTCTGTATATCGGTGAGATACGCGAACATTATGGCTGCTTCACACTATTCGCGAAGTTGACCGAAGTTGGGCGAATAAGACAGTGTGGAAAGGTGCTTCGCTACAGAAACCCATACTTCGGATATATTTTTTCAAAGTAGCATAATATTAACGTTTTAACAGAAAACATATTTCCTATCATTCACAAAGACATGCAATTCTGTAAAATTACGATCTCAACTGCATATTCGATCGAGTAAAGGCACAATAATTTCGATTCTTTTCTTTTCTGTTTTTCCGCTAACGGTCTGCAGTGACAATGACAGCACTGGCGCTTGTCAATGTCATTGTCTTGACATTGACAAGCGCTTACGCTGCGTTCAGTCTAAGAGTGCAGCCGTGTGTGTGCGGTTCACCGTGGCGTCACCGTAGGTTTCACCGGAAGACCAGCGCTGGTTCCCGGGTCAGCATTTATGCTGAGGTGCGACCTTTTCGTGGCATACACAACAACGATTTTATTTTATTTTATTTTATTTCTAATATTTGTTGTCCTTTGTGTATGAACTTTTATTAAACGAATAAATTTTTATTCTATTCTATTCTATTCAATAAAGGATAAGTTTAATTGGTCTAATAGGTATCCATATCAGCGAACAAAATGCATTTATAAGCACCATCTAGTTCTACGAATTGGTAAAATCACTTGAGCAATGAAATTTATGCTATCTGCTGACAAAACATCCTATAATCTAGGAAAATTGGAATCACTTAAGATCTTGTGCGCAAAGAGTACGCTTTGTGTCTGGGGCTTTATTACATTGAGCACAGAATGAACCTAATAGAAATAAATCAGTACTTGAAAGTACGTAAAGTAAATTGAATGTTTTGAATCTGGGGAGATCTGGGCTATTGTGTGGTATGTTTAAGTGCCGTCGTTTTATGTTAGATATGAAAGGAAGTGAATGTTTTAATGGATTTCTGCATAATAATTTGCACAGAGTAAAGTGCATGTATACCGGCTAGGCGAGACTAGAATAAATTGTAATTTGTATTGGCAACATTTCTATTGTTTTCTACCTCATCTTAGATGGCAAGGGTGTGGATACTGTGGAGTGTGGATGGCAAAGATGTCGCACGCTGTGAAGTCCAGTGCATGGTTGCCACTCAAGAAGGTATCAGCCCAAGCATCCGTCGGCTCTAAGAGCAACGCTCACTGGCCATTTTTGTTTTGAACTTCTTACTAAGTCATCTACCTACTATGATTTTCTACAGATCTGCCATGGATCGAAAATGACCATCTATATTATTATAAAATTCTAAAATCGTTTTGGAAATTAGGTTCCTATGGTGAGGGATCATTATTTAGAGAAAAAAAATGCAACAGATTATATGGAACGCGGCGCCATCTCTTAGTAAAAATGTCTCCGTCTGTTCATCACACCGAAATGGCTGGACGGATTTTAACCAATTTTTGTACAGGGATAGCTGGACATCCAAAAATGGTTATAGGATACTTTTTACCTGAATACGGCAAAGAAAAAAGCCTAACGCGTATAAAGTTATACATATCATATATAAACCATGAATACAAAATAAAAATTGTGGTGTACCCACATAAAAAAATGAGACATTACATGTTTCATAAAATTATATCATATATAATTGATGTTTGTTTCACACATTGCCAAGAAATCCTATCAAAACGAAAATAAAAAAAGGGTGCATCAAAAATAAAGTACCCGACCTTTTTTCATGTACGAAAATGGAATCCTGATATCATCAAAACCTTGCATATCTAAATTATGCATTTTTATAATTAATTAAAATTTTACTACTTGTCAGTAGGATCGTAAAAAGATACTTAAAACTTTAGATTCTATCATGAACATGAAAGCTACCATGTTTGTAGTGACCCCTCAGTAAGTCCTTATTTTTTAAACATAAGGTTCAAGTTTATAAATTCTTAGAATTTATTAATTTGGGAATAAATACCGACACTTCGTAATAATTTCTGCCATATTCTAAGAAAAATACTGTAGAACTCAAAAGAAGGAAATTATCTTAATTGGGCTATATTCTTCAAATGTATGTCTTCAGTATAACCTTTTGTACATAATAAAAACCGGCCAAGAGCATGTCGGGCCACGCTCAGTGTAGGGTTCCGTTGTTGCCCCATCCTAAATCATACCATCATCCTAAATAAATACTTTTTTACTTTTACTTTTATCCTTCACAATAGACAATAGAAATTACGAGACAAATTTCAAGCTCTATAAAAAGGTCGCAAACGCCAAAGTAGGTTACTGTAATTACTTATTACCTTCTGGAAGTTATCAATTATACGCGCCAGATTGAGCGAAATGTTTTAATACGGTATGGCACTTAACTATAACGTTCGAAGTATAAGGACACCGCGCGGCACATACGTCATTTTAAAGAAAATTATGAATTTTTGCGATAACTCAAAAACGGTTCGACCGATTTTATTCAATATAGTTTTCATTGAAAGTGCTTGTAAGGCCTCATTTTTATGAATTTTCCCATAATTTTTTGACCCGTGGTTGAAAAGTTAGACGGGGGGGACGCTATTTTTTGGATTTCTGGAGCAAATATTTACAAAACTACTGACTTTATCAAAAATTGATGTTTGAAGACCCCTATTATTTTTAAAAGGCCTATTAAACCACTAGTGTTGGAATGAAAAAAAAATCACCCCCACTTTAGCTGTAGGTACCCAAAAAAAAGTTTTTTTTTTTTAGTTTTTATTTTACCGTTCTGTCGCCGTGATACATATACATACTCATACCAAATTTCAGCTTTCTAGTACTAATGATCACGGAGCTAAGCCGCGGACGGACAGACAGACAGACAGACGGACAGACGGACATGGCGAAACTATAAGGGTTCCTAGTTGACTACGGAACCCTAAAAACGAGTATAACGCAACAAAAACTGTCTAAGCCTATATCTTAAGAGATCGAAAACCTTTGTCGCATTTTTACTTTTAACGATATTTGCATTTTCTCTAATAATTTTTCCGCTGGTTACATTCATTACGGATAAAAATAAATAAATAAATATCGGACAAACTCACATAAATCAATTTAGTCCCACAGTAAGCTCTAGTAGGCTTGTGTTATGGCCACTAGACGACGATAAACATACTTATAAGATAAATACATACTTAAATACAAATAACATCCAGGCACAAATATTCGAGTTGATCACACAAATATTTGCCCTTGCCGGGATTCGAACCCAGCTCAGTAGGCAGTTGCTTAACCACTGCGCCAACCGCGTCGTCGATATTTAAACACAGTATTTTTTTAAAGCTTGGCGGAGCTTTTATTAGTACTCTGTGCGATGCTGGGGTACCAGCATCCCCTACTCTTGGTACCAGCTAAGTTACTGGGTTCATTCAAGTCTCTCGAATATTGTCTCTATTTTTTGTCATGGCTGTTTAATTTTATTTTAAGTGTCATCGTCAAAATTTTCGCTACTATGCGTAGTTACTTTAGCGATGTACTCTACTGAACGTAATTATTGTGATATATTAGTTCGTATTAAGATACTCCCCTCCTAAGCTGACTACGTATTATCATATAGAATATATAGAATTTTTGTGTGTAATTCATTACACACAAAAATTGCTATGGTGATCAATCAATAGTAAATATTTTTTTACTGAACTATGTGAGGTTGATTGCGCAACACCTGGTTTGGGTGTTCATTTTAGCACTTCATCTGAGTATTTAAAAAAATACAGAAATAATATACCATTGACCTGGGATATTTAAATACGATTTTTTTTGTAATCTATGGACTGCGATAAGAAGCTAATTTATAGATATTTTATCTAGGATGGTCACCTCGCTAAAAGCAGCAATTTGTTTTGGTTATCTTTGAATCTAAAGGGCTGTTTTTCGCATACTCAACTCTTGCTTATTTATTTTATTATACGTGTGTATTTTAATTTATTTGAGAACGTACAATTACGTATATGTACAGCAAATCACTTAAATATTTCTGTGTTACCGTTGGTAAGGAATTTTGTAAAAATAAAATAATAATCACATTTTAAACACCTTTACAATTTTATATATAGTTGAACACTGATAGACAGACTGACTAGGATTGGGCAAGAGCTGTCTGCGAATAGGGCCGCAGATACAACTTGCACATTCTGTGGCAGGAGCCGTTTTGTATCTGTTTAGTATTTTTTCCAGGTGACAATATAAGCGTACCTTCACAGCCTGCCATTTATTAAGTAAGTTAAAACACGTAGCTAACATAATGTACACTGTTAACGTAAAACATTAGTGTACAATACCCCGCAGATGCCAATGTCAATGCGAACTCCTCAAGTCAGTACAAGCGTTTACAAAAAGTACTATTGTAAATGGTCATCATTTGATTAAAGTACACGACTACATGGCTAAGGGCGTTGGTTGACAATCGCCGCGGCGAATGCAAAGGGCTGACGAACAGGTGTTGTCGCGCGGGGCCCTTTCTGCCGTCCGGGACAGCGATGAGAGCGGCTGACGGCGCGAGGGACAAGCGAAAAGCGATTAGAGGTACATAGCAGTCTACACTCTAGAGGTAGGTTTGTAGCAAGGGGGTCTTTCTGCCGTGCGGGACAGAGATGGGAGCGGTTGAAGGCGCGAGGGACAAGCGAAGAGCAATTAGAGGTACATAGCAGTCTACACTCTAGATGTACGTTGCGCAGGGCTTTTTCTGCCGTCCGGGACAGAAATGAGAGCGCTGGGAGATGCATAGGACAAACCAAGAGGATACATGTCAGTGTGTTATGACGAGCGCAAAGGGCATTGAACAGGCGCTGTCGCGAAGGTCGCTTTCTGCCGGTACAGAGAGCAAAGCGGCGGACGGGTCAAGTCACTGACTCAAAGTCTCGGATGAAGGCAGAGCCCTTAGATTACAATGGACACTCCAGTTGAGCATGCAGCGGGACGGGGCGTGCGAGGTTTATGTTAAACAAATGCAGTCGATGGAAGCGTTCAGAGGGCACGCTACTCAAAGCTTTTAGTCGCTTAATGCCACGCTGCCCTCACCACCCGAATGCTCTGCTTTGGCCATGCACTCAGCTCGTAGACTTAGTAAATGGTAAGCAGGACAGGCCTCGCGACCTCGTAGAATGAAATCTCAAAGAACAAAGGCGTCGCAAAGATAGGTTATCTGGGCCAGAGAGCCTGTTTTTTTACTGCAGGGGAAGAGGGAATCAGGACGTACTCGTATGCCTAAGTGATGGGCAGACGTGGCAACATCGACAACTGAAGCGACACTACAGTCCCGGCTTGCCTAGAGATTTCGTTTCACGTCACGCCACGCCACTGCCCGCTACTCGCTTGTAAGTTGCGCGTACGCTGGTATCGATGCGGCTTTTCTGTTTAATGCTTACGCGTGGCAATAGTGCCAATTTGTTGCATATTATCTACTTGAATGACAGAATAACTGACAGACTGCCTTGTAAGTGCTTTCAGCAAGAAGCCTGGGAAAAAAGCTACGCTATTCCGAATTAAATGTTAATTTCGATACCAGTTAGATTAGAGAATATTGAAGTAAATGGAATCTGTTATGGGTGGTAATGGACGTTAATTATTCGCTAATGTGGCATTAAAACTAATTGATACATGAAACATGATGGGGGGTAAAGCGTGGCGATAAAATAGGGCCGGTTAATAACTAGAGTTTTATTTTATTATACTGCAAAATGTTATTATACTACAAAATGTGTATACATTTGCGAAACTATAAAATGTGTATACATTTTCTAGTATAATAACATTTTCTGGAATTCTTATTTAGGTATCAGTTTTTTTTGCATATTATAATAGTATCGTATAGCGATATGCAAGGATGCAAGCGGTGGCGGGGCCGTAGGAGTGGTGATCTGCCGTTTCTGAAACCTTCTAGGAACTTTCTTTAGTTTCCATACAGAAAGAGAAAAAAATCCGGAAATTTTCGGTAACGGCACATCTTTAAAAGAGACGTGACTCTCGACTCTCACGCGACTAATGCCCCCTGGATGTAGTTGCCGGTAAACTTTTTGATCAAAAATGGTGAATCTGCGCATGTACAGTCAACTTTTCAGTCAATTTGATTCCTAGGCCATTTCGTGCCTTATATCACAGTGAACGTCAATATGAAAGCCGCTTGAAATCTCATATCATTGTCATTGTGACAAGGTTCTATAGTGTCCTAGAAATCAAATTGGTTGACTGTACGTAAATCGACAATCTTTTTATCCGATCCGATCGTCTCCAATCCTCTCTGTACGTCTAGCATAACTTTGTCATGCGAGTCTTTGTCGCGCGAGAAATACTACCTGTCACTTTCTTTCCAGTATCGTGCGAGCAAGACATGTGATGCTGAGTCGAGTATTATTCTACAAGGAAAGTTGCGGCAAGATATGGTAGCCCCACAGGCAATCCGGAAGGCGGAAAATCGTATGGCGTGGAGAGCTTTGGTATATACAATAACGACTTTAAGTGGCGACAACCCTCAGTCACTAGGAAGCGAAGAAAGAAGAAGAAACCGCGCTAGTCAAGCTGCATTAAATTACATTAAAATTATCACTTTATCGTCAATGGCCTTTCAGTCTTTTACAGACTATACAAAACAGTGTAATGAAGGAAAATAACGCTTTTCATGGCTATGCAAGCCAATACGAGAACGACACACGCGATCACAGGCTTCATCATATAGTATAATCATATAGATCACACTATAATCATATAGTATAACACTGTATATTCTCGCGGTTTGAACACATAATTAAAACTGATTGAACCGGGTCTATCGCGATATTTTGATTTATACCTTCATTGCCTTTTACTGTCATCAGTACGCCTGAGACCACGTCACGTGAAACCGTGTTGAAACGTCAGGCAATGGTAAATCAAAATATCGCGATAGACCCGGTTCAATAAGTTTAAATTAATCATATAGTAGGTATGTATGTATATCTACGTCTAGTGGGTTACAGACTCTTGTGGATAAAATTGCGAGTAGATACAGTAAAATTGTTCTTCATTTAGACTTATTTATACTAACAATAACAATACCGTCAACTAATAAAACCTTATGAGAACATATCCCAGCATACTCTTTATTTTAAAAACGGTATAATGGTATAGGATAATCTTGTTACTTACGTCGTTTTAAACATAGTAGGCAGATGTAGTCTTTTTGTACCGGGACCGGGAGGGTTCGATGCTCGGTCTCTCATTTACGAGGATTAACAATAAAAACGAAATTTGATCATTGTGGTTAAGACACATCTTATTAAGGGTAAGATGTGCCATGATAATAACAATCAAAGTATTTAAATTTTGAAAATGTTATTCGATAAATAAAAACTATACGACGCTGACGAATCGAAAACCTCTTTAGTGAGTGCCATCTATTTTCGCATAATGTTTCATGTCCTAAGTTTATTTTGCCGAACATATTTTCGCATAATTTGATACCGCCGAATGTTCATCATACGATTCATGCAGAATCATCGTTTGTCCGAAATCCGAATCTCAATAAGCACAACATTGTATTGCCGAATAGTTAGCTGCAAATAGACCTGTAACAATAAAGTACTGTTGAGTAGAGTAGGTTAGGTTAGGTTAGAACTGCGGTCCCGAACAGAAGGTAACTGCTGCCAGAAAAGTGGGTTTTCAGCATTAAACAGTTATGCGTAAACACCATTGTACGAAAGGAGGACCATCGGCGTTAAGAAGTTTTGCTTATAGACAATTTATTGTGCTTGTAGTAATTATGCGATATAAAACGCGTAAACAAAGGGTATATCTTAGGAATAAACCATATTCCCCTTAACCCGATGCCAGTTATCAGATCGCCTCTGTCGGGGGTCAATAAATCCCATACTTTATGGTCTATCCATTGTTATCCTCATTAACCCTTTGTCTCATTAGCCCGTCCAGCTTATTTCTGATGACGATGACAGTTGGGATTAAATTTTGGAGGGTCAGGTTACAATTGTGTTTTTGGTTTTATTGGGTGGTAATTATGTTATGATACTCGTAGATTGGTTCTTAAAAGTATTTCCATCGAATGGAGCTTATTCTTAATATTTACGTTTTGGCTCCATTTACATCATCATTCTACACGTGCAGTCTGTGGGTCAGTTTTACGCAGAGGGCATACAATGCTCTGCGCGTGCAATATAACAACGCGTTTAGGGTGCTGTTTGGGCTGCCGCGTTTCTGTAGCGCGTCAGCAATGTTTGCCGAGGCGCACACCGATGGTTTTGATGCTATAATTAGGAAGCGGTGTGCATCGTTACTGAATCGCGCTCTCTTCAGCTCAAACAGCATAGTAAACGCGTTGGTGCAGCGATGGGATTCGCCGCTGCTCGCGCGCTGGGTGCGGCTGCACGCACCGCCGGTCGCCGCACCACGCCGCCTTTAGTATTTTTATATTTAAGTTATGGTTGTTATTGTCGTTAACATAGGTTTATAAGTTTGTGTGTTACTAACAATTATATGGATTGCAATAATTCGAAATAAAGATTTGAATTTGAATTTGAATTTACCTTAATTCAACGTTTGACATCGGAAATATAATAAAATTCCAAAGGACGATGGGCAAATTTGTATGGGGGGTGTCCCCACCCACCAACAGAGATGAGACCGGTGCAGATAGTTTTATAATGACCCAAAAAAGGTGGTTAGATAATTATTAACTTAAAAATCAATGGGGTTCTCCCGTAATTAGAGTTTAAAGTTCGGTAATTAACTGCATGTGGCGAAAGTTGGTACTAATTAACTCATATATTTTTAGAGCTTTTACATAGATGGTAGCGCCAGTATATAAATAAATAGCTTGACATCTTTAGAAATGGTCGGAAATGAATGATATAATTATATTATTAAATAAATATGCTTAACTTGCAGTCATAAAATGTTTATATTGCAATAAAATGCAATTTTATTGAAACTACACTGGCCATCTAGTGTGGAATAGGAGAACTGACACTGACATTATTCTTGACAGTAATTACTAAACGTGTTGAGTAGCCGAACTAATGATATACGTCAATAATGCTAGATCCATATAATCGTTTATAAACGCCGCGCGCCAAAGACAGTAAGCAATACATAAAAGTATGTATAGTACGGAACGAAAATTCAGAGCATAAATGTACATTATCTATCTTACTCATGCTATATGGATTAGAGCGGGACGATGATACAATAATCTCGATGCGATATATATCTACATTCCTGCAATTTGATATGCATCTTGATTATTTATTACTACTACTCGTTTTTAAGACATTTCGAGCATTCCGTCAGTATTTAGCCCGTCTCACATACAGGTCGTAAGCTTTAAGATTGGGATACGGCTTTGGATGAAATGGAAGAAGTTCTTATCTCGAACACATATGTGCGAGTGAGATAGGTATTAAACTAAAATCATATCGTCAGCTCACGTACTGTACAAGATTAGCTGGTACCGAAAGTATACCTGGCCAAGAAGGTACCTAACATACATCTACTACAGCAGGTAGTGAGTGTCCAGAGTTTCAGAGATACTATTTTGCCCTAAACGTTAAAGAATGATTATTGTCACCTTGACAGTATATCCTCTTTTTTCTCACTTTGAATGTGAAAAAGAGACAAAAATGTCACAGTGGTAAAAAATCACCAGTGCGCGCCTAGCCTTATATACTTGTCGTTTCCAGAATACTTTCGCTTGCGCACTTTCACTGAAATAATATGCAAGTTATCCCTATCTTCCTACACTTCAAAAAATGAAGCACTCTGGGACTGCTCTATCAGATGTCTACCAGGCCGCTTCGTATTATTATGGAAAGAATAACACGTTCACTGTCTGTGTCTCAGAGCCTCTATATTACAGATACATAAGGTTCACCCCGTCCGACCCACCTTCACACCAGTGTTAAGGTAGGGAAATTACTTTCCCAGCTTTCATACTGACCTATTTTAAAATAATCAGTGTGACGGTGGATCATACAAATGAGTAGGTACAGTGTGACCGTTGGCTAACCAGGCAAAGGGAAATCGATTTAGTAGCGAGATGATGCCTACTGTCGCTCTTAGTAGACTTTATAATTTTTACTTGTAAAATGTAGGGATTACGTGTTTGGAGGTTTTACAAAATAGGCGTTATGCTACAAATTGTATTAAAACGTATAAAAGTCTACGAAGGCCAATAGTTTTCATCTCGCTACTAACAAACATTTGAGATATGAGACTCGTAATCAAGAAGACCAGGTTATTAGGTATTTGAGCAGGTAATTAACATAACAAACATAAACTAAAATATAATAAGCATCTTCTATTGCAAAACCGAACAAAAACGTAGAATCCACTTAACGTAGAATTAGTAGAGTAAGTAATTTCCCTACCTTAACATTGGTGTGAAGGCTCAGTGTGAAGGTGGGTCGGACGGGAGGTTTACATGTCAAAATGGGACAGTGAACGTGTTAAGTATTATACCATGTCTGGTTGTGATGTGTATAAAAACTCCTCTGAATTAAACACAAACGCCTTACCTGTGTCAATATTTCCGTACTTTATTAGCGCTTATCAGTAGAAATGAGAAGTTGGATGTTACGATTGAGACCAGCATCCATCACCTTAGTATAAAGTATCATTTCATATGTAACATGTGGCTAGACTTAACAGAAAATTAATCATCATCATACGCCCTCAGTTTATCCATACCACCACTTCCCCAATCGAAGAAAAATGAGGATTATTCCCTAATGTTTTATTGTTCTTCACTTTGATTTTGACGGCAGTTTTCACAAGCTTAATTACTTTTGTATACCTTTTCAGTGTGATCCTCAGGATCGTGAGATTTTCGATGTGGAGTAGTTTCCGATTTAGGACCTATTTGGAACTATCCAGAAACTTAAAAAAAAAATAGCAAAAAAAGAACCGACCAATAAAACTAATAAGCCAAAAATAACCCGTTCAAGTATACAGATTACATTTGACTCACTCTTTGAAGTAGGTCCCAACCACTCAATTATTATATTTATATATTATAGTTTACGTGAGGTTTGGCACCGACTTCAAAGGGTGTTTGTATCCGGCGCCATACACACCAGGTGCAAACTTAATCCGGCCAGTTAAGATGGGACAAGCACGAAACCCTCGGTGCGTGAGTTAAACTGGCACTTGGCCGGTTTATCACTGTTAAACAAGGTACAATTTCTATTAGGTCCTCTCAAAATTTGCTTCTGGCTGTCCCTTCTTCTTCTTCCAAATTCTATAACAGCTCATTTACCTTTCAGGCTACTCTATTGTGGAACTCTCTCCCTGTTGAATTGAAACGTAGTCAATCCGTCGCTACTTTCAAAACACACCTCAAAGAACATTACTTGTCTCTCCTTTAATACTCTATCACTGTAACTGACATAATCTGTGGTTCGTTACACAAAATATTATTTTAAATATAAGGTTTAAGTAAGTTTATATATGAGTATATATTTAGTCTTATGTTCATTTATGTATATTTTTATGTATGTTTAAGTATCAATATATATTATTATAGGTTTTAGTAGATTTTAATAATTTTTCAGTAGTTTTCTTGATTACTTTTTGCATCGCCTACTCATCTTATTTCATTTATATTAATCCGCTACCCAAAGGTTGTCTGGAAGAGATCGGTTTTTAGCGATAAGATCGCCTATTGTTTGCCTCTATGTTAAGCCTATGTTAAGTGTCATTTGTATTTGTATTTGTTTCTTCTTGAGGTGTGCAATAAAGAGTATTCTATTCTATTCTATTCTATTCTATTCTATTCTATTCAATTTGATTCATTTCAAATCATACTTTATTTAAGATTAAAAATCCATATTATTTGTCAGTTAACAATAACTTAATACATAGTGTTAGCATTATTGGAAAAAATAAAATAAAACGAATAACACAGTGTGGACTTGGATCCATATCCGTAGGAGTGGAGAGTTCCACCGCACCGGTCTGAGAACATACGACTGTTGGAGCTCTCGCGTAAGCGCTTTAATGCAGATGCACACCGCTTCCTCATGATGGCCGGGAAACCGTCTGTATGGGCAGCCGTCGCGCTACACCGCCACGGCAGCCCCATCAGCACCCTGATTGCATTATTGTACTAGACATGTACGTCGCTATATGGCCGCTGCGAATATGAGACCCATAGATAGCACGTGTACATAGACTGACAATATGCTTTGAATAGCGTTAATTTAACTTGTGTAGTACAGCGTGCCAATCTAGCCAGCATATTACAACGGACAGCCAGCGACCTACGTTACTTATCGATGTCAAGGTTATCCTTCAGGTGACCCAGTGGCCCAAATATTTAAATTATTTTATTATTATATATAGTTATAGGTCCTAAACAGTACCAAAGACGTAGGTACTAAATCTGCGAACCACACAACATCGAGTGGTCTAGCCCTCCTGACGCTCACCCTTAAGTGACTGCCATCTAATCGCCATAACCGTTATGACAATATGGAAATTAGGCTGCAACGGGTTCAAAGTTACCCAATTAGTTACCTTAATATGCATATTTTCTTTCTTATATTTTATTTATAAAGGTTTTAAAAATTAAATATTATATAATATACATACAATACATGACGATGCTGATATTTGAATTTACTGAATTTACTCTCTTTCAGCAGCAAATCTCTCTCTACCTTATATCCTAGCATACCGTTTGCATTATTCTCTTAAGATCCATTCTACTTTCAGCATCAGCGTTTATTTTCCACCCAGATCCATTGTTCTGAAGTAAGAATCTAGTAAAAGATTTTGCGACTTGATATTTATAATCACGCCTTTTTCCCAACGGCGTAGCCATAGCTAAGTTCATACTCTTGCTACGGTCCTGGCGTGCACGTACTATTATCTATTCTGTGGTTGCACTTCAACAGTAATTTATCTCGCCTGCATGATCGTTGGTTTAGAGTACTTTTGACCTGCCCTTTTATAGAACGTGTAATCGAGAAACGTTCGTCTATGTCTTCTTCGTCAAACATATCCATTTACGTTGTAGATTTGTCTGCTCAATCTACTTCAATGCATCCTCTCCAACATACCCAAACTATCTTAGCATCCCTTTCTCAATTTGAATTACTACATCTTTTTTCACACCTTAAAGTTTACGAACTGCATTTATTTTAATTTCTTGCTTCGTCTGCTACATCCAACTTTCCGTACACAAAAATGTTGGAACCAATACACTTCTATAGTTGCCGAGAAACTTCTTGAGCCTAACCTTGACTGCGCAGTAGCCGATTTACGTACAAATATGCATGCGCAGATCCGCCATTTTGGGTCAAGAAGATTCTCGGCAACTGTATGCACATCCAGAGACGCCTTATCTTAGAGATTTCATGGCTGGGCAGCTCGGCAAACGGGTCGACCGTCTCTTGTGAACAGCCTAATTCACTTGTTCTAATATCTCATAAACATCTGACCAATCAAATCAACTATACTATCAGTTGTAGTTAACTCGTCCAGTACGAACTCTAAATTCATCTTGCTGCTATCTATGCAAGGCGGCTGTTCTTTAAGTCTTTCACCGGTAAACGATAAACATCTCCCGAAAACATCCTGATGATCTCGAAACAGCTATACAGATTTTCTTGATTCATAACTGGAGTTCTCGATATCAGATCATCTTTAGTAAGTAGCAATAACCTAAATTCAAAATTTTAAAACTCCCGTCACAAGATGCTGGTTGCCTCCCTCATTTTAATGAGTGGTAAAAAAAGTTGCCTATGACTTCTTTCAAAGTTGAGTATCTTGGAAATGGCTGCGGTTATTTTCAACAAACAAATCTAAAAACAGCCTGGACAGACAAGACATTCGGTTTAAAAACTGCATTCAAATGGGTCCATCCGTTTGAGAGCTACGATGCCACAGACAAACACACAGATGTGTAGATAAACAGATACTTACACACATACACATATTAAACTTATAATACCCCTTTTTTTCGTCGAGACGTTTAAAGCGTTAGTTGAACAGGAAACTGAGACGATGATGGGCTGACTGCGCGCCGCAAACCGCGCTATTAGCCTGCGCATCAGCGTACACTTGGATGTTCGGCTCCATTCATAGCGTCGATCACTTGTATCACTTGTATGGCGACGTAATATGAACAATCGCCTTGCATTTTCTACAAACAACTAATAAAATGCAGTTCATCATCATTTCGACCCCAAGACGTTCACTGTTTTATACATATTTATAAGTATATCTCCCTGGCGATTTGCACAACAAACGGTTCTGTTTGGTTTTGGGTTCGGTATACTTTCTCCGAGAATAGAAATACGGTTGAAATGGAAATCTTACAAGACCCATAGGCAAATACATAAATCGTTGATGCCTTATAAAGAAATGTTATTTGAAATATCTACGTACCTGTATTATGGTAATCATTATCATTTGTTGTTTTCTCGATGAGAATTCAATTTTGCAACATTTTGAAGACTTGACATATTTTTAAAGTGACAGGTGACTTTTGTTTGGTATAATTTCTTTATAATTTTTAGCCCATAGACAATGCTTTTAAATATTTTTAATGCTAAGGCTAGACTGATGTTTAAAAAAAAATCTACTCACCACCAGAGGTCGGTAGTCTAATAGATCTAGTTGTTAGCATTAGCGAACTCTAGTGAGCAGTAGAAGAATTGCAATTTTGCTAAATCAAAAGTGTAAAATGGTTATAACTATACTGATATAAGCATATATACGATTATAAGTACGTAATTAGAAACAGTTACTACCATAATACATTGGTGTTTCATGCAATACAACTTAAATACTAAGCATATGCAAGTTTACTGAAATAAAAAATCTGCACGTGAATCTAGTTTTAAGTAATATAATAGTGTAATAATACGATAAAGCTAGTTGCTACAACATTTCAAATGAAAACTATCACGGGACGTTCATAGGCCAACCTCCAAAACAGGGTGCTCGTTAGTAAATAGACAAAATATATATACAAACACGAAATACGATTTTCCAAGAAAACACCACGCTTAAGCCGAATGCTGTCTTAGTGAAAAAACATCATGTTCTTAAGGCCTATAAATAGAGATATATTTCATTTCTGTTGGTTATCGGAAACTTTGGCCCCCACCGTTGAATAGAAAGTGTAAATTAATATTGGCGCCACCGTCTATGCATAAGTAGTCGTTTTGTATGTGTTAAATAGTACCAATTTTGTCCACATTCCTCTTAACAAAACACGATTTTCCAGGAAAACCCCATATTTCCGGGGATTGTTCCCATACTGAAAAACAATCACATTGTTGAGATCTACAAGATGAGATATGTCCCATCTCTGTTGGTGGGTGGGGACGTTTTGCCCATCCTCCTTTGTATTGAAAATCAACAGGGCTACCTTATCTTGCCATGACTTGATTCAGCATCACCTGTCTTGCTCGCACGGTATTGACGATATAACAGAGAAAATAATAGAGGAAAACTTAGGAAAGGTGAGGAAGAGGAAGGCTGAGGGTTAATTATTTAGATCAGATAAAGGGAAAATTAGACGTCGTGTCATTATCGAGACGTCAAAAAACTGGCGTTTAGAACGAACTGAAAAAAGATTAAATTAAATAAAAGATTTAAGTATATTCTTTCTTTGTAATGTTATCTCCTCACATTGTTTTAGTAGCTTTTAGATATACATGTCGTGTTTGCCTATCATTGGATAGACACTGGCAAAAAAAAGGGACTTACGATATACATATGTACAACATAAAAATACCGGCCAAGTGCGAGTGGGACTCGCGCAGGAAGAGTTCCGTACCATTATCTGTAAGTTTGTTGTATAGGAGCCCACCTTAAAATATTTTTTCATTTTTTTTAGTATTTGGTGTTATAGCGTCAATAGAAATACATCATCTGCGAAAATTTCAACTGTCTAGCTATCTCCGTTCTTGAGATGGGACGGACGGACGGACGGACGACAGCGAAGTCTCAGTAATAGGGTCCCGTTTTTACCCTTTGGGTACGGAACCCTAATAAAAACTAACTTATTAAATCAAGTATTGAAATAACTAAAACAAATTAAAAATGGATGAAAACCTGTGCCCCCGCGGCATGGTCCCGAAGACGCTGGCAGCATTTCCTCGCTGAATAGCAATGCGTTGTACGAGGAAGCTGCCAGCTCTTCGGTCCCCAGTAGTTTCTGGAATTCAAAGATTTAATTAATGAATATTTTAAATAAAACAATTTAAACGGATTATACCGCGTACGCGTATATTAATTATTTGAGCCTCCCTGACGTTTCGGTAGGTACCTTTCTAATTCTAATTTTAAAATATGGCTTCCATCAGGTTAATGATGATTTCGCCAATTTCAAGTTTGCTCGTAGAGCATGCCGTTGTTCGGTGAGGTTTTGCTTTTTGTAAAGTGATAGCGATTTACAAAAAACCACGCGGACTATCGGGCCTTGACCCAGGAAGGGCTATGAACGCTTCAAGTTGAATTCTTCATTAGCTATTCACTCATACGTTAGATCACTGCACAATACGCTATCAATACTACACATTGAACAACAAAAATGAATAAATAATGAACAACGCAACTTAACGCATGCGGCCATCTTAAGTCACAAACCGGAAGTTACCTTTACAGATACCGTTGTCAAAGGTTGACTGTCAACTGTAACGAAACGTCAGGGAGGCCCAAATAATATATACGCGGTATAATCCGTTTAAATTGTTTTATTTAAATGTGTGACAGTCGTGGAAACCGAAGAAAATATAATGAATCTTTGTATATAATATTGTAATGTATCTTTATTTTGTATAATTTACAACCATAAAATAATGTCAGTCTTAACTAGGTATTTATTTCTAAAAGACCAATTTCTAATATTGCAAGGGTCTATCCAAAAATGAGCGGCCAGGGGGGTAATTCGACCAATTTTAGAGAGATGATGGAGTTATATCCATTTCATCGCCATACGTCACTTTTGACGTGTCCCTACTTGACAAGTGGCGATATCCCTAGAACATAGCAACTTCGTCAATCGAGTCGCGCTTAATTTGCGTTTCCTTTGTATGTGACAGCATAAATAACAGGCGCATACTTTAACTTGACCGTGTAGTGCGTGAAATTAGTCAGTTAAGATTCGTTCAAAACAGAAATTCATATGCATGAATAGCATTATTTACAATCATTATCGCCTTCGTATTTCCAAAATTGAGATGAGATATGTCACTTGAAGCTCATCACATTTTAATGACAGTTCAAAGGCGATATCACTGTTATCTAATAGAGTTTTGACGTTTTGCGATCTCTCAAACGGCATTCTCGAATTAGGTCCCTGGTCTACCTATAGTTTAATTAGCCGGATATTTGTCAAAAATGGCATCAGCTCTTGTGACACTATCTACTATCAACGCTCAATGAAAAACAAATGAATGAGCTCAATTCACACAATAATTCCAGTCAATGAGACGCAACAAAAAGTCATTTTAATGAATCGTCAAGCTAAAGATGCCGCCGCGGCGAGCTCAAAGGGTTGCAAAGCAAATAAAAGACTATGTGAAAACCTTTGGGTATTGTCTTATAAACGGAATAACAATAGGTAGCCCTTTCAATGGTTGCGCCGCTACAATGAGGGCGGGATCGGTTTACATGGAGGCATTAGTGAGCGTTTCTCAAAAAGTTTGTACTAAATTAAGACTTTAATTGAAGTTCAATATAGTTTTCCTATTTCGTTACCACATATTATAGTCATTTTATATGGGAATCGCAAAGAACATTGGTAACGAAATGGGAAAAATAAAATTGATCATTAATTGACGCCTTAATTTTGTACAAACTTTTTGAGTTCTCTGAATGCTCTAGTATTCTCAAGAGTTATTTTTTTAACTACGTTATGGACAGGTTACCTATCGTAAGTCCGAATTTTTGTTTCCTGCCCGTAACGTTGCGCCAAATAATATAAACCTAATCTCATCTAAAGGGATCTTTAAAACGATGTTTATAAAACCATGAAAATATTAAGCGTTTCAGGTGTTTCAGAAAAAAAGATTGTTTTCGGATCTGACAAATGAAAATTTGGCGAAACGTAAAAATGGGAAACAATGTTTCGGAGTAGTGACACCACTTAACCATATAACTTGGCACCCTTCAAACGAAGCGTGAAGAAGCATCTCTCGGGCTAGCATATGGCAGTGTCAACTGACATGGCACCGTTGGTTTCTCGTCAGTTGCCATTGCGACTTGGGCTCCCCTTTTTGCTTACCATCGGGCGAAGTGGAGCCACTATGTTGTGCCGTTATAAACCCGCGGCGGATATACGAATTAGCGAGAGACATGATCCGGGCACCGCTGCGGCTTGCCGCTAAAACCGAAATCGTGGTAGTTATAAGAGCGCTTAACTATAGAGCATTTCGATAAATGACATGATTTGAGTTTCTCTGTGAGCTCGAATCAAGACCGTCTTTTAAAAGATCCAGATTAACCGCCAGAGCTGGGCAAATTATAGAATTTGCTCTGAGCTTGCCTGATGTTGAGTGGGAGAGCGTTCCAGAGGCGTATTGCCTGTGCAGAAATATTTGTGTGATGAATTCGAATTTGTGCCTGGGTCATAGATGTTATTTGCATTTAGTATGCATTTATCTATACCTCCTAAAGTAAGCGAACAAGATAGAAGCAAGAACAATTGCGCTGCATGTGAACCAGCCCGCGCGCGATCCAAACATAAGTGGACAATAGCAGACAACAGCTTGTGAACATAATGTTAATGTGAAATACAACATCACATTGTGCCGTCACCGACACGGCTGTTTCATTACTGTCCCCGTGATGTGTATACGTATCTATAGGAAGGTAGGCATATTTAGGTAGCTTACGGCGGCGGTTTAGTACAAATGTATGGATGTTTCCCAGGTAGCAAACAGGCTGTGTAAGCTTATAAAGTCATTATAACTCTAATTTAAGCTGTTGTTGGGTTATTAAAGAAAACAAGTTGGGACAATTGCGTCTTTTGAGGAGGTAAACTGCAATTAAGTATGGCTAAAGGCTGTATTAGTGGTTATGCTGCTGCTACTTCGGTTATTAAACAAAGCACGTTGGGAAAATTGCGTCTATTGAGGCAAGTCCATCTTTTGATTATATCCAAAGGCGGTCGTAGGTTTGAATTCCGGCAAGGGAAAATATTTGTGGGATGTACACAGATATTTGCTCATTATCATCATCATCATATCAGCCGATAGACGTCCACTGCTCGACAAAGGCCACCCCCAAAGTTCTCCACAACGATCAGACTTGCGCCGCCCTCATCCAATTTCTGTCCACGATTCTAACCAGGTCGTCGGTCCACCTTATTGGGGGCCTTCCTATGCGGCGTCTTCCGGTTTACGATCGTCACAAAAGAACCTTTCTGCCCTACCCACTGCCACTTAAGTTAATGTGAAATACATTACATTGTTCCGTCGTCCATGATGATAAACAAATATCTGTGTTCATCACAAAATATATGGCCTAGCCGGGATTCGAACCTGGAGCCGCCACTGGCTCAGTTGGCTGCGCTATCACTGTGCATCGTCATAATATTGTGACTAATTCTATTCTTTGTTTTGATTCTCACTCTTATACCTACATATATCATTAGCCATGATATTCTTACTAAATACTACAGGTTTTTATCTCAACAACTTGTAGGTAAAGAACAACATAAATAAAGAAAAGCGAAAAAGATCCAAAACCAATATTTATCCTTCTCGTATCTACCGCCTCTGACGGATGATAAATCTATGAAATTACTTTAAATCGTACATACGACTACACTAGTGATAGATGATGGTAATCAGTAGATACGTGACGCCTCAATCCGGTGGTTTAAAAAACAATGACTAATAGCATCTTAATGTCCGATATCTTGACAATAACTTAGTTGTTTAAAAAGGTTTAGTGCTGCGGCCATTTTCAAATAGAAACGTTTTGAAACTGGTAAAACATTTATCTAGAAATATGGCAGTGAGTCCGCAATGTTCGTATAATGCCGATACACCGACCGTGGGTAATATTACACAAACTATTTGGTCCATTTTTGACCACCAAATAACTTAAAATCCGTTTTACTTACACACTTCCAATTTTGTGAGAGATGTTCTTACATGACTTACAAAGATTTTACCCATTAATATTAATCTTTGAGTACAATGCATTTAGTCTAGTTAGTAGTAAGTAACAGAAATATCGACACAGATATTATATAAAAAAAGTGACGCCGTAGTTTCTGTGGCCTTCTTTCGTCTTTCACATACTAAATGTAAAAAGCCGTCTGAAATAGACTGAAGGTCGTATGATATTTATGATTAATAATTATGGTTTAAATATTTCATGAATACTACTATTTAAAAAACAATACGTCCTGTAGTTTTTCAATAGATACGCAATACGACTCAATTACGAAGATATATCCAACCATTAACCAGAACGACCCTACTACATATTTTGCAATAGCATAGTTTCTGCTATCTCAGTTTTCGTCATCATCAGAGCGAGATAGCATTAAGAGGTTTTTACCTTGAGGCTTCTGTTATCGAGTAACAAACGGGAGCAATAAAAAGTGCGATGACGGCAGTAGCCAATATGAGAAATGTTGATGCATCGTGAATATGTTTATAGAGCTGATACAATTCGATTGCAGAGTTTAACTATTTTTTTAAAAAGCATTTGCATTTTTCTTTTTATGTTCTGATAACCACGCTACCTCTTCCAAGCATATGAACTGTCAAACCATACACACTGACCTACTTTGTATGGTTTGACAGAATTCATTTTGCTGGGTATAGTTAACGTGGTTTGACTCCATACGTGCCAAGAAAATACATAATGGTCTTCTAAACGGCTGTACTAAATTTCTTAATTAATAGAAAACTAATTCGGTGAAGTGAAATTAAAGCATATTATAAAACCATAATATATAATCCGTGTTGGAACTACGATGAGGACAGACTTACAGATAAGTCCATATTATATAAATATAAATACACACGTAAACCAAATAAAAGCTATATTATTTTCATTGTAGGTTAAAATAGTTATTTGTTATGCAAGGCTGCAAAGTTGTTATTTGGCGCGAGTGTTGAAATTGAAAGCTGAGCGAGCGAAGGAATCTAAGATTGAACCATGAGCGAAGCGAATGGTTCAAAGATAGATTCCTGAGCGTAGCGAAGCTTTCAAGACACGAGAAGCTAAATAATTTTGCAGCCATGCGGAACACACAACTTTTCACCTCACTACAGCGAGGAAAATGGAAGTTCAAGAAAAACAATTAAAACATAAAAATAATCATATTTAATTTTTCCTTCTATTTAGCACATCAAATTTAAAACATTAACACACTTCAATCCAAACCAAATAAACACGAGAGAAGCACACACATATTAAAAATATGGCCGTAATTTGTATTATCGTCGTGTATATTTTTATCGTTGAGTTTTTCTTAAGCACTGTTATATTATATTTGTATTTAAAACTACTTGACATCATTCGTTGTGAATGTGGGAGAATGGCATTCTGGGAAGGATTAGTTGGCCACTCGGATGTATTTTCCATAACATTTGCTTTGGAAGTTATTGGACGATGGGATCCGAACAAGATTATTTCGGCTTTATCTTCTTTAAAAACGCCAATAGTTTCGGTAAATTACTTATTGTCTCCAAATATTTATAACAAATCCGGAAAAGGATTTTAATGCAAGCTTTTAGCATTGAATAAATACTCCAAATTGGGCTTAACTTTCTTGTTTTCCACATTTCTATAAAGTAAGACAACAGTATGTATTCTCCACAGAACCAATTTACGTTGTTTACGTGAATTGTGAAAACTTCCACCTTTTTAATTTATAATTTTTTTCTCGGGTGCGTTCAGAAATTACACTCTTATGTTCCAACTTTTATAGCAAATAAATATTAAAATTTGTGATGTATTTAATATATTTACTAGTCAAAATATGTAAATGAAACTGAAATAACATAAACATATTCAACATAAAATAAAGCGTAGAAAAAATAACGTTTAAAAAATCTGTAACCACAAACCAGGTTTCTGGACGTGATATTGTAGGTGTTTTTTTTTTTTAAAGAAGTATTCAAACGTATATATGATTTTAGCCGGCCTGACCAGATCGCCCTTTATTAGCGTGCGTTGATTGGTTATTCGAAGATATATCGACTGATGAAATCAGTCACGCGTTGAAGGAGTCTTAAATATAAAAAAGTTACATGCACCACAGAGAATCAAAATCGTCGTGTTCGAAATTCAAATGACTTTTGCACGCTAGCGGATAAAATAGACTTTTGCACGCAGATTTCGCCCTATAAACGGAGGTTTTCCGAGCGAGTGAGGTGAAAAGAATATTTGTCTATCCTAGGATAAGGCAGAAACTACTACTTTCCTACTACGACTTTTGAATACCTTTTTACTTCAGCAAGGTTAACAGAACTTTTCATTGCATGGTCATAATCATAAGGCCTTATTTTTTTTTAAGTTTAAATATCCCGATAAAACACGCTTTACAGCTATAAAATGTTATGATTATAGAGAAGCGACTGAGCATCGCATCAAAAGAAGAGAGAAGGGCCTAGGAAAAATCGACTGACAATCTGGTCAGTCTTACCGGAAGATCAGCGCTAGCTTCCGAGTTAGCATTATGCCGAGGTGGGACCATTTCAGGGCATAATTTAGTTTTTAGTTTGTATATTTATTTCTGTTATTCTTTTTTTATACTTTTTATTTGATTTATTGTGCTCGAATAAAAATAAATTTCTATCTTTCTTTTATTGTATAAGACCACTGCACGTCCGGTCATTTTATTACCTTGTCGAGCAGTCAAGTGAGCGGCTTTCGGCTTATATGATTACAACTGTTGGGTGTACTTTAGCAGCTCTGTATGATTACAATTTCAATCGTCTGATGTACGCCGACCGGCGCGCGGTGATAACGCGGGGACAAATACAAATTGATAAACAAAAAGACACCTTTATACACAGATTGTATATGTTTATTGTGGTAGAACAGTGGCAAATAATAAGATAGGGCACTGCTAGTAAAAGGAATCATTTTGTTATTGGTAAATAAAGTAAATCTTACTTTAAGAACTTGTGAAAATTAGTAAAGTCACGTGTGAAATTCTAGTATATTTAGTTGTGATAATACGAACTGGACTTTTACAGCTGTAGTATTTTATGACTCATTTTAATTACGGAATATGGCTCTAATATCGTTATAAACAATTAGATCGTGACACCTGCAAAAAGTTATTCATAATGATTTGTTCGACTTTTATTTGTTTTTGCTTGTTTTGCGGTACTAAATAAGTCAAAATTGACAAGGAGAAAAACAATTAAACGTATATAATTGGGAAACCGATGAAATCATCTCGTCATAGGCCTCTCCGATGGCACGCCACTGAGCTGCATTTTCAGCTCTCCTTCAGTTACCACCCGCAGTCCTACGAATGTCATCGCTCCACCTTGTTACAACGCGCCCTACGCTACATTTACTGATTCGCGCTCTCTACTCCAGAACTCGTTTGCACCCGTGGTCGTCGGCTCTACGACAAAAATGACCAGCCCACTGCCACTTCAGCTTGTTGAATGAATACAATCATTAATATAATTAAAACTATTGTTAGAATTTATTAATAATTATAAAAACGGTTTGAACTCACGTAGTCACGTAGTCGTGTCAGGAACGGCCCGACATGTTTCAAACTCATATTTATGAAACTCTTCATCAGCTGTCCGTGCTGCTACGCGACTCGCGGCGCGGTCTTAAAATTGGCATATGTCTGAGATAAAGAGTATTTGTGTTGTATTGCATAGAATTAACGTGATCTACCTATTCTTAATCTCGTTGCTAGAGGCTACCTGTCCACAGAAGCGAAACGGACAAGATCAGATTGAGAACCCCAATAAAATTGCTTTTAAATGTGAGGAATTTGATTCGTTCATTTGACGGTATCCTTTCACAACTCAGGAACATTATTTCCCTTCTTCGCCAAATTTTCATTTGTCCGAAAGCCAATACAATAGATTTATGTATTTAATCGTATGGCAGGGTTATACGTCGAATATTAAGGTTGAGACTCATTAACCTCATCTGACACATCTCCGCTCCGCTCCTCTCCAGTGGACTGGCAGCCTTATTCTAAGCATACGCGCCTTTCAAGACCCCGACATGCACTAATTTGTTTTATCCCCGCGCAATTGTGTTGCCACCCTACCAACGCAAACTATCACAGCGGCCATCGAGAATTCCACCGGCCATTTGTATGAGTTCACAGCTCCGCTAGTTAGTACCAGCCCATTGATCCGTCCGTCTGAGCGCCGACAATGGCTTCACAGGCGCCTGCGCACTACGTAAATAGTGATAGATGATTTTGAATTGTAATTGGGGAGGCTGGACGAGTGGGAGGAATGTGGTCATTTTCTGATGTCATTAAAACTCTGGTTTTGGGGAGTTGTGGTGAAAGCCAGGCGTCTAAGTTTGCATGTATAATGACATTAGGTTACCTTGCGTTTATAGAAGCTAACGGCGTCTTTTTATGATATCGTGGAACAACACCTTATAACTACCATCGCTGTGTTTTTAAACGGTTTTTTTCTTTATGAAGAGTATCAAACTATAGGCAGCGAGGATATAGGGTGACACATTTGCCTCTTATCATATCAGCAAATAGACTTCCACTGCTGGACAAAGCCACCCCCAAAGTTCTCCGCAACGATCGGTCTTGTGATCCTATCAAGTCGTCGGTCCCACCTTGTTGGGGGCCTTCCCACGCGGCGTTTTCTGGTCTGCGGTTGCCACTCAAGAACCTTTCTGCCCCAGCGGCCATTGGTTCTAGAAGCAATGTGCCCCGCACACTGGCACTTAGTTTAGCGACCGTCTGAGCTACGTCTACATCCTTGGTTCTCTTGCGTATCTCATCATCATATTTGCCTCTATAGATGCAATAACTTTAGGTAACCTTCTGTCCGAATTGAGGCTTTTATTTTATTCCCGACAGGGTAGACAATACCTTTAAGAACATCAACGAATTTGCAGGAGAATTTCTTTGAGATTGCGCTTTGCACCGGACTATTAGCCTAAAGTCAGTCAACCACTGGACGCGTCAGATAGGCTGTAAACCACTGGACGCGTGGCGTCCATATCACCCGATATCCTTCGGCTCCCAATGTTTTCAAAAACAACGTCAGGGATAGGGCAAAGGGCAAAGTGGAGGAAGTGAAGGTTAGACTGACCTCACAACCATGGGACACACAGCCAGTTAGAGTTAGAGAGAGAGGAAAATCGAATGAATTTTCATTTGATCCCGTTTTACAAACAATTGACAACATATTATATTTCTAACAGGTGGAAATTAATATCGAGAGAGCTTTGTAGATACCAGACTAAAGTAACATGTACATATAGTGTCATAGTTTTGGAGTTACTACATTTTAGAGTGAGTAATCTTTAATAAGGTAATCATAAAATAGCTAGTAATCTTAGGAAAAAATATAAAAATAGCTATTACGTCCTCTTTCGAAGCAGAAAATAATAAAATTGTAGTCCTAAAAATTGTGAAATGGTGTCAATTGATCCTGTTTTACAAACAATTGTGAAAAATAATGAAAATTGCATTAACGGTATTAAGATTCTTTTCCCGCTATCAAAACTAATTTTCAATACGATTTTAGTGACATAAACTTATAATTAGGCATTTTTTTTCTTTATCTTTATAATAAAGGGGTACGCTAAAGCCATGGCACGTGTCGGCAATTATTTTAACGCCTTGTAATTGCCGGCTATCGGTAAATGTTGTTAATTGAACAAAACTATTTATAGCCGTGCTAATTGATTTTAACACAAAAATGTGCAATGAGTTCGAGATCGTTAAAATTTTCGAGTAATTCCATATACCTATGTATAAGTTTTTTTATCGTTATGACAATGAAAGTCACAGCTTAGAATATAATGCTAATAGTATCAAAAGTTACAGGAAAAAACGACATTATTCAATGAATTTACAACATGATAATATATACTTTTAAAAAGTAGTAAAAAAAGGAAAGTCTGCATTGAAGATTGTTTGCTAATAATAAGTGGTATTCAGATAAAGGTCAATTAAGAAAAAGAAAACATTGCGACTTTTTTTTTAGAAAATTGCGCCATCTATTGAAAATGTGTGGACGACATAAACTATATACACATACTATGTACATGCCGTAATGTAGGTGTAATAGTAATAACAAAAGTAAAAACAGTAAACACGCACATTGGAAAAAACATGTTAAGACGTATTCAATTCAGACAACAAATGTAAAACAAAACGTCCAACACAAAAACCTTCATACATAATACCTCTTTTATGCTAATCGACCTGAACGTGTGAAAACAATTAAGCTAATAAATAGATACAATCCCCCACGCGGGTAACGAACCACAACCCAATAAACAAGCAATTTATATCAAAATTAGGTGCAAATTGTATAAAATTTTCATGCAATTAGTTGCACCTAGCACGTTCCATTCCGAAATCAGCTTCACGCACTGATGCTCCTCTCATTATTTTACCGTCGCCAAAAACCATCACCTCTCTTATGCCATATATCTAAAGACTATTTCGGTAGCTCGGTTTGTTTTTCACATACACAAATAAGCTTGCACGAATGCACGCGCTATGAAAGTCGAAAAAGAACGTCCGAAACTCAAAAGTGTCCGTACGTCGTTGGTTTAAGGTACATCAGGGATTGATGGTTCGTTATCACTGCGCAATATTATTGTGGTAGAAGATTGCACGTCGAGCACGCGCTTAGGTTTTTTATTGTGCGATTACAGGGTTAACGGGGCATGTAATAGCTTGATGATTGTTCTTGATTGGTCGAACAAAAACTGTTGTTTGTACGATAAATTAACTTAGTTTTTACGTTTTTATGAGGGGTGTCGCGGTCCGATGCGTGCTGCTTTTGTTTGAGGAAATCGGTTGCTTTTTCAATGTGAATGACATATTTGAATAAAAAAACTTTGATATCTTACGAAGCACATTTCGCGTGGTTATAAAAACTCATAAGGGTAGAAATTTAAAGTCTAGATAAGCACTAGGTTAAGTAAGCTATTATATGAAAGAAAATTGAATATCACAAAGAAATTTTCAAAATCATTGATACAGAAAATACTTTCATTTCATCATTAAAACTGTTCAATGCAGTTTTGTTTCATTTAAAATTTAAAAAAAATGAGTCCTTTAAGTATAATGAGGTAAGTAACTTAAGGATTTAAGTTAGTCTCTTCAGATGCCATATTTTTAACACATTGTATATAAATAGTACCACTGTATACCATGTGTGCCATTTATATATAGCTGCTATTGGGAATCCGTGGTATAGAAAGTTAGATAGGTATAAAATCAATCTAGATAGATACCTACATAAGGAACCACGGCCTCGAAATATGAAAGAAAGAAAAGAGCTAATCTTCTCTTCTTGTCCATCCATCCTGCTAGCATTTGGGAAGCAAATAACTTGAACTCCATTTTATCCTATCTCAACATGCACTTGTCTAAGCCCAATTTAATTACAAATCACCGGTCTCAGGATTTCCATGTACAGTCAGCCAATTAGACTGATAAAGCCCCGTCGCACGCGCAACTAAAACAGTGAACGTTCAATGCTAGAAAAAGGACCGCTTGTCGAATTAGGTCGGGCTAATGATTTGTTTTGTATCAAGACTGAGTGTTTTTGTTCAATGGCGGCATAATTTCTTTTAGTATAGTCAGTGCCAGTTGAGCTTTGCGATATCCCGAACAAACTAAGCAAAGCTTGTGCTATGGGTACCAGCCGACGATATTCATAATATATAGGTAAATAACATTGATAACATCATGACCCAGGAACAATGATTCGAGTTTACCACACAAATATTTGCCCTGGCCGGGATTCAAACCCAGGACCACCGGCCCAGGCAAGCGGCACTACAAACCGAGCCTACCGCGTCGTCAAATAAGTAATATCGCGATACCGCCAATAATTCATCACGATTTTTCGGGACAGACTAACGTTTATTCATTCAAAGTACGACTATGCATTTAGTACATCACTTAAGAGATGGCGCCACTAGCAGTCATAGACGTGTAAGGTTTAGGTGCGTTTTGAACGCTCCTTGACTTACGTTATGTTTTCCGAATATTTTGACATTATTTTTGCAAAAAAGCGTTAATTGGTGAGCTCACCTCACAACATAGCGCTTGTTGCGAATTGTGAGGGACTCCAAAAATAAGATTGTATTCGTCTAAATTTCGTAACACAAGAGAAGGAGCAGTTGAAACGCTCCTGAGCTTTACCCAGACAATAAACAATTCTATTAATGTCATCTTATTTTCACAATAATGTTTTTTTTTTATATCATAGGGGGCAAAATGAGCGAACAGATCGCGGATGAAAAGCGATTACCGTCCATAGCATACCTGCAAGACCAGAGGAGTCACAAGTGCGTTGCCGGCCTTTCAGGTAGGGAGTACGCTCTTATCTTATAGATATCGTGTAACGCGTTAAAGACTGCAAAATTATAAACACTTCCTTCCTGATAGGAATGAAGCAACAAGCAGATTCTGGCAAGAGATAGAGGAAACTGCTACACATATCCTTTGCTACTGTGGGCTTCACAAAAGAAGTATCCACTTAGAGGAACATGTTATGGCCCTAGAAGAGATACAACGACTCACTGCCCGAAGAGGACCTGGACTGAAGGCCGAATATAACAATAGTAATTAATCACACTGATATAACAAACCATATTAGTGGGTGTTTGTATGTTTGTTACTTTTTCACGCTACGGATTGGCCAATTTACCAGGTACGGAGGTAGCTGATACCCTGAATTAACACAAAAGTACATTACTGCAGACGCCGGGAAATAAGGGCTTGCCGGCTAAGTAGGTATACGCGGATAGTGATACTAAGGCGGCAAGCCCTTTTCACGGCTGAGGCATGTATAGTGCTTTTCTCAAACATATAAAAAAAAATTTAGCCTGTTCAAAGACACAGTCGCCATGTTTAAAAAAAAAATCTTTCCGGCCTAGGCCTGAAATTCCTTTACAGTTCTCTCGCATTGTGTCGCCCGAAATGTGACACTTCGAAGCCTGTTTTAACGCACGTTATGACGATATTTCATTGCATGTTTGAGAAAAGACGATTTTTTTACCTATCCCGGAAAGTGTAGTTGTTCTCGAGGTATGAGCGGGGCGCAGCTAGTAAAAAATAACGCGATAGAGTTCGTCATAATTACGCTAATATGCAAAATATGTTTATCCCGTGTGATAAATGAAATATAGGCTGAGTAAGAAATGCAAATAAAAATTACCGAAAATGTCCATCCGATAGTGTGAAAATTTATCATCATCTCATTTATATAAGTATTTTAGCGTAGGTAGCATTATAAATACTGTAATTAAGTATATATTATCAGAGTTATTATAAAATAAAAGCGTGTAAATTGACTCAGTGAAATTTGTACTGTCATTTTGCATTATGAAATAAATAAATCTGAATCAAAATAGGTACGCAGCCTAAAATAAAAGCCATACCTGCAATTAAATATCTTATCTCTGCCAATACGTGTATCATAAAATATTAATTATTGACTAATACCGAACGTCAAGATGTTATCAAAACAACATCAGTTCCATGGCAATTCGAGTTGTATAAAAGTGTCAATCAAGAGTTTAATGGTTTGCTCAAATTACCTGGTGTTTAAAAATAAAGTTAACCACTAATGTAAGTAAAATTTGCAGGATAACATTAAAATGATGATGTTTTACATGGGGGTGCCCGACGTTTCATATAACTTCACTCAATCTATTTTGGTTTGATATACCATTGCTTTGTATAATGTAACGATTGGTATAATATTGTTTTAGATAATTTTCAAATGATTTAATGTAACAATTGATATAATGGTTTATAGGTATAATTACTTTTAGTATAATGTACATTTACTATATTTATTACTTGGTATAAAACGTATTTATCATAATGACATACTTGATATAATTCGTCAATGCTATAAACTACAGAAGATATAAGTTGATTTAACTATAACCAAAAAAGGTGGTTCCAACTAGATATAATAGGCTGTCACCCCCTATATCACCTTAAGGCAGGTCCAACTTGGCTTACGTTAGGTACGACGACGAGCGAAGCGAGGAGGAGTGTTAGGTTGAACTGCGACCCTAACGAGCGAGCGAAGCGAGCGAGCCGCGCAGGTCCGACTTGGCTTATGATTCCTAACATTACCTATTACACCATAAGGCAGGTCCATATTGGCTTAGGTTAGGGTTGAACTGCGACCCTAACGAGCGAGCGAAGCGAGCGAGCCACGCAGGTCCGACTTGGCTTACGATTCCTAACATTACCTATTTCACCTTAAGGCAGTATTTATATGAAAACGTTATTATTCTAAATAGTATGTATGTTAAACAAATTTATGTGATAAATATGTTATACGAAAGTATAATTATGCATATTGTCAATTATGTCATTTAACCTATTATATCAATCGATAATTAGAGAAAAGCAAAATATAGGAAAAAACCATTATATGAAACGTTACATTATATGAAACAACTTTATATCAATCGATTGTATATCAAGTGTATGTTAGTTTATCTGACATTATATGAAACATTACGACCCTTTACATGGATGTGTATTTATAATGTGAGGTTTGGTTGCATCGTAAATAAGTGATATTATAGTAAAAGATAGGAAGACCAAAAAATTAACAAGGAATGGGAAGAGTATCGATTATTCGAGAGCGAAATTCTTAAATTATGAATGATAGTAAAATTATGAGTAGGTAGGCTTAAGGCCATTTTATTTATAACTAGCTGTACCCCGCGGTATTACCCGCTTATCCCACGGGAACACTAATTTTTTTCGGGACAAAAAGTAGCCTGTGTTAATTCAGGATGTCAGCTACCTCCATGCCAAATTTTATCAAATAGTCCAGCCGTTTAAACGTGAAGAAGTAACAAACATCCAACACAAAAACACACTAGCAAACTCGCCATTATAGGTAGTATCAATGTGATAGTAGTTGTACGTTTGTAGCCATTTATATTTCTAGTGCTAGTTCGAAAGATATTTGTAGATATTTTAGCTTTAGCGCTTTCAACAGTAGACGTGTTTTGTGCTGTTGATGGCTGAACTTTAAGAGAAAAGTCAAATGTAAACCATTACAAAGCAATTCTTAATTAATGTCCACTTAATTTCTAAGACAAAAACAAAATAAATCTTATCTGCTTTGCCCGATGGTTAACTGGTAGAGAATGCCCTATGGCATTAAGTTCGCCTTTTGTACGATCTGTTTTTCTTTTGTGCAATAAAGATTAAATAAATAAATAAATAATAAATTCACAAGCCTTTATACAATCTACGGCAACACAACGTTCGCGCGATGCAGCTTTTGCGTATTTCGTAACAACTACATCTAGGAGCGCGAATAGTCTAAATGACTGATATAACTTGCCTTCTCCCTGCGAGTCTCTTAACCTGTTGATCAAGACTACACTATAAGACCTTTCGCCGAAACGACTATCGGGACGATAATTGTCAAATCGATATTGCACATGACGGATGACGGACACCTCGTGAGCCAAGTCAAGTAGGAACTTACTGGGTTAGGGAATGCAATCAGTAATTTTATTATTGAAAAATAAAGAAAGAAAGAAAACACATTTATTGCCAAAAAACAGATCACAGTTTTATGTACATCAAAAAAATACAAAAAGAAACACCAAGTAAAAAGTTCAAATAATTGAACAATGGCAAAAGGCCAAGCTCAGCAATGTGCTGGAAACCTGGCCGCTTCGGTGCGGCGCAGTTCAAGCGCTGATTTTCATTTTTTTATATTGAAATAACCGGTATTTTTTTATTTTAAAACTCGGTGTGACGTCCAAGATTTCAGGGCGGGAGAGATTCAATAAAATACGTAAATGGGTTTACTGCAGACCCGTGCTCGCTCCCGTTGACGTCTGTCATATTAATGGCGGCAGCGATAAGGTAGTGGGGCCACTTTATTATATAAAGATGTCTATACGCCACAACTGGTTATAACCGGCTTTGCTTTGTCGAAATAATCGGATTTGCACCCCATATTGCTGGCGTTGTTCTTCTCGGCTTTCGCGACGTTTTCATAATTACCATACCCCAGGGTATTTGGTGCGCGAATGGTTTGACCAACCTAAAGTTAAATTATTATCAAAACAAGAAACTTTTAAGCACACTAATAAGATCTTACATAAAATATTTAGCAGAACGTAATTCAAGGAAAAAGCCTCATTGTCATAATACGTAGAAACAAAGCCACCTAACTAAAACCTAAACAATTTCTAAGAAAAGCAAACACGGGAACATCAATTTCATTAATCTAAATTAGATACTCCCGGCCCCGTCACCACTCACACAGATAACTTACCGAAATAAGTGGCCTTACAGTAAACATAAAAACCAAAGAAAAAAGCCGCAGCGCCCGAAACTCAATTATCTATACGACTGTATACGACCAATTGTCCAAAGGCTGGACCAATAAAATTAATCCAAGAGCCGACGCCATTACATACTGGACCGTATTAATCTCGACGCGTTGATTAGTAAAACTATAAAAGCGGAAGTATCATAGGAATGCGGTTAATGACAGGCTGAAACCCGATTTTATGGCTGATCGTTAAAGTGACCGACAATTGTCTAATTGTTACTGATGCATCGTGGGAAGACAGAAGAGTAAAGGTGAAAGTCACTAAGTCCCCTTTTAGACCGAGCGCTGAACGCCGGTAGCGTGATCTGGGCCTAAAGTGTCTCTGCGTTTCCAAGTTTCCTAATCGCGTTTACGTTCCCGGTATCTATAAACAACAAAAACAAAAATGTGATTCGGCTGCATTGAGTGACATTGATAGGTTTGCTTTGCTTGCTACCTGTATTTTTCAGTACAGCGATACGATTCGGCATCTCTTGCATTCTGACCCTGATTTGTGTAACGTTTCATTGAATTTTCATGTCTTTGAAATATTATTTTAACGAAAGCATTTTCTTTTCTGAAACCATAATACGTTTTTAGGGATATGGTAACACAAACTTAACCTGACTTATCGTAATCTATATAGATTTCTGAAAAAATTATAACTTCCGGGGAAATAAATATACATGAAATGAAATTCCGATGAATGAAGCATTCAGTAAATTGATTGTCTATAAAAGAGGAGGACCCCTCTAGAATCATAAACTGACTCCACCATCCATTAAACCACCACGAAATTCCATGTAGACTCTGATTTCCATCATCGTGATTTTTATATTATTGCATTGATTCACATTTAAAAAAAGGTGCATCATTTCACTTAATCCATCGTCATTTAACATAAAATAAATCTGTGTTCATATACCTGTTTAAACTATTTTCCCTCGTCATTTATAATTACTGTCCTCTATTCTCTATTATGTGGTAACGGTCATGAGACTAAGTCAGGTTGCGATACCAAGCATCTACTCCCGGGCTATTTAAAGCGACAGTCAGTTGTCTAATTTCAAACCGTAATCAGAACAACGAATCGCTTTTAACTTAGTTCCAAATTCAAAATCAATTTGCTTTTTATTGTGTCAAAAGTTTAGAGCGGCCAGCCTGTGTTTTTTTTTCTAAATTAACGTTTAATGACAGTACCGTTTTAACGAAGAGAAATCGGAATGTAATAAATTAACCATAGATGTTAATAACACCTAAGATTTAAGATTTTAAGAATTGGAAATAGTCGCGATCATCGAATGATAAAGTATGACGGTTCGTTCACTAATATTTTATATATAAATATTAATCAAGTAAATCATAATGGATATTTTAAGCGTTTCAAAATGGAACAAGATTTTGCCAGAGTTAAGTAAATATATAAAAAGAAATGTATCATGGATGTTATTAAATGTTAATCACGGTTATCTGGTCGTAAAAGTGATGAAAATTGTATGAATATTTACGTGTTTTCATTAAAACTGTCGATTTAGATGTACCATGTTCGGTTTAAATTATTCACTTATGAAACAAGTGCCAATAACCAGATAATTTTGCGTGTAAATGGGAATTAAACATTTAAATCGGTATATTTAACGAATTTATCTCACCTTATCAGAACATTATGGTTTTTATGATAATGACTATCGAGCCTAAAAACGTTATTTGGTACGTATTTCTGCCTAAAGTTGGAGAATGCATGCAAAGGTCATCAATATCTGCCTGCGATTATTTGTATGTATACTTAATTATTAAATATTCATTAATAAAAAAAAGGTAAACGCCCTGCGTACGTGAAATATATATTTTTAAGTATTATTTTATTAGCAGTCCGTTATTAATATTAATTACCTATTAATATTAATAAATGAATAAAATAATCGATATATTCGTTATCAATTTGAAGGTTTACCAATAGGCTTTGAAATGCAGTTTGCAGCTGGTGTTAAAGGACGAATGGCGGAACAGAATATAATACAACAGAAAGGTCTCTTTTTTAATCGTAAAAGACATCTGAAACCAATAAACTACTTTATTGGTTGTTTGTGAAAATATGAGGCAATTAGTCGTGAGCCGTGACGCGTCCAACTGATGTGAGCGCTACTACAGCTATCTACCAACGCGCGCTGATTTTGCCCGAACAAAGGCGGAAGGCGGAGCCGGACAGCCAGATGTGCATTGATGCGTAACATGCATGTATAGGACACAGTCATTTTGCCAAAAACCATGCTGATAAGGCATGGTTTTTGGCAAAAGAAAGTATCTTGCAGGCAGATCAATTAATTACTTATGCCTATAATATGACTTATTTTTTTATGACAGTATGGAATAAACTCGACATTCTTTATATAGCTTATAAGCACGCAGTATCGCCATACCATAGATAAAAAAATATCATCCATCCGAAACATCGTCCATACTTTAGCGATGTGCTCTATTAACCCCGAAAATGACAAGTTATCAATAACACGACTATTTGTCTTCGTGATGTCGCCGACATCTCGTTGAAATAGATATCAATGAAATGAAATGAAATGAAATGAAATAATTTATTCAGTAAGTAGGCCACAGGGGCACTTTTACAAGTTAGATTGTGAATCTACCGGCATTTCGCAAGAGGAGACCGCTGTTGAGAAGAAAGCCGAAAGAAACTCAACAGTAAGTCATTTTTTCGTAAATAATACTTAAAACAATTACAATGATTACACTAAATACAATGGTACAAGTAAAGGAGATGTATGATACTCCAAATCAATGTTAAGTAGGAACATTAAAATAAAAAATTAACGATTTTAAAATATTAAATATACCCAGAGATGTATAAAGTGTCTGGGTGTCACAACATGCAATAAACTTAATTAATTTAATTCCACAGAGATGTATAAGGTCTCTAGGCGTCAACGTGAATAATTACAATAGAAAATAATTATTAAACCTAAATTTCTTAGAGATGTATATGGTCTCTAGGCGTCATAACATGCAATAAAATATTATAAAATTATTAAATTTCCTCAGAGATGTATAAAGTCTCTGAGTGTCATACTACACTAAGCTGTTTCTTCGAGATGTATAGTCTATAAGAGTTCAAAAAGTAAAAATCAACATAGAATAACTTCAATCGAGTACAGGATGAAGTTTCTCACGTTTACTTAATTTAACACTAGAATGCGGTTTGCTACATATTTAATTTGGCCCTTGCTAGCATGAACAGACCGGACCCCACAAACGGCACCCGTTCACGAGTATGACGCATATCTCAGCCATCGCTTCCCTCAACCATATTATAGGGAAGTCTGCGACCCGATCAACGACGCCACCGTAAGCAAAGACCTTTAAGCGAGCATGACATGCTCAAGCTGCCGGGCATACTTGACTAAAACTATTTGCCCGGTGAGAAACAACAAATTGTGCTCTCATGTTTACCCACCAAAAAAATGCTTATTTAAAAATTTACTATTCACACATAACACTAAACTACTGGCTTAAAGGCATCAGTGTCGTTTAGAAAGATAGTTCAATGATAATTGAATCATGATTATGAGCACCTGTCCATCTTCAATTGAAATTTCCACTTGACCAGTACATTACACCATTAAAACTAATTACCCACGTTCAACAGCCGCCAATACCAGGCAACACAATCGCCGATTAATCCCCCACCCCCAGAAACCGATACCGATACCGTTACCCGCAACCGAAACGCCGAAACAATAAAAATGCCGCCCCTCCCACTGCGCCGTAATAAATCAACAAAAACACAATTATAGGAAATTACACGCATTCGTAATTAAAACCGGCTGTTATTCATAAAGTGTCAATTATTAACAAATATACCGAGACCACCTACTGGTTTTGTTTTTGTGGGTTTATGTAGGTTAAATGTACGAAAGATTTGTTGGATCTAGTATGGGTCTTATTCTATTGACATTAAATTACTACCTTTTAGGCTGCCTGTGCACTGGAGCAAAGCGGAGCGTAGATGTGTAATATAACATAAATAATACATAAATACGAGTATTATGGGACAATCTTACACAAATCTAAGTCATACTTTTTATTAGGGTTCCGTACCCAAAGGGTAAAAACGGGACCCTATTACTGAGACTTCGCTGTCCGTTCGTCCGTCCGTCCGTCTCTCACCAGGCTGTATCTCAAGAACGGTGATAGCTAGACGGTTACAATTTTCACAGATGATGTATTTCTATTGCCGCTATAACAACAAATACTAAAAAATAAAATAAATATTTAAGGGGGCTCCCATACAGCAAACTTGTTATAGATTATGGTACGGAACCCTTCATGAGCGAGTCGGACTCGCACTTGCCCATTTTTTTCTTTATTCTTTGATATATTCATATTTTTAAATTAAATCATACAACTACAATACTAGGTTGTGAAACTCATCCCCCTATCTATCGAAAAATATTCGTACCATAAGAGCCAACATTGGCCCCAAAATTGTATTTTTTTTAATTCAACATATCTCAAATTATTTCTAATCTTTATCATTAACAATACGCATATAATAACCATTAATAGTTTCCAGACCCTAAATATATTTATAACAATAAAGTATATCAATACGTTTATTCTTTCTTATTTGTTTAAATATGATACCTTTCCTGATCCAGTGTCATCATTATATTAATCATGTCTGATGTCTTTATTAAAATTTAATTTTCCATGTTAAATCCCGATTCCCACCAAAACACGATATTTCTAACTGTCACCATCATTCAAAACGCCATCGCGTATCATCATCTAAATTGGACATATGACTCCGATTTGATTATTATCTCACAGCATCGCATTGTTTTCAATAAATCAAAATCTATTAATTTCATCATTAGATTAAATCTACCATAAACTAATCCGACGGTTTCTACCGGACATGCCGTAGATTCCCATAGAGAATAAGAGAACGTTTTATTAATTAAGGCTAATGAGTCGTTATCATTTGCCAAATCTCTGGCTGCTAATGGTAGATTAAGTCATAAATTATGTTTGATTTTATGAGGTGATCTATAAATGCGTTTTGAGATAATTTGAACCGGGGCATTTATGGTTTTCGGTGATGTAGATCTAAAGATTTCATTTGGTGAAGTCACCAAATTACTGTCTGACAAAAAAAAAGTGGCAATACTTGTAGTGTGGTGGCCGTTTTCTTAGATTGGTTAGAACGGGACGACACTACAGTATTGCCACTTTTTAATTTCTACTCTTTTGTGTCAGACTGTAAAACGACACATATGTTACTGTCAATTATTTATTTATTTAAACCTAATAATTCCATAAGGCAAATTCCGTGCATGGCGTGAAGAACTTGATAACTCGACTTATACGATTTTTTTTTATTGGCGTAATGGCTTTCTACGGCCAAGGTTTTGTAGGAAAAAAATTTACAACTCGATATATATGATACTTTTGAAGATATGGCCTGTGACATGATAAGGCACAAAAAATATTGCATATCAACTTATCAACGTATTCTCAAAAACAAAAAAGCGTTCGTAATTTCACAAAACAAGATATTAGAATGACGACAAGCACACTTTAACGATAACAAATGAATATATTGTTTTATCTCATTATACCAACTACCGTAAATTCATATGTCGATTTATCATTTACCGATAAAACTTACGTAAATTCATAAGTCAATTCATCATTTTCAGGTTGATGGAGACAGAAAATACTAAGTTGACATAATTAATTATGCATAATTTATCGAAATGTATATTTCGATTTGTCAAGTTATTCTCATATCTGAGGTGTACTCTGGTACAAAGGAAAACACTGATAACTGTACATTTGTGAACTAATATAAACCTTAGTACAACGTGTTAAGGTCCATGGGGTATAGTTAACAGAGTCTTCGTATGTATCATTCACATTACCGGTACCTTGTCAACCTTCGACCAGTTTTATTTATTGGATATTGAAGGCAGATAAATGGTGACCTGTCATGTCAAAATATTTAAAAACAGGTTTTGGAAAACCCAGTGTGAGGAGAAATTAAAGATCTGCAGTTTGAGGCGTCTTATATATTAAAGACTATCAGAAAAACAAAATAGCGCAGATCTTGCAAGCTCACAAGACTGCTCAGAGTTGGTGCATTCAGAAAAACGCATAAGAAACAAAGATGTTGCCAGTTAAAAATAAAATAAATTCATCTAGTTTTTCTGTAGAATAAGTGCTTTTGCATTACTGAATTAAAGACGATTCATTTACTACAATTTATTCAATTTTTTTACAACTTTTAATTTTATTTTTTTCGGGTTACGTGACTAAAATAAAACAATTCAAACGGATTGTATCATATTTATTCATTGTTTGTGCCTTTCTGACGTATTTGGCACCGAAAATTTGTGTTTTTCTCAGTCTAAAATAGTTGCCGAAACGTCAGGAGACTCAAACAACGAACACACGCGATATAATCCATTTAAATCGCCTTATATAAACAAAACAGTTGTATAGAAACGATAGAATTGTTTAATTGATACCCTATTCTATGGTGAATATTATGTTGATAAGTCTAATATCTCACAAAATACAATGATTCTACCAAAATAAGTAAAAATAATTGAAAAGTTGCATAAAATTAGCTTTAAATCAATTTAGACATTTCAATTATACAGAAAAACTGATTTTTAGGGATTAAATTAAAAAACATTTTCACCAATTTGGGCACTAATGTATGGGGAATAACTTGATAAGTCGATGGTGACTATGTTGATAAGTCTAATATCTCACAAAATACAATTTTTCTACCAAAATAAGTAAATTAATTGAAAAGTTTGCATAAAATTACCTATAAATCAATTGAGACGTTTCAGTTACGATGAAAAACTGATTTTTAGGAATTAAATTAAAAAACATTTTCACCAATTTGGGCACTAATGTATGGGGAATTAAACATTTAAAAAACCCCCGACATGACCACCAATTAAAAGAAAGAAATAAAATCTACCAAATGTGCCTATACAATGAACAGTAGAAAAAGAATCCAAGCTTCGTTGCGTTCGGGGGACCGCTAAGTACCTAAATGGAACGAAATATATTTTTCTCAAACATGCAATGAAATGAAATGAAATGAAATGAAATGAAATGAATACTGCTTTTCAGGCCTAGGCCTGCAAAGTACCTTTTTTTTTGGTTTCAACAACAAGGTCATTCACACAGCTGGCTGGTTTGACAAAAAGCAGGTTTTGTTTGTAAAGGTTGGTTGTTAGACTCAAATGTCCTATTTGTCAATTAATAAAATGTTGTTCTTTGAAGTATATTTTTTATTTCATTGTATGTTTGAGAAAAGCACTATACATGCCTCGTCGTGAAAACGGATTCCCGGCCTCTGATGTAATGTACTATTTCAACGCAGAATTGCATGTATGCATTTGGGCTTCCCACTTTACGATTTTCAGTACATTGCATTTCATTTACTTAGCGGTCCCCCGACGCAACGAAGCTGGGATTATTTTTCTACTGTTCATTGTATAGGCACATTTGGTAGATTTTATTTCTTTCTTTTTATTGGTGGTCATGTCGGGGGTTTTTTAAATTTTTAATTTTATTTTTATTTCATATTTTTTAAACAAACAGAAGTTTCGTCCCGGAAATTTCTTCTTTTGACACTATTTTTGTTTTACACCGTTTAAGGTCCAGTGTTTCCAATCTTTCGTCGAGCTTGATCCTTGACTATATGTAGGTACAACAGGATCCCAAGCCAGTGGTAATGAATGCCGTCTTCTCTAAGATTGAAGTTAGGATATATTTTGATTTCAATAGCCTTTAGCAACATTCTGGGAAAAAATCGTTAAAGTCAGACTAGTTAATGCTTATAATGGCAAAATGGCGAAGTTATTAGCCAATCAAAATATAAAATAAACTTATGGCCTAAAACAGAACCAGGTTTCTATACTACGGTACGGTACGGGTGGCTTACTTAGCTCCATAAAAATTGCAGTTGGTGCTAGGTAACTTGACTTAGTTTTGAGAGACCTAATCATCGATACCCCACACCATGGGATAAACATCCCCACTTTTGTTACGTGTAGGGACGGTACACAAAAAATTGATTTTAAAAATGTATTCAACCACTATGTCTCTGAGCTAAGCTGTGGACAGACTGACACAAACTACAAAATCCTAAAAAGCTGTTATTCACTTAGGCAAGAGTACTTTTGCTAAAACGTAAGCTTTATACGTTCGTAAGCGTCATTTAGTCGCGTTAAAATCTTGCAGGGTGTTGGTATTTGTGATCTCAATCAAAGGAACCTGTTCAATGGTCCTAATAACAATTCAGCTTTAGCAGAATTCCGAAAGTTAAAAACAGTGACCCAGTACTGTGACAGAAATTATAATGAGTTTTTTTGTCAAAAAAGTTTTTTTGAGACTCGGTTTTATTATTGACTGTACTTTCTTACACAAATGTTAATTGCTCATCAAGAACAATCAGACGAGCCCAAACTGTTGATTACGCTAATAAAACTTAACATTTAACCAACATTAGAAATTCTTGGCTAAGATCCTTTCACAACTAGCTGGTCATCATGAGATCTTCATTTATTGAGTGATATAGAAAATGCTAATAATACTTAACATTTAACCAAAACTTTGGAATCCTTGGCTTCAATATTGGCTGAAATCGATTAACAACTAGCTGGTCATCATGAGATCTTCATTTATTGAGTGATATAGAAAATGCTAATAATACTTAACATTTAACCAAAATTTGGAATCCTTGGTTTCAATATGGGCTGAGATCCATTAACAACTACCTCGTCATCATGAGACCTTCATTTAGTAAGTCATATAGAAAATGCTAATAATACTTAACATTTAACCAAAATTTAGAATCCTTGGCTTCAATTTTAGCTGAAATCCATTAACAACTAGCTGGTCATCATGAGACCTTAATTTATTGAGTGATATAGAAAATGCTAATAAAACTAAAAATGTATCCAAAATTTGGAATTCTTGGCTTCAATATTGGCTGAGATCCATTAACAACTAGCTGGTCATCATGAGACCTTCATTTATTGAGTGATATAGAAAATACTAATACAACTTAACATTTAACCAAAATTTGGAATCCTTGGCTTCAATGTTGGCTGAGATCCATTAACAACTACCGGGTCATCATGAGACCATCATTTAGTAAGTGATATAGAAAATGCTAATAATAATACTTAACATTTAGCCAATATTTCGAATTATTGACTTTATTATTGGCTGAGATCTCGTCACTTGTTCCCATTAAAGCTGAATATCTTGGAAACTACTGGTCCTATTTCCACCAAACATAGCTAAGAACCATCTCGACGGAAAAGTCTTTCGATAAAAAAAAAACGCACTTAAATTGGTCCATCCGCTTGGGCGCTACGATGCCACAGACAGACACACAGATACACATGTTAAACTTATAACACCCCTCTTTTTTCGTCGGGGGTTAATAACTTGATAAGTCGTTGGTACGTATGTTGATAAGTCTTATATCACAGAAAATAAGAGGATTTTACTAGAATACGTAAGGTAGATGAAAAGATCGCGTAAAATTATCCATAAATCAAGCTTTAAACACGAGTTAAAGATGAAATGGATTTTGGAGGAAATGTCAAACTTTAAAATCGACGCCCTGAACAATTGCCATTTTGGACTTATCAAGTTCTTCACGCCATGCACGGAATTAATAGTTGAACTTTGATTTATTTTATGTCGCCTTATTTAATGCAGCTGCACAAATACCGGTATTTTAGTAGGAAATAAAACTAGGTTTTACTATTCCTTGGTGTAAAAATCACATTTTCTGTTTACTATAATAATATTGATGACTAACAATATCCTGAATAATTTTCCTGACCTACTTTAGTGTTTTATTCTGTGCTAGTAGTGGATATAAGGAACATAAAAAAATATCTATTTTCTGGTTGAAATTCCAGTTTCTTTTATAAATTACGAAATCGTAAAGACCAAATCACACCGGGAGCAGGTATGCGCCGACGTACGTGTTGTATAGTATAAATTGAACCCTTATAAGAAATGACAGTCAGCATCAAAATTGACGGTAAATTTTAGTTGGTATACAATTTGACATAAGTCAGTAGTAAAATTAATAACTCCTTTTGATGCTGTTCGTACGAATAATGCGTGAGTATTATGTAGGGCTGCATACGTGCTGTAGACGTTGTACACACACAGCCAGTATGGCTTGGCTCTTATGCCACATTCAACCCATATTGAGATGATTTAATAAATCATATTTATTCGCGTATTACCAGTGCGTATTACCGGTGATGACCTACGGAGCCGAGACGTGGTCTCTAACTATGGGCCTTTTAAGGAAGCTTAGAGTCACTCAGCGAGCTATGGAAAGAGCTATGCTCGGGATTTGTCTACGAGATCGAATCAGAAATGAGGAGATTCGTAGACGAACCAAGGTCATCGACATAGCAAACCGCGTAAGCAAGCTGAAGTGGCAATGGGCGGGGCACGTAGCTCGAAGGACCGATGGCCGTTGGGGCAGAAAGGTTCTCGAGTGGAGACCACGCACCGGCAAGCGCAGTGCAGGACGACCACCCGCAAGGTGGTCGGACGACCTGGTTAGAGTTGCGGGGACTCGCTGGATGCGGGTCGCTGCTATCCGGCCCATGTGGAAATCTATCGAGGAGGCCTGTGTCCAGCAGTGGACGTCCTATGGCTGAAATGATGATGATGATGATGATTTATTCGCAATTAAATCCCATTTCGTAGTAATATAACATATAGTCAGTACATTATAAACAATTCAAGCCAAGATCCCAATGAATTATCACCAAAGAACATTAACAGCGACATCATTTACATCTACATCATCTCATTTGTAATGTATTTGGCGTCATTTGCAAACAAAAAGCGTTGTTTAAGGCTACGTTAGATCATCAGGCCCGACAATGCCCTTAGGGCAGAAAAACTGGACGCTCCAAACGGAAGGGAGTCATTCCTTTTCTGTGATAATGCGTTTCGTTTGTGCACTGATGGACTGCAAAGCTTTTGTAATTTGTTCTCCTTATGGAGTTCTTATCGATGTTTACCGCTTTTACTCTTTCACTTACACACAATGGAAAATCAATGTTTTTTAAATCATGAATTTTTGTAAATGCGTAGGTCTAGTCTCCCACATTCTTCGAAAAGAAAACAGATTTTTCTGTAGGTTATAAAAAAAAGATGAACATGTTTTATCCGGCCTCGTAAGGGCATTTTACGGAAAACTAACCCACAAAAACATTTTTTCTACTTGGCAAAGATGCTGTTTGCCGTGCTTCTTGCGTGCCTTTTGTCACCATTATTTACGTACCTTTGAAGCCACATATTTCAAATCCTTTTTCTTTTATTATAAGACACGTTGAACTTTTTTGTTTATATAATTATAGTAAGTATGAAATTCAATATCATTCTACACCCTTATTGTTTTAATTTTTCCTCATTCTCCCCCTTCATAACCTTCCGCATTGTTACATACACAAATAGACTTATGCATACGTATTAAGCTGGTGAACACGACTAACGTGTGATATAGCAGATCATTAATAAAAGACAAATAATGTGTTTAATGTTCAGGTCAATATACTAGCGTACCCCACTGTAAGCTCACAATACGTATATCAAACGCTTTCAATATTCTTACATTTTGACAATCTAAACTAAAAATATACGCAAGTAATAAAAACGGCCTAATACTAAACTAGAAAATTATAAGTTAATGATAATTTAACTGAGTGTTTTTTTTTAATTTTCTATTTTTTTTCTGTCTTGTTGAATAATTTTAAGATCACACCCTGGTGGTACCTAGTACCGGTATGATGAAAAACTATAAATTTTCATTTAGTGACTTCATCAAAATAAGAATTCGAATGCCATTTGCGTTACCTGTCCCGCTCGCTCTTACACGATCCAGATAAGAACCTCTCAGTTTTCTTCTTCAACATGTGAGCTCACGGACTGTACGTAAATATTGAAAGAAAGAAAGAAATGTTTATTTGCTAGAATAGGTACAAAGGTGTTAAATATTTGCGCATATAGCACGTTAACAGTATTCAGCCGATATGGCATGCGAATTGTGTGTTTGTCATTGTAAAATTATTTGAAGCCAACACTTATAATCTGAACATAATGATAATTTAAATTCTACTGCATATTCTTCGTGTCTAAATATTCCATTGGCAACTTTGAAGTCTCAGTTTTGACATTTCATAAATAGCACTGATTATATCTGTTAGGAAAGTAACCTATTCCAACCCAAGGAATAATGGTTTTAGTATAACTTTTAACCAAAGGAATACCGTTAGTAATACACGTTAGATAACTAGACACCTGAGTTTCCCTCATTGCGTATGCGATAAAGATGATTTTCCTGTTCCATACAGGTTTCTATTACAAACAAGCGGTAAGCGGGCAATCATATGTGTAATTAAATATATTTGATGGTGGTTTCTCTTTGGGGAATTAATAAAAATGATATATCAGTGTGTTGCATGTTTTGATAGGCGATAATCGGTAGTTATTGGTGTTCTCACAGTGGTTCTATATGGTGTAAAACGGGATTTCTGACATAGATAGCCAAAATTACTTAATTAACTGTTTATATACAAAAAAATATATCTTTGGTTTAGGACATTAAATATGCAATGTTTAATTTCTAACTTTTGTAGAAGAAGAAGTGAAGTTAGTCTTTTATATACATTTGATCCCGATAAAAATTATAATCGATTGTCATCCCTAAATAAAATATCGAGGATGAAAATACTTTCACCTAATTTATCCAGCAAATATTTTTGCAATGTTTATGGTTTTTTTTTATAATACTTAACCCTTAACCACCTAGGCAAGGTCCTCAGGACCAGACAAATACAAAATTAGTGAATAACTCATCGCATGTTCATTGCACGGACCTCTGTGACCCTGTACCTTTCCCCGCTGCCGCCTCAGTGCCAGCCATGTGTTCAACGCGTTCGGACGTGTGTCTTTGTGAATTTGGTGCGTAAAAAACTGTCGTCAGTGGTCTCAGCGACCTTGCCTAGGTGGTTACGTATTATATCTCGCTGGTCTCTGAGACCTTGCCTAGGTGGTTGCGTTTATTTTTATGAGGTTGTAATTTTCAATACTTGAACGCATTTCATGTTTAGTTTAAGTTAAAAATGCTTCCTCATGACGCAACGATCGAAATATGGTTACGAGAAGTGCCCTCCGATAAAGATGACTTGCCGGATGATGAAGGTAGCGATTTAGAATCAAACTTAGAACCACCAGGGTTTTTAGATGCATGTCATGTTCGGCTTTAGTCATGTTCTGGTGACAAAGTGCTATTATTACAGTGACGATCGAGACCTAGACCGGTAGTGCAGTAAGATCACGAACAACAATTTTCTTCAGACGACGAAGTGCCATTATTACAACGGCGATCAAGACCTTAAAAGAAGAACCATTTCTGCAAGAATCGTTTTCGGTGGGCATCTGAACCACCATCACTACGACTACGATCAAGGACCTTGCAAAATAATATAGTCAATGAAGCACAGGGTATCAAACCAGCTTATCGCGATGTATTGACTTCTACATCGAGTCCACTGGATATCTGGCATCAGTTCTTTACGGGACCTATTAATCAATATCGACAATATCCTCAACAAAGATACAGACTTACCAGGACAGATGGGTCCCAGGCAATGCTGAAGAACGATTGCAAGTTCGGAAATGTTGCTCAACTTGTGACCCCAAAAAGCAGCGGAAGAAGCAGTACATATGTAATGATAATGAATGCAAGAAACCAATCTGCATTCAATGCTCGAATAAACTGTGTATTGGCTGCCGCGAGAAACGGCTATAAAAATTATTGGTTTTATATAAAAATTATAGCTGATTAGCTTGACTGATTATTGCACTTTTACATTTATCAAGAAAAAAATATATAGTTTGAGCATATTTTGTGATCTCGTGTTCCAAAATTTTTTTTTTTTATAAATAATGACTTTAAATTTTTGTTTGTTAAAACATTTAAGGGAATGTGATTAAGTTAAAGAAATGGCTATTTTAATAGCTTGCAATTTTATAAAAATTACTAGTTTTTATATAAAATTTATAGCTGATTTGCTTGACTGATTATTGTACTTTAAGATTTAACAAGAAAAGAATATTATAGTGTCAGAATATTTTGTGATCTCATGTTCCAAATGTTTTAAAACAATTTTTTCGTAAAAACATAAGGGAATGTTAATATGTTAAGTTTAAAGAACATATTGTTAGTTAATATTGTATCGATATTTGTTAATAAATGCTTAAAGTCGTTAAAACGGTAAATATTATATAAATGTACCTCTAACATAAATACTTAAATTTATTTTAGACCCATTTCAAGTAGAGGTCTCCATGACCTCTCGTAGGTGGTTGTGCTATAGAAATCGGACGTAGGTAGTTAAGGGTTAAATCTATTTATAGTTTACAATATATAAAGAATCTTTCCGCGTAAAACATTTAGTTATTCATCTAGGTACCCTATTTTCATATTTGCGTTTGTATTCGTTTGCCGCTTTTAATTGTTTCATTTTTCTGTTAGTTTTTGTTGTATTTTTAACGACTTCAAAAAAAGAAGGAGGGCTTTTGACTGTATTTTGTTTATGTCTGTTACCTCAGAATTTTCGACTGGGTGAAGCGATTTTGATGTTTTTTTTTTATGTTTGAAAGCTGGTGCGTCCCGTTTTTGAAGCCGGTTCTTTCTTTTTTTTCAATTGTTAAACGTCAACCTAGTGCGGCCAAGTAGCATATGCCCAGGCGATTCTTAACAGCCAATTGAAAGGTTTAGAACTCCTGATTCTAGAGTACTTATTTGGAATGGAGTATGGATGGCGGGACTAAGCAGCAAAAACAGAAGGTAGTACTTCTAGACACAGCCATGTTCTATCTCTTCAGCCCTAACCCCCTGTTACTTGGGTCCATTGGCTGCACCCTAGGTTAGGTTTTATAATTTCACTTTTTCTAAGAATATATTATATTGTAAAAAACCTAATGAAATATAATAAATAAATAGATACCCCTTTCGTAAATCACCAGCTGCAAGATACTTTCTATTCTGAATTAGAACCCGGTGCTCAAGTGCGCTCTCCAGCGTCTCACGCGCTAGTTTTTGCGCGGACCTGCGCGGACGCATTGTATTACAAATTGTAATATTCCCCTTCTAAGGACACAGGGCATGTTCCGTAGCAGCGATATATCATTAGCTTTTTATGTGTGTATTCGAAACCAGCCTTAAGAACGATATTTGAAGCTTACCAGGTTTTACTGTAAGTTCATGACAAATGTGACAAGATTTGGCTAAGTAAATTTTATTGTTTAATAAAAATATATACCTATATATCTTATTTCCGATAGTCTATCATTTGGCCTCGTTTGCACCTGATGTTAAGTAACAATAATCCAAGCTATATTTCAGAAATAGTATTTCCATTATAACTAAATATACATATATCTAGAAATTAAAATACAATTATAGGCTAAGAACTTAACTAACAACAATAGATGCTATAAAATTGAGTAAATTGAATATAATTATTCTTAGCAATAAAAAAATTACAAGAGTTTAAACCGTTTTCATAATTATTCGAGATGTCTCACCATACTTTTAACAATATTATAAAAAAAATATTTAAAAAATAATCCTGGCCCTTTCAACATAGTCCCAAGGGCGCTGGCAGCATTTCCTCGCTGAATAGCAACGCAAATACGTTGAGCGAGGAAGCTGCCTACTCTTCGATCTCCCGAGGACGTGTCGACCAGTCTTTTTGCAATCTGCTTGGCTGGCAAGCACTACCATATACCGTCTCTTGATTTAATTAATAATGTAAATTCTAATAATAATAATAATTAGTAAATATATCATTAGGTTTTTATGTGTGTATTTAATTTTCCATCATTACTATAAACGGTTTGAAACTCACGTAACATTTGCCAGAAACGGGCCGACAGGTTTCAATCTCGTATGGTGCTCTATGAGCTATGAGCGCGCAAAAAATAAGCACTAACCAACTCAAAACATACCAAACTCTTTCCAACTTTACCGTACGCCATTTCTGTGCAGCTATTAAAAAAATTACCATGTGTTAAACTAATTAGATTCCAATAGTAATTTATTGTCAGACTGACCAGTTCACCCTCAGTGGCCTATAGAAGGAGGCCCATAAGGCACATTACTGAGACAAAAAGCATCACGTCACATGTTCACACACGCGAACTTTCACCTATAATCTATCTCAAATAACTTCATGCGAAAATCTCGCATAAGTAAGTAAGATTTTCAAATATCTTTTATTACGTACTATATTTATAGTTTTTAGACATCAAATAAACTTAACCAGAAAAAACTAGGTACAACCAGAATCAGCCCATTTTAGACTTATCTACGAGCGCGCAAAAAATAAGCACTAATCAATCCAGAACATACCAAACTTTTACCTTTACCGTAAGCGATTTCTGTGCAACTATTAAAAAAATCACCATCTATTAAACTGATTAGATTCCTATAGTAATTTATTGTCAGACTGACCAGTCGAAGCACAATGCCCGGTGGAAAGAGATGTTGAAGTGAGACAGCGATACTGGGCCTTGCAAGGTGATTTCAGTTGCGCGGACGCCCGCCGGACGACAGGTTGGCGTATGTGTTATGATCGACTTGTATGACAATGTTTAGTGCGTATAGTGCATTTTACTGTGTAAGTGTTGTGGTGGGTTAGTGCGAGGATTTGGTGTGAAGGACTGAAGGTAGGTGGCCCGGCCCACACAGCACTTGCTATTGTATAAAAGTATTAATTGGTTAATAAAGGGTTGGATTGTTAAATACAAACCATAATAAACACTATTGCACGTATGTGCCTAGGATACTAAAAAGTTAAGAACGTAGATAGTCATGTATTGTGATAGTGTTTACTATATAATAAACCCTTAAGTCCATAAAGTTTATGAGAACAAACAATATAAGCATAGTTTAGTAAAGGATGACACTATATAAAACAAAGTAATAGAAAATATGTAAAAAAATGTGCTTGATTATTTCTGTCTCACTCTTGACCGCCGGTCATTGAGAAATTTCCTTTTTTTTCATTGACTTATAAATAATCAAATTTGAGATAGACATACATGTTATACATAGATAATCGATAAAACATATCAGTTCATATGAATTAGATAGGAAAGAAGGCGCTAAGTGACAACTTAGTTCACAACTTGCTCCCGCGCATTTTCACCATTCACAAACACATACATCCCGAGAAGTACCAGATGTTAATATTTCTGCCAGACTATAGTAGTGTTAGGATAACATTACAACAATATCAATTCATTGATTGATTTTAAAAATCATTTTAATAACAATAATAATAAATACTCTTTATTGGCAATTGGCACCACAAAATAAAAAAGAAAGAAAACACAGAAATAATAAGAAACGATACAGTAGGTAACAACAGGTGGTTAATTCTGATGATTTTCGTAGGTAAGCAATTATTAAAGTGAATTAAATCACTATTAATTGTATACTAGCTACGCCCCGCGGTGTCACCGCGATTTATCAGATAAAAAGATTGCTTGTGTTAATCCAAGGTGTCAGCTATCTCCATGCCGAATTTTATCAAAATTGGTCCAGCTAGTTGCGTGAAGAAGTAACAAACCCACAAACACACTCATAAACTTTCGCCTTTATAATATTCTCTCTCGCGTCAGTCCCTCGTGTCTGTGATCGTGGTCACCTTCAGGGTTGCATCTGGCGCGGATGATCTGCCTCCACCGGTTTCTGTCCAGCGCGTAGAAAGTTTAAGCCGAGTCCATAATATTAGTCTAATTCTAACACAACAAATACAAAGATAAAAACAGTGTAGATTCTGACTATATTTAAACTGGCGCCTTATGCCAAGCCGGGCTATACGCTCTGACTGACTAAGCTACAGGGGAGGAGAGGGAGTCATCAAACTTTTGTCATTGCTGGATGTTGATTATTTCTTTTGTACTTTTTCCATTTTAACGAGTTATTATGCCGTTAACACCTCCAGTAAGAGGCGAACTTTACAGTGGCCACAGTTTAACAAAATCAGTTTTTTTGACTTATTTCTAAAATGAAAATGACAAATATGCGTAACATTCATAGCAGGAATAAGTAAACTTGATAACTTGATTTCAAATCTCAAAACAATTTGTTTATTTCTAATGGAATTTAACTATTGACAATCGGGCTATTTTATCCCTAAGTTTTTTTCCCTTGTCTATGGAGCTATTGAATAAAGTATCTTTATCTTACGTTATGGTTTTTTTTTCTATTCTATGCGTTAGTTGTATTTTATTTACGGAATAGTATATACTTAAACCATGATTTATTAAGCTAACTTTGCCAGTAAAATGGTTCGCTAATATCCGTTGAATATTTTATAACTGGTGACAGTATATTTGCTATTATAATATAACGGCAAAGATCAGTCTAATGGCACAAATGATAAAGGATTGAACAACAATACTCAGGTTTATGGACACTTAAATTCATAGTTAAAGTTGCTCATTACTCTAAAGTTAAGTAATGTCTGTCGATATTATTACGAAACGTTTATATACATGTATAATGACGTGAAAGGAGATAAAATAGAGTTCACGCTTGTAATTCAATATACGTATAAAATTATAAGTACACATATAGTTTTGAAGTTGTAATTTTAGCATACATTTAAAGATTGTATATTTTTTGTTCTATTAATTGATTGGTTTTTCGCTTTGGTAATTATTAGGAGACAAAAGTGAACTTTGAGCCGATCGGTAAAAGGTTCAAAAATGAATTCTGCTTTATTTGTTCAAAATCCCAAGTTTACTCAGTTTAGTTGCATCTGAATACCGTGTTAGTGAGCCACCGAACTACATCGTCGATTGGATTTTGTCAACGGTTCAATTGTCACCTACTTTTGACAATTATTGGTGTTTTTGTTTATCGTTATGTCGCCCTCCCAGAATAATGGTGGTGTTCCAGACCTTTTGAGCGACGTCCACGAAGTCGAAGCTAGTGTTGATGTCCTTTCTATAATTTAATAAAATGTAAAGAGTAGATCATTCAAATGCTGCCCCTTTCTGAGACACAAGAACTATTATCTAAGCACCAGGCCATTGGACATGACGAGGGGACTAACAAGACAGCCAAATCCTATAACTCTCTTCTAATCATAGTTATTAGTACTAATTACCTAACTAATTGTTGCCTTCACACGATGAATCCAAGGGTTCAATAACTTCATAGTCCATATTATAATCGATTAGTATGACAGCTTTCGTTACATTTATGGTCCAATAAGCAGTTACGGAACTGTCACGCTTGACGCGAGGCCTGGTTGTAACAAAAGCCTTTTGTCTAATACGTGTTGATACACATATCGGCGGCAAAAAGCGGAAAAGCTGTAAGCACCGATGGACTCCTTTGGCGGTTACACCGTTTCCACTTTTTGCCTTTAAAGTATGAAAGAAAATGCGCCTTAAAGCGGGCGCTTACGTTGTTGTCAAATTGATTGAAACATGAGTTCAACACTTCTGTCACAAGTGCATGTTCGATAAAAATATTTTTTAATTATATTGACCGCTGTACCGTAAAATATGGTGGGTTTAATTTGATACAGATCTTTTGCAATGAATCATTATCATAAGCCAATTTAGCCCGATTAGAAAGCCTATCTCATACAATCTGCCACTTAATGTCTCTGGAACACCCGAAGGTGCATAGATGTCATACAATTAAAATGAGTGTCTGCATTACAGGAATTACAACCTCGAATCATATTCAAATAAATGAATCGATCTTTACTGCCCTTGATACACAAATTACTAATTGTAGTAGGTATAACAATAAAAAAAAACTTTTGTTTTCTATTTAGAAAATGTTTTTAATTTAGAACATATTTATTTGACTTTCGCAATTTATGCTGTGTGGTCGTTTGCATGCTATATTTATATTATGTAAAATATATATTACCGAAACGATACGCAATAAAATACAATTTTATTATTTTAATGTCAATGCTACTCTCAGATCACAGTTTCTCAGGATTATTTAAAATAGTTTAATAGACAAAATTATTATTGAATACATTGACTTTTAACCTAGGCAAGGCTGTCGGCGCACCTGTCCACACGTTTGAAATAGGTTTGTAGAATAGTAGTGTAGGAATTCTTTTATATTTATAGAAGTAGGGTGTCTAGCTAACGCCTTAATATAATAGATACTGACATTTGCAAGATCACATTTAACAGGATATAAATAATAAATAAATAAAATAAAAATGTATTTTTTTTTCAATATCACCATTGCAGTTACATTAAGTACCTACTTGTGCTAAGAGGCATCGCTCTTCCTTAGAATTGTAGATGCACGTATTGTGCTACTGTTCAAAGTTACATAAAATCGTATTTTTTACTTCTAATAACTTATATCTAAGAATTACCAATTTAGTGACAAAAATAGAAAAAATAATTAGATATAGGTACGAGTAACATAACATAGCAAAATTAGACATCTTGTGCTGCTCGCACCTGTCATTTTTACTTTAACAATATAAGGCATTGTAGTTTATCAAAATATTATATTCCATATTCATGCTACTTTAAAAATAATATCTCAAACCGGTAAGATTATCGGTAAAAAAGATATCGCTGCCTCACTATTACAGCATTCTAACTTTCAATTTGATTTAAATTTGAACATTGTCATGGTTACAAGGAATCTAATTTGAACTACCCTGAATATAACTACAACATTGTAATATTGAACTAGCGATATATTAGATACACATTAATAGAAACATGAATTTAGTCGCTTAGACGATAGCACATTATACTATGTAACGCGTTGAAGTCTTTCTTACCGACGCGCGTCGGTAGCCGTCGGGAGCCGTTCTATTGAAATCGTTTAATGCTATATTTATTTAAGAATTTCAATCATAAAAATATCATGCCAGGTTTGTGATTAGCCAGTAATTTAGCTAAAGTTTTAGTTTTGACCAAAATAAATTGTTTTTTTATTAAGGAATAAAAAAAAATTAAAAAAAAAAATTTGTCAAAAAAATGAGATACTGTTTTTTTTTTTAATGAATATATTGTAATTTTAGTAAAAATATTTATGTCTTACTTATTTACTTTGGGTGGAAATATAGTTGTTAAATATTACTACACCTGAAGCGAAATTACCGTTTTGTTATTTTTTCCTCTTCAGGGGTATTTTATTTTGATATTTTCATTTAAGCTTAAGTTGTTTATAATTTTAATGTTTTGAGTCGTATATACTTTTGAATTAATAAAATGAAATAAATAATTTTTAAAGATTGTCAATAATTACTAATTGAATATATTAAGACGTTTGTGTACCAATACCTACTTATATAATTACAAGGAGTAATACCTCCACTACTATTTTACTCGTCTAAATCTATACCTTCAATATGGGGACAATGAACCAGTTGTATATCTTAGATTAAAAGTCAAAATACTCAATAATATTTTTGTCTAAGACCGTGCCCTAGTGACATCAGCTATAATTTAAAAACAATAAAGTAAGATTCTCGCGGAAGTATTACAACAAAACACAACGTCTAGCGGGATAATTGCTATCCGCGTTTAATTATCGACTCCATTGATTACTCGCCTCGCCCCCCAGCTCAATGAAACTGTCCGGCGAATTATGAATACCTATTTTGCTGTACCTTGCGGCTAGATTGGCTTTTCTCGATTCACGGTAATAATAGGGGTATAAATGTATAAAAAAGACATTACGTATATTCCAAATTTCATTATTATACTCGTAATTACATGATTTTTTTTCAGTAAAATGCCTGTGATGTAACGTGTCATACAGACAGATAGACGAACTACGAGGGTTCATTTTTTCCTTTGGAGATATGAAACCCTAAAAACAGATTCTATTTTCGATGTCTTTTGTCAGCCCCCATTATGTGAACATTATGTATTAAAAAAAAGTGGCCAAGCGAAATAATTTACATCGTGGGTAGGCCTTTACGAGGTGATGGCTCGTCGAAAGTGGCTTAAAATCTATTGGACGACATCAAGCAGTAGATTTTTTTTTGTCTGACCAAATACATACACTAACTAGTGTTTAATTATCGACTTCATTGCTAAATTAAACTGTACGTACGACGAATTATACATATATCTATTCTGCTGTACGTTGGGGCTTAGTTGGCTTTTACCGAGATTCGTGGTAATAACGAGTACACTACTTAAAAATGTTAGGGCTCGTTAATCACAGTCATGAGTAGCGACCAAGCACTAGGAAGTGGACGGATGGCCTGTCGACAGTCGATGGGGTTCACGGGATGCAGGCAGTTCAGAACCGGTCCTAGTTGCGTTCTTTGAAGAGGCCTAAGATAAGCAGTCTTTTCGCTGATGATGATGTATATTTGAATCGTTTTTTTTTTCTATTTAAATGTGTAATTTTTTATAATTACGTTTAATTATCGACTCCATTGATTATCCGCCCCGCCCCTCGGCTCAATGAAACTGTCCGGCGAATTATGAATACCTACTGTACGTTGTAGCTAGATTGGCTTTTATCGCGATTTGCGGTAATAATAGAAGTAGATAAAACATATACCAAATTAAATGTTTGGTCTGTACAATTATAAGATGATAAACATTTAACGTTCGTACAGTGTATTATATATATATATTTTTTTTTGCTTTTTGTATGTTTGAAGATATTCACCTATATTTGAGGTTTGCTCATTTCAGCGCGAATGTTTTTTTACGGGCCCTCTAGTGGATTGAAAAGACGTAAAGGTGTGACCACACCGCTAAAAAACGGTGGCTGTGCGTTTACACAGTGACCTAGAGTGAATTGCCGCAAGCTCACCGCTGCTGAAAATACGCCGACGAACGCCAAATGTATGAAAAAGACGTGACGCGAACGAACATCATGCGCTTATCGTCTTTCATACATTCGATTTCGTATACGGTGCTTCGCCGTTTTTTGAGCGGTGCGGAGGTGTGGTCGCACCTTAGAACCAAACAAAAAACGTTTTTATTATCCATTTAGTAAACCATAGATAAATAATAGTTTTTAATAATACAATTAAAGTTTTATTAGTAAAACCTGTTGGTGTTGTTGTCCACTAGCAAGTAGCAACCATGTAAATAACAGTTTCATTTTTAAATTTGTAATCGTTGTTATCGACAAAGGTTTCAATTTACTTTTCGATCGCAAAAAGTGCATGCGCCTTCCGTGCGAAGCGAACGGGTGCGCGCACGCAACTCTGCCCTTTATGCACAAAATGTCATAACCGCCATATGTTACTTTTGCACATACGCCCTTTTATATCATTAGGATGTAAAGTACTCATAATCTTCCTACACTTATATCTGTTACATTCCTGGTATTCGAATTTTGACTTGTGTGTGGTTGAACAAAGTTGATATTTCAGTGATGAGTTGATACAAGTTAGGAGATTGTGGCAATAATATAGGTTGAATTTTTCTTATTTGTTTTCAAGAAATAAAACTGTTGTTTGTTGTAGGGATGAGTTTGTAGACGTGAAATGGATTACTGGATATTTGAAATGTGTTGAACAATGTATTTTTTTAAATCATTATCATAAATGCACAGTCGATGGACCTGTCAACAGTAAACATTTAATAATATACGAGTAGGTTATAATTTAGTACATTACATGCCTAGGGCGTGAGTTTGCGGATGTCCCAGATCGCAGGTGTTTCTCTTTCGGTTCTCAACTTCGTTTCGGGCCACATATATGCGAATTGGGGCTTAACGAATTACAGCCCGTGGTGTGTCTAAAGTTTTACGTCCTGTCGTGGCCAGAAAGTAATTTTCTCCCCCAGGAAGTAAGAAAATATATTTTAGGGTAATTTGTATTTAACAGTTTTTATGCATAAACAAGGATCATACAGATACAAAAACCAATATAGGTACCTACTATGAATTATTATAGTACGAGTACCTTAGGTTATTATTTATTTCTAAGATTTTTGTTTCTCTTTTTATAAAATTTGTAGTGCTTATTTTATATTGCATGTAAATATTATTTATATTTTTTTAAGTAAACTATTTGACATCACTATACCAACCTATGATCTTTTACAATTGCATAATAACTGATTCGATGTTACAATCAAAACTGTACTTACATTCTGATCTTAATACTAACGGCTTTTATAAAACCCAGGCCAAGACAAAGTATTAATTACAGTCCTAGGCAGTAACTCATCTGAATATCCTGTTATATAAGGCCCATAGGCAGTAAAGCGGTCGTTAATTTTTGATTGCCGGCCTGGCCGCGGAAACAATGGTTATAAACAAATGGGAACAAGTTAAATTTTACCTCTATGATATTATAAATACAAGTAAATTCTTAAGAACAATATAACGAATTTAATTTAATTCTGTTACTAATTTAAATTAAATCTTTGAATTCTTTGGATTCTATGGCCGTTAAAACGAAAACTGTATAACCAATTCAAATCTTCGTTTCATCGTCCACATGTACAAATACATGGCGTTTGGACTTAATTTTGATGCATTTATTTTAAATGCTCGCTTCTGACTATGCTTCGCTTTTTTTCTTTCGATATTTTTTATCGAAAATATTAACTTGCTAAAGTTAATAAAATAATTAACTTAATTTAACTGCACATACCCAAGGCTCCACATAGACATACAATTTGATTATATGATGGGCGCATGATGCGAGTAGAAGAGAGCCACACATGACCTGAAAATTAAGCATGAATATAGAAAAGGAAGATCAAAAATTACAAGAAAGGATTGTGCTGTGAATAATGATATGAATAAGAAGAAAGTAAACGACGAGATGACGAATTATACGGAGGAATGGATGTTGAAAACATGCAAATACATATGATATGGGCAAGGGAATGATGATGTCTTCAAAAAACATAATATCCGAAGATACGTATTACAACAATAATAATTTCAACAATTATAAATAACAGTTAATAACGGTCAAACGGTTCTCAACTATCCTTTGTAAAACTATACCGCTTCTAACGGCTGTATCAGATGCTTATGTAGCTATAAAATAATTAAAATCCGCTTCGATTCCGTTTTGTACATACATATATAGGTATACGGCGGTGTAAGGCTGTATAACCATCAACTGTGCGAAGTAGGTAGTTAAGGAAAATACTTGGTTTAATAATGAAGTTACAAAAAAACTTGTTAGTTCGGACAGCAATTGGTTGAGGATGGTAAAGTAGAAAATGGAAATTTTGCATAAACAAAGTCCATTTTTGCTTTGCTTTTAGACCAACAAACTGAAAAATTTACCTCCTTACCGGACTTGAATCGATATCTTTTGCCACCGGAGCGAGTGCTCTCCCAATTGAACCAAAGGCAAATGTTAAGAAAGTGACGAATTTTAGCACTACGTTGTTACCGCCAATCTTTTTATGTTGAATTTAAATAGCTTTTTCAACCGCCAGCGCATCTAGTGAGAACTTGTGTAATTTTTTTTTGGTATCATCGTATCGGAATAAAACACCATGTTCTTTATAATAAAAAGTCAAACTATTTAATTCCTATCAATGCTATAACCTAGACCTATCACAAAGAATAATTCTTATTAAAACTTTCGTGAGGCATATTTAATTATTGTATAAAGCGGTTTGCACTCACGTGAAATTGACAGAAACGGCCCGACATGATTCGAACTCTTATGGAGCTCTTCATCAGGGGCGTCGGGCCGTTCTTGACAATTTCACGTGAGTGTAAACCGCTTAATACAATAATTTAGAATTATTATTGGTGGATTATTCTTACGCACAAATTTGCGTGGTCTTTCAGAGTCCGCTACGCATCCTCGCAAATAGATATCACCGCGGGATGTGGATATTCCGCCTTAAGGTAACATCCACTTTTTAGATAAGTCCGCAGAATCATATAAGGCTGTACGTACACAGGTTTCTTGCAAATGATTGTTGGCTAACTTTACGGATCCTGGTTTGCGATTAAGACGCATTAGACATTTTAATCGATTGTCGATTCGATTTTTCCGATAGCTCTCGATTTCTCGCCCTGTTTAAGGCTTGTTAATTTTATGATTGTCTTAGTAATTTTTCTCTATGATTGTTTTGAATATTGATAATATGTTAAGAAACATGTTTATGTTTCTTAACATATTATGAATATTACTACTTAGAACAAGGCTATTTAGATTTATTGGTATATATTTGAAAGCTACAGTTTGAATTTTTCATTGATAATTTTTGTTTCAAAAACTACTCGAAATTGACAAAATTCACGCAGGAAACTGGTTTTTTTTCAACTTATTTTCGACTGCACGCAATGAAAGCATGAAATAGCTTTCTTACTTTCTAGAACTCAGGGAAAAGTATCTTTAAAAAGTTGGTTGAAATTATCAATATATTTAAGAGGAAGACGGCCTTTTACTGTAACAACAATACTGATATCTTTTTGCAGAGGCTCTAAGAAGGTTCCGATCCGGGGGGTGATTAACCCCGTGGGAGTAAATTGCCTCTTCTGTGGGGATAATATAGAAAACGAATAAATAAGGCCAATCTTACTTATTCCACATTGGTGACAAAAAAGTTACTTTTGCTTCACTTTAGTTAAACGGCAATCAAACACGCAGATACAATGAGAAGACTAGACCTAAGTACTAAGTATAGTTTTAAAATATGTATGTGTCACTAAGAGTTAAGTACTTGCCTTGTTCATTCATTTCAGGTGCGGAGTAGCAATAATATTTCAGTATTTATTACTCAGCTATCCCATTAAAAAAAAATACCAGACATGACTCCGATTTTATCCTTTAATTATTGTAACAATCTGTAACATCCCGCAATAGATCTATTTGACAGTATACTCTTCAACATTAAAGTCCTTTGACTATCTTAAACTAAAGGAAATGGCATTTTTAATAGCCCGTATAAAAGTTAAGTGCGTCGCTTAGCTAAGACCTTATCGGTTGATTTGATACGCAAAACTGCCTAGGCGCATCCGTCGGTTCCTACTTCTGAATGCACAAGAGCGGAAAACAAGTATTTTTATATTGACATATGGCGTTTGGCTTTAGAATGCGTAATCGCCGGCAATTATAAGCGGAGAGCAAACGTAATGCAAACGCTTTATCACGTAAGTACTAATGCGCTTATTATGGGTATCCGAACGTTTCTAATGTACTGAGAGTGAAGGTGGATGTACACTGTGTGTGCCTTTCTACTTCATTTACGTTTACACTTGGGACAGGCTCACTTCACTTAGGGTTACACTCTCTAAAACCTGGCTACCGGGACGAGAATCGTGAAAACCCGATTTTGGAGTTCAGAACCCGGACGGGCGGCAATGTCCATATTTTTTTTGCACTTACTGATTAAAATGTGAAAATCAACCTTCATACAAGGAAGGAAGGAAGCAAAGTCTTTCATCATCTTAAAATCTTGGTCGGCTGTTGACGGATTGGTTATTCATATTATATTTTATATTGTTATGATATGGATTGGTTGGTTAAACACAAACCAATAAACATTTTCATTTTCCAATAAACATTTTCAGTAAGATAAAAGTCGCCGTCCACAAACGTGGTTCCGTATCACGAGCAACCTAATTCTCGACGTACTGTAAGTACGTGAAAATGTTAAACCCGGACTACAAATAAAACCCCGCCCGGACGCTCCCCGGACGGCCTCCAAACTAGGACAAATCCGGGGAAACCCGGACGGATGGCAGCCCTAACTTTACTACACGCCGGGAGTCTCGTCTAGTCTAAATACTAACTACGAACAAATGTCGGATTCCTGGCTCGACTTCCAGTTTTATTTGGGAAAACGTCACCGTTCAAAAGGCGCTCAGGCGCGAGTCCGTCGCGTCGCTACACGCCATGACTAATTACCTCACATGTGACATAGACAACCAATAAAATACAATTGTCAGGCTGTTTTAGAATATCAAAAGAGTGAACTTTCTGTAGAATTTATTCGTTTTGGTAAATTATTTAATTACGTACTCATCGTGCTTATGAATATTATTATATCCACTAAAAAGCGCCTGCAATTTCGTACGCGTATATTTTTTCATACCATAGTCGGTCAAAAAGTATCATATAGCCATCTTTTGATGTCCAACTATCCCTTGTATCAAAATTGGTTAAAACTTGTCCGGCCATTTCGGTGTGATGCGAGGACAATGGAAATTAAGACCAACAGATGGCCCCAGACTGGGCATAGCGCCGCGCGCCCATACAAAACAAAAGACTATCCTGCATCACGCTATTAAGATTTTTCCCCTCTCCATAGAAAACTGATTGTCAATACAAATCTAAAATTTGATAATAGTACAGATGTGTTCTGGGGTTTTGATCTCGGAATGGACCTAGCGGACTCTGCGCGTTTCACAACACCGACACTTGATAAAAGTGACCCTTGTCTCCGCAAACTGGTTTCCTTTTGAAATCGAACTTAACCAAATAGCGGATGCAAAAATGTCGGCAACTGTACCTGCCGCGTTGAGCGAAGTTACAATCCGCTTCTATATACGTAACTATGGATTTGCATAATTAATAAAAGGTGTCGTAAACAAAAACAACCTTTGTATTCATAGTTTAAATAAAAACAACCTATTAAATGTAGTGCATAGTATTTTTCCATCCTTTTTTGTCAGATCAATTCGTTGTAGCATGATTTCTCTATCAACTTCGGTAAAAAAATTGAGAAGGAAATATTAAAACGAGGCTACCCGACATAATACGTTCGAAAACTATTCACTACATCTGTATTTTCTTGAAGCAAATCTCACTAATATAATATGTAAAAAGCGAAAGTTCGTAAGTGTGTATCTTTGTGATTTCTTCACGCTGAAACGGCTGGACAGATTTGCATGAAATCTGGAACATAGGTAATTTATATAGGGCAATTTTTATCCCAAAAAGAAGAGGATAGTTCCATGCGATTACAACGCGAGCGTAGATATCAGCTCGGCCCTTGCTCACCGGAAGCAGTACCCTTACTATGAGTTAACGTGACCGTACTCGCTAGCGACAGCGTAAACCATTTGTATGGAGAATAGTGCAGTGTCCCTAGCGGTTACTTTGTAGAACTACAATTATCCTTACAAATCGTTTACGCGGTCGCTAGCGAGCACGGTCACTGTAAACTCATGATAAAGACGCTGGCCAGTCTTACGTCTGCCAAGCCTGTGGTCGCGTGGCCTGAGCTATAGTATTGGCTTGCATAGCCCTGAAAATGTTGTTTTCCTACATAACACTGTTTTATATATTAGTCTGTAAAAGACTGAAAGGAAATTTTGAAGCCGCGGGCTAGTGTACAATACATTTTTTAAAGCCTGAACGGAAATATATTATGAGGATGCGCCATATTGCGGAATTTCACTGGAACTAATTTCTTAGACTGGCAATGATTTTTATGATGGTTTTTGGTTTGTCAACAATGTCAATGTCATTCGTGGTGACTTCTTTATCAGAAAATTGATCTTTGTTCATGTTCATTTCATCTCACGTTTTAATAATTTATTTTTTATTTTTTGATAAGTTTTTTAACACGGAAGTCATGCATTGGTTATAAACCAAAAAAACTGATACTGGCACAAGCTTCGAGCCGCCATTTACGGATTAATAATAATAATAATATCAGAAAAATATTTAAAAATATCCAAAGAAATGCCGGAAACCATTCATAGTCATGAACGTAAGATTATAAATAAAATGGACATGTGTTTACTACACGAAAAACAGTCAGTAAAAGAGTGCATTCCTTTAAATATTACGATTTAAAACTAATGTCATAATAGTGGGTTGCGATTGGTTGCAAAATTGTTGCCATATAAATCTTATAATTAGCGCCCCCTTGACAATCCTCATATATTTCTGGTCAGGCTTTATATGATACAAACTTAATTATTTTAAACCAATATTATTGTTCACTCAAAACCTTCCTCGTGACTATTAAATGTACTTACGCTTAATATACATGTTTACTGTGTTTATTGTGTTGCAATGGCCCATTGTGCTGTTACAATGAGGAAACTCCTGCGCAGCACTTTAAAAGGTCGTAAACGACACGGGTTTTCAATGGATATACGACATTTTGTAATGTAAGGTCTGTAATGTGTTTATCTAAGTTATATCAATGAATCTGCAATATCTCGTCGTTTTGCGATGCATGTGCCTGTCATGGCGAACATATGTATAACACCTTAGTTTGTACAAATGTCATACATCGAGTACGCTGCGGGATACCAACATTTGCCTTAGCTTAGATTACTGTTAGATCAGTAAGCGGCATAAATTGAATAAAATTGATATACAGCAATTTGAGCGTCATATTGGCGGACATTAAAAACATCACATTTAATTACCGTTTTAGTGTTGCTACTTAATAAGCGTTAGGTACCTAAGTGATTAGAAGATAATAGAACACATTGCTAGTATTAGTTGTTAATGTTTCGGACTGATGGTATATAATTACTTTTTCACAAAACATAACCGATTTCTACGAAAAGTAAAATATTGTATAATTTGAAAATTGTAATTTGTTTTGTTACTTTTTGTAAATTGCATTGAATTGCATTGCATTGTATTGTTTAATTTCCGAGAACAACTGAACGAGTTTTTATAAAAAAAAAACACCGATCTCGTCATAGGACTTCCCTCGATTCCTCATGGATATCGTCACCAGATATTCACCAAAATTATGAGAGCAGAGATGCCTACACTCGACCAAACATAATTTTGCAAAACGATGGATAAATTACGGAGTTATAAGGTAACAACAAAAAACAACCGAATTGAGGACCTCGGTCTTATTGAAGTCGGTTGAAAAGTTGAAACAGTACTCATTTTAAAAACTGTATAGTCTCTTAACTAACCTTACCAACCAATATTTTCTTCGGTTTCCTACAGTCACATATTAAAATAAATAATTCTAACGGATTATATCGCATATATTAATTACTTGAGCCTTCCCGACGTTTCGGCAACTTACTTACGAGTACCGTTGTCAAAGGTTGACTGTGAAAAACACTATTTTACTCTGTCGAAGTTACAAATTAGTTACAAATGTCAAGGAGGCTCAAATAAATATGCGTTTCATTTCTTTTACCTACTTAATGTCTAGTTTTCTGAAAACAGACAACATTGTTGTACAGTGCCAAGAAAATGACCATTTTCCACCACTTCCACTTTCGGACCTTTATACTCTATTTAGTCGAAAAGTGGTATACAATATTTAGCTGACTATACCTATCCATTATCGTAGGTTTTACTGAGTCTGGTAATTCATTAGCAGAGTTTAAAACACATTATCTAATCTTATAACTCTGCAAATTAAATACCGATTAAAACGAGCCGAGAATTACATAAACCCTTCAATATTACGTCACTAGGAAAACGGTAATAGCACCAACAGCTATTAACCGGCGTTCGTTCATCACTGAAGAGCGGACAGACTGACGGCTCGCAGTAGGGCGTCTAAGCACTATTAATATTGTAACAGCCCTATGCGTAGGTAACTATATAGGTACCTACCAATCAACATACCTATGCTAACTTGGGGCACAGATACTAAAGTGATATAGCAAAATATTTTATCGTCAAAAAATATATCGATGTTGCTGTCAAGATAGTAAATGTTATCCAACATATTTTTTTTCTCCTCATTTTAAAATAAAAACAATGAAATGTCTATTATTCATTTATTTTAAAATAGTTATCATAGTAAGTATACAATCAATATTTTTTCCATATTCGTCGGTATAAAAGATTGCCGGCTAGATGAAAATATCCACTTTATTAGACATGATATCGAACCTTTTTATAATAATCGAGAACATTCAATGAGCACATGTATTAATATATTTATATATCGACATCTTTTTTATAGGTATCTAATCCCTATGAACGTGCCCCGAGTTAGCACAGATATGCCAATCAATCTGTGTTATGCAGGGAAACTAAGTATAATTCTCCTAGATTGCAAGTGTGACGATTTTTCTCATTACAACAGTTATGTGGGCCATTTTATTTTTAGTGTACACCCCACATTTTTTTTATGTTGGATATTTTAGGTATTTTCTTCTCAGAATAACGAGCTCTTTCGATCTAATTAGGAGAAAGAAAGTGTCCCAAAATGTTCACATATTGTTTATTTTCCCATTCCGTTACCGCTATAGTAGCTTGTATGGAAATGGTAACGGAATGGAACGTAAACATATTGGGACACTTTTTTCTTCAAATTATGTATATCGAAAGAGCTCGTGATTCTGAGTAGAAAATACCTAAAATATCCAAAATCTAAATAAAACATAAAAATAGGTATGGCCAGTATATTTATCTTCGAATATATAACATCGAATTCAATAAACACTTCCATACATTGAAAATATTTCATTAAAAATAAGTGATATAAGATAGGCTAGTTAGATCTGATATCCTGAGTCTTTTTTTTGTCTGTTTGAAGTATGTGTGATTTTGAGCATTTTACTTTCACAAATGGTTATAGAATACTTTTGCCCCGACTCCGCAGCAAAAAATGTGGAAATTACGAAGTTTTTGGTAAAAAAATCACTAGATTTGCATAAATTAGTAGTCCAAGAGATGCACGCATTTTTGCATTTACAACATATTTGTCGAAGAAGAATTTCTTCGCCAACGAGCATCCCATCCATTACGGTCGTGCGTGTGTTATGCGCGAGCGCAACGCAACGTGTTAAACCAAAGGGTCGTGGGAAACAATAGCTCAATCATCATAATGCGCGCACCTGTCGACTCATCGCGGCGCGGGCGCATCGTGACGGGAGCGCGGTACCATTGGTGCGAGAAGAAAGTAGTAGTTAGTAAGCCCGTGAGTTCCAGAACTCGTTGTTCTAATTGGCCACAAATATTCGTACCTATGTCATTTTTGCTGATTCGTGCAAATAGCGAAAAACGCGTGATCGCGTTCAATTAGGTCGCCAAAAAAGGATTCAACAATCTACGGCACTTTTCAAATGATACCTTTTTAAGAAATAAAAAAAAAATACATATATAACATAATATCTTACTACTTTATCTCACTCGTTTATTTAAATAAAAACCATGTCACATAAAAATACAATAAAAAATATTCAACTTAAGGCTAGCTACTTACCTACTAATAATAATTACGTCATTAAGTCAGGCCTAAAACGGATCCATTTAAATTGTTTTTTTAAAGAAGCTGGTATTAAATTGTTTTTTTTAAAGAAGCTGGTATATTGTAATAATATAACATGCGTGCTCCATTGCTGGGCAAATTCCTTCTATTTTTTTTAAATCAACCTACTATTAATGCTTGAAATCATACCGTGCCTTAGCTTACCAAACACTTGTCATTGGTAGAATTGTCCCACAGTAGCCATAAATAAAACAGCAAAGTGGAGTGATTTCCGATCGAGTTCCCCTGGTAGCTCCAACAATCAACAATCCGTCGGTCCGTCTGTACTCAACACTTGCTATCTAGCATTAAGTGAAAAACAATGCCTTCGCATTAGACATGATGAATTGGGGAGCCATCTTGTTTTTATTTGGAGTTGTTAAGGCTGTTATGAGGAATACTTGGGATGTTTGGAAATGATCGAACGTTTTGTTTAGTTTGGTTATTTGTGTGTGTTTGAAGTGGACACGTCGTGTACCTTATTTTATTACTGAGAGTCGTGATTCTCCCGATGCAGAAGTATTTTTCCTTGATAAGTTTCCGCCACCTGTGTCTGTCCCTTGCATCGTGGAGCGCATCGTGCAGTTTGGTGTTGAGCGATGAGTGGACCTGGAAATAATACTACTATGATGTATATAATATACTATAATATTAATACTACATAAATAAATAAATATCGGACAACTTCACACAAAGCGGTCTAGTCCCAAAGTAAGCGTATGTACTCGCAAGGCTTGTGTTATGGGCACTAGACGACGATTATACTTGTTGAAATTCATAGAACAGCCGTGACCCAGGCACAAATATTCGAGTTCATCACACAAATATTTGCCCTAACCGGGATTCGAACGGGGGAACCGGGGGTCGTATTCTTAATACTCTTCAAGTGTTTTAAATAGCTGTCAAAATAATGCAAGCACGTTTACACTTAACTGTCTTATTGCACCCTCATTTACATTCTATATGTAAGTACATACTTCTAAACATGAAAAACCGTTACATACTTACTTGTCTAAAATATTACAATCACTACTGACTTAAATGTACACTCAAAGAATAATACAAATTAACTAGAAAAACATTCCTGGCTCCATCTTCACCTCTAATCAACCGTTTGATGGATGACATGTCAAATACTTTTAATTGTGTGATTAATTGGGCTATACTAATTACGCGATCAATTTTAAACTTTATCACTTTACAATACGACGTGTTGGTTTTGTAACTTTCGCAGGACTTCAAGTGATGGGTCGATAGGTTTATATCTGGTTTGATGTTGTCTCATCGGTGCCTTTCATTTTATTTGTCGCGTTGGTAATTCTATTAGTGATAGGAGTTTTTGTTATGTTTCTGTTTCATTAATTAAGCACCCTTACCATGAGTTAAGTGACCGTACTCGCTAGCGACAGCGTAAATACAGTGCTCCTAGCGGTTACTTTGTGGAACTACAATTCTCCATACAAATCGTTTACAGTTGCCGGCAAACTTTTAAAGCATAACCTTGATTGCGCAGTAGCCGATTTACGTACAAATGTACATGCGCAGATCCGCCATTTTTGTTCTAAAAGTTTGCCGGCAACTGTACGCGATCGCTTGCGATCACTCCTGTGGCGCGGTGATAATCCCATTAGCGGGTAATACTCCCACACAAAGTGCGACTTACTGGTAGTGAGGGCTATAAACAGCCCTGATACAGTTCCGAAATTCAATTTCAATTCAGAAAAAAAAGATCGCAAGCGAATACAGTCACTGTTAACTCGTGATAAGGGTACTGTACCCTAGCGAGTAATACTGTCACGTTGACTCACATGGTAAAGGGTACTTTCGCTCCATGAGCTGTAAACCTCACTAGTTTATTTCTAATTTGCAGAATTTTGTCTTTTTTACGTTTTCAATCTCCATATCTCCGCCACTGAAGATTTTCATTAAACTGAATTCTCTGTAATGCTGTTGATATTCCAAATAAATTAATTAAAAATTTTAAAAATGTGACCTCTAGGCAACAACTGGAAAGCATATCGACATTCAAACATCCGGACACACGAAATAATTTTGGACCAAGCTGACACGGAATCACTTCGCTCGCTCGGTCAACTAAATTGGAACTGGCTAATACACGATGTACCTAGTTTATTTTGTGTACCTAAGCTATTTAGATTTTTTGGTTATTTGTCGTTCGGAATTTCGGGTTATGTATGCAAAAAAAAAATAACATTTTTTTACCTATTGATACTTTTAGTACTTACTGTCTTAAAAAATCTGATAGGCAATAATTGTACTTTTTTTCTTTTAACGACTTACATAATTCGTCTAAAAACTGTTCTCTCGAATAATCAACGGCGACTTGAAACTAGTGATGTCACTGAATTGATTCTTCTATATCTACGTTCTAAATTTTTTTATACTCCCTTCAAAATCAGTTTATACCACACCTTCACAATCTCCTTGTCACTACAACAAGTCCAAAGCGACTTGTAATTGACACGTCCCCGTGTCACTTACGTCGTTCCGTTATCAAACACAATCTCAAATGTTCTGTCATACTAACACCACCCATTTCTAAAACATCCCGATATTGTCACATTCCTGTGTCGCTTAAGTCATATCGACACTGAAGATAATGTCATGTGTAGGCCGAATGTCTTAATCGAAAAACTGTCAATCCCTGTATTGTTTTAAAAGTGTGGGTTGATATAGATATTAGTTTTATGGATCGTAAAACTGGACCAGATATTTTTATGAGCTTGACAAGTATGCCGTTCGTATTTGCGATACCACAGAAAGTTGAGAATTAACCTTTAAAGTCAGACATGACACCTGTTTATTACACTTCATCAGACATGCGAACAAATAGAACGTGGAATATTATAGTGTGTAGTGTAGACATCTTTATACAGGGTGGAACAGATCGAGGGACTTTTAAGCAAACAGGGAATTGTTCAGACTAAGTAACTTCATTTTTCACCAATGAACTATGTAAATATTTCCATCCATTCTTGAGATACAGTTTGTTAAACATTAGTCTAAAAATCTGCACATACAAAAGCATCTTTTGTATATCGCTTAAGTTAAAGACAGGTGTCAATTTAAAATGTTAATAAAACCTTTGATTAGTAGGGTTGTCACTGATATTAAAATATTTTAGGCCGGCAACGCACTTGTGACTCCTCTGGTGTTGCAGGTGTCTATGGGCGATGGTAATCGCTTTCCATCAGGCGATTCGTTTGCTCGTTTGCCCCCTATAACATAAAAATAAAATAAAAAAATTATGACTTTTTTTTTACTTTAAATCCAGCGTTAGGTACTATTATAATAGGTCGGTTGTAGATCACTCAGATGACACTATTCTGTGTTTCCCACCTCCTCTCAGGTAGCTCCTTTTTCAATTTTTCTTCAAGCTTTGATCTTTGTATTAAAGGCTTAAAACCTAATCTAACCTCATGGGTTCTTTAAAACGATGTTTATTATATTCTGAAAATATTACGGGTTTCAGGAAAAAAATACTTACAAGAGATGGGAAACCATGTTTCGGAGTTGAGAGGATACCCTAGGAGGAGGTAGGATACCCTATGACAGACGCATACTAGTGTTAAATTAAGTGAACGTGAGAAACTTCATCCTGTACTCGATTGAAGTTATTCTATGTTGATTTTTACTTTTTGAACTCCTAGAGACTGTATACATCTCTAAGGAACAGCTTAGTGTAGTATGACACTCAGAGACTTTATACATCTCTGAGGAAATTAATTATTTTAAAATATTTTATTGCATGTTAAGACGCCTAGAGACCATATACATCTCTAAGAAATTTAGGTTTAATAATTATTTTCTATTGTAAATTATTCACGTTGACGCCTAGAGACCTTATACATCTCTGTGGAATTAAATTAATTAAGTAATTATATTTTATTGCATGTTGTGATACCCAGAGACTTTATACATCTCTGGGTATATTTAATATTTTAAATTTATCGTTAAAATTTTATTTGAATGTTCCTATACTTAACATTGATTTGGAATATCTATACATCTCCTTTACGTGTACCAGTGTAATTAGTTATAACACAAATGTATCATGTAATTGTTTCAAGTATTATTTACGAAAAAATGACTTACTGTTGAGTTTCTTTCGGCTTTCTTCTCAACAGCGGTCTCCTCTTGCGAAATGCCGGTAGATTCACAATCTGACTTGTAAAAGTGCCCCTGTGGCCTACTTACTAAATAAATTATTTCATTTCAGACGTCAACGGTAGCATTCTTTACATGGTTCCGTCGAGTCTTGTATAAAAAAGGCGATTTAAAAAAAGCTTTGTACGATGCTATGCTTCGAATTTAAATTACATTTGCTTAGTATCGTATTATTTAATTATTCTTCTTGTTTATAAACATTATATAGTAGGTATACTAAATAACATTGAAAAGCAAATTTCATTGTAACTACCTACTAATTAAAAATATATATAAATTAGAAATTACCATAAATAGATACATATTAGATAAAATACCGTTGTCATATGAAATCAAGATAGCAGACATAAAAATCTTTTATTAAATCTGTTTTTGTAGTTTGCGACTTTGTAAGCAAATCAGTGGTATTTCTATTAATATTTATAAATGAATGCTAATTAACTTAGTAATATAAATACGGAATATAAATTTTCTGTTTAAAACTGTATCGTATTGCGGTATCAAATATCTCAATCTTAACTTTCATTAAAACAAATCACATCTGTCTCTATGATTTTGAATTACAAAAGAAAACTATTTGTACAAATTGTCACTATTTTGTACTTATAGAGTTAGTTTAATAGAACAGCCTTGTTTTTTAATCCCCGACGAAAAAATGGTGTTACTGTGTATTTGTGTGTATGTCTATGGCATCGTAGTTCTCGAACGGATGGACGAATTTGAGTATGTTTTTTTCAAGATGGTTAAGAACCAATTTGGTGGAAATAGGACCAGTAGTTTCCAAAATATTCAGCTTTAATTGAAATAAGTGACCACATCTCAGCCAATATTGAAGCTAAAAATTCCAATTTTTTTAGTAATGTTCAGAATTTTAAGCACTTTCTATATCTCATTGAGAATGAGGGTCTTGTCATGATTAACTACTTGTGTTGGGGGTGTTTTAATTTTTAATTTAGGTTACTTATGACTCGAAGTGGTACTCTGAACATCAATTACTGGGAGGTTCTAGGTGTTTGTGAGTCTGAATAGTTTGAAATATATCTATATAAGTACATGGATATAAATGAGCAGCGTTATTTATTTTAGTTAAGTTTAGAGAGATAAGATGATTTTATGCAATTAAGGATTACGATACTACTAATAATATTACAATATAATAGGTTAGTTTATTTTATAAATATGAAAGTTTGTGAGTGCGTTTGCATGTTTGTTATTTCTTTATGCTCAAAAGGCTGGACCAATTTCGATTTTTGATAAAATTTGGCACAGCCTGAGTTTGGGTGACAGCTATCAGCCAAACACGGGCTAGTTTTCATCCCGAAAAAAGTAGTGTTCCTCATATTTATGTAGAAAATATTACTGTCAAACAAATACAGAGACTACTAATTAGTTAATCACCAAGCTAACAGCGCCGCGTTTGCCGCGGCGGTGTACGGGCAGCCGTCCCTGATGAAGGGCTCCATACGAGTTCGAAACATGTCGGGCCGTTCCTGACAATTTCACGTGAGTGTAAACCGCTTAATACAATAACCAAGCTAACATGCAAAAATCTGATATTTGCTAATGAATGTCATCTCATATTATTAACAGCGTGTCTTTTATAGCTAGAGACATTTAAGATCATAAAAAATACACTTTTGTCTATGATTTGCACACGTCAATTAATAGAACACCGTTATTACCACACTGGCTGTTTAAAAAAAGATTCTCTTTTCAATTTCGAACGTTTCTGTTCCAAAATTTAAACAACAGTCATAAAAAAAATTAAAAAGAAAGAAAGTTCACATCGTTAATACAGCTTGTTTATTAATATTATTCTTTATTGTATTGCAATAAAGGTTATAATGTAAAACGAGAGCTCATTTCAAAATGTAGTCTGTATATGTCAATATTTTTTATGACACAGCTAAATTTCGTGCGAACGTTAACAGCTATTTCTCGGTATACATAATTTGTCACTTTGGGATTTGTTTTAGTTCCCAGTGTAATTTATTGTTACAAATATTTGATTTACGATCGTTATTTTAAGGTAGCCATTAGGTATCGCATTTGAATTAATTTATGCATTTGAAACAGTGGACCATAATGAATGCGAGATCGGAAGGCTCTTTAGTGGTGTTGTGCTTTATGATTTGTTTTTTTCTTCTTATTAGAATGCGGGAAACAGGTTCAATATCGACCTGATAATGTATTTTTTGATGTATCTGTTAAGTTGAATTTTTGTAAAAGTAAAAAAGATGCTGTGATTGAAAACCAAAATACAATTTGTTACAGTTGCCGGCAAACTTTTAGAACTTAAATGGCGGATCTGCGCATGTACAATGTACGTAAATCGGCTACTGCGCAGTCAAGGTCATGCTCTATAAGTTTGCCGGCACCCGTAAAGGGAAATAAACCAACTGTTTAACTTTTATAAATGAGAAAAAATAACGTGTGTGTTACACAATTGTATTATGATTCTTTCAATTTCATATTGAAAGAATCATATTGAATATCTCCAAATCAAACCAGTCTATTCACGCTAAGTTTGCATTAATTTGGCAACCCGGTCTTAATATCCAGACATTTTTTTACGTGGTGTGGTTGCAAGTAAGCTTATAGTGGATAAACCCAATCAATTTCTCCAATTCTAATTTACCTAAACAAAAAATATGTCATATTTTCTGGAGATAGATTTTCTGCATTCTTAAATCTGCGAAATTGTATATAGCGCTAAACGTCAATTAAATAAGAAATAAGGTTATAAAATGATCTATGGTGGACTCGTTTTTCTCAAGTTAATCGAGTCGTGATTACAATCGGTATTAGATTACGATTACAATTGGTCGTTTCCGTTCGCGGAGGTTCTCACGGCGCTGTCACATCTGTCGTTTTTGTTGTGCTATTATTTTAGTTGTGCTATTATTTAGCAAAACCTGTATCAATATTCTAGAAAAATTGTTTATGGTCAGGTAAGCTTAGGGAAATACAAGGGGGAGAGGGGCACTTTGTAATGTTTTTTTTACTCATCTACGGTGTAGCAAAAATGAGAGTTATACGTAAATTTCATAGACAATTTCTTTTCTCAAAATCATACATTATCAGAAATTTTGAAAATGTCAACCTATTGATTAAGGTTAAGTTAGGTTTGTGTTCTAAGATTCCATAAAAAATACTTTCGATGAAACGAAAATTATATGAAATGAAATTTCGATGAAACATTTGTCTATGAAACAAGGGTAATCTAAATTTGACGTTATATTTATTTAAATCTAGAATGTTGTTGGTTGCATCAAGCACCAGTTAATAATTTCAAGTTCTTAGCAATCACATTAATGATCTAACCAACTCGAAAACAAAACATCACATAACCGTCAATATCTCACTTACAAAGTCTCATTTACGATTACCATAACCGGTATTACCATCTCGTTGGCCGGCTGAGACCTAATAAACCTAGTATAATCACCGAAAACCGTTGGTAAAATGATCTCACTCACTTATATCCAATCTCGGTAATGAGCTGTACGTAGAATGGAAACGGCGGTATGAGCGAATGAATTCTCTAACGCCGTGGACACATGCGTGTATGTCGTCTATACTATTGTAAAATTGTATACTAATATTATAAAGGCGAAAGTTTGTGAGTATGTTTATTCTTACTTCTATTATATTTAAATACAACAGTTTAAACGGATTATATCGCGTCTATTAATTATTTAAGCCTCCCTGACGTTTCGGTAGCTTTACAGATACCGTTGTCAAAAGTTGGTTGTATTATATTGTTACTTCTCACGCTCTAACGGCGGGACCAACTTTGATAAATGGTATAAAGGTAGCCGAAACCCTGGATTAGCACATATGCTACTTTTTATCCCGAAAAATGTAGTGTTCCCGTGTGATGAGGCGCAGCTAGTACTGTTTCATATTCAAATATAGTATTTTTGGCCTGATCACAACTAAGCGGCTGGACGGATTTTAACAAACTTTATCTGGGGTAAAACTGGGGGCCTATGATGGTTGCGTTTATCACGCGATAAATAAGTGACAAAACATGTGTCAAACTATCGGTCTTAAACTCTATTTATCAACAGTAAAAATTACATGATCATTGCAATTGTGCGCTGCGTGTGCGCACAATTGTAATGCATGCGCGTGGGCACGAGCCTTAACGCTCTGATGAACAAGGAACTGGAGGCAAATTGCTAGCATTTACAATGATAAGCCGCGGTAGCCATCTGCTGGCAATTTCGAGCGTTGCCATGTTTTCAAATTGTTTTTCTAGTTGATATGGAAATTGTGCATACGGTACTTTGTGTCATTGGTTAAGAATGCGAATATTTATTTTTTAAAAGTGGTTACCTTTAAACTACCCAACTATAGTCCAGTCCACACAACTATGGTCCAATTTAATTCGAAAATTACTCGTTAATATATGACAATTATAAAGAATAAACTCAAAACTTAAGGGGCTCCCCGCTCTCAATGACCTTCGATCTGTTGCGATAGATTTTCCCATATTATAAATAGCTAATCATAATAACATAGTTTTTCCACAACAAAATACCGTATCAAGTACCTTTCACATGTCACTGACTTTGAGATACAGGCCGTCAAAGTTTATGATTTTTTCGGGGAAAAAGTTGTGGAAACGGTTTTTTGCGTTTTTCTCGAAAAGTATTGAGAAAAATAGAAAAAGCTTCACAACAAATTTTGTGGAATATGGTTTAGAACAATAAAATGTAAGATATTTTCTACATATACACCGGGGATAAAAGTAGAAACGAGATTAGTGTATTTTTGGTCCTTCACCGAATATTTTTTTATAAAATACACAGTCGTTAAATCAAAATTCGGGTCACTACAAAGTGTTAAGCATAGACCATACTACAATATATATTAAATAGGACATTATAACTCTATAATCCACAAACTAGATACGATGTAAAAATCATCGAATTGGCTGATTTCTGTAGGGAGCCCCTTAAATAAAAACGTATAAAATCACTGATAGAATATGGATTTTGATAAAAATAAACGAGTTTTGCTTTGGACCATAGTTGGATGATTGGACTATAGTTGGGTAGTTTTACGGTATACATAAACGAACATATCTCTTCACTTTCGGTCTATTAATTTAATATCAGTAGTACAAAGCTCATTTGCTCAAAGGTTAACTGGAAGAGATCCCTTAAAGGGATAAGTTCGCCTTTGTACATGCTTATTTTTTTGTAATGTGTTTTTTCTTGTTTTTATGTACAATAAAGTGTTTACATACATACATACATACAAAGTACCAAAGTTAATCGCACTAATAATATTATAAAGGCGAAAGTTTGTGATATGTTTGTTACTTCGTCACGCTCAAACGGCTGGACCAATTTTTATACATTTTGCTGTGAAGGTAGCTGACACCCTGGATTAATACATAGGCTACTTTTGATCCCGAAAAAATGTAGTGTTCCCGTGGGACGAGCGGGTAAAATTGCGCACAGGTGAGGTTCCTAGACGGTAATTCGAGTGAAATTTGCGATAACGCCAAAGAATAAGTGATGTCTCAAGTATATCTATCAAAGGTTGTCTGGAAGAGATCGCTCTTTAGCGATAAGACCGACTATTGTCTACCATTTATAATTTAAGGTTTCGATTGTAATATTTTTCTTGTTGGTGTGCAATAAAGAATTGTTGTATTGTATTGTATCTCAGGTATATCGCCTTTAACTGTCAGTAAAAAGCATTGTTTTTGATTCAAACGGCTTTAAGTCACATTTAATGGTCAAGTTATAGTTATAGCTTGATATCTATGGCGTTGCATATAAATGAGGCGCAAACTTAGCATGACCGTGTTGGATGGAGATTTCTACGAGATATCAAAGATACCATAGAGATACATACGAGTATATGAAATTACGGCGTAGCACACCACATTATAAATAGACGAAATCTTGGATTGGAACTTGGAAGTAAAAACGACAAAAAAGAGAATCATGTAAATGAAACATTATCTGGAGCATGTAAATACCGTTTCGATAAATATTACGGCCGTAAAAAAACCTTAAGAAAACATTTCCCACAGTAAACGCAATAAAATCGAAAATAAAGTGTTAAAAGATATCTTCAAGTAATTTTATATGTTCGGGTGTGACTTCTAAGTGCAGCCGAAATTTTACGATCTATTTTACATTAGCGAGAGATTCTCGCTTCCTAAACCTCTTATTTGACGAAATCGCTTGATAGAAACGTAGATTCTATTCCATTCAAAACAAGGATGATTTCGTAATCAAATTCTAAAGCCAGAGACGATTGTAAGAAAGTGAACAGACGAATTAGGCTGATAGTTTATCGGACAATTTATTCGGTTTAATACTTTTATATAACAGCGTTATAGAATTTTTGGCTTTTTATAGATATGATAACTGTTGCGGAATAACATTATTGAGATTTTTATTATTATATTTTAATCAGTGGTCATTTGCCGCGTGCCGGGTTGAACCACCGTTCCGCTGTGTTAAAGCCTAATTCGACTGACATTGTAAGGGATATATCACAATAGATGATATTGACAGTTTATCATTTAGATGTTACTCATCGCTAAAATGATGATAATATATTATTTGAGGGACACGAGAGACAGGACAGAGTCATTAGAAACGTCTAAATCAGTCCTTATAGTATTTAATGACAAAAAATAATATACTTATTTATTTCTAGTATACTTTTGAGTAATTTTAGATAGAACTACAAACTGTATAATTATTTATGTGACAGTTTTAGACAATGGTGTCTAAACAATATTCTTGACAAGAAGCAGAATGCAATTATTTTTATTTCACTTCAATATCGAGAGTAAGGTATCATAATTTATTTCTGACCAGATTCAACAGCTGCCTCTAAATGACACTTACTATTTTCCTACCTACTTACCTACCTACCTTATTTATTATCTACGTAACCACATTATAAATTGAGCATTTACGTCACCTTACCAACAAAACTCACTCATTATTTAAAGTGCGAATGTACTTCTACCATTAAAACAACACTTACCATCCACCACATAAAGGAGCTTTAGTTATAAACTAAAATTTTACATCACAACTTGCTCATCTACCGTTTTACGAAGATCTCCCAAAACTTGACTCATAGTGGTTATGAGAGGTCAAGCTATGTTGGACTTAAGAACTTAATGGTATGAACCAGGTAACAAATCTGACTTAAGCTATGACCGGCTACTGTAAGTTAGCTGAGAGAGGTCGATGTGTACTGGTTATTTGATTTATCAACCTGCTAGTTTCCTACCGTATGGCTTATGAGTTTCGTGAGGCTACCTGTAATACATTGTGTGTTTTATGTCTTAGTACATTTTTCAAAAACTCTTGACAAGAAAAAGGCTCTTTGTCATTTGACTACGGCGCGAGAAAAGCAACCTTTAGACCCGCTATTATATCACACCCGATAATTTCATTCGCGCGAAAGAATAAGTCATAAACCTACTTAAAACTTCTCCGTAGTATGTTTGTAAGTATCTTAAAACAATTCAAAAACGCCCGGCAATCCGTGTACCAAAAATCATTGAAATCGGGCCAGCCGTGGTGAAAGGACAACAACACAAACATACATACATACAAAAAAAATGCCTATTTTACATTTTTTTAAGACGAGCTTCTATAATCTTTTTAAAACTTTCGTGAGACATAGTTATTGTATGAAATGGTTTACACTTACGTCAAATTGTCAGGAATTTGACAAAATTCAATATATTTTTGTAATAGTGTCGAATGATGATGTTATAGTATTAGAAAATAAAATAAGGAGTGTCTTCACAAAAGGGCCTATTTCTCTATGACGCTCATACAAAAATAAGTCCTTCTCAAGAAACACTCTTCAAATGTCCTATTCCACAACAAGCTTAACCTCAAAACGCCCCCGTCACCAAAGCATACTTAAACCCATATCAATGCGCAGACCGAATAAAAAATATATTCAAATTGTCAAGCAAGGAGTGCCCCAACCTTTGAATGTCTCTATCACAATCCATTGTTGAAAACCATTTGTAAGCCAATCCCAACTATTACTCGAACACGAAACTACATAAGTTTGGTTCTTTATCGATTTCTTGAATCCAATAAGGTACGATAAAGCGCGCCTTTCGACAATTTGCCACCTTGTGAGTTTTTATTTATTGACGGTTTGACGTTTCGTGTGGCAGATTTTAGCCATATTCATATCTTATACAAATTACGTTTAGAAAACGTATTTATATACCTACGTATACCGAATTCTATTTTTCATATAAGCGGCAAATTTCCTAGTTGCTCAAAGATTAACATGAATAGCATAAACATACGATTTTTTATATACTGCAACAATGGAAACCATAATCCGTAATTTCTTTATATGGATATTTCTTTTACCTTAAGTTATGGCACTCCAGGTCTAGGCAGGCTCAGTTCTTAAAAGACCATACTAGTGTTAACCGTAATATGCATTGTATAGTGACTTGTTTGTTGCCTAAAAAAAAAAAAAAAACATTTCAAATTTTAACCCCTTTAATATCCCCAAAAAACTGGTCGATATGACCCAAGTTTCGACCAGCGAAAGCCGGATGCGGATTAGAGTGGGCAATGAGCTGACAGCAGAATTCACAGTGAGTACTGGACTGAAACAAGACGATGCTCTGTCCCCTATGCTCTTCAATTTAGTTCTGGAATTTGTTGTCCGGAAATTACTGACACTGAATTCCGGAATAGAGCTGAATGGAAGACATAGGGTGATAACCTAGACGACTTAGGGAAAACCGTGAAGAAGTGGCAGTATCGATCGGAATTTCGGAGAAAGAAGCAGCAAAGTTAGGTCTTAGGATTAACCATGGGAAGTTGGAATACCTCCACATGAAGCGCTACCGGAACAGTCGTGCTAAATGAGAGGACCTACTAGTTGGAAGCTCTTACAAGGGTGTGGACAAATTTAAATACCTCGGGTGCACTGTCACGGATACGCATACAAGAGTGGACGAAGTCAACATCCGCATCCAGAGCACCTTGCGATGCAGCGCTTCTCTCACAAGGTCTTGGCGTCCAAGCTTCTCAGCAGATCTACTAAGCTTCGGATATATAAGACCATTATCCGTCCCATTCTAATGTATGGGTGCGAAGCTTGGACTTAAGGAGGAGCATATCCTTTTAGTAGCGGAGCGCAAGGTGTTCAGAAAAATCCTGGGACCGGTCAAAACGGACGATTCGGATTCGGCAGGTGAAGAGAGCATACCTTGGGCGACAGACAAGGCGTCGTCAGGTCGGTCGGCCAAAGTGCCGCTGGATATATCTGGTAGAGAAGGATCTGCGTGAGTTCGGAGCCACAAACTGGTGAGAGATTGCTTAGGATCGGGTAAAGTGGCGAGCTCTTGTGTCGGAGGCCAAGACTCATTTTGGATCGCTGAGCCAGCGCAGTTAGTTAAATTTTAACCTTTTTTTAAATTACTGACTGAGGTTACAATATATAAAAAAAATGACATGTCGACTTGAGAACGTCATATTTAATATTGAAAAGTAACGTACCAATCAAAAATAATCCATCAAGATGACTCACAGTTAACTAAAAACTTGTCTTCTTACACCCAAAACAGATAGCTGCATAATTTGAACACAATCTTTCGTCTCTAGAACACATTGTCCATAAAATTACCATAAGTCCGTTGTTATTATGATTAACACTTTTGAGCAACAGTCTTATATTTTCATAATTGTCACATTATACCATGATGGATGGTTTGAATCTGTGATTTCGCGAAAATTGAATATTGTCGCGATATTTTTTTACAAAATTCTGTCAGATTATCTGGTATAAATATTAAACTATTACTACCTATAGATATTTTGAGTTTATCTGGTAAGTTTCTCGATTTATGGGTGTTACTAATGGAGCGAGCTATGCTCGGAGATTCCTTGGAATCAATTCCGAAATGATGAGATTAGCAAGAGAACTAAGGTTGTAGATAGCTCAGACAGCCGCCAAACTTAAGTGGCACTGGGCACATTGCTCGTAGAACCAATGGCCGTTGGGGCAGAAAAGTTCTTGAGTGGCGACCGCGGACCGGAAAACGCGGCGAGGGAAGACCGCCAACAAGGTGGACCAACGTCCCCGAGGGGGCTCTCCGCATTTGTGGGGATACTAAAAAAAAAAACTACAGACACTTATAAATCGACAAACATACGAAATTATCTGAGACATCTATAATATTAGTTTAATACTTTTAAATTTATCAAAAACAATACTTCTTTAACATTATAATGTAGAGTGGTTACAAAATAAAACTCAAGCTGCACTGTGACACCTTTTAAACATTAATCTTAACTTTAACAACGAAAACGAATTGTTAATGTTAAAATGACTACATCTTTAACATTTTTCCGATGACACTCGAGAAAGACGAATGTGGCAGGTCAGAGTATCGATTCCTACTCGTATCGACAAGGAAGATCTATGTTCAAAGCCATTTAATTGATAACCAAACATTTAAATTAACTGTGTCTTCAAATAAATTATCAATGTAAAAATAATTTTATTGAAATTTAACCTTACTGTAATACTATTTGTTGGTATGAACGCCGCTTAATTCTACTTTTCTGCCGTTCTACGTCAAAAGATCGTATCTTTGAGTGGGTTTCATAGTAAGATACGGCTTTTAACCGTCACGGCAGTTTTATTGGTGAAACTTACATTTTTGAAGGGATTATATTTTACGAGCAACAAATAGCTGCTAAAGTAACTATTTTGACAGAGTTGTAAACTCACAATGTCGTGAAACTTGAGTAGTTATAGTAAACGTTAGCTGGGTTCGACAGAGAAAAGTATGTAGTTATTTTATTGTCATGTTTTAGTCAAACACAATGAATGTGTGAGCCGTTCTATAACGCGAAGTCTGGCTTTGTATAAGGTGCTAACTGGCCCTCCCATCAAAACCTACCCGGCTCCACACTATCCCGAAGTTGGCTGAAGTATGAGTTTCCGCAGCGAAGTGCCTCGCCACACTATCATATTCGCCCAACTTCGGTCAACTTCGCGAATAGTGTGGTGCCGCTATAAGTGATACGGAAATCTGTTCTTAAGAACAATGGCGTCCATTACTGCACTATTTTATTTATATCATATAATTTCATAACTATATAACGCGGTAAAATCGCTATAATAGTGGGTGAGCCGGAACTGTTCGCTCCCGAGCTCACCCACACAGAGACAATGTGCATGTACATCTACTCACACAAACATGGCTCACCCGCGCTCGTGAGATAAAAGTACTGTACATTACTGCAGACGCCGGGAAATAAGGGCTTGCCGGCTGAGTAGGTACAGTCTAGTGATACGAAGTCGGCAAGCCCTTTTCACGGATAAGGCATGTATAGTGCTTTTCCCCAACAATGGAATGAAATAAAAAATACACCACTGAAAAAAACATAATTCAGCTGTTCAGCTAGTTCATGAACACAGACGCCATGTTTAAAAAGAAGTATATTTAATTTTCACTCCAATCCCTCTATATTTTTTTTCTTAATAAGTCGACCACGTGTGTAGTGTTCAAATATTAGGGCCATTATACACAACCTGATAATAAGAATCTTAATTTCTATTAAATAAAATAACGGCAGAGGATTTTTAATATTGTCTATGGTCTCTGGTGACTTACGTATAGACAGTATTTTATTCATCAACACATTGAATCATACAGATTTGTATTCTTAATATTAGTTCGTGTGTACTAGGCATTGGTCCGATGGCTGAATGGGTAGCCACTAGAAAAAATATATATCACATGTTTACATTAAAATTAAAAACAAATTACTTCCCGGCCTAGGCCTTCAATTTTGTATGAAATTCCTTTACAGTTCTCTCGAATTGTTCCGCCCGAAACTTGACACTTCGAAGCCTGTTTCAACGCACGTTATGACGATATTTCATTGCATGCTTGAGAAAAGAATGTTACAATACGACAAGCGATTACTAACAGAATTTTAACCGGGTTCAATTCGTGGGTTACGTATTAGACTCATAAAAAATGCAGTTTCTTTAAATCTAAAATGAACGCCATGGTTCCTAAGAGCAAATTTCCTCGTCTCTTATAAATTTCACTTTCTGCCTACTGACCCATCTGGATATCACCTGTATAGTTCATACCTGATATACAAAGTATGGTCTAAATGATAAATACATAGTAAAACTACATATAAGTAGGTAAGTTATGTATGAAATGGGACAGACAGTATGTCTCAAGCCAAGCGAGAATTGCTGCCATGCTTCGGTAAAAAGCCGTATCTAATTATGAAACCCGTACAAAGATACGACCTTTTAACGTACTCAGACGGCAGATTTGTCATGATGTCATTTATTAGAATTCAAGTTGTTCCTACTAATTTACATGTTTTTCTCAACGCACCTTGTATAATGTGATGTATCGATAATCTAACGGTTTTTTCTTTATGATCGAAAGTTCATACATTTGAATATTGCTATGGGAACGTAATTCGTTTTTTTGTGAAGTTTAGTTGAATATTCAAATCAACTTGCATTTATTACAGAAGCATTTAAAACTACGCATCGGAATGTAAGATTAAGGCTTTGTATGACAAATTGCTTGAGGTTTTAATGACATTTGGGCCCATTTGTTTCTATTCTGAATTATTTAGCGGATATAAACATTCTTAAGATCGATATTAATGAAAGCGATCATGCAGCGAATTTGCTGCTACTGACATTGTATAGAAAACACGCTCGTAACTCGCAAGTGTGATAAGGCCCATAGGTGATTTGCAGGCGAATTGAATGCGAGGCGATCGCTCAACAAACTTACCGCATACGCGCAGCGGTTTCGCCACGAGCGCGCAACGATTCCGTTGCGACCGAGCAGCGAGTTCGCCGCGTTGACGCCATATTGAACACCCAGCGAACTCTGTCAACTCGCCCGCAAATCGCATATAGAAGTGCTAGGGCTCAAAAGTACACAGTATAATTATAACAGTAGCTATACTTTATGATGTAAAAGTGCCCGTTTGCAGAATAAAGATTTGACTTATAATATTTTTTTTTAATTTTGTGATGTGTGTGTGCAAATTGGTCTTTAATTTTGAGCCCTTTCTTACTCGAATCATAAAACAAAAAACACCTAAAACCCAGGTTCAAAAATCAATATAATTCGTAATCTTAGTCTTAGTAAGCATAAAAACTTTTAGCACTGAATTTTTATATGTCTGATACTCGGAACCTAAAAAACTCGATCCGACGACAAAAAATCTCGTTCGTCAGTCAAGCCCCGATTTCATTGTTAATTCGAAAACAGTGTCAAGCTCTCTAATCCTTATAGCTTCCGCTGCTATCTTCAATTGTTGCTAATCACGTAACGGACCGACACCTGTCCGGTTAGTGTTAATATCTCTATAATTACGGCTTTAAGGCGCTGTCAGTCTAACCAAGTAGAACGGCGGTTTAACAGAATACTGTCATTGATTTCTATGGTATGGTAATATGGCAGGACAGACTTGCGCACGCAATCTGCGTTAAATGACGTACGGATTTACATACGCTAGCGTCTTCTTTCTGGATTTGCTTTGTTTTCGGGAAAAAGTGGCGTACGAGCGTAGTCGTCAGTTGGTAGTTGTACCATAGAAACAACGAATAAAGGATGAGAGGTGTAAATCATTGTATAAGATTTCTTTTGGTTTCCGCTTTTGATTTTTGCACAAGGCGCCGGAAATTTGAATTATAGGTATTAGATATTTTTTAGTTATATGTGATGAGATTGGTCTTAGGGCATGCACGGCCAATTGACTTGTGCACTACTATGAGTGGCTCTGATCGCATAAACTAAAGCGGAAGGTAGTCTTATTCAAAGTAATCTTATTAAAGAGGTGAATATATGGAATATAGTAAGGTATGAAGAGTAAGTCACTACTACTTAATTTTATACTCCAAAATGATATTTTTAAGAAAAATATGCTATAAAACGGTGATGTAAACAGCCAATGCCTTAACTCGTTATACTGTAGGTGGCAGTCCTAATAGCTAGTAATTTATTGTTAGTTTCGGGGTAATAATTACAGATAATATTATTGACACAGTTTTAAGATTGTTTTATGTTACGATGCTGAGAAAAATTACGGGTTTTGAGGGAGAAACGTTGATGATAGCTATGTTCTGACCATTATAATAATTGCGAAGTATTATATGAAAGTGAACATTACCTGTCTTAATTTATTGTGCTATTAAGCTATGAATGACGTCAGTTTTATGTTAGGAACTACAGATTTGGCTAGAGGCTTAGTATAGTGAGCTCAGTAGTAATAAATGTACGCGTTGTAATCCGTTTAAATTGTTTTATTTAATTGAAACTTCGTGCGTTTTCTTATTCTTCTTCTGTTCATATTGCTGTTGTTGTCTATTCTAGACTTGTTTAGTTTTCGACATTAAAAGACTTTTTTTATTTTTATAAACTAGGTATGTTTTTAATGAAAGGACAGCTTGTTTTTGTGTATGCGTTTGTTTGTCAAAACCAACATTAACGTATAATTTTAAATTTCGTCTTTATCTTTTTTTTAATCATCTTATTTTGCTGTTGTTGTCTATTCTAGACCTGTTTATTTTTCGACATTAAGAGACGCTAGAAAAATACATTATTTAGTGTGTTTGTTTGTTTCGTTTTTTTTCTCAATATCAACATTAAGCCTGCAATTAGACTTGGTTGGTAGCAACGAAATAAAAGGTTATAAGTAAAGTTTTAAAGCGTACTATACAAAAAAATACCGTATCTACAATACAATCCGTTCATACATACATCCTCCATACAAGCCTCAGACACTCCCAGTAACTGACAGACACCGGATTAGAGGGATTAGTATCAATCAAGCCACAAATTGGTTGCAACACTAAAGACACAAAAAAACTGTCATGCTTTCTTTTAAATAGTTAATTGGCACTTTATGAATGGAAGTGTTTTTTTACGCGCCAGCGTTCGGTAGGTTTGGAAAGTAATTGGTAGGTTCGATTGTACCGTTGTATTATGAGTACCTTTAAAGTTTCGGTATTGACATGCTTGGAGTTTTCTAGTTTAGAAGTATTTAAAAATTGTGTGATTGAAAGCTTCACAGCAGACTGTTTAATACTTTCAAACAGCACGCCGAGAGCCGTAAAGACGGTTACCTATCTGAAACACTAAAAACGTTTATCCGAATTTCGACTCGACAAAAACTATTCGAAAAATATCATTTTAACTTTTTTTCATTAGTCCGAAAATTCAATTCGATATTTTACGATTGGGCATTAATTGTTTAGGTTTTTATTCACTCGACTAATGACAGGTTTCCCTAAATCTCATTTGTCCGTAATATCAGTTTTCCGATGTAACGTTTCGGTTTATTAATTATTCGACTTTTTTTGTATGACTTTGGTTTCATCCGTCTGATGTAACGATTCGGTTTATTAACTACTCGACTGTTCTCAAGTGGACTGGTGGTTCTGTTGTGGTCACAGTTCTAACCTAACCTAACCCAGCCAGGTCGGCTTTGGAGCTTTGCCGGCTGCTGCCACGGCACGCTAGCTTCGCTTGCACGGCTCGTGCGCTGTTGTGGTCACGGTTCTAACCTAACCTAACCCAGCCAGGTCGGTTTTGGAGCTTTGCCGGCTGCTGCCGCGGCACGCTAGCTTCGCTCGATCGGCTCACGCGCTGTTGTGGTCACTGTTCTAACCTAACCTAACCCAGCCAGGTCGGTTTTGGAGCTTTGCCGGCTGCTGCCGCGGCACGGCACGCTAGCTTCACATGCTCGGCTCGCGCGCTGTTGTGGTCACAGTTCTAACCTAACCTAACCCAGCCAGGTCGATTTTGGAGCTTTGCAGGCTGCTGCCGCGGCACGCTAGTTTCACTTGCTCGGCTCGCGCGCTGTTGTGGTCACAGTTCTAACCTAACCTAACCCAGCCAGGTCGGTTTTGGAGCTTTGCCGGCTGCTGCCGCGGCACGCTAGCTTCACTTGCTCGGCTCGCGCGCTGTTGTGGTCACAGTTCTAACCTAACCTAACCCAGCCAGGTCGATTTTGGAGCTTAGCCAGCTGCTGCCGCGGCACGCTAGGTTTACTCGCTCGGCTCGCGCGCTGTTGTGTTCACAGTTCTAACCAAACCTAACCCAGCCAGGTCGATTTTGGAGCTTTGCCGGCTGCTGCCGCGGCACGCTAGGTTTACTCGCTCGGCTGGCGCGCTGTTGTGGACGCAGTTCTTATGTAATGCAAAAAATGGGTATTAAAAGAAAGCCATCTCAATTCAGAGGGCAAGTGAATGGGGCGGGAAAAGTTAAAAGGTAAAATGAAAATTTGTTTAAATGTATGCAGTGCCAAAAGTATCATTGGGTAAAAAAATGGGCTACGAAAAAAAAACGTGACAACTCATAGGACAAGTGAATGTGACGGGAAAAGTTTTTCGGACAAACGATACTTCTACTAAATGTGAAATGGTGAAAAGAAAAATGTACGAATCGGTCGGTCATCGGACAAACGATAATAATTCGAATAGTTTTCGGACAAATGAAATTTGGTCAATGGTTTTTAGTGTTTGAGATAGGTAACCCGTAAAGACCTTTGTGATAGAGCACCATGTCTGTGGACGGTGAATTTTATTTTTCAAGACTGCCACTCCGTCTCCAGCCAAACATTACCTTTAAAGCCTTTGTGCCGTTATTGGCTAGGTTTTTCTTTGTATGAGTTTCGTCTGTGCCGCAGAATGCAATTTTCGAAATGGTCTCGTGTGCGTGAACGTGTTAGCCAAGCCATTTTTTTTACGAGACATATTTATACAAATCAACCTAATCCTAAACCTTACAAAACTCTTTTTTTGTAGGTATATTGGATATGGCGATATATCAAATACAAACATTCCAAGACCACCTCGTCCGTTATACAATCAAATTAACCTAACATTATTGCATAATATTTTTTTGTGTTATTTTATGAATAATGCTAACTATGTTCTTCTTAACAGAATATATTACCGAAAACAATCAAAGTTATGAGGTAACTTGAGTTACCTTAAGTACCAGTTGATAGCCCGATACTCGCTTAAAGCAGTTAAGATAGCCGTTGCAACTACAATAGTCATCAAACACCAAATAAACGATATTTATGTCCCTCCCAACCACATTTAGCAACGTTATACCCGTGTGACGTTGTCATGGCAACGAGTATGCCGCGCTACGATAAAAGGACGTATGTTACTATGAAATCTATATTAAGATACGACCTTTTGCCGAAGCTTGGCAGTATTCGCGCCGTGTTAAATGGGAGTTTAAATCAAATCTTAGTAAAATAATGGAGTCCGTAACACAATATAGGCGTGCCGTCTATTGGAGAAATCATAGAGTATAGAAGTACAGTAAATCGTACTTATTGACAAATCATTAAAATGTTTTATTTCTACTATTATAATACTACAGGATTTCATTGACAACTTGTTTATAAAAAAACTTTGGGACGATCTGAAACATCATGAAAATTCTACAGCTCCTAGGTTAAGGTCCATGTGAAATGAAAATTAAAAAAATTACTGATTTTCTATTTTATTTCTAATGACATTAGATTAAAATCTTATATTAATATAATTGCATAATTGACCAATTATTTCTTTTCGTTGGACTTGCAAGTGCGAACTAGATAAAATGTTATTTCTAATTGTAAATGAATTACCTACAGAACGTACTTTTATATAATTAATATTAAACCGTGAAGAAAATGATTTTATAACATGTGCGCATTATCAAATGATGGTCAAAGCGCGTCACGATATGAACTCGCCAATCTGAGCTATTGCTTGTTGCTCTACTGGTTCTACCTATACTATGCACCTTCATAGCTTTAGGGAGTATTCCAAGCTTATTGATATTTTACAATAAATAACAGTTATACAATAGGAACTCCACTATACAGCAATTTGGGCGTCACAAGTATAAATCTAATACCATATTTTCTAATTGAAACAATACAAATGGTGCTATAAATTTCGAGGCCTCGAAATTAATAGGAATCTGTGTTGGTGGCCCGAAAGATAGATGCCTTTGTTTTGATTAAATCGACGATTAGTTCAAATTACAAAGAGAAATCTAATATCAGTTAGTAATTAAATTACGTGTAACGGTGTCCTATAAATATGATTTTTTGTAATGAATTTGCATATTCTATTTAGTTTCTATAGCCAGTAATTGGCGGATGATTGTATGGTCGGTTTTGTAGAAAGTGACATCATGGAAGCGGTTTACAACATTTTTAATTAAACCTGCGCCTTTAGTACAACTATCATATGTGACTCTCCCGCGAGATATCTATCTATCTCTTTCTGTGCAGTACTGTGAGAGAGTGACGGCTATGTCGCGCGACAAGAGTGCTAGACGGGCTGGATTCTAGTGCTTAGGGTAATTGGTTAGATTTGAAAGGTTGAAAGGAATCTTTTATTTGCTGTTTCCTAGAATTTTCGGAAACTTTCCTTATTTTGTATGGGAAATGTTCTCGAGAAAGGTCTACCTACTGATGAACTCATGGTGCTTGTGTTTATCTAAAGTGTTAAGGTAGTAACTTCTATAGGAGCTTTTGAGTAGATATTTCATTTGCCTCATCGTTTGTGACAATTAAATAAATATCAGACAACCTCACACAAATCAACCTAGTCCTAAATAAAGCTCAAGAAATGTTTTAAAGAGCTCGGCAAAATGCTCCTTGAGTCTACTGGTGACCGAAGAGCTGGCAGCTTCCTCGCACCTTTTTTTCATATTATGACAAATATTATAACAGACCAGAACAAATCCACATCTCTAACCACCAAAATAAAACACAACTGTCAACATCCACTTTCACTCAAAAACCTCCATTATATCACAGATATCACCAATCGCAATTCCCCTGCTGTAAGCAGTAACGTTGATAATATGTATGATCAAAAGGGAAACATTTCTAAAATAATTAGCATTTTTCAACGGAAACGAAGCCTTAAGATTCCATTTCCACCTATGGTCCCACCGGAAGATCAGCGCTAGCTCTCGAGCTAGCATCTTGCTGAGGTGGGACCTTTTCGTGGCACGGCCAAAATGTTTTTTTTTTTAATTGTTATATCTATTGTGTTAATTATGTATTATGGTCACGTCATGAATAAATGTATTTCTTTCTTTCTTTTGTATTTTCATTAACATAATAATCTACTGTTTATTGTCATTTGTCATATTCGAATAATTTAGCTCAAGAAGGCTTGTGTATGGGTAGTAAGCGACTAAAGAGCATGGTTGTAAATGTGATATCAGTCGACAAACCACAAATATATTCTATGCAATTCATATTCAAATTGCATTTTGCAATGGGAAATGGATAATTTATAAATCGATACAGCCCACGTTTATGTCTGGACAACGTCCTCTCAGCTAATCCTGTTAAAAATTATAAATATCAACAAAAATGTAGTAAAATTATTAACAGGAAAAAGTAACTTCATCTCTTAGAGTGTAAGACTTAGACGATCTAGCTAAAATCTAGGTATGTTGGAATAGCATTTTGTCTTAATCTCGAAAAATATGCTGGAAGTACCTATTTCAGCCGATATATAAAACACAAAAATTTTAAAAAGTTATAAAGAATGGGGCCCAAAAAAATCTCACCTCAGGAATACGTTTAAAATGTTTTGGATCCATTGTGTAAAGAAATAGTGAGTGATTATTGAGGGATGAAATTTTTATGCCCTATTCTTTGGCTTTTTTGATATTTTAATTTATTTTTTGCCATCTATAAATGTTTTTAAATTACATGTAAGCGATTTAGTGAAAAGTGTAAGCTTATTTTGACTTGAATAAATGAAATGAAATGTACCGAACGTAGGGAAGCACTGCGCTATTAGTATATTCTATCGATACAAGCTCAGTCGATATAATAGGTACGTAACAACATGACTTGAGCAACAACACAAGAGTTTCTCTCTTAATAGCCGCCACCTATGCGGTTAATTGTAACTTATAGGTATACTTATTGGCGAAATTACACCTCAGCTCCATCGATAATGGACCAGAGATGACCAGCCGACATACTTGTATAACGGCAAACGTGCGATTTAATCGCGTTGGGGATTTCTAGTTTGTATATGAATTTACCGGAGTGAACTGCTTACCCTGCAACTTTTGCCTAAAATATGTGGGAAATCGTTAGGTATACTTGCGAAAATTAGGTCGATTAATTTTTTAAATATCTGTTATTAACTTTAACTGCAGTAATAAATGGAATTTTTGTAAATGTAATTTATATGAGTAACGTTACCTATTCCAAAAGTGAACATCTTTACAAATTAATGATTATAAAATAATGTATAAAATAATTCATTTTCTATTGGAATTTTTGAGTGATAGGACATAAGACACTCGCAGACCAATAAAATCTTTCTGGTTTACAATAATTACAAATAGTTCAACGCGCTCATAAATTTTCGCAACTACTAAAACCGTAAATTTATGAAACATGTAATATCACCGCCATTTTTATCTAATAAACCATTGAAACAAAGATCAAAGCTCAACCGGCGATCCAGTGGTACCGGGTTCGAATGTCGTTCTCTTCCACCAGGTAACTATTTAAAATTTGACTTTGAGCTTTGATCTTTGTATCAATGCTTTACTAAAAACCGTCCTTTCTCTTTTGAAGTAAAGGGTCTGTTCCTCCCAGGCGCGTGCCGAAGATTAAAACTAACTGTTTCTATACATTTGCGAAATAGCCGTTGGGAATTATTTATAAAATAACAGATTACAATATCGAAGATCCAGCGTAATAATAGTGCTTGAATGACAGGTCAGTAAACGCTGTCTGTAGGATGTATTTTAAAATTTATTGTTAGGCCATTCATTCATAAATTAAGAAATTCGTTCTCGTAGGTAGAGTAATCATCACTCTTGCATAATCAATGTTCGTTTTTAGGGTTCCGTACCCAAAGGATAAAAAACGGGACCCTATTACTAAGACTCCGCTGTCTATCTGTCTGTCGTCGGTCACCAGGCTGTATCTCGTGAACCGTGATACTTAGCTGGACAGTTAAAATCTTCACAGATGATGAATTGGTATTGCCGCTTTAACAACAACTAAAAACAGAATAAAATAAATATTTAAGTAGGGCTCCCATTCAACAAACGTGATCGGTTGCGTTAACTTTACACCTCATTTGTTAGCGGCGCCGTACATACCAACATACCAAGTGCAAACTTAACTTAACCCAGCCAGTTAAGGTGGGAAGTGTTTGTACGGAATCCTCGGTGCGCGAGTCTGACTCGCACTTGGCCAGTTTTTTTGTTCTGATACGACACTGCATTATTTGCAAAATGGAAGGGGGCTTATACCGGGTCTGCCGCGATGTTTTTCACTCACTTCGCTGCCTGACGTTTCGACTCGGCTTCACGCGTCTCAGACGTATTGGTAATAATATTTAAATACATAGAAAACATACATATGTCTAAGCTATCGTAAATCAAAACAACACCATCATCCCCCTAGCCTTTGTCACATATCTTTGCAGAGAATGAAATTAGGCACTAGTTTTTACGCAAGCGACTGCCATCTGACCTTCCAACCCAGAGGGGGAACTAGGCCTTATTGGGCTTAGGTGGTTTCCTCACGATGTTTTCCTTCACCGAAAAGCGAGTGGTAAATATCAAAAGACATTCCGTACATAAGTTCCAAAAAACTCATTGGTACGGGCCGGTTTCGAACCCGCGACCTCCGGATTGAAAGTCGCATGCCCTAACCACCAGGCTACCACCGCGCTCTGGTATATATAGCGGTTTTTTAGTTCAATGCTACTAGTTTTGTATATTTCATTAGGATTTCTTTTAGTTTAGGAGTCATTGGCTAGAGTAGCCATTCTTGTTTGGTAATCCTTAAGACTGCGCCGAGCGAAATGTGAAAAAATAGGCAGTTGCCGTTAAGTAGATAACGTCAACACTAGTTGTTTAATCCATTTCTAAACTATATATTTAGCACTTCGAAGAATGTGTTAACAACTTTTCCGTGGAAATGGATTTCACCCTTATGTTGTCGATATACAACTGATTCGTACGAAACGCTTTGCGTCTACTTTACTTATCGCTAAGGAATTACGGACAGCTAAGGAATGGAACTCTGTTCCTGCGCACCTGTTCCCTGAAAAATATAACTTGGATCTCTTCAAGTTGAGAGTGAATAGGCATTTTCTAGCCAAGCATGCTCCATCTTATTATTGTTACTTAACATCAGGCGCAATCGAAGTTAAGTGCATGGCTATTTTGAATAATAAAAAAAAACTTTATTAATTGTCAATTCAATCATGACTTTCTATATACTTCTTTTCGTCTTTGTATATACTTCTTTATCCTTGACTATAAAATTAAAATTGCGAATTAAATACATTATTGAGTATGAGTATGAATTGTATTTTAATGTTAATATCGGTCCCACAGCTCTCTGAAGTCCTACCGTCAGCGATCACTGCCTACCGTGCTATCAGAATTCCGATGCGTAGTGATTAGTTCAAGAAAATTAGATTCAAATGTATGGAAAATTTGGCAAAATTAAAGGACAACTTTTATCTATCAGGATATGTAGGTTATAGAGCCAAGTTTAATTTTATCTACTCTCCCCCCCTCTCAGGGGTGAGCGTCACCCCCCCTGCGACCTCGATGGTGTCCCGGAGCGCGGTATTTTCCACTTTAAAAGAAAACCGTGTACGATACATACAAAATGTATAGGAACGAAATAATCCTGAATAAATTTACTATAAACCTTTCATACATACAAAAGCGATATCACTTATAGAATCAGCGCAATCTGTTACCAAATACTAACGTTTTTAATTATTGAATTTTTTTTTCTGCTAAAAGGTTAGCTATCTCAAAAACTGCACACTTCTCGGCCAAAATATGTATCACAAAAGTAAAGAATGGAAAATGTTCTTTCTAAAAATGTATAATTTATTTCTGTTTCTCTTTCATTTACCGTTGCAATGCTATTTTTAAAATTTAAGTCATTTGACCATTATGCGAAATATAAATATTATATTCAGCTAATCTTATTGAATTAAAAGCTTATTGACAAATCCTTCCTTATATGCTCAAATTAATGATTTTAATACTTACAATAGTTAGCTGCTATATGAGCTACCATTTATGGAAAATGATTATTTTAAAGGAAATCAAGATATTTTTTGTCGTATTAATGTAAAAAAAAACGTAGAGCGATAAACCGGTCCTCTCCTTTAAAAAAATATGTGTGTTGCATTATTCATAATTACCTACAACTTTATAAATTAATATTTAGTACTAAATACTTTACCTATAATACTATACAATACGTACAATGTATGCTTATTTAATATACACATTATATGAATAATTTTAAATGAGTATCTATACACACGGTCGCGCTGACCGTTTAGAACACAGTAACCTTTCATCTTTTAATTTCCAATCAACTCTCTACAATGCCATTAGCATCGACATAATTTCGCCATCATTAGTAACTAATTGACTACACAACAATAGGTCAACTACTTTAATACACCTACACACTAGAAATCTACGCTCACAAAAAACAAAAGAAAGCCGTACCAGTCAGTCGAACAAAAAAAAATCGTTGTCACCAAAACCACGTAGAGATGTGACACCTGCTTAGAAAGTATACCTAGAATCAAAACGATGTATGTGCCAGGTAGTTTGTATGAAGATAAAGCCTTTTTGGTTTAGTGTAGTACAAGTGTCCAGAGGCTACAATGTGGAAACCCATGCATACCGAGAAGTCAATTGAATCATTCTAGCATTAATTATGTTGTATGTACGGTCGGAAAGTTAGGCTACCGTTCGAATTTGGAGGGATTGTATTGCGTTCTTTCAATGGAGTATGCTGCAGGGGGAGCGAAAAGTATGAAGGAGAAACGTATGATTACTAAAATGTTTTCTTTTAATAAATAAAAGATCACTGAAATCGATCTAAGCCCACAGTAAGCTCTTTTTTTTCTTTTAGTTGAGTTTGTAGAATTTGAGTGTATGCAAATAATTTGTTGTTTGTTTTACTCAATAGGTGTTATTATTATTACTTTGTATTTTTCCCTATTTTAGATTACTTAGGCTTAGAGTACAAAAGTTTTATCGTAATTCTGAAATAAACATTATGTCTCTGTTATGATTTGTAGTAAAAAAAAAATGAAGTCTTCAAAGTTTTCTATTACTTCTCTCCATTTGTCCTTAAGTGAGCTTTTCTACACGAGTAAGATAAGCGTTGCGGGCTCATGTTTACGAGATAAGCTCTTTATGACCATTCGGCCATCTTAGTTTTGTTCTTACTACACAGCGAGTTCGTTAACATAAAATTTGCAATATTTGGTGATTTCAACGGTTTTTCTAAGAACGTTTTTAGGCATCTTAAGAGGCCTTAAACCGTTTAAAAAATTTTTTTTTCATGTTATGACAACTGAAGTAATAATTTCGACCAACTTTTGAAAGTGAATAATACTTTTCCCCGAGTTCTATGTAGTAACATAGCTATTTCATGCTTTTATTGCGTGCAGTCGAAAATAAGTTTTAAATCTAATTTTCCGCGTAAATTTTGTCAATTTTGAGTAGTTTTTGAAACAAAAATTATCAATGAAAAAGTCAAACTGTAGGTTTCAAATATATATCAACAAATCCCAATAGCCCTTTTTAGGTAGTAAGATCAATAATACGTTAAGAAACATTGTTGATCATAGAGATTTAAAAGAAATAAGGCCTCTTAAAGCCTATTCCATTCGCCCGTCCACAAAAATGTTTTTTTTTGTCATCAGTACCTTATCTCATACTCGCCTTAACTGATTTTTAATTTAATTGTAATACCTGATTTTGCTCAACGAAGCAGCAACAGTCGCTTCAACGGACAGATGTCAATCTGTACCCATAGTTTTTATTTATCGCCCTCTCAGAAACATAACGTCATAAGTGTCCTTACGCCCCATACAATCTTAGTTCGTTTCGTATCTATAAAACGAAGTGTCGTTTTTTATCACGTATGAATCGGAACTGGCTCACCTTTTTGTCTTATTGTTGTTTTAATGAATTCGTAGACAGGAATTGATAGCGTCTGATGGAAATTACGATGATTTTATAATTAGGTTTTTGTTGTCTAAAACTGAATACATAATAGGTACCTATTTTTAGATATGTAGAGATTTGACTTTTCCCGATACCTTTTTTCGTGTTTATGTTTAGCAATTTAAAATCGACTTTCTTTGAGATACCGGACAAAAATATCATCTTATATTAAGTGGTTAACTTTAGCAATATCTTGTGTGTGTACCTACTTTGAAATAATTAGTTATCAATGTCACTTAATGCAACAGTAACATCAATAAATGAAATAATATATCGGCTCTATTACGTCCATGTGCATGCGATTATTATCATAACTGACCGATCGAGCAAAGTGTCTCAGATTCGGCTTGGCCTGAAATTATTTTGTATGTCCGGATGTCTGGATGTCCGTTTGCGCGGTTTTCCGGCTGTTCTCACCGAAGATTGAACAAACCTACTCACAAAATTTCGTGAGAGATTCTTACTCTCTTTGTGAGTAGATTCGTTAATAATATACCTTTTTTGACGATTGAATTTATCGAAATTTTGAAAATGAGTCTTATGGTGGGTGATAACGTAAAAATAGAGATGCGCAGAATGTGTCACTAAAGTGAAAAGAGTGATATGTGTCTTTAGCTCACCGAGATATGTATCACTCATTTAGCTCATTTATCTCAGTAAATCTTTACACTATATCGTTCACGAGTGAGTAGAGAACTAGGTATAAATGTCGATCAATTACATTCACGGCAGCATGGCAACATTCCTTTCATGAGCGAGAGAGTGAGTAATACTGAGATGATAGATGATATACTGAGCTACTTGAATCTTCAGTGAGCGAAAGAGCTAGTGAGCTAAACCAAATGATATAGCTCATTTGAATCACTCACTCGCGAGCTACACATCTGTAGTAAAAAATACAACCACCTTGAAACATACTCATAATATATGGTCTACTCCAATGCTCAATAAGAACCCTTAGTTTTATTAGCGCCGATACCTCGTTGAAATGGCTATAATATCTACATATAATATAAATTACACAATCATATACAGAAACTACTAAAACTATAAAGAGGATTTTAATGTAATGTTTTTTTCTGTTTCAGGTACGTTGACCGCTAATGTTCTCAATACACTAGGATATAGAGATGTAAGTTAACACATACTAGTTTCGTAAAATCAGGTTACTTTAGCTTTAGTGGCTAACATTCCCCAGCTATATTTTTTTTTTTTTTTAATTCTTAAATTCGTAATATCTACATCACATGACAAAACCTCCGCTATAGCATCGATGATTAAAAAAAGAAAGAATTTAAATTGATTTAAATAGGTGAACAATGTTACCCCTACGGTTAAAGTAACCTGATATTACTTTAAGTTACTCAAATACAAGTAATCCATTTTTATCGCAGTTTTTAGCTTTACCAACCAATATTCGAAGATATTGAAAAACAAACGTTTCCAGTGAATCAAAGTAACCCACGCCTCACAAAAATTATACTTAAGAATAATTTTCTTTTGCGTGTGTAATGAATCATAAGAACTCTGTCACAATCATTACATCGCGATAAAAAAAAAACACACATTCATGCAAACCTACAGACTGTTTTACTTTCAATTGACAGTACCACTCTTATACCTACTTAATACTTATGAAACAGTCTCAACTCTCGCAAGCACGCGCCATTTTTCCAAGAATCCACGTAAACGCGTACAAAATACCTCGACTCGAGTGCACTTGCTTTTCTATCAATTGTTAAGCAAAAACGCGTTTCCATAGAAATTATATTCAAGTAACCACTTTCGAGCCGACCCGTTTGGACGTGCCAGCGGACTTGACAGACCACTTGTCCAAGTAGGATGGACAAGTTTTAATTAAAGATTTATAACAAAGAATTGAAGTCGAAAGCTTTGAGAGAGATTCCCGATAGGTGGGTTTTATTACATTAGGCAGATTCATGTGCTTAGTGTAGTGGATACATCGCTTTATTAAGAGTAAGAAGATTGCATCTCTGGAGGCAACTTGATGTTTTGATGACTTTTAAGTAAAAAGTGGAGTTGTTATGTGCTTTTTCTCGTCCATGAAAGAAGTGTCTTTCTATTAATTAGGAAATGATTTCTATCAATTATATAAGGCATGAAAACCTGCCCATAATATATGTATCCTAAAGCATATTTTTATTTGATACAATTGGGTGCATGGTAGAGATACATATTGAAATAAACCTTGCGCCTCTGGTGCTGCCAGTTACTGACCGCGAAAGTGTAAACAAACGTCATTCATACACTTGCGCTAGTAACGAGTCGAGTGCTTGACTATTACAACTGTTAATTTAATGGTACATAGCTACTTAATTTAGCTATAGCTAGAATATGATTGGGTTTCTTTTTCTCATGAGGCATATTTCTTTTCAATACAATAGTGCACATTAAAGATACACATTGAAATAAACCTTGCGCTCCGGGTGCTACTGTAATGAGGTTACTGTCCAGGAAAGTGTAAACAAACGTCATTCATTCACTTGCGCAAGTAACGAGTTGAGTACTTGACAATTATAACTGTTCATTTAGTGGTACTAAACTACTTGATTCAGTTTTAACTGGAACTTCGATCTTAGACATATTCATAACGTTTTCTTTTTTACTCCAATAACAATTAATTATTTACAAAAAAACTACTACAATCAAAATAAATAATGCTTTCCGAAAACAACAGTACAGTAAAGAATATTCTCCTTTTTTTATCGGTCAAAAGTACTTGATAGGTTTATTACCATCTATGAATATCCAGCTACCTGTGTCTCATATTTTGACTTTTAGGTGCTGAAATAACTCACAAAAAGTTGAATCAATTTTTGACCTTAAAATAATCTATTTTATTACATAATATTATAAAAAATGTCTCAAAGTCAAATCAGTTCTTTGCTAGAACACAGTGTTATTTAGGCCTTATGTTCTAAAAATAAATCATTATTTTTACATAATTATGTGTACATACATAATTATGTAAAAATAATTATTTAAGGCTGCTGCGCACCGGCGCCAAGCTGTGTAAAATTGCCCAATCACAATTCTCAAAATGCACTTCTTTTGGGCTTCACAAAGACATAGCCTGATTGGTTCGGTTTCTCCGCTTTAGTGAACAGGCAGCTAAAGACAGTAATTTTTATTATTTCTAGCGACCCGCCCCGGCTTCGCACTGGTGCATGCTGATATATTACGCATTTATTATACGTATAAACCTTCCTCTTGAATCACTCTAAAAAAAACCGCATCAAAATCCGTTGCGTAGTTTTAAAGATCTAAGCATACAAAGGGACAGACAGAAGGAAGCTACTTTGTTTTATACTATGTAGTGATGAAGTAAATGTATGAGTATACAAAATTACTCAAATACCAATGATAAAACGTGAGACCACCAGCTGACGACATCTCCCATGTTTGCAAATACGTACTTAACCTACTCATTTATTAGTAAAAAAGTAGGTAAATATCTAGTTAAAGATAATAATGTATTCCGGTTGAAGCAAAAGTTATTTATGCTTATTTAAAGTTATGGTAATGAATCTTTACCTACTTTTGTTGGTGAAAATGCTGCGAGCGATTGTGGTACTTCGATAAATATTTGATAAAAAGACTTGTTAGTTATATCGACTTATGTCTTTTTAATCATGGTAGAACAGCGACGACTCGGTTTTAAGATATTATTGATAGAAGAAAGTTACATTTTTAAAGATGTATGATATCTATAGAAGTGATTGATATTTTGGCATTTCTAAAAACTCACATTGCAAATTAGAGCTAGCGTTTTCGCCCTGTTATTCATTTAGTGTAATCCAGCCTTAATGGGCACCGGGAGGCCCAGACAGGAGCGGCGATAATGTCTCAAATTCTCTGTAATGTTACTCATCTAGTGTAATCCAGCCCTAATGGTGAACCGGGCAAGCCAGACAGTAGCGACAAGAATACCTCAATTTTTTTGTTTGCCAAACTCATATAAAAATGGCTTCTTTTATTTATACGTCAGATAATAAAAAAGATACCTAGGTTCAAACCTCGGTGCCGTTAATAGTCTTATAAATTCTGTTTCAATAATAACCACAAAAAGTTGGTCTAAATAAATGTATATCTGTCTATTCATCATGAAATTAAGGATGGACTAGGAAGCTTTTCGACCTGTCTGTCTAGCACAACTAGGCTTTGCTACACTTGTCGCTCTCTCACAGTACTGCGAAAAAAGAGATAGGTAATATTTCTCAAACGAGAAAAAGTCGAGTATCACAGTTGTTCTAAAGGTGCTGTTAATCATCTAGTGCAATCCAGCCCTAATGGTAAACCGGGTAGACTAAGGAGCGGCGATAATCGCCGACATCCGAGTTACGCACTTCCTATATCTTTACGGTAGCACTCCCTGTTACTGGCTACTATAGACTTTCATTTTTACACCCAGGCTCTAAAATAAAACCTATACTTTATTGTAGAAGAAAAAAGTCAATTCTTTTTTTGTTGCTTTACCGTAAAACGCTTAAAAGTATCCTAGACATGTATATAGGTTTAACGATCTTTATTACTCATTAAGAACAAAAGTTCACTTACAATGAGCTTAAACTATAACATTGTTCATATGCATAAAAATGACATCCGACTTATCGATAATATTTAACATATGTTATCACTAATGAATTGTTTTAGTTTGGTTTTAAACATTTTTAATGATTGACACTCTTTCACTTCACTAGGTAAGTTGTTGTACAACTGTGCTCCCTCTGACATGATGTTTCTTTTGCCGTATCCAGTTCTGTGTTTATAAAGTTTGATTTTATCTGTGTTTCTCAAGCAGTGTCTAAAGTGTCGTTTTGTTAATGTAATGTTTGTATGTATTTTGTGTGTAAGGATTTTTTTAACTAGGTGACAAGTTGCGTACGTGTATATTTGATTTATATTGTATAGTTTTGTTTTTTTGTACAGAGTCTTAGTTTCCGTAAGATAATTGTAATTAAATAGAGATTTGATTAATTTGTTTTGCGACCTTTGTAGACTATCTTTTGTGAATACTAAAATGTAGTTTTAATTAGTTCAGCCGTTATTTATTTATTTATTCAAATTATTTACACAGCATTACAGTAATTAAACTAAGGCACTGTGAACTACAAAATTAAGTTATGGCGTGAAGAGGCCTTTTCCGACATATTAATAATGAGATGGTTAAAACGCTTAAATAACCACCCAGTTTGTAGGCTTTTTGGCACGCGCGTCCGTGACCAACATTACAGTATACGACATGTTAAACAGTTAGTGTAATTCCAGCTATCGTAGCGGACGTCCGGAAAGATTTTAGTCCGGATGAAATTCGACTGAAATTAGAATGATGTAAGAGATAAATAAATATCACCTCACACAAATCGATCTAGTCCCACAGTACGCTCTAGTAGGCTTGTGTTACGGATACTAGACGGCGATAAACTTACCTACTTATATAGATATACATACCTATACATATATAGATATACAAATATTCACATATATACATCACACAAATATTTGCCCTTGCCGAGATTCGAACCCAGGTCTGTCGGCTCAGTAGGCAGCTGCTTAACCACTGCGCCAACCGCGTCGTCATTTGACTTATTAGTAGCGTGTAAAACAAGTACAATCACTGAGATATAGTTTCTGTTTTGAAAGTGTTGGCAACCCTAGGAGTATGACACGCCTATAACGTGCTGCAACCAACGACGTTGCTCGTCATTGAACATGAACATTACCAATCAGATACTAGTAGGCTTATTCTTTTGCAAAAGCGGGAAATAACAAAAGAGTGCGGCTTCTGTAGTGATTTATTCTGCGGTAGTGCTTTCTCAAGTGTATGTATGCATGATAATGAAGCCAGTTACTTACTTTGTTGTCTTAATCTACGTTACGGCATTGAAGCTTATGAAATGAAAGCTTTGCAAGTAAATTTTACCGCCATCCATGATTAATTTATAGGCTATTATCATCGTATAGGGAATATTATGTACGTTGTAACTAGTAAAAACTTTTTAAGTAACTACTTAGTTGATTCATAAATCCAAAACCTGCTGGTTATTTTGAAACTATTTATACATACATAGATACAAATAATAATAAGAACCAAAAATTGTAAACTATACTGTAAAGTACAAGTGGGGATTAGGGTTAGGATAGTGGATTGCGTAAATTGTTGGCTTTTTTCAAATAAAACAATTTAAACGGATTATATCGCGTAAGTATATTAATAATTTGAGCCTCCCTGACGTGTTGGTACCTTCACAGATACCGTTGTCAAAGGTTGACAACGGTATCTGTGAAGGTACCGAAGTTTTATTTAAATGTGTGACAGTCGCGGAAACCGAAGAAAATCTTATTGTTGGCTTCTTCTTTATCTCCTGTATCTAAGTAGGTATATGTATAAATAAGACATGTGATACCACAGAAATAGGATTAACAGTGATTCTGATAAATTTTCGAACTTTCTTGTAATATTAGTTCTTACGTCGCTTGTAGGTATAGGCACAGATTATATACAAGTTACTACGTAACAGATACACCACTTGTTTGGACGGCAGGCGTTGCCACCGCTATCGATGCCCCCTCCCGCGGGTGACGCAACGTCATTGGAATGTGCGCTAGGGTTGCATCCGTTATGTAAACGCTAGCTTTTTCTCGTGCCTTCGCTCGTTTGGTCAACCAGTCTATTCAGCAGAGGCGTGGCGTCCAGACAACCCGATTCCCACTGGGTTGCCCACTTCAGGACGATTAAACACCATTCTCTACACGGTTTGAACAGGGTCTTTTTCTTTAAAAAGACCCTGTTCAAACCGTTTGGTTACTTTTGCATCCGACCGTTCCCTCTTTCCGCTTCTCTGTCCGTTCTCCGCACGCTGCTCTCCGCTCTCCGCACGCCGCTCTCCGCTCTCCGCACACCGCTTTCCGCACGCCGCTCTCCGCTCTCCGCACGCTGCACTACGTTCTCCACACGCCACTCTCCGCACGCCGCTCTCCGCTCTCCGCACGCCACACTCCGCTCTCCGCTCGCCGCTCTCCGCTCTCCGCACGCCACTCTCCGCTCTCCGCTCTCCGCACGCTGCACTACCTATAATAACTTTCCCTGCAGTATTTATGACATACTAATGGTTTAGGTTGCTTTTTTGAGGTAACTTTAAAAAAAAAACTATCGAGGAAACTACAAGTAATCGTGTTTCTAAAACATAACGAATAATAGAGTGAATCTTTAAATATTTTACTTATTGATTGTATAACTAAACATTCAGTAATAACAACACAGCATGGAATCAAACCAACACAATTAATTCGAAAAAAAGCTAGGCGTCCCCATAAAGATTTTTAGAGAAATACCCAGACTTTAATAGTTACGCGTCAATAGTGCCCCAGTAAAAGTTAATTCTTAAACAAAATCTTTTATTCCGGAGAGTTTAATGTGTTCTGGAACAAATGAAATCATTTTCAATCGTCTTTGTTGCCACAAAAACAATATGCCCGACTTTTATTTTTCGACATCGTACAGCACAGGTTGCGCGGGGAACGTTAACTGTACGCCGTCCGCTCGCCGCGAGGCGTGGCAGCCCACTGGCATTTTGTGACTTTTGTCCCGCCGGGTAGCCACTTAGAGATTGGAATGTTTCGCGCGGCCGAAACGCGTGGGGATAGCCTGGTATAGGTATGATATGATACAAATAGTAAATAAATAAATAAATATTATGGTACAATCATACACAAATCGACCTAGTCCCAAACTAAGCAAAGCTTGTACTATGGGTACTAGACGACGATATACATCATATATAAATACATACATATATAGATAACATCCATGACCAAAGAACAAGTATTCGAGTTCATCACACAATTATTTGCCCCGGCCGGGATTCGAACCCGGGACTGCCGGCTCAGTAGGCAGGTGTCTGCAAACTGCGCCAACCGCGTCGTCTGAGTACATACCCAATAATGATCATGATCCAATATTGCTAGCAGATTCTCTATTTCAAAGTAACTCAACAAAATCCGTCTATAAATATCAAACTCGACTAAAAGCAACAAAGCTTTAATTGAATCACATCATTTAAATAACAAAACGACTGCGAACTAAAACCCATTCCTTATAAAAATGCTTTTAGCTTAGATAACAATTCAGTTAGTCACAGCCCATTTCTAAGTAAAAATCTAACCACAACTTTTTGTTAATAATGGCGTATCTTAATGGGCCATTCCCATAACTTAAGACTTTTTGTATTTAAATGAATCTGAATCCTCCAACTTCCTTATAAAAAACCAAATTCTTTGTCCGTTGACCCTGCACTGGATTGGTGTATTGTTAGATGCCGTAAATATTTTTTTACGTATGTTGCGTATTCATTTTACAGTAAGCAATTCGAATCGATTAATAAAACATTACTCTGTGGCTTGGATGATCACAGGTGTTGCTTTGGGAGGTATTGTTCCGGCGGCTTTGCTCATTTGTAAACATATCTTACGTACTTAGTGTACCGGGAGTATGATTTTTTCGCCATAACAAGTTAAGTTAGAAAAAATCTGTTTTCAGCTGTTCATTGCTTCTAAAAAACGAATAGTATTTTCAATGTATGCCATCTAATATTAAAATTGCGCTGGCTGTCACTACGCTAAAAATTATCTAGTCACAGCTTCAAATTAACAATATTTTACAAGTTATTAACAAATACAAGCTATTCTTAAAAAAATCTAAACAAATGTCGTTTCCTGACATTTTCACATTCATGAGTAGATTCTATTTTCATTTATTGCTCCTGTTACACGCCACACCCCGTATAAATTCCATACGACACGTACTAAAATTCACACACATCACAATAACATTTTTATATGGACATACTCACACCAATCTAACGTATACCTACACGTATGCGCGTACGCACAAAGCCCAGTCATATTTATGCGTAGCTGGCCGCTTAAGTATAGGGTGTAACAAATTCCGAATTAATAACATTCCTCTGGGCATTGCCGCTTAAAATACAGGGTGTGGCGAGTTATAAATATTTTTTTTTTTTACTTGAACGGATTGATTGGCTAACAATCATATTTTATGGTAACTATTGTTAAAGCCTGCAATAAAGTGAACAACCCAGAAGATTTATTTTGTTCGGTTTCAAAATAAAACAATTTAAAAACGTTAGGAAGGCACAAATAATTAATACGCGATATAATCCGTTTAAATTGTTTTGGTACTCAGAAGATGCCTATGCACTCTAATCTTAAAATGCCCGGGCTAATAGTAAATCTCGTTTTGAATAAAAAAAATTATTATGAATCATATTTAAGTAAGTATCATGACGTGGCATAGATATATGGAATCTGCTTCCCACCAACTTGCCAATTGTTACCGCACTACCACGAAGTTGACCGAGGCAAATTTGGCAGAAGAATGAGTTTCCCCAGCCAAGTGCCTCTCCACACTATATCATATTCGCTCAAATTTGGTCAAGTTTTGTTATGAACAAAAAAAAACAGAAAATCTAGTCATAAATGTGTTGTAAGTAATGAAAAAAAAAATCTAATTAAATAAAGTGACTTATCGCTTGTAATGTTACGTTAATTAAAAGTAACGTACTTTAAACGCATTTGTGTTTTCGAATAAAGAACTACTAAAGAACATCACTGAATAAAAAGTACATCAGCCTGTACCCACCACACCTGTTTGAACCGGCCGATATAAATTACCCAATCGAGGTGAAATTCGTTTTGTCCACAACACTAGAAAGCACGGCTTGATAAATTGACTGTACATTTTGGTAGCCAAACCCATTCGATTTACGATACCGATTCTTCGATATCGATTCCACGATACCGATTCAACAATTCGTCGCGGCACTAGATTCTAACGTGATTTCATATTTTAGAAGACAAAGGTCACAAACGATGAGTAATGTATTGGAGATGAGACTTTTATCTTCTGAATGTGTATATTGTTGTGATACGTTTATAATTGTGAATGTGTTGAATTAATTATCAGAATAAAATGTCGGTAGTCGGCTTTCTAAGTTCTGTCTTTGTTGTACAAAATGGCGTATATTAATTGTGTTTTCTGTTACATATGACTTTTTTTTTAAAAGCGAACTTGTTCTTTTTAGATTGCGAAGTCGTTCAAAGATAAAAGAATGGCGTAGAATTTCTTTATAGACTTTTAATTGTACAAAATGTCTTAGCTGCTCTTCATGTTCCTCCACTTAGTAACAAAAGCTGGTGATTGGCTAAATTGTTATGCTATTTTTTAGGTTTGAGGTCGTTGGCACTACAACTAGCTATGCATATTTGAGTAGGTATGCTAACGCCTGAATGACAGTTATATGCAAAATTGACAAAAAGTCAAGGTCAGTCAAGGAGAGAGCGTGAGAATACATATGCTAGTATACCTAACTATTGATAGATAATCCTTATAGTTATAAAAACATATTTATTTTCTACTCTGTTCATCTTTTATACGATATGCCTAAGATGACAGCGTTCATTAAATTCATGAATTGGCAATCGCATATAAAACCCCAAATGGCACTTCGCGATTATGCTTAATGGCACAGCGATTTTTGTATTCTGAGGATCTGGTGCTTCTGCGTGTAAAAAAAAATACATTTCGCACTTTGGGAATTTGGTAGTATGCTACGAAAGATAATATAACTTATGTTCTTATGTAGAATTATGGAATCAAAGATTTGGTGTTATTGACGTAACGATGTGATAGATCAGTTGCAAGAGCACTGCGCCGGAAACATAGGGTCGCAGGTTCGAGTCCTGCTTACATTGCAGTGGATCACATTCAATTATTCTTTCATAATTTACCTTTGTGTCAATATTTGAGTCATTTTCACATTTAGGTTCGCGTCTTTTCGGTGGACACGTACAAAGTTAAGGACTTTAGGCCTAGTTATCCCATCAAAATTATATAAGCATTAACGACGTTTCCCTTTCCATGGGCTTTGCGTGTTAAAAACATAACTTCTATGCACATACGCTGTTCACTATTGGCCACCGAAGAGACAACTTTTGTTTTTTGAACTGACAATGACCCATTTGTAAAAAAATATCCAAGTTTGGTGTAGTACTATCGTAACTTTATAACTACTCGCTTTTTTTGCCTAGTCTATTTAGTTGTGTTTGTGTCCCACTGCTGGGCAAATCCTGTCTCGTATGTACGCCACTATTCTCTATTGGATGCATACTCCCTCCACTTATTACTGAATGCAACCAAGTCCGCCATCTTCTTTTCGGTCTGCATCTACTTCGGTTGCTTTGCGGTGTCCATTCGGTGATTATTCTGGCGCGCTTGACTAAAATGAAACAAAAATAAGTGTATTTCGATACACAATAGGCCACACAGTCATAAAGTTCCAAGTGATTTACCGGACCAAGTGAGATTCTTAATTATTATCAGGGAGAGAAGGTTTAAAGCGGTTTTCAAAATGATACGCGACTTAAATATTTATTCTACTATAACTATCATAAATAATTGGGCAAGTGCGAGTCCGACTCGCGCATTAAGGGTTCCGTACCATAATCTATAACAAGTTTGTTGTATGGCAGCCCCCTTAAATATTCATTTTATTTTATTTTTACATCATCTGTGAAAATTTCAACTGTCTAGCTATCACCGTTCCTGAGATACAGCCTGGTCAGACGGACGGACGGACGGACAGTGAAGTCTCAGTAATAGGGTCCCGTTTTTACCCTTTGGGTACGGAACCCTAAAAAGTGTTCCACATCGCATTAAAGTGAAGGCTCTCACGCCATATGAATATGATCCCATATCTGCACTATATCCGTATTTCCTTTAAGAATACGTCCAAGCCCATATACATGCAATATGATTAATTATAATATCCAATACCACTTCCATTGCAAGAACGCACTTTCTCAACGAGATTTCAATAAAATTACTCAGATGCTGAAGAATGCGACAGTATTTAGACACAGAAGGACATAAGTTATGAGAACACGAGTTACGATACGACATTTTCCATAAAAGACTTGAAGACTAGGTGCTTTTCCCAGAACTAACTGCTAGCATACTTAGTTTGTAGTTGATATGGTATAGTGAAGACCTATTACTAAGTCGGAGAAGTACATTATCATGGGTATGTACGAGCGTTTTTCAAAAAAAGTGTACATGGCAAAATTTGAATGTCCCACACGTTCAACGTGTTTTTTTTTACTTTACCTTTAGTATTTGGGTATATGAGTGGTATCATTTGATTCTGTAGATGTGGGGCATTCATTTTATATTTCTAAAACGATTATATTATATTTATTACTAGATTTATTGCAAAATAAAGATATGAAAAGTGCTAAAATGGGTATGTCCCACGTCGACTCAGTCATGTTCAGAGGCTTGCAGAAACTCGAAATAAATTTGTATGAATATTGAATGTGGTCACGCAGATAAAGTAATGAGTCTAGATTTTAGTCGTGTGCTTTATTTATAAACAAATACGGTTTATAATGCCGAAAAACTACTTTTTCCACTGTCCAAAGAAATCGACAGACCGGAACTTCCGGTTATAGTCACAAGCTATTTTAACATACTTGTGCAATCGATATTCCCCAAAAAGCGTAAATTTTTCAATCCTGGCAACATTTTAATGCTATAGGCATCGGATTTCATTGCAAATAAAACGTCAGTTCCGTGAAAACGGTGACGAAAGGTGGACGCTGTGTCAGTGCGCTAAAAATAGGATTTCGAGTTAGTAACAGTTTTTTCGGTAAGTATTTTATAATTAACTTTTTAAACACAATTAGACATAGAAGAAACTATCGTAGTATCCGAAACTAAACCAAAAACACATTGAATTGGTTCAGAACACGTTGAAATTTTGATTTTAAATTGTCGAGGTAGAATTCGTCACGTCCGGTTAGTGACGTGATATACTACCGGAACGATTTTGTGACGAATTGGAACTATAAAGCTTAGTACACAATCGAAATGTGACCGATGTTTTAACCGACTTCTAAAAAAGGAGTTACTTAGTTTGACCCATATGTTTGTTATACATGCATGTTTATCCGCCATTATCTCGCATTTGTCAGAACCGATTTTGATGCGGTTTTCAGAAAAGTATTTGTTATCTCCGGAAGAAATGACTAAAAAGCAAAATAACAATTAAAACATTTATAAAAACTGGCTAAGAGCATGTCGGGCCACGCTTACAGTCGAGTTTTTAATTAGGCGAACTAACTTGACAGCTGAAACTGTTGTCAGAAATGAAGAAAAAAAATTGTGATTGGTTTATGTCGATATAACCTTAAGTATACACCCATAAACCTTAACATATTGCATTAAGGTTTATATTCGTTTATAACTATCAAGAAAACAAGAGGCAGACAGCGTTCTAAGCGATGTCCTAAAATAAAGTTCGTTCGATGTAAGTATTTTAATTACAACCGTTTTTAGGGTTCCGTACCCAAAGGGTAAAAACGGGACCCTATTACTGAGACTTCGCTGTCCGTCCGTCCGTCTGTCACCAGGCTGTATCTCAAGAACGGTGATAGCTAGGCAGTTGAAATTTTCACAGATGATGTATTTCTATTGCCGCTAGAACAACAAATACTAAAAATAAAATAAAATAAATATTTAAGGGGGCTCCCATACAACAAACTTGTAGATTATGGTACGGAACCCTTTTTTTATTAATGAGAATTAAGACTGTTATTCTATATTTTGAAATGTTCATGTTGCTATTACTTGTTAAAGGTAATAGTAACATTTTATGTTTTATTTAAAAAAAAAAAAAAAAAACATTATTAATAATCTATAAAAATAGATAAATAAAACGAATAAAACTTTCAATAATAAGATTGTCATTTACTGATGAAAGATTTTTATGTAATAACATGGTAAATATTTATTATTACTAGTTTAATACATGTTTTATTATGTATTACATATATAAACTAGTAACAATATATATTATACCTACCATTTTGATTCCGTTGCAATAAATACGATTCATAACATAATATTTTTGTGATTTTATTTCAATATATTCAATCTATGTACACTATTCCTTACATTTTCCAGTTAGTCACATGAGATTCCGTTTAGTTACTGTCCCAAGATTTGGGATGTTGAAAATAATTATTTCTGGCTGCTGCAGTGCAACAATTCACATATTTAAGCGTTAACATTACTAAATGAATATTCCTTAATGTAATAAAAAATATTATTCGTTGATTTGTCGCATTTTAATGCAAAAAAATACATGTTTTAGCAGTCATTTGGTGGCGATTGTGACGAACTGGACCTTTATTTTATCCTCAAAGCTTGCTCGTTCCATTAATTCTTTAAATTAAACCCGTTTTAAATAGTTTATTGTCTTTATTTTAAATGTGTAAACTAAAACTGGTCCAAAAAATACTACAATCAATTTATAATGAATTTTATATTTGTGACTATCCGGAACTAGTTTCACCACAATCTGAGTTTAAAATGTCGATATTTTCTATATTTTTTAATATTTTAATGCCATTTTCTCAAATAATACACTATAACTTATGGGGAATTGAATAAGCCAAGAAAATTTAAAATCGGTGTTATAAAAAAAAACGTTTTCCGGTTCGTCACGTGTACACTTTTTTTGAAAAACGCTCGTACATGTTAAGTTTATATAATTATCAGTTTATTTATTGCTTTCATAGGTACATTTACAGATGTTATTGTTTCCGTTATGAAACCCTGTAGGCACTGCAACATTTGACAGGACGTCAGTTTGCTAAATACTAAATATGATACTTATACTTACAAAAATTATGTAGTTGAACCTTACGTCTGTACAGAGTTTTATTTAAAAGTTTGACTTAATAGGTAAGTTCTTAGTATCATCAAATTTCTAATCTGCACGTATTTATGTCTCTTTGTTTCACCCTGTTAACTGCTTGAAATTGCTATTCCGATATTTCCACCATTTGAAGGAATAAAATCAAGGGTTGCATTTTCAACCGACATTAAAATCGGAGCAGGTTCTCAGTTCATCGAGTTTTTTTTTGGAAAATTCTAGTTTTGTTTGAAAGTTCGTTACATACTTCGTTTCGTTGATGGTAGGAGCTTATTTTGATTGATATTATGACGTTTTTAGTGGTGTATCTGGAGATGTGCCGTTCTAATGCTGATGAATATCAGACAAATACGAGTTTGCTGTGGAACATTCAAATAAGTTTTACCAAAAACGTCTTTTATATATTTTTTCAATATTTTAGTTTGTGAAATACGCTTTATGATTCAAATGTCCTCCTATTAAAACAAAAAAACCGCAAAACAAATGAAGCCTAACCGCCGATCGGCGATAACCACCGTTCCCACTAAAATACCTCGTTTTATACCACCAATTAAAAATCACCTGTACAGATAACATTTGAAACAGTGCGTCCACCCGTTGGCATTCCGTCCGAGTGAATGGGACATTAATAAATCGAAAGCTCCATTAAAAGGCTAAATGTCGTTTATCTTGATTTAGATTTATGATAAGTGGACGCCGAGATTGAGACGGCTGCATTGTCTTATGTGTAAGATGTGTTTTACTTTTTAGTGCGGGAATTAGACGTTAATGGGGCGTTTTTAATCATGCGGTATGACTGGAGCAGCTCACGTGATTAGAGGAAACCGAGGGGTTTTGAAACAGGTTTCAATGATGTGTTCTCGGTATCTAAATCCGTTAGGTAGGCAGGCCGTCACACCACCTGCGGGACCCTCAGTGTGCGTTCTTGCTTCGCTAACGGCTGTACTATGAACTGCAGAATTGCATGATCTATTTATGTAATTACATAATTATGTTATGTAATTGTCCCAGCCCATAGTGCATCTGATAAATTGTCGTTGTTTCACCTCTGTGTCAAAACCCCTCCGTCTCCTCTACAGGATGAATCTCCGAGCATTTTGACTGCACAGATCAAAAGAAAAGAGTAATTTACTATAACTGGTGATCTCGATATTAGAAAAGCCCAGGAGTTTGACTCAATCGTTCATAAATGTAAATATAAAAAACTAAGTCCTTCAAGATGGATAAGAAAAAATCGGGATCATTTAGGCAAAGTGAAGTAAAGCTTAAAAATATCTTAGTTTGAAATGATGTAAACGTCTGAAAGGTCATTTTTCTTGTATAAGTATGTATATCGTGGTCTAGTGCCATAACACAAGCCTACTAGGGTTGCTAGAGCTTATACTACAGGACTAGATCTCGACGATCTGGAAATTTGTTTGTTTGTCCGAGATTTATCACCGACGACGCCAGAACACGTTTTTTTATATTTTTTTTAATAAATATCAGACAACCTCACACAAATCGCTCTAGTCCCGTGTTAATCTCGTGTTATGGGTACTAGACGACGATATACGTAATTATATAGATAAATATATACTTAAATACGCAGAACAACCATGACCCAAGCACAAATATTCGAGTTCATCACATAAATATTTGCCATGGCCGGTATTCGAACCTGGGACCGCCGGCTGAGTAAGCAGGTGCACTACAAACTACGCCAAACCGCGTCGTAATGTAGCAGAATAGCACAATTAGCGGCAATACATTACCCGCGGTGCGTCTTCCTCTTCACGGTCTCCCTTTCTCCCTAAGGCTTTAAAACAAAACGAATATAATATAATAATTTAATATCGACAATCAGATACCGGTAGCCACAATCTCCATTGTTCCGATGAGATGCTCAGATGCGATACATCTGGACGTTTGTTTGTCTGTCCGAGATTTATCACCGACGACGCCAGAACACGTTTTATTACAATAGTAATGATTAATGTTGAATTACTCGGTAATTTATGTGAGTTTCGCTATTAGGGCTGAGATATCCGCCATTAGATTTGTATTTTGTTTGGCGTTTAATTGATAATGTCCGTGTGCAGCCGCGAAATTTAGTAGCCTTCGGAACTTGAGTATTGTCAATAGCTTTTTGACTTTCTAACAGAGTGGATACATTCCTGTCTTACTTGTATAGTAATAGTATGGTAGCATAGGACAGGATCTGACAATAGTGGACACTAAATATTATTCAATAAACTCGCATTTAATGGTATTCATATGGAGCATTGAATGAAAGCCCCTTGACTACTAAAAATGTATTTCGTCCAATGTCTTATTTCGGCGAAAAAACATTTCGTAGAATTTTTATTTATCTTCAGTCATACATTTTCCAAAATTCTTGCAAAAATCACCCTATTGATAAACTTATAAAACAAACCTAACCTAACTAGGTTAGGTTTGTTTTATAACAATGTCACATAAGTAGCTAGTATTGGTAATAAAATAACCAAATGACATGACATGAAAGACTCGGTTTTGACTCTACTCGTAGTTTAAGCCTTCTGAATTATGATGGGAGATCCCATTAACGCTCCAGGAAAACGAGTGAAACAGGGAAACGAGACGAGAGGAATTTATGAAACATGTAATGTCTAATTTTTTAATGTGGATACACACCGCAATTTTTATATTAAACCATTGAGACCGACACGCAAAACATAAGGGAAAATTCGATAGGTTGCTTGCGAGTTAGGGTAGCGAAGTGGTTATCACGCTGGGTTCGACCGGTCTGTTCCACCAGGTAACTCATTTTTCGTAATTAAGCTTTGATCTTTGTATCAATGGTGGCTGTGTGCTACTTGGATTAACACTTTATCCATCAGTCAGGTACGTGAATGTATGAATGCTTGGGTGCAATGATTTAGCAATAACACCTTGTATTTTATGAACAAACTACCAATTATTAGACCACAATCTCAGCTACAAAGATATCGATGTAGAGCAACAGTCCAATTCGATTGTAAACAGATACAATTTATCTGCCATCTGCAGGTTTGTTAAATACGTACTTATGTGAGCGAGGTCCGTACTAGCCATGTTACGAAATCGACTTTATTGAATGAACAATCGATGCCACAGTGGGTAGACGAGAACCATGTACCAAGAATATAATATAAAGGAATATAGTAAGAAGATTTATCGATATTGATGGTGATTGAAGTGTAAGAAAAGCAGTAGAAAATCGAAAGGTTTTTCTAATGGGTTTCCTGATTAAGACCGCAATAAGACAATGCGATATCAGTGTAGCAGCAGGATCATTAAGGGAATTGTATTCCACGTTCTCGTTTTACTGGGTAACTTAGTTACCTATCAATGAGTGCATGACGGTGGTCAATCCTTATTTAGATACTAGGTGCGTCCAAGATGAGAAAATGCCTCCTGTCTCAAACCATTCTTAAGTATAAGGTCATGGATGGTATCAATTCATGTATTTATATATTATATATCATCGACCAGTCATCATCATCATCTCAGCCATAGGACGTCCACTGCTGAACATAGGCCTCCCCTTTGGACTTCCATATATACCGGTTGGAAGCGACCTGCATCCAGCGCCTTCCGGCGACCTTTATAAGGTCATCTGTCCATCTTGTAGGTGGACGTCCTACGCTGCGCTTGCTGGTCCGAGGTCTCCACTCGAGCACTTTTCGGCCCCATCGGCCATCTGCTCTGCGTGCTATGTGGCCTGCCCATTGCCACTTCAACTTGCTAATCCGGTGAGCTATATCGGTCACTTTAGTTCGTCTACGGATTTCCTCATTTCTGATTCGATCACGTAGAGACACCCCGAGCATAGCCCTCTCCATTGCTCGTTGAGCGACTTTGAGCTTTGAGATGAGGCCGATAGTGAAAGACCACGTTTCGGTGCCGTAAGTCATCACTGGTAACACACATTGGTTGAAGACTTTCGTCTTGAGGCACTGAGGTATGTCGGACGAAAAGACATTGCGTAGTTTCCCGAACGCTGCCCAGCCGAGTTGGATTCGGCGGTTGACCTCTTTCTCGAAGTTGGACCTACCTAATTGGACCACTTGTCCTAGGTAGATGTATGAGTCAACAACTTCGAGTACCGAGTTTTCAACAGAGACTGGGATGGGCACAACCTTGGCATTTGACATGATTTTCGTCTTGTCCATGTTCATTTTTAAGCCCACCCGTTGAGAAACTCGATTAAGGTCATCGAGCATCATGCTGAGTTCCTCCATCGACTTTGCCATGACTACGATGTCGTCGGCAAACCGAAGGTGAGTGATGTATTCGCCATTGATGTTGATGCCAAATCCTTGCCATTCCAGGAGCTTGAAGGCGTCTTCCATAACGGCCGTAAACAGTTTCGGGGACACAACGTCCCCCTGTCTTACGCCTCTTCTCAATGGAATAGCCTTTGTGCTCTGCTCCTGAACTCGGACCGACATGGTGGCGTTACTATACAAACACTTCAACACTTCAATGTACCGATAGTCAATATGGCATCGCTGAAGTGACTCGAGCACCGCCCATGTTTCCACCGAATCGAAGGCTTTCTCATAGTCCACAAACGCTAAGCATAATGGCAAGTTATACTCTTCAGTCTTCTGTATAACTTGCCGCAGCGTATGTATGTGGTCTATGGTACTATAGCTTCTTCGGAAACCGGCTTGTTCGGGAGGCTGGAAGTCATCAAGTCTATGTTCGAGACGGTTCGTGATGACCCTTGAAAACAACTTATAAACATGGCTTAGAAGCGTGATGGGCCTGTAGTTCTTCAATAGGCTGTTATCACCTTTCTTGAAGAACAGTACCACCTCGCCTCTATTCCATGCTTCAGGCGTTTTGCCCTCGGACAAGACGGAATTAAAGAGCTTCTGGAGGACCTTAAGTACCGGTGTTCCACCCGCTCTCAGAAGCTCTGAGGTGATTCCGTCTTCGCCCGGCGCCTTGTTGTTCTTAAGCTGCTTCAGGGCCATCCTAATCTCGTACAGACTGATGTCCGGGATGTCTTCGGTATAATGTCGGGACAGCTTGGCTCTTGGATCTCCTACCAAGCTGTCAACGGGCTTTGCGACTGAAGTGTATAACTGACCATAGAACCTCTCGATCTCGCCTAGAACCTCTGCTTTGGTCGACGCTATGCTGCCATCTTCCCGTTTCAGCTTGGTCAGCTGGCTTTGTCCAATAGACTTGTCCTTTGCGAACACTTTGGAGCCTTTGTTCCGCTCAATGGTCTCTTTAACACGGTTCGTATTAAAGAGCCGCAGATCATGTCGCAAGGACTTCGATATACGTCTATTGAGCTGCCTATATGACCTCGCGTCATCGGGAGACTGCAACTGTAGCGAGCGTCGTTCAGCCATGAGGTTTAAGGTTCGATCAGACAATTTCTGAGGTCTATCTTTACGGCGGGGTCTGAAAAACTTAGACCCTACCGCGTGGACAGTTTCCACTATCCCGTCGTTGATCTCGTCCACTGAGACAAAGTTCTCCAGACAAGCGAAGCGGTTGGAGAGCTCGAGTTGAAAGCTCTCGGGGTTTTGAATATGGGCCCGAGTAGGTCGGAGCGTAGACTTCATCAGACTGGACCTTTCCAGTTTAATATTGATATTCAGTGTGCCTCTTACGATTCGATGATCACTGCCGGTCTTTACCCTATTGATCACAGACACATCACTGAAAATCCGTTTCTTGTCGGTCATGATGAAGTCAATCTCGTTTCTCGTGGAACCATCGGGACTTATCCAGGTCCATTTCCTGTGAGGCGGCTTCTGGAAGAAAGAGTTCATCATGAAGAGTTCCTCTTTCTCCAGAAAGTCGGCCAGCCTCTGTCCCCTAGGGTTCCGTTGCCCGCATCCAAATTGCCCCACTCTCAACTCATCACCGCTGTTCTTGCCCAACTTTGCATTGAAGTCCCCCATAACAACAGTGAAGTAGGTTTTGGAAGTATGTATGGCCCTACTTACGTCCTCATACATAGCCTCTACTTCCTCATCAGAATGTGACGAGGTCGGTACCCACAGACCGACAGACAGACATCGACCAGTACCCACAGTAAAAGCTTTCCTTAGTTAATTACTAGGTCGATTTGTGTAAAATTAATCTTGGTATATCGCCACAAAAAAGTTGCCGTAGTCATTAACAACATATTTAGTAAAATTACAAAAATATGATTTGATTAAAAGTACAATATGGAATTGAAGTATTCTGACATCATTACTATAATACTGATAGTATCAAGGCACCAGAGTAAACAAGTATATTAACATTCACAATACATTTTGCTGGAAAACCGCGGTTGTTGTGTACGATCTCATTATTTAAAACAGTACTGTTGTGTGGTTTTGTACCTCATTATAGTCCGTCATAAAAGAGAAGCGAGTTTCATAGATACGGTGTCATTTTGGTAGATGATCAACTCTAAGACCTTTGCAAAGAGTTAAAATTACTTTAGTTGTAAAAGATTGTCCCTTAATATTTATTTATTTATTGGGATATTGGCATTCATCTTGGTATATTGCCACAAAAAAGTAGCCGTTGTCATTACGTGTTATTAATAAGATATTTAGTAAGTGCCAAAATATGATTTTATTAAAAAAACATTGAAGTAGGCATTCTGACATCATTACTACAATACTGATAGTATCTAGGCACCAGAGTAAACAAGTATATAAACATTCACAATACATTGTGCTGGAATAGCGCGGTCCACTCTAAACATTGATTTTACGACACACGCTTATGCCTGAGTGGACCGAGATATACGGCGCAAGAAGAGGCTATTGTGGCCTAAATATAAAATTGTGAGGCTTCACTTCGTAAACAAATCCGTAATTATATGTCAAATATAATTAAATTCGTTCAGAAGCTAATTGAAGTTAAAGTACTATCAATAAAATAAATTAATGTATCGTTGTTAAACAATGATGACTACATAAAATAATACTAGGAAATTGAAAAATATAACATCCACATGATCCACAGTGCAGGTTTTGTACGTACTACATATAAAATACATAAAGTGACATAAAGTACGCTCGATTGTTATTCAATTCTTGCAGAATCTATGATGTTGCTATACTACTGTCTTCCTGATGCCTGGATCTTCAAACACGATGTTCCTGTAGATAGTTTTGTACGTATTTATGCTGTTTAAGGAGTTCCTATCGTGTTCGTATCGTTCAACACACACATACAAGGGGATACACCTAAGCCTGCAATATGCTAAAAATAAGAAAAAAGAGGGTTATGACCTTTTCCCCTTGCGAACGATCTGTATTATAAAATAGTCTATGACACATTCGGTAACTCTAAATCTTCGTCAAATGTTACTTGTTGTGCCTCTATGACATCATGTTTTGTGCGCGGTGGGCAGACAAAAGCTTGCAAGTGTCAAGACACATTGGCATAACACGTCGACAGATACGGCAATGGTTGTCGCAACGTTAATTTTTCATAGTTATTCAATAGTAGAGGAAATGTGGTAAAATTCGACGATTCCAATGATCATCATTGTGTAACGTGGGACCCGTCAAATGAAGTGTGAAGAAGCATCTCTCGGGCCAGTATAGCAGTGTCAACTGACATGGCACCGTTGGTTTCTTGTCAGTTGCCATTGCGACTTGCGCTCCCCTTTTTGCTTGATGACAATTGGAGCCACTATGCAGTGCAAATCAAAAAAAAAAAATAACCAAGTATTCAACACCACATTCATTAGAAGTTGTTCGAGTTTTTTAGAGAAGTTCCTGACAATTTTTAAATGCAAACGAATGAGATCATCAATGAAGTAGAATACTCTAAGTTAACCATGTGCCGCATCCAAGTTTGTGAAACAGCAAACAATAGAAGCTGTTCGAGTGTTTGCGGAGTATGTTTGCTCTGCGACAAAGGCTTGCGTCACCGCAGGTTTTTGAACGGTTGGACGTTTACTTAGAATTGAAATAGCGGCTTATTTGGAATTGTAAGAATAACCAACGCAACCTAAGACAGAATGATGGAAGAGTAACCTTGGAATGTCAACGTCAGATGGAAGAACCGTCTATAACTTGGTTGAGAATCACAATTTTTAGGACATGTTCCCGGTTCTGATTTTTTATATCCGTAGGGCTATAAAGATGATAGTTATATATGTGTGTAGGTACAGTCGCCATCAGACATATCATAGCATGTAAGGTATTCATAAATATCTGAACACGACTCTTATTGACTGGGCGTTACAGTACATGTTCACATATTTATGAACGCCTTATATGCTGCGATATATCTGATGGCGACTGTACATATAGCTATAAGTATATGTACGTATAAGTAATGTGTAGTAATTTTTTATTTTTATTAAAACAGTAACGTCTGCCATCTCTGTCTGATAAAGTGATAAATGAAGCAACAGGTTGAAAAATTAGATGCTTTAGCTAATGCTTTTGATAAACCACTCGATAGTTCACTAATCTGGCTCAGAAAGCCGTGGAAATGTTGGTTCAAATCCCAACTTTTCTCTTTTTAAATTTGTATGCAATATTTAAAAGTAAAGAAGGGAAAATCTCTTAACCCTTTTGTGACTGACCTCAATTGTAAATTAAACCCCTCAGATTTCTAAAGCCAGCTTTGAACTGTCGCTGATATAAACGACTAATAGGCCGTAAACTCCTCACAACAATAAGTAATAGCAACGGGTAATGCCGCCGCTAATGATGGTTTATCGCGCGTACGCGCAGCGCCAATTATAAGCGAACGATTCGTAATTATTTCCATACTTGGGCCTCGTGTCCGTTGTTGTACGTCAATAGTTATTCAAGAGGAATTGAAGAAAGAGATAGAAATAGGCTTTCTTTTTTCCCGACAGAATGTTCCTCTCATTTCTTTCATAAGAGGCGGGTCGAAGTTACTAATTCATAGGGCAAAAGAGCGAGCTCTGCTCGGAGTTTTCATGCGTGATCGAATCAGGAATGTGTTGATCCGAATATGAACCAAGGACGTCGACATATACTTAGCTCAATGTTGCCAGACTAAAGTTACAATGGGTAGGGAACATTGCTGTAGAACCGATGCCCGTTGGACCAGAAAACCGCGTACCAGATGATACAGCGTGGCGTGACCCCCGACATGTTGGCCCGAGCGACGATCTGGTTAGGATCACAGCAGGCCGCGTGGCGCACGACCGGTTGTTGCAGACAACCTTAGGGGAAGATCTTTTTCCAGCAGCTAAAGCTTTTTAGCAGGTATGATAAAATAAAATGGTGAGCCATCTATGCTTACTTACTAATTACTAGTCTGGCTCATAGACCCAAAGATGATTTTAGCCTCTGAAATAAGAGAACTCCATTCTTCTCTGTTTTTGCGGCTTTTCCTGCCAACTAGGGGTATTTAGGGCGCAAAGATCCTTCTACACCTTGTCTTTCCAGCGATATATTGGGACGACCGGACGTTTTCCACTCGGTCGCCCCTGATATAGTTGTCGGAAAACTTCTTGAACAAAAATGACGGATCTGCACATGTACATTTCTACGTAAATTGACAGTCTCTGTATGCTCTACGTATTTACGGCCCGATCGTCTTCAATCCTCTCCAGGGGATCCAGCCGGAGTCCTGTGATCTCGTAAATTATGTGGCCATCAATAACACGCCAATACTACGGCTATATTTTCAGTGTTGTATAATGGAAACGGGGTGTTTTAATGCCCGTGCGATTATGCCGCGAACGCGCTTTTTTATCCCGCTTGACAAACCGCCGCCGGATGAGGCTTTATTACACGCTTTGATTTGCCTGCCCGTAACAACTAGATACTACACGCCCTTCATTATCTTCTAGATTATGAACCTATGAGGAATTTTATATCTTATCGTAGATTGTAGAGGTAATCATTATGCATTATACGTTATGTTATAAGAGACGGTAGGGACGGCCGTTGGGGCAGCAAAGTCGACCACGTATAGGAAAGCACAGCGTGGGTCGGCCCCCCGACAAGATGGACGGATGGCCTCGTGAGGGTAGCAGGGAATCAATGGATGCGGTCTGCGCCGGATCGCACTTTGTGGTGAATCATGAAGGAGGCCTATGTTCAGCAATGGCTGATAGATAGATAGATAAGAGACGGGAACGGGACGGTTTTATTTAGAAAAGGATTTAATACTTATTTATGAATTGATCAAAAGGGAATTGAAAATAGCTGTTAAATTACTGATCTTTGTATGAAATGAGAATCATATCGCTAAAGTACAAACTATAGGTGTCTAATATATGCGATATTGCTCATTTGGAGATATCGCAAATCCTCGTCAAATTAGGTTATAGCGCCTAATTTCCCTTAACAAAGCATCTCAATCAATATGGAAGGGTTTCAATAAGAAATGCGCCAGTACCGTGTCGGATTAGCGAATGCACCGGCTATTAGCGGGTGATTTATGATGTGAGCCGCGCGATGGAACGCCGCATGAGATCTAGGGATGTCCTAAATTTATCGATATGAAAAACCTCAAAATTTGGTAAAATTAAATACGTTCACAGCTGAACTGAACATAGTACTTTTTTTAAAAGGTTACCATGATTGGCATTTGCGCAGCGTATGTCAAAGCTCTTGCGACTTTTATCATTTTCGTCAACCACCGTATGACTATCTTTTGTCATTTCTAGTTGGCAATTCAATTAATCTGCATTATCACATCAGTTAAGTAAAAGATAGTACAGCTATACATCTAGGCTTCTCCTAAAGAATACCAACATACGTGATTTTGCGCCGCCCGCATCCAAGCGGAGTACAGCGACGCTTCATTTTCCAGTGCGTGGAAACTCTTCAACCTCGCGGCTGTTGGCAGTTTATCGATACAGCCGGAATATATTTTCTTTTTCTGAGTCTATCGATATAAACAACGTTAATTCACCGTCTATTTCTTTTTAATTCATTTATTCTTCTTAGCACCTGGGAAAGAAGAAAGTATTATAGTATAGACTAATATAAAATAGTTGTTCAAATAGTTCCTTTTTATGAACACAGGCACAGCTAAGTGTCGATAAACTTAAATTTATCTATCTATCACAGTGCTATCGATAAGTTTATCGACATTTGTACAACCGTTGCGCTTGCGCAGGTCAACTGCACGACCGATCGCTACAGGTGCGTTAGGTTCTTACAACTCCGTGTCTGCGTGCAGCGTGTATTTATTAGTGATTTAAGTCAAAATTTTAGATGTAATTAGTACATTACGTACGAATATAACTCAGGTTTTGGAATTCAGAATAGTGCTTTTAATGACTTATTTCTATCTATACTTTTCTCTTTCAAACTGATGGAACATGCCAATAAAGAAGAAAGCTAATTCTAGAAATTAATATAAAAAAAAAACTGCTTTCCTTTATTGCGGAAGTGCAGTTACATTACCGATAATTTTATCAATAAGTTTATCGGTAATGTAAAATAGTTATTGCTCTATCGATAATTTTATCGAGCTTAGCCCTGCCATGCGCTTGCGCAGGTCGACCGGTCGCTACAGGTGCGTTAGGTTCTCACAACTCCGTGTGTGCGTGCAGCCGATTTGTCCGCCGATAACATCTCGAGATCGCCACTTTATTTGTCGCCGACGAACCTTAATGCTGCTTAGTTATTTATTTTTGTTTAATAAATGGGCGTTGTGAGAAGTTGCCTATGGTTTTGAGATCAGGATAATAATAAAGTAACTAATTACGTATATCATGAGTCCTCATCCCTAGGTTTATAGCTAGGTACCAATCCAACGGGGATATAATAGTAAAGCCTGTCCAGAAATATATGAGGATTGTCAAGAGGGCGCTATTTATAAGATTTATATGGCAACAATTTTGCAACCAATCGCAATCGCACTAAAATGACATTAATTTAAATACCTGTCAGTTTCTAAGGTAACTTCGTAATATAATTTAATGAAATGCACTCTTTTCCTGACTGTTTTTCGTGTAGTAAACACTTTATCTATAATATTACGTTCATGACTGTGAATGGTTTTCGGCATTTTCTTTGGATATTTTAGAATATTTCCTTTTAAAGAAACCACCTCGAATGACATTAACATTGTTGACAACCATCATAAAATCATTGCCAGTGTATGAAATTAGTTCCAGTAAAATTCCGCAATATGGCGCATCCTCATACATTTCTGGCCAGGCTTTAATTGTTTATTCAAGTTATAGCTATCGAGTAATTTTAATGGTCTAAAGTAAAAGTAAAGTACAATGCTGCTACAGTTTTTATGTGTTACGGGACGTATTATTTAGTAGCTGCGCCGCGCGGTGGAACACTATATTTTTGAGAACAAAAAGTAGCCCATGTGTTAATCCAGGGTGTCAGCTACCTTTATACCAAAATTTATCAAAATTGGTCCAGCCGTTTGAGCGTGAAGAAGTAACAAACATACACATAAACACACTTACAAACTTTCAGCTTTATAACATTAGTGTGATAATACGAGTAGTTTGGGTTTCGATGAAACCTGTGCCATGGGTGTTAGTAATTTGTTTGGATGCAATTCAATTATTTGGTAAAACAATAATTATCCTCCCCATTATACGATTACAGTACCCTAAAATTACTTAAAAACCAATCTTGTCCACTGGACCATTGCATTAAAATATCTATTTATTATCCATTCTCTTCATGGAGTAGCAAAATTACCGTTTGATTTTTAGATACCTATTTATTACGACGTTACGACGGTGTTCCGCTAAAGAAGCTCCGGTATAATTAATTACTGTAATCGCTAGGTATTTTTACAGCTGTCAGCACTAAAAAAATTATAGTTTTAAAACAACACCTAATCGACATCCTCTTCGGTAATCGCCACAAATTTTTCACCATTAAGAAACTCCGTTAAAATCTAAATTATTTCAATCCGACTAAACGTATACAATTCATTGTAATTTCAATCTCATCTCTATCGCATCACTAATGATGCGCTGTCAAACGTCCAGTATACACTATTAGTCGAACATTTCAATTAAAATGAATTATCGACTATCGATAGTTCGCTTTACTCAGTAATATGCGTTTATCTAAATCGAGTTGGACATCCCTTTCTGCGCGTAAATTATTGGATACAGTATTTTATTTTCTAATTTCAATTGTTTTCGATTTATAATTGTCTATCCAAATTATTTTTTTATCAATTATTGATTGTGAAGCCACAATATTTATATGCACAATCTATTTCTGTCTACAATATAATTAGCGTTTCGTTTTTATATCTTCTCTTATTAATGTCTCGCATACACATCAATTCACAAATGTTTTTTTCTTTATCAATCAATCAATTTCTGCAATATACATCTACAAACGTACAAATCAATTATGTCATTTCAACTCCAAATTGATTACATTGTAGAATTTTATCTTCTCATTTCTTTATCATTAGATCCAAATGTCTCATTAACATAAATTCGTTCATACGTTCCAAATAGAACTAGATTTATCTCAAGATATATCTTTAGATGGTATCGTGTTGTGGGTATAACAAAGCAAACAGAACTGATCAATATTTGAAGATGAAAAAGTATCAAATCTAAGACTAAGCTACTAGAAGTTCGTTCTTCATATGAACGGGTTAAGATTGAATTTTGTACGAGTTTGACGGTTAACTTCATACGTTATTGATTTAAAGATAGGACAGATGACCAGTCTGGTGGCCGTATTTATAGGCATGACCATATTCGAGCGTATTGAAAAGTAAAACCATTGTTTTAGGATTGAGTCGTAAAATGGCTGAGCGTGAGAAATAATTGCACGAGACAATCGGGTCAAGGAATTTCACCATCGCTAGTAATCAGAGAATGATATATTATAAGAATACTTCAATTCGCGTTCAATTAAATTAAATACGAATTGATTCTGACGGTCTCTTTGATAGTTCACTTTTTTTGCATCGATAACATTTTACCGACAATCACTAAACTACAAACTACAATCCATATTCTCATTAAAATCCGCTTCACATATCAATAAATACTGCTCATCTCGTGAGGAACCTGTTTTAAAAAATGGTACAAAAGCCGCACTATAACGTGGCCGGTGTAAAAAATTATGTAGAAAGTAGTATGACAACGCGCACACATGACCGCTGAGCATTGCGTTGATTAGGCGGCTTGGTGTGCGCGGGAGCATGGAGATAGACAACTGGAAGCGGCTTCTGAGCGTACCTGGACGGTTACTCCGATGTTCGAAATTCGAACATTATGGCCGTCCCGCTCATTCAAATAATGTTTGACACGAGATGAACAGGGATGACACCGCACATTCTCAATCTCGGTTCAGAATAACCCTTCTGGAAAAAAGGAAAAATTACCACTTGTTAGGTGACCTACCGTCGGGGATAGTGTAATACCGCGTAAATAACAGCTGTCGATAAAGTTCTCATTTCAATAAAATACTTAGGATTTGTTTGAATATTGAATCGTATCTACACTTGTTACTTACGCGGTATTGCACTATCCCCGACGCTATGACATAGCGTAATGACCTAAAATGGATATCGACCTCTGACTCCAATCCACGCCGTGCTTTGTGTTTCTGAGTCAGCTCTCGCCGTTACCGTAAGGTGCCCAACCGACTAACTTCTCACCGACTGTGCCGCCACTTGCTTGTCCACTTATCCCATATACGCTGTTTTTGCGCATTTAATAAAAATTTACAACATACGCGACCATGGACCATAATAAGATATTATGGAGGAATAAAATGTCCCCCGAAAATAACTTACATAAGGTCTGGTGGGGTAAGAGAAACATATTGGGATAAGGGAAACACTTAAAATAAATCACCGTATGTATATGTGTTGAATCTGATTTTTAGAAACAGTTCTAGGTAAAAAATAAATAAATGTCACTGCAGTTGGTCGTTTTATGTTTATTAAAGCTATAATCACGCAGCTAAAGCAGGCAGAGCAGGTGGCCGATGGGGCCGAAAAGTGCTCGAGTGGAGACCTCGGACCAGCAAGCGCAGCGTAGGACGTCCACCTACAAGATGGACAGATGACCTTATAAAGGTCGCCGGAAGGCGCTGGATGCAGGTCGCTTCCAACCGGTATATATGGAAGTCCAAATGGGAGGCCTATGTTCAGCAGTGGACGTCCTATGGCTGAGATGATGAAAGCTATAATATAGAAACTATTCCAATGTGATCCACTTCTCCCATGTTTCCCGTACCCCACCTGACCTTACATATATAAATAACATAATCTTGCCAAACATAAATTAAAATTTGCACGTTTTAGGAAAACATTACATAAGATATATCCTGGTTAGTGAATCTAACAAACAGCTAAGTGAGAGTACTCTAACAAAATGTGTTCAATGTATCCACAAAACCAATTTGCACCAAATTACACCGAATAAAATTGACTGGTCGTCAACTAATAGGTAAATCTAGATAGACACAGACATATTATTAGAAATATGAAAGTTCAACTTAATTACTATTATTAGCCTGTCGTGTCCCTCTGCTTGGCAAAGGCTTCCCCCCTTTTTCATCCAGTACGTCTAGCACAACTATAGTTCGCGCCTCATGTTGCGTGACATGACACAGTACTGTACAGAAAGAGATAGGTAGTATATCGTTTGAGGTGCGCGTGCCGCGGCCGCTGCAGAGCACCATCGCAAGTGCAGACTTCTGGCCGAAGGGTGTTGTGTTTCGGCGATTTTGGGGCAATCTGCCGAATCCTGCGCCAGATCAGACGACGCAACGGAGCAACGCAGTTACGTCGCATACATCAAACTAGATTTAAGCTTTTCTAAAATGTAATTTTGTAGTTCACAGTGCCTTGGTTTATACTGTAATACTGTGTAACTAATTTGAATAAATAAATAAATAAAATAAATCTCGCGCAAGAAAGAGTCATGTGTCACATGCTAGAGGTCCAGGTCATCACGCCATCGCCCAGTTATATGGAACGTAAAAAAAAAGTAGTTGTAAAAATTGTAGTTGCCTCTTCCAGTGGCTCTTTGTATCTAGACCACATATCTATATAAGGTATGGGATGGCTGTAGCTCCTTTTACTGTTACCTTGTAAACAGATATATGACGCGATTAAAGACGTAACTAAGTACGTGGCTATAGTTTATATCGCTATACTGGACACTTCGTCTTTGTAGAAATGTATGGGAATGAAAAAAGGTTTACGACGGAAACCTATGAATCGTTTATTTCGATGTTACTTTTACACTATTATAAAATTCTAAATTTGTATTGAATTTTTAGTTATCTAAGGGGTCATGAACTATTTTAGAAAAGATCTTATCAGCGCGATGCAAGATTTGTAGGTGCGCACTGCGCCAGAAGTCAGCACCATTCGTTGGTAAAAAAAAAACTTCGTAGATTAATGACATTTGATTGATATAACAACCAAATGTCACGTAAGACTATGATTTTTGTACCAAAACGACCATGAAGTCACTTACTCAAAATAAATACAGTTACGTAAGTTGCGGTTGTTTAGTTTGAGTGCACCTGTCTACTGAACTGGCGGTCCCGGGTTCGAATCCCGACTAGGGCAAATATTCGTGTGATGAACTCGAATATTTGTTCTTGGGTGATGCTTGTTCTACGTAAATAAGTATATATCTATCTATATTAGTGCGTATATCGTCGTCTAGTACCCATAAATAGATCGATTTGTGTGAGGTTGTCTAATATTTATTATATTTATTTATTATTAAGTATTCACTTTATTGATCATTAAGCTTAAGCTAGGTTTTTATTTACAATAAATTTGTATAAAAACTAAAATATAAAACATACATCTAGTATGCCACCGGCAACGGGGCAGTTATTATTCATATTTTTAATGTACCTATTTCCAACCAACAATCAAAGCTAATACGCTGCAACATTAATAGTTTTCTTGAAACTTATTCATAAGAAAGCTGATTCAGTTGATAGGCTTATTAGAGTTTAATAAACAGAGAAAATTTTAATTTCCATCTACGGATCTGCGCATACCATAATGCGCGTAAAACCCGCGGTAATAAAATGGGCATTAAACAATTTCTATTATGCAGAGACCTGTTTCACCTCTCGCATATTTCTATCTGTAATGTCCACTCTGTTTAGTATAAAACGGGCTGTCGTAGTTATCAAAGCTTTTACGACATTTTCTCATCGGCTTCTTGTTATAAGATACAATAAAATTACACATTTTTATTGATATTTACGTGGTAAACGATGAAGAGAGGTCAGTCTGCTTATTATGCCACTTATATTAGTACTTTTAAAAGTACGGTTTTCATACTAATGATAGTTTTATAGTCTCTTTTGATAGTTGTGTTAGAACCGATTTTGAGCGGAAAAGTATTGATGTCACTGCGGCGAGTCATTGCCATACAACCAATTTAGCAGAATCTCGACTCAACATTAATTGTTTTTTTACCTCAATTGTGTAATATTCTGTCAAAATATAATATAATAATATCGTTCGCTCCTGTTATTCGCAGTTTTGTGTTATGATGTGCTAACTTGAAAAGCAAAATTGAGCATTTAGTTAAGTTTCAAGTTGATCGAATCAGTTAAACATCGAAAAGTACACAGAACTATTGCCGCCATCTTACAACCACGCAACTAACAACATATAACATAGTAATAGTAGTAGTAAATATAACATCGATACGTTTCGTATCTTTATTTAATCTAGAAACGGAAGTAAGTAAATAAAAGCAATTCCTTTAAATAATATATCACGAAAACAAAAGGTTTAAAATTATTTTCTTAAAATACATAAACTTTAACTACTTTATTAGTTATAGTGCAGTTACCATTCTGACATTATCACAATGACCTAATGACATTGGAGCCGAAGCACTGACAAGTTCGTGGCACCACCTTGCCTCCATTATGTTATATCGTACTCAAATTACGCAAAAATCATTTCAAAACTTCGCGTTGTCTGTCAAATAAACGTCTCTTAACAGCATGACGTACCCATTATTACTAGCTAATTCAAGCCTGATAGTTTTGTTATATACAGGGTGGCCTGTTAGATCGGGCAATATGGGCAAGTTTAAAACTATAAGTATTGCATCGTTAAAAGATCTGTTCTTAGGAAGAATATCAATTAGGTACAAAAAATACTTAATCGGGAATCAAACTCGGTCATTTCGAACATCTACTTGATTAATGAGATTAGAGGATATGGAAGCTACCAATCTCATTTTATTTTATTTGAGGAATCATTGTTCTAAGTATAGTCACACTTACTGCTGATGTTCCAAGAAATCGATTTCCAAATAGAAATAACGTACTATTTATTTTTCAATGCGTTTGGGTTCGATTCCCTAGCTTCGTAATACTTTCAAGGTTATAAAAACAGTTATCACTAAAATGCTATATATAAGAACAGATCTTTAACAGGTCTTTGTTTGTCTTATAGTTTCGAACTTGCCCGTACTTGATCTAAATGAACCACCCTGTATAGTTATGTTATACCACACAACCTTTACATGTGTACCCTGGCAACAAATGTTGTGTAGCAGTATTAAAAAGCGAAGGTATAGCGAGAGGAGTAAGGATGTGTAGAGACAGGTGTGTTTGAGTGTTGGCTGTACGCGTTGTACTAACAATCTGTCAACGGCGTAAAACCTGCGTCGGCGCAGCACGATTGTTTCGAGCGGATGATTGATGCGCGAGTTGTCTAAGTTGTGTGTGGGTTAAGTATCAAGCGCCTTCAGTACTCACTCACGATGACGGTTTTGCGTAGTATAACAAAGAAATGCTTATTTGTAAAACAATTAATATGTTAAACAACTATATGTGAAATGAATATTTTTATATTGTCATATCATTTGCCATATGAAGAGCTTGTGATTTTATGCAGTTGTGAAATATATATTTGTCAAATGACCATATGTGATATAAAGAGGTTGCGAAGTGACATGACTTTATTTGTGGAATGATTACCTATTTGTCAAATGTTATTTGTGAAATGATGACTTCTTTGTCAAACGTTTTTGGGAAATGATAGTAAACCTAGAATTTCAACCAATCGATAACGGAGAGAAATCATAAGACAAGCAACATCTGCGTCTTAAAGTATTGATCACGACCAGATCTACTAAAACTGAGAAGAATCGAGAAGTTGATGAAACATTTGGACATATCATAAAGATTCGAATCCCTCCAGCCTCTGAGCTCCTAGCAAAAACTGCACGACTGAGTAATATAAGAAGGTAACGCAATGATTGGGCATTTTTAACTTTTCTATTTTTTTTTCATTAACTGACCAGAGATTGACCTCGGTAACACCTTAATAAATAAATAAATAACACCTTAATTATGGTAAGTGACTGCGGGGTCGAAGATGTATCTCACTGGTTCAGCAACAGCCTAATCAAGTAATCACTCCTATCTTAAAGAGACACAAGTTATAATTTTCAGGAAATACCCACTGTTTTCTTCCCTCCATTCCCTTATGCCTTGTACCGATATAAGAACACCGTGTGAAATCAAACCTCGCTGTGCTAACAATCGGACTGGCTAAGACAATACCACTCGCTCAAACTGACTCGATCTGACCCCGAATCGTGATCTCCGTTTTGAAGATGCTCGGTGTAAAAAATATAGAATATGTTACGCAAAATATTATTTTCTATTATCTTTATTATTAGATTTTGGAGCCACTAGCGCACTGATATTTAAATCGCACTCATACGTCACAGAGAAGGAGAAATAAAAGGAAAAAGGAAAAGAAGACCGAGAATATGGTGTAGATTAAAAAAAAAGTAAAATGCTTCATCACATCAAGAAGTGAAAGAAAATCCGAATGGAGAAAAATCTGGAAATTACTCTACAGACAAGAGCTAGGTCTTAAATTTGATGATAATGATGATTCTCAAGGTCTACCGATAAATTAAACAGCATTTATCTGCACCCATATTGTTGAGTTATACTATAAAAAATTCAGAGACTACAATAGGAATAGACTATGCAGCGGCGACGGCGTGGCAAGGAGGTGCAAAGTCAGTGACTTTGGCTTATTTGATAAGTTGCGTTTTAAGACCTCCCATTATTTAACAGCTTACATTATCAACCACTTAGACTTCATGTTTTATTAGTTCATTATAATATTCAGTCCAAATGCTCATTGCTATACGAAGGTCTTCCCTAAAGGCTGGTTGAGGGAGCCCCACAATTTCCTGCAATTTGCAGCCACCGATATCTGCGATTTGATCAGATTGTCTACCTTATTGGACGTCTCGACGGATAAAATGCACTTCCTGTAATTATTACGCGCCATTTTGAATTTTATGCCTAAAAAAAGGGTCTCATCATGAAAATGATATCACGAATAGCGCTCATCACTAAAGTAGAAATAGCGACGTCTTGAATAGGTGTCAGTGCCGATCATCGAATTTAGGCTTCGCATTAGAGATCAACCCTGTATATATTTTACAATATCGTCAATCATGTATATTTTACCTTCACTTGCTGTTGCTATGCTACTCGTACTTTTTGTGCAGAAGTATGTTGATTTGCCTATTTAGCATTCCGTGAATTTACACAAATCAATTTAAATGATTGCTGACGTTTCACTGAACGCATCTTACTATTAGATTATCGACAGTCACCCATCATCGTGATTCAATTGTAATCATTCGATAAGTAGCCAAAAAAACTTGTAAAAAAAACCCCATTGTCAATGGGAAGCTTAACTGTTTTGTCGAGAAACGCCCAGTCATGATGTTTTGTGTTTTTGAAATGATTATTAATAAATTTGGTGTTAACATGGGTCTTGCTTAGGTTAAGTGTCATTGACCCAGATGATTGCAGTTTGAAATTGAATTTCGTGCTGTACTGTACGTCCAGCATAAGTATGCTTCGCGATTCTTGTCGCGCGACATAGCGCTACCCGTCACTCTCTCACATTACTGCACAGAAAGAGATGGGTAATTATCTCGCGCGAAAGATAGTCGCGTATGCCAATTTTGCTAGAGATGCTGGTAGACAGATCTATGTTGAAGTAAGCTCTGTTGAAATTTGGTAGAAAATTATAGTAGGAATAGAACGCAAAATACATATATATCTAGTTTAGGGGTCAGAGCACTACTTCGGATACGTAGTGTTTTATTAAACATTCTGCTGATTTTTTTTCTTGTTTGGCTCTCGTCTTCCTCCGGAAAACTATTAATTAGGTACGGGATACGTTTCAATAGGGATCCATTCCCAAAGTAATTGTTTACTCTTGATATCAATAGTTTTTATAAGTGGGCAATTTTTTATTTTGTGGTCGATTCTTTTTATCAGATTTCAATCAAATTTGGTGAGTCGCTAAAGTTGCTTGTTCTGGCCATGGTAAGCCCAATTTCACGCATTGTCTTAAAAAAATCCAATGAGTTACACAAAATGTATGGAATAACTAAACTTCGTATTTTGTTCTAAAACTTAGTACCTAAAAAATTATGAGCATGAAATGAAAAAATCAATAAATCGGCAATAAAATAAATGGGCCAATTTATGTAATAGATACATTTTGTATAACAATGGAAAAAAATGTAGAACATGAAATTCGGTTGACCATGGTCAGAATAAGCAACTTTACTAACTCACCGAATTCTATTCAAATCACCAATTTTGAAAAAAATTGGCCCAGCTCCGTCTATTCTCCGCGATTGTCTTCCAAAGTGCCCACAAATAAAAACAATAGCATACCCATTACGAATCACACGAATTACACTTACATAACACTAATAGGTGTAAAAGCACCACGGAACCCGCTGACCCCGGGTCACGCACATAATTGATTTATGCCGTTGCTGTGCATTAACATAAGATAATGCTTAACCTTTGGCTTTGGTTTTAAAATTTCTCGACCAGCTATGGTGTAGCTGGGAATTAGAAATTCAAGTTAACAATAGATATTGTACATTAATATTTTATCCTCTTGTAGTTTGTACGGTTAATCCTTCCTCCTTTTATAGACGTACTAACCTAATCTAAAGACGATATTATCAAGACTTATGAAAAATTTGTATCTTCCCCCTAGATCGTAGAAGAAATCTAGATATTTTTATTAAAACAGTAACGTCTGCTAACGTAAACCAAATGTTTACAATCCGTTGGAAACGCAGGTTCGTATCCTGAACCATTAAATTTTTAAATTTTTCACTTCATTGTAAACATTTGAAATCTAGATACTCGTATGTTTTTGATTTAATGCCGTGGTAACGCCGAAATATTGTTGAATTGAAGATATCGCAAAGCTCCGTCGAATTAGTGCTTGCCATGAGTTTATAGTGACCGTACTCACTAGCGACTGCGTATAGGATTTATAATATGGAGAATTGTAGTTCTACAAAGTAACCGCTAGGGGCGCCGTACTATTCTCCATATAAATAATTGGAATTGCTAGCGAATACGGTCACGTTCAGCGAGCCATGGAAAGAGCTATGCTTGGTGTGTCTCTTAGGGATCAGATCCGAAACGAAGTAATTCGACAGAGAACCAAAGTTACCGACATAGCACAGCGGATAAGCAAGCTGAAGTGGCAGTGGGCTGGTCATATCTGCCGTAGAGCCGATGACCACTGGGGCAAACGTGTTCTGGAGTGGAAACGTAGTGTAGGGCGCCCTGTAACAAGGTGGAGCGACGACATTCGTAGGACAGCGGGTAGTAACTGGAGGACGAGAGCTGAAAATCGAGCTCAGTGGCGTGCCATGGGAGAGGCCTATGTCCAGCAGTAGACTGAAACAGGCTGATGATGATGATGATGATGACGGTCACGTTAACTCATGGTAAGAGTCTTCAATTCGACGTTCGACACAGATATTGACCCGAAATTTCTCCAATCGTTTTTTCTGCTATTACGTGATGTTTTAGACTAGACATATTTTTATAAATGTATGTATGTAAACACTTTATTGTACATAAAAACAAGAAAAACACATTACAAAAAATAAGCATGTACAAAGGCGAACTTATCCCTTTAAGGGATCTCTTCCAGTTAACCTTTGAACAAATGAGTGCTAAACAAATGTAAATGGTAGACAAACCAAGCAACATGTACAATACAAAGGAGTAACTATAACTATACAATAATACACATGAAAATGCAAAAACCAACAGAGAGAGAGAGAGAGATAGGTAACAGTCAATAAAATACATATTACATAATATCTATATAAATACATATACATAATATTCAACATAAATAAAATTATTATTATAACAAAAACAGCAACCTAATCATTCGTTCGACAGCCACAATTCCTTTTATCACAAAGTTCGTTTACTACGGAAGTTTTTACTTGTACTTACATGTTTTATTTATACATTATTATTTTTTGTTACAGGTAACTCAACGCTACGTATAAGGATAAAGACCAGCGAACGTTAGCCACATGCACAATCGATTTACACGCTCATACCGAAGAGTATCACTAGTAACAGAGTACTCAGTCTCATATGGACAAGTCTGCATACCATAAAATAAGACAGGTGCTTCCTCCCCCTCCGTGCAACGTTATGTTCATTGCTGAGGCTTGAGTCCACCATGGATCAGCTTCTTCCGGATGATGTTGCGCCATCTTCCACGGTCCTCGGCCACCTTGAGCGCGTCTTGGAAGTTAGAACACGTCCACTGCTTATTTTTATAAGAAATTTATACATAATGTGTAGTCTGAAACCTGCCTATGGAGTTCAGATTTTAAACTCGAACGGCCAATGTTTTTTAATGTGTACGGTTCAGTTTCTCTGTCATTTGTCTGCTACGTAGCTATGTCAAATTCATCGAAATATAGTTTTATACATTTAATACGGTTCATATCCGCATAAGCCTAAGTATAGACCAACAGGGTATTTTTCAGGCCACGTCATATTGCGGATTTTTAGCGGTACTCATTTATTTTAATTTTTGATAACTGGCGTTGAAAGTCTGTGAATGTCACTAATGTAAACAAAGGAAACAAGACTAAGCATTCCGCAAATTTCAAATAATTTTGCCCAATAAAGCCAAAAGTATGCACAGCAATGAAAGACAGGTTTTTCAATAGGGTTCAGTGATAATTTCGCAAGAAGAACGAAGGATTAAGCAGCATTCCGGTAAACAATGTTTGATTGATGACAAATCCTTGACAAATCGCTACTGACGTTTAATAATGCAAATATATGGCGTATGCATATTATCGACATATGAAAGCTGTTTTTAGCACCACTATCCCTGGGCAAGACCGACACCTGTTGGGGTATACTAATTCTTCGGCAAGGCGGGGTGGGACGAGAATTGCCCAAACGCCATTTGGATGCAATAATGGGAATTTTTGTATAAATGACCCAGCAAGTTCCACTATAATCTCGTCAAAGTTTGCTGATGAAAAAGCACATTTTTAGGGTTCCGTACCTACCAAAAGGGATAAAAACGGGACCCTATTTCTAAGACTTTGCTGTCCTTTCTTCTGAGTGAGAAAGTCTTCGTGAGACGGTCGAAATTTTCACAGATGAATAAAATAAATATTTAAGGGAGTGTCCATACAACAAACGTGATCGGTTGCGTTTACTTTGCACCTCATTTGTATCCGGCGCCATACATACCAGGTGCAAATTTAACTTAACTCGGTCATTTATAACAATTTATGAAACATGTAATGTCTCATTTTTTTTAATGTGGGTACAGCACAATTTTTCTTTAAGCTTTGATCTTTGTATTAAAGGCTTAACTCGGTCAGTTAATGGAATAAGTGTTTGTACGGAACCCTCGGTGCGCGAGTCCGATTAGCACTTGGCCGGATTTTCTAATGTAACAGGACCACTCTATCCCATCTCATACTCTGCTCAAACAATGCTCTGACGCAGTAATGGTTGTAGAATGTCCGCTGACTTATCGCTGTTGATTCCGTTGTTTTGTAACGTTAGTTAATCATCCTTTTGTTTTTGTTAGTTACCTACTTTCGATTTAAGTCTACATGAAATTGACAATGTGTATGATAAAATAAGGCATACTTATTTATTTAAATCGTCTTATAAACCAAAACCTAAACTAGTGGTTCTGTGAGCTGGAGACATCTTCTTGACTTTGTGCAAACAGCAACAACAACAACAAATCCACTTTATTGCACACCTCAAATACACAGGGATATAAAACATGAGAGATATACAATAAAAAAAAATTTACAAAGGTTAACAACAGGCAAAGTGCATGGAGTGAATTTTGTTCCCATACGTCGAGCATAACTGTGTCTCGCGACTCTTTGCCGCGCGAGAAATTCTACCTGTCACTTTCCTTTCAATACCGTGCGAGCAAGACATGAGATGCTGACTCGCGCGACAAGTGAAGTCGCGGCAAGATATGCTAACCCTGCTGATATCGAACGATTCTATTTACGAAATGCACGTTAATTCTTATGGAAGGAAGTCGCTTATTGGCAAACGAAATGGAAGCATATCTACAGGTAGGCATCAGTAGCTTGGAGTGGAACAAAATTTCTGGGAAAGCCTGATTTAGCTTACTTTTTCCAAAAACAGTAGGTAACATAACATTTTCTATAATGGGCATATATATAATGCCGGTGGGAATGTCACGCCACCTGATAGGTATATCTACCATAGATACCAATACCAATCCTATTGCGCTTTTGTTGATGTATTGTAGTGGTTTTCTTTCTACGTTCTACTTTTTCATTGGACAACATTGTAAACTATACAGATGTTGCTTACCTCCGAGCCAGATTTGTAGCATTTTTGTCAATTTCACCATTTCTATGTTAAGTACACTAGTAAAATATTGACGCAGACAACACTTCCACCATGACTAAACTCAAACTGACATCATTTCTAAAACATCACAACTGACACTTACACTAGGTACTCTTATGTCATTTTACTATTGACAAGTTAGTATTGACACGGAGTTCCAAATCAATTGTTCCGTTAAGTCATTACCATGCTTTGTTCTGATGATGCTTCATTTTTGTGCTGCACTAGGTTTTTCCCGCGAGTTTGAGTGGCATACGTTTTTGCGTAGCGTGGGAAGGAACAAGGTGGACCGACCTGCCCGTCTAGTACAACTAGGCCTGGCGACTTTTGCCGCGCGACTTAGCATCGCACATCACTCTCTCGCAGTACTGTGAAGTAAGGGATAGATAATTTGTTGTGGAGAACTTTGGGTGAGGCCTTTGTCCAGTAGTGGAGGTCTATCGGCTGATATCATGAATGATGATGATGATAAAGTTTTTGCGAGTATCTCATCAATTAAATCTAAAAACTCCATTCCAGTTAATCTCTTTTACTAATGGAAGATTATTCTGAAGACTGCACGACCAATTTTAAAAATCTTAAAGGGTTCCCAAACTTGCTCAGTTCGCGGTAAGCAGTAAAAGTTTAGTATATTGTACCAGCGTCATTGAAGTTTAATTTCCGATTAAGATGTGAACCGGCACCTTTCTACGGCGCACAGTTTAGAAACCCTTTGTTAAGGAACCAACAGCTGATTAGTATGTATTTTGAAAAGAAATTCAAACGTATTTTTTTTATATTTCCACAACATAATGGCTTTAGTTCACGTGATGGTAAGGGTAGCTCAAATTGCAATGGAAATGGACAAGAAACCAACGGTACTCAGTTAGACAAGACAACAGATAAACCTAAACCGATCTTACGAATAAAGCTGCACAGCTTTTTCTATATATTTCACTTTTCCTTAGAGGGTCATAGGTTTTTCAGTTACTGTCAGTTGCTAGATCAAAATATAGTTTCCTGATTACAATCTAATAATCTAAGTAAGTAATTATACAGTTTAATGACAGTAACTCTCTAGTGCACAAAGAACACATTTCCCCTTAAATTTTCTTCCAGTTTCCAAAATAATTGTCGAAGCAGTACAATGACTGTCACTTCTGTTAATTGTGAAAGCAACTCGATACGCGACAGTGTGTGGTCGGGACCACCTCGCGGGCATTGTTGTTTGATTAGCGTTTATTTGAACTGTGGACATTATGTGGTAGTGTGAAAATGTTGGTTTTGTGACTTTTGTGCAACGTGAGGTAGATGCTTTTGTTGTCTGAGTATTCTGTTGTTGGTCAGTTTATAGTAAGAATATTCTTGAAACCGTTAGGGTTGAGCCAGACGAGCGCAATTTTTAGAGTTCTGAGTAGCGTAATTTCGGTTGCGTCATACATCATGTCACGTGATCACGTCATACTAAGTATTGTGCGTCCGAAATTACGCGACTGAAGGTGAAGACTGAAAAAATAATTACGCTCGTCTCGCCCTTAGAAGATTAACCCGTCGAAGTCTCAAGCTCATTGCTACATATTTTACTATTATTATGTTACATCAAATTGTTATATAATAAGAGCTGAGCATCGTCTTTAAAGAACTTAAAAGTTTAAAAAATGTGTAAACCAATTTTCAACTCAAAAATTGCATTTAATAAATTTTATAGATATCGATGATTGTGACCAATTGATTGTTATTAATAATAAATCGTTTCTTATCTTATTGTCTTTGCTTTTGTTAATTTAAATTCTTAGTAAACAAAATATCTATGCATATGCATAGCAATATATTTATACATTGTGTCACAATCTAACATTTCCTACCAACATATTATACAACGCGTCGGCGTCTTAATATTATTGCTTCGTCGATCGATCTTCCACGCTGACAAGCAATTCATGGAGATAGCCTTACCGTGACTAAACAGTGCCGGATGGGATGGCCGGTAGAAAACAGGCAGAAAATCAATCGAGCCGCATCAAATGTTTACAGTAAACACGTATAAATATTAGCTCGTGTCTCGTGAAGTCATCAACAGATTAAGTAGAAATCGGTAGTGTAGTAATTTTTCGAGAGATTTAAAGTAATATATTTGACTGTTAGTAACTAGAAAACGGTCCCTTATACATTTAACAATTCATGGCCTAAGATAGCGTTACTGTGACTAAACAGTGTCGAATGATATGGCTGGTAGAAAATAAGCAGAAAATCAATCAAGCCACCGAAGCCACATCAAATGTTTATAGGTAACAGAAAACTATACGTATTTATAAACTACATATTTTGTATTCCGTGAACGGTATAAAGTGTATCAATACTACTTGATAGGCCCACTGGGAAGACAGCCTCTGTAGCAATACTAAACTCTCTCGGGCTTTCACATTTGTTCGGGCAATATCAACAAGCGTTTTGGGCTAAAAGCTTTGACTGTATGACTGGCCATACAGTCGATCGTATCGTCACGCAAGCAATTGCGGTGGATTTTTATCAAATTACCAATAAAATATCTCAAGCGGCTTTTATGATGATTCAAAAATAAACCATCTAAAGTTTTACTTTGTGCTATTACACATACATTATTATTTAAGAGTTTCACTCTTGTCCGTGCCTTTATCTTCAGTCCGTTCTTCTTAACGCCAGTTCTTTGACTTCAAGATACGATTCGATGTCTAGCTTTCTTTTTAATTGGTCTCCTTCCCTAAAATTGGCCATCATTTTCGAGTTTATATGGCATGTAGAATATTTCTCTTCTCCTTTACATTTTCCAACACTTCCTCATTGGTGACTTTTTCTGTCTAGCTTATTACTTCCATCCTTCACTAGCACTATACGCTTTCCCTTGTCTCGTTTTTTTCTCTCTCTGTTTCGTGTCATGGTCCAGGTCTCGCAGTCATATACTCCAAATATAGTTTGATGTGCTAATAATACACAACCTATCAATTGGTTCTCAGGTTTAATGTGGGAAGTTTATATCAATGAACCTTTTAAGTTTTAAACCATTTATACCAAGATCAAAGCTTAAAGGAAAATTGAAATGAGTTACCTGGTGGAATTGAACCTTATTTCTGCGTTATTGTTGCACAACACATGACCGCTACTTGTAAACTGATATAATTCGTGTCAAATCCGTTCACTATTTGAAACCGGAACTTCACGTCCTACTATGTCATGTCACGTGTTTGTCGACACTTTGTCACCTAGTGTTTGCTTGTGCTCACATTGTTTCGTAATGGAGAACCGTCGAGGGCCCTCCGCGTCGAGAGTCTACAGTCTCTCGTTAACGTTAACAATATTTAAAAACTAGCGTTTTCTCGCTTTGTAGTAAAAGTATTTGATGTATGGAACTGTGTATTTTTAACATAGCTTTCATATGGCAATAATCTATCGAATGTCAAGGATTTGTCATCGACCAAATTCAAAACATTGTTTACCGGAATGCTGCTCAATCTGTCGTTCTTCTTATGAAATAAATACTGTATCTTATTTAAATGAACTTGGCTTTATTATGCAAAAATTACTTGAAATTCACGGAATCTTTAGTCCTGTTTCCTCTTTATTTACATCAGTGATATGCACTGACTTTCAACGTGAGTTACCAAAAATTTGACTACCCAAACGTTGTCTGGAAGGGATTGCTCTTTAGCAATAAGACCGCCTGTTGTTTACCTCAAATTGTAATTTTTTGCGTTGTATTTCTCCTGTACGTTTCATGAGGTGTGCAATAATGATTACTTGTATTGAATTGTATTTGTCGTTGCCAGTAAAATTAAATTAGTGTCACTAAAAATTCGCAATATGGCGTGGGCTGACAAACACCCTCTTAGGCTATCTTACCATTTACCTGGCAAGGCTTCCTTTAGGTAAGCATGATGGGGCGTTTACTGTTCAGCGTCAAATCTAGTCTACTTTAACAATATGTTCAATTCGAAGTAACCGTCATGGCTTCTTCTTTCTTTCTGAGATTTTTAGGTGTAAAATTTGGAACATTAAGATTTTCGGAGGTGTTAATTTTATATTTTTCAATGTTAACAAAGTTCGACCTTATGATACGCTGCACAATAGGATATTTTACTACCTAGTGTACCTAGAGCAGCTGGCTGGTCTGCTGCTCTAGGTCTACTGCGACAAGACGAATATAAAGACTATAATAGAAGCAAAGATTGAAGAGAGGAGAAAGAGAGGAAGACCAAGAAGAGCTTTTTTTTTTTTTTTTTTTTAGCCTGTTTGAGTGTCCCACTGCTGGGCAAAGGCCTCTCTGTTAGATTTCCACAACTCCCTATTGGCTGCTGCTTCCGGCCAGTTGCCTAGGAATGTATCTATGTATGTAAGAGCTTACATGGACCAAATAAAGGAGGAGGTAAACATCGTGTCGTACCAGGCTGTCAAGGAGAAGGCGCAAGAAATGTATGGAAATTGCTCCACTGACAAGAGTGTAGCTGTTATGATGATGATGACATAGAACTTTATTTACTTTTTCTTCATTTTATCACAAGATACTTAATGATCAATAAATTTAGTTACTATTCAAGACTCCAAAGTTGACATAATAATTCTTTTGTCGAAAAGGTGTGTTAAAACCACAGCCAAACACTCAAGACAGACTAACAGTTATCTATACTAGAAAACCATGAAATAACCACGAAAGGTCAAGTAGTAACCGGTCAAATTGCAAAATTCATGCAATAGTTCACTTTATATCATCGAAATACGGTTAAAAGTGGACATATGTACTCAAGTTTGAGAGTGACTTCTTGAGTATTTATTCAGTTATTTGTTACAAGTTGTTATTTTAATATATCTTGTGTTCATTGTGTTTTATTGGTTTTCTGAGTTGAATGTTTTATTGTAGGCGGTCCATTGTAACTGTGATGTGACCAAAATGTGTATGGTTTTTGGAGGTAATTCAAACGTTGCACAATATACATGTATGCTAATACAACACAACGAATGGTATCCTACATACATAATATATTCATAGGTTACTATACAAGAAATACCAACTAAATTGTATTGATAACGTTACTGGCGAGAGGTCATGGATTTAAAATCCGCAATGCACGATTTCTTTTGTTTTGTATTGATCACAAACGCCATCTATCGATTAAGAATATATTTGCTGCTTTATCGCGCCAAAACGGCTGAGAGGATATTATGCGTTTTTCTAAACCAATTAGGGTTAAGCTAATCTATCTGCTACTGACTAAATGTAAACACTATTGTAAGTACAGAATACCAAATTGTAACTTTCAATTGTCAGAAACTTTTTTTTTAATACATGGCTTGAACTATCCTCATTGTTTGTTAGCCCTGACTACCAGTGAGTCTGACTTTGTGTGGAGTACAAACCCACTAACAGGAATGTCTCCGCGCCACAGGAGTAATTAAATGGTGTCGACACGGGCGCTCTAGAACCGGGTCAGTCTGACTTAGGGCGGGAAGAGAAGGGCGGGTGAAGAAGGGAGAGAGAGTCGGACTTGAACAGAGAAAAACGCGAACTATGAAGTGGTAGTACTCCGCTGGCGGGGATTATGCTGAGGAGCATTTCGAAAAGTTGATGGCATACACAACAGATATGAAATATACACAGGCGAACTTATTAGCGACCTCTTCCGGTTTATCTTTGAAGAATTGAGCGAAAATGCATTCGGAATTCGGCAAACAGTGACTGTTGTTGACTAAGTCCTAATATATTTTGTCAATAGTATTATTAATAATCCAATCATCATTAGAAATAGCCTTGCTATTTATATTTTTATGAAGACAATACAATAAATCCATTAATTCATCCTTCGAAAGGTCAATGTCAAACATTTTTATTTTCCTCAACACAATTATTGGCTTCATAAGTTATAAATAAAAATATTCGAAAAATTCGATATCCGTGTATTGTTAAGAGAGCCATTGTTGAGTCAGCGCGCGCGCATGATAAATAGTACGAGTGACGTGTTAATACACGATGGTGTATTGTTCAACTGGCCCGTAAAATAGCGCTTTTCTTTAATAAATACCACTATTACTCTACTCTAAATGTTTATTGAATCGAAAAATTTTAAAAATAAATGTTTTGAGCGGACTTGAATCAACGTCTTCACGGCTTTCCGGGCCATGCGGGTGGACTGCCAATTGTTCTATCAAAGCTACTAACTAAGCATCGAATTTTTCAACCAGTTCCTTCATTGCCTTCAATATAAACATGTGGTTTATGTTACTGCTTTAATATCTAAAGAACAATTACTACTCTTGTAAATAATATTGGGTTGAAGATTAATTTCAGAAGATTTATCCTCTAATAATAATACATCTTCAAGCGTTTTTAAATAGACTTCAAAAAAGGAGAAGTTTAGGTACCCAGTGAGGGCATCGTTGGTGTATTATGTGCTGCCATTGCGATTAAGGCTTCGATTTGAGTTAATAAAAAAAACGGATAACATTGAAAAAAAAAAAAACCCCGATAACTCGGAAACAGCTGGACCGTATTTTTATTCTTTAGTTTGAGAAATTAGTAATGAGAATTTAGATTACTTAGTGAAAAACCTTGAATAGTAGTCTATAGCTGTCTAAAAAAATCTGACTGAGGGACCGACGGAAACTGTAGTAGTTATGTTTTGTGTTAAAAAGTGATTATCATACATTAGAAATTAAATGAAATACTGGAATACCAAATTTTCAAGAGCACATTAATTATTTACCGACATAAAAGGGGAGTATTCTCAATTCGTCGGGGATTTTTTTTTTCTTAAATAATAACAAGCTGTAGTGGGACTGCTGGGCCGGACAAATCTGCTTGGATGGATGCATTTAGTAACGAGTGGATGGAGCATGCCCAATAGAGATGACGGCCCAGAAGAGAGGAGGCCTTTGAACACAATTATAGACAGGCAACGAAAAAATAACAATGCTTCTCAAAATGCAGCATCATTTTAGCGCTCCTGCGCGGTCAGACTTTTTGCGGTCACCTAAGTCACTTTGAATGATTTGACGGAAAACTCGCGTATCCCGGATCAAAGTTCTCGCATTGTTGAGGCTCGCGTTAATGAGATAATAAGCTATTTGTAGATGAGATAATTGGCGAGGGTTTTATTGCTAAGAGAATAGGATAGGAGCCGTTATGTCTACCTAGATATAAACTATATAGCTCTATAAATATTGACACAAAGGTAAATTATAAAAGAAAAAATAATTTGATCTACTGCAACGAAAGCAAGTACGAACCTGCGACCCTGCGTTTCCGGCGTAGTGCTCTCCCAACAGAGCTTTCGTGTCACCAAACATAATCGATTGCATCGTATTTTTCAATAACATAATTACAGTTCTTTTAAAGAACCTTCTGTACCTCTAGCATAACTGTGACACGCGGCGCTTTGTCGCGCGACAATACCCTTTCCCTTTATTTTCATTACCGCGCGAGAAAGACAAGTATAGTACTCAGTCGCGCGACAAGCGAAGATAATGTTAGCCCTGCTGTAGTCTTTATAAATTGTAACAACATCAAATCGTAACTGAAGACTCCCTTCTCCATATAATGTCGATATTAAAGTGAACCAACTGTACATTCTAGACATAACACCTATAAACTATCACTTAGTTGTAATTGTCTTACTTTCTTATTTTAAACTCCATTAATAACATTTTATTGATCAATATAGTTAAATATCAGTCCACACACGGGAACCAAATTAACAATCGGTTTTATTCAAGTTTAAGTCTTATCAGATGGAAATTGAATTGAATATGATTCGGGTTTGATATGGACTTGTAACGATTGGATCTGTGACGTAGTGTTAGGTAATTGCAGATCGATAAATATCTGAAACATCTCTAATCATAACAATCAATTAAGATTGCGATGTTTTGGCACATCGCTGTTTTGGCCATAGAGTTATGACCATTAATAGAAATCTACTGGTAAATTATTTAAAATATTTTACTGAAACATACAATAAGGTTTTCTTTTTAACAGTCATAAAATCAATTGCCATAGTGAAAATTTTAACTTGAAGTATTCAGATTTTTAGTAAAACGAATCTAACCCACTGCCTCTGAATGACATTTTGATAAAATAAAATAATGATCTGAACTATGATAAATGTTTTTTTAGAAAATACTACTATAATAATGGCTCATAAAGGCTACCGAAGTTATTTATCCCATAAACGACATTTTGCGCCTAGTTCAACACATTTTGCAAAGTCATGCTCAATAATGAGCGAGCTATTCTGGTAGTCTCCTTGCGTGATCGAATTCAAAAGTAGGAGATTCGCAAAAAAACCCATGTTGTAGATATGCTTAGCTCAAACCACAGACAACCCCCACTAGACGGAGCATGTAAGGCGACCCGCGCGCACCAACGATATGGTACGGCAGAACAAGTATCAACACGGCGGCCTCCGTTTAGTTGCGTCCTTGTTTATGATCCATGCGTACGTCAACGAAAAAAGAAATTAAATAAATGACATGGTAAATAATTAACCATGTTATTTATTTAATTATTTTTTTCGTACTACAATTATTGTAGTGTTAAGTGGTGTAGAGAGACCTCATAAACATGGACGCAACTAAACGGTGGCCTAGACTGGGCACCCCCCATAAATTCTAGCAGTAAACGTATAGACGTTTAATAATGAGCATCATCATCATCATAACAGCCTATAGAGGCTGTTATGATGATGATGATGCTCAGCATGCATGCATGCAGCATTGCATGTTACCATTTATTACTGGAACTTCTACCACTTTCCAACTCTGCATAGTCCAAGAGATCAGACCTCGTTATCTAACCCGGCACATTTATTTAATTATCGTATAAGTTGCCACTCGATTGTTGCTTGCACAATTGGGAGAGTCAACTTTCGGTGGGCGATTCCTCTGATATATACATCATGATTCAGTTACAAATAAGTCAGTAAGTATTTTTAATTAAGCGTGACAACTGGGGAAGAGGAATTTACAGATATAACTATTTCTGCCTTTATATCAATCTTGCATTAACCATTTGATGTGGCTTAAATTGAATATTTTTTATCAAACAAAAAACAAAAAACAAGTAACAAACAACAATAACCAACTTGTGTTGTTCAGTCGTTGATGGATTTTCAGGAAAATCAACAATAAAAGATTGTCGAAAATTTACGTTTGTGACAAACACATATTTTTTAAAATCTGAAATCTCTGGAATGGCCTTAATGTTTCCAGTATTGGGATTTGACGATGGGATTCATGAAAAACATATTACTTTCAAAATGTGACACTATAGTTTTTTTTTATTCGTTTTTTTGTGTGAAATGAAATTATTTATTTAGTAGGTGGACCAGACCACAAGGGCACTTTTACAAGGCAGATTGTGAATCTACCGGCAATTCCCAAGGGGAGACCGCTGTTAAGAAGAAAACCGAAATAAGCTCAACAGCAAGTTTTAGTTTTGACAAAAAAAAAATAAGACAATAAGTATGCTGGAACAGACTTTTCAGCCACAACTGAGGACACGGAATACTATAAAACCTGTAGTTATCAAGAGTGATATAAGATATAAATATATCTAGGCAACGGTAGCGATACTTACATAAAACCAAACCATAAAACACATCCTGTAGATAAGAAACGAGCCAATTCGCAAGGTTAGCCGCTCCACTTCATTGCTAACATTATAATTTAGTGTGAGAACCGACCGAAGCAGAGTTACTTAGTGACCATACTGATCGTTGTGCAACTGTTATGCCTTTTACGGTAATTTGATTACTTATTGATGTCCTAGAATGAGATGATAAAGTTTATTGGTATAATAATATACAATGCATTACCAGACACAATTAAAACGTTCGAAGGCACTAATTTGTTTTATATCAAACTGAAGGAATGGCTAGTCGGTCAAGCTTTTTATAATATGGACGAATTTTATTACATGCGTGACAGTTAAAACTATCATAAATTTAATAAATACCTATTGTAACAAATAATAATAATGTAATTGTTAAATGTATTAAAATAATCATTTAATAGCTATAAGATGTTGACTTGTAAAATATTGAAATTTTTATTGTTTGTGGTAGTAGGAAAAGGACCATTATTAGTTTTAGCTACGGTTTAATATATTAAATATGACAATGTAGTGAATTTGCTTAAAATCACATCAAGGGAGGCTTTTCTAAAATTACAGTCTCAAATTGAGGAGGTATGAAAAGTACATGAAATATGGTGGTGGAACCAATAACTTCCCAGGTGTTTGACGAACCGAAGGTGAGGGTCATAAATACGTGACCTGGGGATTTACCGCCCGTGGTTTGTCTAAAGTTTTACGTCTTGTCCTGGTCAGGAAGTGACACTTTCACGTAGCGGGTAAAAAATCCACTTAAGGCATAGGGTGACGTAAAATTAATTAGTATTTTGTTTCAATAAATAAATCCCTGAAATCAAACCTTGGACCTGATTCTAGACCAATCGATTGTACTGAACTACCTTTAACAATCCTTACATCGTCGTCCATCCATCATTCCGGCGCCATCTTTGATCGATGAGTTGTCGCCTGCGCGTGATTCGATCGAGCACCTCCCTTCACAAAAGAGAGTAACCGCCATAGCATTCTTAGCAGCCGCTCTAATGTAAAAGGCCGTATCTTACCATGAAATTCATACAAAGATACGACCTTTAAACATAGTAGTGTAGATAGTAAAATAGGACATTTTGTATAAACAGGATGATATAATTAATTGAACTTGTAACCAATTGTTGTTTTCCTGTCTGACAAGAATTGAGACAGGAGTGTAATGTATAGGGTTGGTCGTGATTGTTTAATCTAGTCGATGTAATTATATTGCCGAGCTAAAAGTTAACTGCCGACCATTCCTTATAGGGACCATACACTTTTGTTATTTCGATGGATAAGGCTGAAATGTCAATTTCCCCGTCATAAGATTTTGACTATTTGATTTACACGTCATTACAAAACGGGACTTAATAGTATTCAAAATAGTGTTCATTTAATTACCTCTACGTCTCAATTTATGAATATGCTAAATTAAATTAATAAAATCATTTATCAGTTTGAATAGCTCAGGCACATTTCTGGACTAAGAAATCGGCTTTTACAGTCATGATGCTAGATTCAACTTGCACTAAAAATTATTACTTTTTTACTCGTTTGTTACTCTTACTTGCAATTACATTATATTTATATACATTTTAATGATTAACTATCATGATAAAAACATTATGATGTTTATAAATAAACATTACATTTAAACTTTAATTTCATTATGTTTAAGTTTCCGGATTGTTTTTGTATTGCAATACCGGGTGAGGCCTGTAACAGGAGCAATAAATTAAAACATAGATTCGTCCCTTGAAACTAAACAACAATTGTTAAGCAAGCTCTGAAAATAACGTGTATTAAATGACTTTTTGTAGAATAATGTTTAGACAAAGAACCAATGTATTGCGAAACGCCCGATATTAGTAGAGTGACAGCTATGTCAATGCTCAGGGAATGTCAACGTTGGACGACGTACATTGAAAATTATACTATTGAATTTGTTTGAAATAATAAACTGACTTATTTTTAAGTTGCTGAACAAAATGTTGTTCAATTTGAAGAGTAGAAACTATATTTAAATTTATTGCTCCTATTACAGGCCACACCCTGAATATATCTCAATACCAATTTTTAATTCTATAAAAGAAAACTTGTTCATATGAAATGAATTCCTATTAAAAAAAAACAGTAGTAAAGTAGTAGCCGTAAAAAACGTCATGAACCTGCGAAAACTTTTGTCCCCTTAGATAACTCAAATCAAATATTCACCTATCGAACAGGCCAATCCACTTTCTACATAAACATTCTCACCTGTGTGCAAACACACATACATTAGCTGCCCAGTTCACACCCGACTTACAGACATAACTTACAAAGCAGCAATATCTATCCACTGACGTAAAAAGCCGTATCTGTCTAGTAAAACTGTATAATGTTAGGACGTTTTACCGTTGGACGATAGAATATCTGCCCGCTAAGCTTTTAACAGATGCCATACGTAAATCAATTTTTCGCAACAATAGACCTCTTTGATATACCATACGATGTAACTACCATGCACACCTCAAACCAATACCAACTACAAGATAAGAGCTTAAAGTCTAATATTGACTGTCGTTAGTTAAGGATATATGTTATGTTTTGTAAGATCGATGTAACAATGTACACTTGTGACCACTTGAATGCTTGCGCCAGATTCGATTCGAAGTTTCACAGAGAAGCTATATGGTGTAGTTCGATTTATTTGATAGCCTGCGTTCATGTTGGTTTAGTACCTTAATAACTATGCTTCTAGGCGCATTTACAAAGTGAAAGTACAACTACATCCTGAGGGTCGAGCGGTTGGAGTCTCGTCACAATGTAAACTCCTATAGGCCAGCAACGCACTTGTGACTCCTCTGGTAAAGGCTGGCAATGCACTTGTGACTCCTCTGGTAAAGACCAGCAACGCACTTGTGACTCCGCTGGTGTTGTAGGTGTCTATGGGCGACGGTAATCGCTTTCCATCGGGCGATCCGTTTGCTCGTTTGCCCCGTATGACATAAAAAGATACAATTTCTAGAACACCTTTAAATTATATATTCTTTCGATAAATAGTCCTTGCTGTAAGGATCTGCAAGCTATTTTATATAGGAAACTCCCTTTGAGTCTCAGACATATTAAAATATAGACGAAACTGGTTTAATCACGTCGTAGAAGTCAAGAATTGGAGCGCGATTCATCAACAGGAGCTACGATCAGTCGCGGCAGCGGCCAATCGAACTCTCCCAAGTAGCACACAGGCTTATACAGCCCTTACACAGCTGTAATAAGCTGAATAAGGGCCGTAAAAGCTGTTCTACAACATGTATATGTATATGTAGGCTGGCCTGTTCGGTTGGCCGCCGCCGCGACTGACTGATGATCATGAATCGCGTACCGATTCGCGAACGATATTCGACTTCTACGAAGTGAGTAAATCCGTTTAGTATGTATTTTAATCGATCTCCAAGCTGCAGCTCCTTAATTTTTCTTCACCATGTTTTTTCTTAAATTTTAGGTTATACCCGGGTCCATCCCCGAGTTAATCATCTCCGTCTTTTCCGGTACTAATCGGATAAAATCGGCACGTGCGTAACCAACAGTAGCACACACAATCCTAGCCGGTCGCATCTCCGCGTCCCACCTCCGAATTCCGTCGCATTTTAAGAGTAAACTAGCAACCAAATACAGCTCTCGAGTCGAGCGGATTTTGCAAGATTAAAAGAGTAAACCTTCTGTACTGGACTACTCCGATGATCGAAACTCGACCGAATAAAAATCTAATTCAATTCGTCGTATCTAGACGACGGTTGAATTAGAAGATCGGAGTAGTCCTTCTGTTTTATTCTGTGATTGATATTGCTAATGGTACCTCACTTAGTTTTATATATCCTGGATGTGGTTTATAGGTTTGGTTTTGTTCCTGCATTAAGTAATTGCTAATTGATAATAAAATATTGAGTAAATACTGCATCCGTTACTTTATTTTCTTCTAGTAATATTATAATTGCTGGGATGTTGTTTAGTATTTAGAGCAATTTTATTTAGTTTTTGTTTCAAAAACTACTCAAAATTGACAAAACTCACGCAGAAAACTAGTATTTTCTACTTTTTTCGACTGCACGCAATGAAAGCATGAAATAACTATGTTATACTTTCTAAAACTCAGGAAAAAGTATTATTCACTTTAAAAAGTTGGTTGAAATTATCAATATATTTGTTATAATACGAAAAAAATACATTTTAAAATGTATAAGGCATCTTAAGGCCCTCTCAGTTCCATACTAAACTACTATTATTGTAAGCGTAAAATAATAGTGCAACCACAATAATTAATCTCCGAGCCTACAAGCCAATGCAAAAACAATTAAATAGAGATTATGCAAATCATCGCACTGATTACCATTAGGCTGTCATACAACAAACATACATACATGGCGATAGCCTTGACACACAAACGTATGCAATATTATATATTCATTTATCATTCTAAAGGATCCCGTTCACTTTCATTAATATCATTATTAGCATATTATGTAATCTCATTACACACTAAGTTGTGAGCTATTTATTAGCCATTTGATTCGGTTTGGTAAATGATTTTTATTTTGTGAATTGGTCAATTGAATTGCATCATATGGAAGGTAGGCAAGGAGATAGGCGGTAAATTGATTAGCTAATTTCTTATTAAATATGGCATGAAATAATACAGATAAACATACCGAATACTGACTTGAAGGCACCAGCCACAGCCACACACTACCATTTGTTGATCAAATTTTATTGGTCCTCTCATCACGCCGAAACGGCTGGACCAACTTTGATAAATTTTGGTAACACCGCACGGTGCAGCTAGTAATCATTAAATATCAACATGGCCAGAAATTCTCTCTCTCAATCTCTTTCTATCCTGAGCAGTCATTATTTCCATGTGATAGTGGGGTCTGATTTTTTCGTCTTCTCAGAACCTTACTCACTCCGATGGCTCAGTGACCCAAAGTGTCTTGGCCTACGATAAGAGATTTTACCAGTCCTGACAGTTTAGTGCTTGCTGTCTCTCGCCAGTTATCGGCATTCAACTCCGCTAGATCCGCCTCCACTTCATCTCTCCAGCGATATCTGGGCCGACGGGCCGTCGTCCAGTCGGTCGACCTAGATATGCTCTCCTGACACCACCATCCGGATCACGTGGCCGAGCCAGCGCAGTCGGTGCGCTTTAGTCTCCCCCATTATACCAAGTAGGTCCTGTAAGAGGAGTAAAAAAACATAGATTTTACTCGTCAAACTGAACAACATCTGTTCAGAAACTTTTTTAAAATACTGTTTTCGTATGTTCATTTCAAACAAAGTAACTAGCATTTTCAATGTACGCCGTCCAACATTGACATCGCCTTAGCGTTGACATAGCTGTCACTTTACTAAATATAGTGTCTTTATTCTGTGCTAAATATCAAATGTTACGCAATATACTGCCTTTTTGAATAAACTTTATTTTACAGGTTTAAATTATAAATGAGTTTAAAAGTTGTTTAATACATGTTGTTCAGTTTGAGGGGTAGAATCTATGTTTTAATTTATTGCTTCTGTTACAGAGCCCACCTGGTATTTGGTTCGGCCATAAGGTGTTCAATTTCGATGTTCTTCAGAACCCTCCATCCGGTGTTTGCTCTGGGTCGAATATTTTGCGCAAGATTAGCCAGAACCTAGTGTACCTAAATAAACACTAAGATTTCCCAGTCGTCTCCTCGCAGTTCCGTGTGCCGGCGGTCTGATAAAAAGGTTGACAAAGGATATTGTATGGAGAGAGGTCCTATTGTTGTTTGTTTTCAGCCACAATGCGCGGTGACAAGCTGTTGACTTGCAAGAACTTGCGAGGGCAGATACTCTACTTGAGTTTGCTAAATTAGATTTGTTTATTTACTTGCTGCGCCGCGCCGCGTTACCCGGTCATCCTACGGGAAAATTTTTTTTTTTCGAGATAAACTATAATCTATGTGATAATCCAGGATGTCAGCTACCTTCATAACCAAATTTATCAAAATTGGTCCAGCCGTTTCAGGGTGAAGAACAAACATACACACAAACGCACTCATAGGTTTTCGCCTTTACCTATAATATAAGTCCTACCACAGGTCCTACCGTAAATCACAAACTAAAACTTAATTAAGGTTTACAATATTGATTCACATATGTGTCTGTCAGTCAATTACAATCACGCACAACATTTTAGAGTCCTTGTAAAGTGCATGCAACTACGAATTGCATGCATTAACTAAATACATTTCTGAGGATAAACTCTTTAGTTATGCATTTAGTGTCTTGCGGGCAGTAGAAATAGGAACGGTTATTTTAGTTTATAAATCTGTGTTTTCCTTTACCAATTGTAATAAAAGCATGGCCATTCGTGCTATGAGAGTATTGTTAAATACATTGTGAGTAGCCCTTGGAACAAAATTGACATATTGTATTTGTAAAACTGTTGAAAAAATTATGAATGCAATCGGAAGATAGATTAATAGATAAAACACAAACATATTCAAAAAACCGACGGACACAAATAGTGATTGATTTGAAGCGTCCACTGAAGCGAAGACGGGAAAATAATTAATCAATTAGGCTGCGCCTATGTAAAGGCCAGAAAAGGCCTGTCACTCACACTCGCATTTTGTCAAAACGTAACTGATGCTTTGTCACTTATTTATCACGTGATAAACGCAACCATCATAGACCCCCAGTTTAGTTTGAGGAATGTTATTGGTGAATTTTACACAGCCCCGCTACGCTTCAGTATACAGACAGCCCAAATAACAATTAATTTTCCACGCCTATTGTAAAAACCGAAAGTAGAGCAAACAAACATTCAGGACGAGCGAGAACAATAGCGACTTTAGTGGGCAACAACTTGAGATTGCGTTTGAAATATGCACAAACTCATTCTGTCCCCGTCCGTCTGTCCATAACGTTACCACCAACATACAGATACAGACCACAGAGCAAAAATATACTGTATTTTATACCGAATAAGCGTTTTCGGAGATGTATTCTTAAAATGATATACTCTTGAGGAAATTGTTTACATGTTTATGTTTACTACTGTATTAAAATGTATTTATGCATAACAATGTGACCCCAAAAGGCGCAACGACCTCGAGAAATTGATTTTTGTCCAAAGCAATATCGATTTTTTATACAATTTGTTTTATGTCGCATTGAAATAGAAAAGCGATGGTTTTAGAATAATTTTGCTGTGTTCTTTATGATTTATGGGACGTGTGGAGATAGTATCTCTGTTGATGATTTAGTCATCGGTTTAAGAGTTTTACGGTAAACGTTTTAGGGAGTAGTTATACGCATTTGTCAGTGAGTTTTGGCGTTCGACTTCCAACGCGTGATAACCTGGTTAAGGTCGCCGAAAGTCGATGTATACAGAGTGACTCAGGAATCATGAGCGAGAGTGATAGATCCAATGGAATGAGTCACGCTGAGCAACATATTGTACTATTGGTACCAACCATCATCATAGCAGATAGACGTCCACTGTTGGACAAAGGCCTCCCCCAAAGTTCTCCACAACGATCGGTCTTGCGCCGCCCTCATCCAATTTCTGCCTGACATCCTAACCACCTGGGACCAACCACAAAATCACGAAAATAATATGAACATAATACTACTATAGTGTGTAAATGTAAAGTATGTATTTTTGTATAAACAGTAATATATATTTTGTATTTACCTGTATCCTCGGTGCTCTGTGTACCATCAGTTTTCTGATATGCACCCACTTCTAGTATCTCTGTTTGGCCCTATGGTTGACTGGTAGAAATGCCATTTGTACTGACTTTTGTTTTGTACAATGAAGTTTAAATAAATAAAGAGGCCTTTGCCCAGCAGTGGGACACACCAATAGGCTATTAAAAAAAAAACGATATTTACAAAATGACACCTGTGAAAATGTATTCATATTACACTTTTTCGACTATCACTTTGGCATTCTGCGGTACAAGTCAAGTCAATAGTAACATCACGACAAAATACGTGTTAAGCAGAAAACAAATTAAACGAATCTAATTGGCAAACAGATGAAATTATTATCTTTAATTACGATTTTTTAAACCTGGTTTCAATTTTTCATTGATAATTTTTGCTTTAAAAACTACTCGAAATTGTCAAAATTCATTCAAAAAATTAGTTTTTTCAACTTATTTTCGACTGCACGCAATGAAAGCATGAAGCAGCTATGTTACTACCTAGAACCCAGAAAAAAATATTTATCACTTCAAAAAGTTGGTTGAAATTAGGTATCAATATACTTAGGTAAATTTGTCACAATATGAAAAAAAATAAAATAAAAAAGGAATAATAAACCGTCTTTATTTTTTGAAGAAAAACATAATAAAAGAAAAAGGTGACTTGATAAAGAATAAATTAATTGGTAACATGGTCATGGTAACACCTAATTCAATCTTAAAACAAAAATGCCTCGCCTCGAAATTATATAATGATATTATTATACCTATCACAAATCAACCGAAAATAATTTCACACGCTCGTTTAACGTTTAACAATCAGCCGTTATTTAAAATTCCAACAAAATACATTAATAATTAGTTAATTTCCATATCGAATTTCATACGGCGTTGGCCACCGTAGCAACTGTCATTATACGGACAATTTGTATGGTAAGCACACTAACTTATGTATTCGAAGAAAATCATTTAATTAGGGACCCCCTACTGATTATATTGATTACACTTCAATGCTTAGGCTCTGTAGAAAAAACTTCCAAGTGATTAGACAACCAACTCACAAAGACCTCTGTTTACAAGTATAAAGTTCTCATATCCAGGTCTTGTTTATTTGGGCGTTGGGTGACCATATTTTAGAACTATTACACTTGAGAGGAACAAGTAATTTGTCGCCTTTCCCACGTAACGTGTGGTGGCGACGGGTGGTATACGTTTAATACAAAAATGCCGATTTCTCATACAATAATGGGTTATTTGTTTAAACAGATTGTTTATTCAACGGTCCATTTTGTTTCTCAGTTCATGCATTTAAATTAAGATTTTTGTTATTCAATGAAGGAAATTATTTTGAGTTTATTATTTATTCAGATATATTCAATTTGTCTTATAGTGGTAATGGACAGATTTGAAATACGTCGATCGAATATATAATTATTTTTAAACATAGTTCTAAATTCACAACATCGATTCGATAAAAACAGTCAATACCCTAGCAGGGTTATCTTCTTATTCACACGAAAAGTTGTATATTTACGAAAGAATGTTTGGGCCATCACGAGCGATCCAAACAGGTGAAGTAGCATCGATTTTTTAACGACTTACTTCATTTCTTAAATGCCTTAACTAGCGATCTGCCCCGGCTTCGCACGGGTGCAATATACTCTTGAATCACTCTATCTATAAAAAAACGCGTCAAAATCCGTTGCGTTGTTTTAAAGATACATAGGGACAGGCAGACGAAAGCGACTTTGTTTTATACTATGTAATGATAAGAATAAAAATAGTGCGTGGAGACCCTCCGCGCGGAAAAAGTGAAACTTCGTAATGTGGAAATGAAAATAGGAAAGAAATTGATTTTTAGTGAACTCATATAACTTTATTAGCATTGCTTACAATTCACAGTTGATCGCATCTTTTAATTATCATTTTCGAGTGGAGAAATATCCAAATCTATAACATTTACAATGGGATTATGATAACTGAAGTAAAATACGAAATGTTTGAGTTCTATTTTTTGTTGTTGAAATGTGCGTACGTAATTAAAATAGTAGACAATAATAATGTATGTGAATGCATCATAATATAATTTCAAAAGAGAAAACCTAACAATCAATTGATATTCACAAGACACGTACCTTGACATAACCTTAAATTCGTCGCATTGTCCGTGGGAATGTTGCGTTGAACGTTTAACGCAACAGTGCTTTCCTATCCCCTCCAAGGTAGCGTTAAACGTTTAACGCAACCTTGTTGGAAGTCGCATGAGAAGTTTCACTTCAATAATAAAGTACCTATCGTATCCAACGTTTAACCGATTGGAGTCCCTTTCTAACTAGAACCCCTTACAACCAGTAACGTCATTTCTTGTTCCGCAGTCGGCTAAAAAACCCTCGCACCCTTTATCACGGAAAATAATGGCTTCCAAAATGACCGGAAACAAAGGCCCGATCGACCGGAAATGCGTCCAGACGGGAAATAGATTTTTGAAAGTTCCAAGCGATTGAAAAGTTCGCTCGTTGACGTTTTGTTTGGATGGACATAACCAGTATAGGGGGAATAGATCAAGCTCGAAGGTTGACTGGAAGATATAATAGGAAATATCACACTAATGTATAAAGGCGAAATTTGTGAGTGTGTTTATGTATGTTTGTTCTTCTTCACGCTCATACGGCTGGACTTATTTTGATGAAATTTGGAATGAAGGTAGCTGACACCCTAGATTAACAGATAGGCTACTTTTTATCCCGAATAAGATATAGTGTCCCCGTGGGATGAGCGGGTATCGCCGCTGAGCGCAACTGGTATACTATATAAGAAATTAAGAGCAGAGATTTTGTATTAACCCTTACATTGATTTTTAAATTTTTAAGCTACCTTAATATCTTAGAGAAATTACTTTTCAACGCCAATGCCTTTATTTTTATTTTAGGTGATTCACTCGCTTTGTTTTTAATATTTTATTTAGAATTCATACAAATAGTGCAAGTAAATATTACTATATACAAACTTACGTTTGTAGTGAACTGTACAGTCCCTAAAAAAATATCTATCACTTTCCTATTTCATGAAGTCCAAAAGTGGTAGACCATTTCCTTGGCTGACTGTACTTCAAATATCTGCTTTGTCATCGGACATGCATGCACATGCTAATTTAAAAGTCAATTTGGCACAATGGAGTCAAAATTTAAAAGGATTCAAACAAAAGTTGGTGGTATCAGCAATTTGAATTGCGAGGTTACAATACATATGGGTCTTTCTTTGAGGTCGCGTTTATTCCACTGTCATGTTTATGCTCTTATTAAAAAATAGGTATATACATTAGTATGGTTTAAAACTTAGTTTAAATTACCTAAATAGTTTGTGGTAGTAAAAAAATATGTTTGCTGCTTCGTCCACAAGTTGCTCAACAGATGACGCTTGCTGTTCGCACGGTTTTTTTTGCAATTATGTACTTACCTATGGCATTGGTATTGAATGAAAATTTTTCACAATTGTATAATAATTATGATAGGCTAAACCATAATATGTTTTCTAAACTTGGAATTATGATACTTTATGTTATTTCGTATTAGTTATAAATAAATGGCTATTGTTTTCTAAAACAATTGTGGCAACACACTAAAATTGTAAAGGGGCACACACGAACCAATTGTGGTTTAATGACTGCCTATAAGCGTTAATCGTTGGAGCCGCTTGTGGCGCAGTCCACAGGAGGTAGCGGGCGTGGGTAGTATTAGTATTGGGTAGTAGTTGTAGTAGTAGTAGTAGTAATACTATTTATTGCGTAATAAACCACATGAAAAAGTCTGCGCTTATTTGTGATATAAAAACAACAGTATCCCTTCAACAGACGGCACGACTTAAGTGCAGGCTCAACTAGTTGTGTCTTCCTTGTCAAAATTTTAATTACCTATGATACAACTAGTTGTTCGATGGGGAGAGTGTAGGTACCTATGACACATTGACAGTTTCATTAAATTGTAATTTGGCAATTGGAAATTAATGATTTCCCTATAGCAGTGTCTCTCAACCTGTAGTCCGCAGACCCCCGGGGGTCCGCAGCCTGACTATTTAACAATCATAAATAAATGCCTCCAAAAGTCTCGTAATCTGCCACTGCTTTTTTTATTAAGGGGGTCCTTAAAAATGTGCTTGATTTCCTAAGGGGTCCGTGGACAAAAAAGGTTAAGAAACGCTGCCCTATAGCACCATTGGGCACTTATGAGGCTCAACTAGAGCCGTTGTGTTCAGTTGTTGCAGAGGTGAGACGTATTTATTGGAACAGGTTTTTAGAATACGGATTTCCATGGTGTTTACATAAGTCTGTAGACAGCCAACCATTGGGCACTTATGAGGTTCAACTAGAGCCGTTGTGTTCAGTTGTTGCAGAGGTGAGACGTATTTATTGGAACAGGTTTTTAGAATACGGATTTTCATGGTGTTTACATAAGTCTGTAGACAGCCAACCATTGGGCACTTATGAGGCTAAAACTAGAGCCGTTGTGTTCAGTTGTTGCAGAGGAATAGGTTTTTAGAATAGGGCTTTCCATGGTTTTTACATAAGTCTGTAGACAGCCAAGAAAATTGGATCTGTCCTGTGAACTTGTTGATGTAAACTTTGTCTGTTATTAGTTGTTTGTGTAAAATATAACGCATCTGGTGTAGCAAAAAAAATACAAAGCGTGCGTTCTGCTTAGACTGGCTACGGACGCGCGCCAAACTAAAGTGGAAGGCGAAGCTGGTGTACTAGTGCGTGCTGGTGAGTACGAAGAATGTAAAAACGCATGACCTTTCTCCCCCGCTCGCCACTCATCCCTCACGCCACCCACTTAATCGTTAAAATAAATCTTGGTACGATAATGCCAGACTAACGAGTGACGATACAATGCCGCGACAATCGGCGGCGGTGCCTTTCATCTTGACACTTTGTCTTTTACAGTGCGCCTGCGTGGATTGGCTGATGCCGGCTTTCACTTGTTTTGGACGGGTTTTTTTGATAAAGTGGCTTTAGAAGGTGCGATAGGGTGTGGGACGATAGAGGTTTAAGTGGATCTAAATATTGACTGATAAGATCGCGTTGAATCCGAGGAACCGAAACCGAAAAACCGGAAAACATTCTATCAAAGTGGGCTAATTCGGGTTGAGTTGAAAAACATAGAAAAATTGCATTTAAGCTTTTGAAAATATGATTTCTAAAAGTTATACAACAATTAGGAGATTTAGAAGACAATCTAAATCTAGCTTACGACCTCAACGTAAACCTGGATATAATTTATGAATATAATTATATTTATTTCTTAATAGTACAGACGTAGTTAGGTACCTAATTCTTCAATTTCTATAGGATTTTCTCAGAAATGTTCGTTTTAGCCTGCTTTCCCAACTAACTTCATTAGTATTTTTTTATTAGAAATCATTATAATAAATACGAGCTTTCCTGACAAAACAAGATGGCAAACATTTATTCACTAGAGTTTTAAGTATTGCTTTGTCTGGAAGAGATCGCTCTTTAGCGATAAGACCGCCTGTTTTTTACTATTGTAATTTTAAGCTTTTCTGTGTTTTTTTTTATAAGTTTTAAATCTTTTAGTCAATTTAATGTCCACAAATTGTCGACAATAACTGTTTTAAGTAATAGAAGTTTAGGTATTCATTATTGTTTTTCCTTCGTGACGAGGTGTGCAATAAAGAGCATTCTATCCATCTCTTGTGTGATCATATTTTCTCGACCTCGATCGTATTTTGTATAAAAAGCCGTTTGTAAGCGCTGTAAGGACTATTGTTTTACCGCACCCCCCAAAGAATGCGCGGGCCAGTTCAAGCCAATCGCACTACATGCGTTATTGGTTTATCGGATGCCAGGGTAATCTGTGAATTTTACAAAGAGGCGGTATCTTTGTTCTTTTTCATATATATTTTAAAATTATCCACTCTCAAGAATCGATTGCGTAGCGGATGCTCGGTTCTCAGGTTGTTTTTTTGAGTGCAGATTACGGAGATAGTGGTTCAATTGTAGGCTTAAAATGGTTCGAATTAGTAGTAGCGTTTGGTTTTTGCATTAAGGAATTTTAATTACCTATCCTCAATAGGTTGTATTTCAAATCAGGATTGTATGTCAATATCACTACATATCTATCAGCCACAGACGTCCACTGCTGAACATAGGCCTCCCAAAGTGCGATCCTATGCAGACCACACCCAATGATTCCCCGCTACCCTCACGAGGTCATCCGCCATCTAGTCGGCTAGTCACTACCTACATAGTATAAAACAAAGTTGCTTCCTCATGTCTGTCCCTAATGTAGGTATGCTTAGATCTTTAAAACTACGCAACGGATTTTGATGCGTTTGTTTAATGGTATAATGATTCAAGAGGAAGGTTTATGTGTATAACACATGCATAATATAGTAGAGAAACACTTATAATTTAGTGTCAGCATTGCACCCGTGCGATGCCGGGGCGGGATGCTAATTTAGTATAGAAATAGTAATAATGAATAGTATTCATTCGTTTATAACTCATCACTTAGTTAAGTTGAAATTAAAACTCTTCAATGTCACTTTACAAGACCTTTGATGGCGAAATTACAAGACCCTAAAATAATAAAAACTATTTAGTTATAAAATGCCTCGCCTAATTTTGCTAATAGCAAAAATGGGTAAACAATATCTTAATATTCATATTGACTTGTTTCAGGTATTTTATGCAGATACAACTCTAAGAATCAGAGAAGAATCTAAGCATTCCATATTTTCGGGATGAGTTAGAAAAAGGTAAGGATATTCAGAACTATACTTAAAAAAAACATCGCCATAGTGGTAATGAAATTTTCATTACCGTCATATCAGCCGAAATACCACTGCTAAACAAAGACCTCCCCTAGGTTAACCGCAACGATGGATACCACCACCTGCCAAAGGCTTTCCACATTCCTGGCCAGATCGTCAGTCCACCTTGTTGGAGGCATCCACGATGCATCTTTCTGTTTGCGGGCCTGACTCCAGACATTGCCCGCCAGAATTGACTTTCAGTCACCATTCCATATACTAGGTGTACCCTGTGTAACGAGCAATAAATTAAAACTTGGATTCTACTCCTCAAAATGAACAACATTTGATCTAACAACTTTAAAAAAATATACTTAGATATAATTCTCAACTAATTAAGCTGCATCCCACGGGAACACAATTTTTTGCGGGATAAAATATAGCCTATGTATTAATTCACGGTGTCAGCTACCTTTATACCAAACCATCAAAATTGGTTTAGCCGTTTAAGCGTAAAGTAAAGAAGTAACACACTTACACACTCCCAAACTTTCGCCTGTGTAATATCAGTGATTTTCAATGTATGCCATCCAACAATGACATCATGCTGACTGTCACTGGCTGTTACGCTGCTTATTCATCCAATAGATCGCAATAAATAAATAAAATAGCTAATAATATCGTTTTAAAGCTCCTTAGAACACAAAAGTATTAAGTAAGAACACAAATATTTAAAGTACTTAATACTTTCTTCCTTATAAGGATAGCCAAATGTGATCAACACAAAAATATAATTTTGATAAGGCTAGGTTTGGTTACATTTGTTGTGTAGCAATCCCAAATATTTTATAGTTTCCACGAAAATTCCATAAAATTATACGACGAAATAAATTGTTTAATAGGCTATTTGACTGATGTTGAATTCTACAGCGTACTGTAGTTATATGAATAAAATTAGCTAAATATTTCACGAAACAAAGAAAAAAAAATCCAGAAACATATATCTTTTTTGGAAATATGTGACTTCAAAGGTACGCAAATTTTATGATAATTTTTTTTAATCCAAAATAAATTTTGAAAATGTTTTCAGAATCCTCATAATTTTACGAAATAATAATTGTATGACAACTATGAACTTAAACGCACTTTTTCACGGTGAAAATGACAAATTTCTTAATTTTTCCATACAATTTTTGGTACCCATACCGGCCTGTGACGTCACTAGCCTGACGCGTTTTGTATGGAGCGTTATTAGCGCTACGTAGGAATGTAGAACTTTGACGGTCATTTCTGACTTTTAGAGCAGTTTAAATGTAGTCAGTCCCATATAGACATTTGATCAAAATAAAAATAGAATCGATTGACATCCTAAAAAAAAATTAGTCAACATGTCTATTAAGGGGAAACGCAGCGAGTGTGTTGGGAACTTTTTCGCCTGGAATGGTGCGGGGCGGGTTATTTGAGTAAGCTTTTGTATCTGTCAATATTTTATATTATAAGACAAAAAAAAGACAAAAAAACTTTTCTTAATAAAAAAGCTTTCTGCATCTCTTTGACATTCGGATAACTAATGAAATTGGCGAAGTTTTCTACACTAACCTAACGGAATCCATAACAATTACCTACCGTTATGTAACAAAGTTATTTGATTGCCTTTCTTACTAATTGCTTGTTAGACGATTTTATTACTGGGATTTATTTTTCGAACTTAAAGCCAGTATATACTGAACTACAAAAGTAAACATGGTAGATGCATGAAGGGTTCAATCTATACTGGTTAATGTACCATAGAGGCAATCTTGTGTTCTTTATATCTTAATAAGCTATGATTGTAAAGTCTATAACAGAAGTTGATAATTGTTTTCGATGTGTTTGTTAGAATTTTTATTGTTTTACTATATTTAGGGTTCTATCGACTGTAAAAAGAAAACTATGTATAAGAAGAGTGAGATAGTCTTTCGTTGGGTTCAGAAGTCGTATGATTAATTGATACCTACTTAGGTACTCAAACAAAATACTTACAAAATGTATTATCTGGTATAATCCAAACCCAAGTTATGAGGGTTCAAAAAAACGACGAAGCACTTCAAGAAAAGGTAGGTAATCCTTGCGCTTCGTTTGGCTCGTCTTGGCGGAGCACTACCGTGCCCCCAGATATGAATGTCAGTTGTTGGCTAATTTCGTAATGTGTTGTTACTACTTGGAGTAAAAAACCATGTTATTCGTAATAAAAATAAAATTATAAACAATATATTTTAAGAAATCGATAAAATATTGGCTGTCTGTAAAGTCGGTTTATCTACGGACGACAATTTTACGTCATAATGTATGTCGGCCGATGGAGTGGAAGAGAGATAGATGCGCCACAAGCCGACCACTAGGCCGATCGTGCCTCTATCGCTTGTTCCGTGCTCTCGCTTGCACGCTCGGCTCAGGCGGAACTTGACAATGAGTCATGCTTATTCGTGCGTGCAGCCGGCGTTCATCGATTTATAAGACGTTATCACGTCAAAAAGGGTTTAATTAAGGAACCTCTACTTACATAATGTCATGACAATCGGTTGAAAATGTAACCTAAAGGACAGCCGAATATCCTAACAACGGAAAATACGAAAGATATTAGGCCAAGCTTGTACGGAAACGATTCGCTTGCTCGGCTATTAATATTTTTCACTCACTGAACCACTAATGTGTCAGTCGAGCTCACTTTTATCCAATTATTGAAATAAAACAGTATGGCGCCGCCTTGCGTTTGATTTAATTTACTGTCAAGACTTTTACTACAGTGAAATAAACGCATGTGAATAACACGAGTCATTAAATGTAATTCAATATCATTAACGTGACTTAATTGTATTTTAATATTTATTTTTTAACGATACCTGTGGTGGAACATCCATTTGTGATTTTCTAGGCGCGACGCGACAATCCTCTCATCCTCAGCACTTACATAGTTGGCAGTCCACAAATGTGCGTTTTTCTAGAAATTTCCGCCAGGCAGGAATGTGGAATGAATTGTTGCTTGCGGTATTTTCGAACAGATACGTCCTTCAAACCTTGCAAGAAAAGAGCGTACTCCTGAAAGGCCGGCAACGCACTTGTGACTCCTCTGGTGTTGCAGGTGTCTATGGGCGATGGTAATCTAATCGCTTTCCATCAAGCGATCCGTATGCTCATTTGCCCCGCAGTTTCATAAGTTGGTGATTTTATTTAGTCAGTCCAAAGCAAAGGTGACCTGCCGTGCGATGGCTTCCACTTTTCCCTGTACCACAGAATAGATAATAGTACAAGTACAGAAGGCACACTACTTTGATCTTTACAAAAGCCGCATTTTTTAGCCGAAAAAATATGATTTATGGCCCTTCTAAAGTCGTCGTCCCCAGCGCAAGCCAAACGGAACGTTAAAGCTGCGTGCCAACGGTGAAAATGAATTGGCTCGCTTGCCGCGTCGCCGAGAGCGAGGGCTGTCAAGGACTAAAAATAAAAATGTATTTCCCATTTATTTCTTGCATTCAATATAGAGAGTAATATATTTATATTCTTCATACATTATACATATTTATTATTTCATTATTTAACTATAAAATAATCAATCACAGAATTTCGACGAATTGAATCCACCACCAGGCCGCAAAACATTTTAGCTTTATTTTTAAACATTTTAATACGTATAATATAATAAAATAATGCAACGAATGCGTTACCTTAACATGCAATTAAATTCTTGAGCTTCAGTTTGTTTTTGCTTAGTTGTCCGATATTTATTTATTTGTTCATACATATTCATCACTATACACCTAGTATAAAACAAAGTCGTGCTGCTGTCTGTCTGTCTGCCCCTATGTAGGTATGCTTAGATCTTTAAAAATACGCACGGACGCACCGTGCGAAGCCGGGACGCGAATTTACAAAACCTACACTATTTCAGTCACGATTCAAATTCAAATCGGGGAGCTTTTGTTTGTGCATATTAGTTAACAATATCTATACCGTTACGGTAAAAAGTAGTCACTCAAATGTATAAGCTTTTTGCTTACATATTTTCAAGTATTATTCACTACAAAACCTAGTCGATTTTGGTAACGTCTATATCGAGCAAGCGTGCCGCGGTAGTGGACGACGAAGCGCAAGAACCGAACTGCTACCAGTAAACTAGATTAATGTGTTAGGTTAGGTTAGAACTCCGACCACAACAGCGCGCGAGCCGAGCGAGCGAAGCGAGTGTACCGCGGCAGCGGTCGGCGAAGCGCCAGAAACGATCTATAATGCTAAACGTAAAAAAAAGCTTAGGCATTGTTAAGTAATTGACATGAACGGTAATTTATTGAATACAATCGGAGTCGTTACTTAAAGTATTATTCAAGTTATAGACCGTAACATACTAGCATTTGTACCAGCAATATCCGTATGAATTTAGTTAATAAAGTCTATACGATTTCAGTAAATTTCTGTACTATACCAGATTAGGGTTTTGTTAAGTTTTGTCCAAACAAAACCTAATCTGGTTCAGTTCGCATCTGAACTCTATCAGTATAGCCTTTGTAAAGACGCAGCCGGGACAGGTCGCTAGTTACAAATAAAACATGTATAAAGGCGAACTTATCCCTATTAGGGATCTCTTCCAATACATTTCTTTTAACTCTTTATTTATATATTTTATATACTCACCTATCAAACTATCACTCAATCGTTTATTCATTACTTACAAGTAATTTTACAAACTTGATATCAAATATTATTATAAAAACCTCTATGATTGTTGATTTAGTAGTAGACATAAGTACTTATATATTTTACTAGAATTTAAATTGACAAATATCAGCAAATAATCAATTCAAAGTTACATAAGTACTTAACAATTAAAATTGATCTGAGTAACCAGTGTTAAATATGGAAGTAGATACACCTGCAATATGTTTTTTATTATTATTCAGTAACTACTTATTATATATTATGTTAATTTTCTTACCTATCGGCATCCTTCGGACGTGTTGGGAGAACGAAAAACGCGTGATTCCAATTTCGATCATTGTTCCTACAACCCGCTGCGATACAATATCTTTTCGCTGTCTTTTTACTCATTTAAACACTTTATATTATAATATAACACTGGTATCAACAGATGAATGAGGAACGTTCACTTGCGACGTACATAAATCGGAAGAGCGTGCGCGCGAATTTCGTGTACGTGCGTTCCGAGACAGTGCGTGGCAGCCACTGAATAGGCACCATGCATGAGGCCACCGGCATGTACTTGTAGCGGGAAACGTTAATCGCGGAGTGCGCCCCGCCTGCCTGTACGACCAGCCACTATATGAAGATAGAAAAAAACACTATTAACATTCAACAATAATACCTTGTGGTTTGTTTGTAATGTAAGCATGTTATTAATAGGCTTTGAACAGTTTAATTAACATATTCCCGATACCTCTAATGGACATATATCGATACAATATCTACATCGAGGATATCGTAAGATCTTATAGAATTCAGGAGTAAACAAACAAACATACCAACTATTGCAAAGGGCACGATTTTAGATGATTGGAATTGAACTGTCTTTGACCCGGCTTTTAGTCAGGTAACTATCCCAATAGTGTATTTTTTCCAGTCAAAAGGCTTATCTACCCACATCTTGCCATTTGCTAATTACTCGTACTTGCAAAGGTGCGGTCTTTGTGGGCTTTTAAAAAAGAAGCCTTCGATTTTTAGCCACGAAAAGCTAGTGAATGCCGTTCGCACATTCTGTTGCTTTCGTTGGTTCTCTTTTACACTATTTGAGCCCACGAGCTAGAATATGGTGCAGGAAATATTTTTTCTCAAACATGCAATGAAATATCGTCATAACGTGCGTTATAACAGGCATCGAAGTATCACGTTTCGGGCGGAACAACTCGCGAGAACTGTAAAGGAATTCCATACGGAATTGAAGGCCTAGGCCGGGAAGTAATTTTTATAAACATGGCGTCAATGTTCATGAACAGGCTGAGCAGCTATATTGTATTTGTCTTCAGTGGTGTATTTTTAATTTCATTGTTTGAGAAAAGCACTATACCTTAGCCGTGAAAAGGTGATACTTAGCCGGCAAACCGTTCTTCCCCGACGTCTGCAGTGATGCAAGGAAAAATCCCTTGCGCCGCTTTCGGCTAAAACTTTTTTGGTTTATTTTGTCTATGCCCCAGCATGCAATTGTTTTTAATTATCATGTGTCCGGGAGCGTATTGATTTTTGGGACTAGGGCAATATTTATACAGAATGCATTTTATTATAGCGGTGGTAGCCTAGTGGTTAGGGCATGCGACTTTCAATCCGGAGGTCGCGGGTTCGAACCCGGCCCAGTATATATATCAGGTATGAGTTTTTCGGAACTTATGTACGGAATGTCATTTGATAGTTACCACTCGCTTTTCGGTGAAGGAAAATATCGTGAGGAAACCACCTAAGCCCAATAAGGCCTAGTTTCCCCTCTGGGTTGGAAGGTCAGATGGCAGTCGCTTTCGTAAAAACTAGTGCCTACGCCACATCTTGGGATTTAGGTAGCCGACCCCGATTGAGAATTCATTCTCAAAAAATGGGACAAAGGCTAGGAGGATGTGTGCATTTTATTATCCAAAACTAAAATTCCTCACCACCAAAACTAGGTCGTAATATTCCATCCTTCTCAGATTACACGCTAATATCTAGTAAGGCCACTTAATAACTTTACGGAAACAGCGGGGCACCGTTAATAAAATTAATAATTATGATATACAACATAGCCACAAAAGTTTGAATTCAGTTCTCACATTAATTCAGTAGATTGTCGACTACCGATCGGATTTCGAACAAGTTTAGAAAAGTTCGGAATTATCGTTTTAATTTTGGATTCCTTGGTGACACAACCTGTCTAGTGTTACTAGTAGCAGTATTATTTCTACTACTGCAGATAATACTATTTTGTTCATAGATATAGTTAGGAATAGGAATCATTTTTTGAGGCCGAATTCAATTCGCTTTGTTCTCGCAAACGAAAAGTAAAAACGAAAGTAGCAGTTTATAGTCGTAGTTCATAACGCACACAATGGCAATACCCGTTGAGTCCCATTTTTTGTTTGAACAAAGCGAAGTGAAATCGGCCTCAAACGATGATTCCTACTAAGTATACAATATGATTACTACGAGTACTTTTCGATTATAATGTCCATGTGATTTCTCTATTTTTACCGCAGTTTGATAAAAAGTATTCAGTTTTTAGGGACCTAGAAGCGTGTTCCGATATTTTAAGTTAAATTTGTGCTTAGAAGTATAAGAACTTGACTACGCGAAAGTACGATTTGCGACCATAGATCAATAATTATACGAAGATTGCCAACGCCTGACCAAAGTCGCGCTCACCGATTTGTCGGTAGACAGCGCCACCATCGCAAGGTCTCTGTCGCATATATTTCATGTAGCGCGTTAACACTTTAGCGCCATCTATTTCGAGGTTCTCGATGGTCTGGAATTTTAGGTCTACACGTCATGTAAAATTTATGGGACAGAGATCTTGTAAAGGTAGCGCAATCAAATGTGACTGGCCGGTGGTACGCGAACGCGAACTTCGAACTTCCAAATAATGCTTCAGTACCCTTACCACGAGTTAACGTGACCGTACTCGCTAACGACAGCGTAAACGATTTGTATGGAGCACACAGCGCCCCTAGCGGTTACTTTGTAGAACTACAATTCTCTATACAAATCGCTTACGCAGTAGCGAACGAGTACGGTCGCTGTAAACTCAAGGTCGCAAAAAAGCAAAAGGTCGCCTTTTAACTTAGCACAGCAGAATTTATTCGTGCAATATTCATATGAGTACTATTTTGAATTATTTGCCCAATATAGTATGGCATTATATAATTTTTGAACACAATAGAGAAGAGGAGAGGGTCACCTTATACAACATGACGCTTTTATAAGCAACATTATCGAAGGAAAAGTTGAAGGCAGGGTAAAACTCCGCTCGCGTTATCATCTATTTCTGTTACTACGTAGTCTACGTACCCCCGCGCCGAAAAATTTCGCGCTCGCTACGCTCGCGTTTTTTAGGGTTCCGTACCCAAAGCCTGTTACCAAGACTAATTAAGCTACGTAAAACAAATAAAAGAGAAGGTAAATGTCATGTTTTTTGGCACCAGTTGGCTATGGATAGGCATAGATGGAGACAGCTACATACTACAGCAGCGACACCAACAAGAGTTTGACTCTTAAATTTATGATGAAGAATGACATAGCGGATTTTTTCTCGATTTCACCAGGGTCAATGCCTCGTGAGCTAGACCCAATGTCGCCGCGCGGCCTCCACGTATACTGCCATCGCAATATCATTTGCATAATCGTGTTTTAGCTTAATAATTTAACGAAAACCGGCATTTTGTTGCAAATAGAGAGTGTCAGGGCTCTCGTTGTTATAAATTTACGAATTAGCTGTGGGAATGCTTTCTAAATTGTTGTATAAGTATGTAAACATATACGTGTATCTATGTGTATGCTGGATTTTATTGATAGAGGTGGCTTACTTCCGCGTGTTCTTTGTTTGTAAGGGGACAATTGTGGTGGTAAAAAATTAAAAGTCCTTTATTAAAGTTTGGCGAAAAAAAAATTAGTAGTTTTGTAGTTCATTATTTGAAACGATAGACCTTTTTATACGGGTCAAGCATTCGCTTGGCCTGTAGTAAATGAAATTAATTCAATAGCATTAAATCTCTTAATACCTCTTTATGTATGAAGTTTAAAAGTAACACTAAATTAATCGTCAATTTATTACTAAGACCGTAAATCTGTCTTTAAGAAATATTTTATACCGGGAAAAGTTTCCGAATATTATGTTTCACGAATGTTTTGTGTTTATACGAAATATATAATCGAATATAATTAATGATCATTCAATATATTATAGGAGATGATAATGCTATAAATATACGGATTCGGATGACATCATTGCTTTTAAGATTAATGTCGTATTAACCTCTATGTCATATACCTATCGTATAACTTAACATTTTAAAGGTACGGAACCAAAGCTTAACCTTTCAACTAAAGTAACTAAGTGATATTTTTCTAACGTTTTTCAAGTGGCTGTCATGTTATCTTGTTTTCATTATTTTTCTTTAATTTGTTGGTGATTTGTAAAACTATTCTGAGTTGTGTATTTGGGAAGATATATGATTAGGTACTAGAGTTTTTCATAGCTTCTCTACAAGACTGGCTGTTTATACTATTAAGTTTTTAAAATGGCAGCACTCACAATAGAAATATTTAGTTTTACTAAATGCATAAAATGATTAAGAATATTTTGAACCTGAATCAACTACCGAGCGTTTGTAAAGGATCTTAATCCTCGACTAACAGGATTTGGATGTTGAATTATACCTGTACCAAAATTGGTTAAAATACTTCCAGTATGGGCGTGATAAGCAAACGAAGAAATGTTTACCAAAAGTTGGTGCTGTATGCTAAACTGCAGAATAGAATAATAATAAGTAATCTTCACGTGAGTATATTATATTGCATATGTATGTATACTATGTTTATTTATTGTTTTTATAAATAATTATATTATTGAGATAGAATAAGTAAATCTCAAGATATTGTTGATAGTTGACAGGCCCTGCACCATAAAATGTTTCTGTGTAGCCCAAAGGTTGACTGGCAGAAAATGCCTTATGGCATTAAGTTCGCCACTCGTACACATTTTTTTGTGCAATAAAGTTAAAATAAATAAATAAATAAGATTTCCAATACAATTTCAGATATTGTTACCAGTATTTACCTAACATCTCTCTAATCCACATGACAGCCAAAAAACCCGGCTCTTATTTTTTACTCTTTACAGGTACAGTCGGCACCATTAGGGTATTGACACGGGCGCGGCGGAAACCGCAATAATTCACAAAGAAAGCCTCCGCAAATAGAAGTAGTTTCAGGCACAGAGTATATGGATGGTTTCGGGTTTGTAAAGAAACAAAAAGTTAAAAGCTAATGTATAGTCGAATGTTTTATGTATGATTGACAATACCAATTACAACCAAAAGTCACTCAATTATGTCACTACTCTTTTAAACCTCGTATCTAGTTTGTAGATTATTACTGAGATACGAGCTCTGAATTAAGTAGGTATTTGTTACCTACTTAGTGTTTATATAAAATATTTTATATTTATTAAAAGACAAAAACTTAGCAAAATACATGTCACAGCATCCACAGCACAGGTTTCGTCCAATCACAAATAGATGTATCCACCACATAGTGTTTTGGTTGCTAACAGACGAATGTCTCTATACTATTAGCACTATTAGAAAGTTCAAACATTGTTTTCAAAAATAAAATTACATTTTGAGGGGAGATCTTAGCCTGTTGTCTACCATTTATAAATTAAGGTTTCCATTGTAACATTTTTCTTGTTGGTGTGCAATAGAGAATTGTTGTAAGGTATTGTATCTATCAGAACATTTTTTTATGGGCATTGATTCTGAGTCTGAAGATATTTTCGTCTTCATCACCAAATCGGCCTGGCCGATTTCAACCAATTGTGGAACAGAGATGGACGTATGAAGATGGTTAAAAGACGCTTACCCAATTTCTGTAAAGAATAAAGCGTTATGCGGAAAAAATTATGGTCGCCTAAAGAAAGAAAGAATTATTTATTTTTGCACACACACGCACAAACCACATACAATAATTGAGGCCCTGTGCAAAGAGACCCAGGTTCAATGCAGCCCGGAGGTACTAAACTAACCATAACCTCCTGTTATGATAGTCGGGTAAACAAAGGTTCTGTCCCGTACATTACTCTGCGCATCCTGAACGTTTCCCGTAACTCACCGTATACAATATAGCGATCGTGGCTCCACGCTTGGGACTGCCCACTTGAATATCGATAGTTCTCGAACCTTACTGTATGTCTTCATCAGAACCTCGAGTGTAAGTTTCCAGTGCATTTTTTTTTTTACTGCATAACATAAGTGGCTCTTCGCCTGATGGTAAGCAAAAAGGGGAACCCTAGTCGCAATGGCGACTGACAAGAAACCAACGGTGCCATGTCAAGCTACGATGGCCTGAGAGATGTCTCTTCACGTTTTGAAGGGTTTCATGTTATAAAAGGCGAGGAAACACATGAGACGGCAAATTCTATATTTTTAAAGTTCGTTAGATGAAGGAATTGTTAAACTTCTTGCAATGAAATGTCTCTATCGCGTTTACATTTCCCGTATTGGCTAGTGGCAAACTTGGTCTAATTTGCAATTTCTTACTTTTTCAACCCTAACATTTCCGCCATTTTGCATTCACAGCAAACTTATACTAAAAAGTGACGTGAGCAGCTAGACAGGCTCCTCCCAAAGGTCACTCTGATTAGTCGTGCCCCGCCTGTATCTGGCAGGTTTTTGCGATCCTTACCAGATTACCAGTTAATTTTGTAAGGGCCATATATCTTCTACGTAGCAATTGAAGAACTTGTTATTGCCCGTCAAAACTTCTAGCAAAACAAACTACGTCCGTATTTTTGTTTCTTTACCGTAGTCAGGTAAAACATATCCTATACCATTTTTGGATGTCTATCTATCCCTGTACCAAAATTGGCTAAAATCCATCCAGCCGTTTCAGTGTCACAAGAGGACAAAGAAACATTAACCAAGGGATGGTACCGCGCGCCACACAAATCCTACATCGCGACTTTTCCTGAAATAGCTATCTCCATAGAGACTGATTTTGAATACAATTTTTGTTATAGAAACATGTAGAATATCCATATTATCCATGGATTTTAATATGGAATAATAATGAGACCCAAGAGACAAATAAATCTTCAAAACGCCAATCAACCCACCCCAACTAAATCCATAAATAACAAAAAATCGGCGATAAGCATCGATCTTAATCGATTAAAAATTCACCCACCAAAACGACGTCCGAATACCAATATCAATTTGTAGAATACACTGGGAACCGCATCTTTACAACATCTTCAAATTTTCATTCGCATTTAGATCATCGACCAATTTAAAAAGACCCCCGACCACCCATAGATAACCACCCCTGTAGACCTACTTTGTTACCAAAGGAAAAGCGGGGGAGACCACCTTGAATGGTCAGCACTACATCACAGTTCGGAAAGGGAGGTGGATTTACAACCCTTTGCCTGCAGATTTATGTTGCGTTCATAGGGTTAAGTTAACCCTCACATGCAGAAAATATCGTGTTTCGTTATTTTATAAATTGCGTTCGAAAATAGAGCGCATGTAAAAAGTTTTGGGCTATTTTGGATGGTGCTATTAGTGTGACGGAGCATTTTTTAAAGTATCCTTTTACACATAAACAAGCACCTACCTAATAATGCTGTCGCTGTGACGTGATCATATATGTACCTATATTTAAACGTAAAGAGGCTTAGTTGAGATCATTTTTTTCAGAAGTATATACATTTTTTTTTCCAGTAGTAATATACGTCATTTGGATTTGAATCAAATCGTTTATTTTTATGTAGAACTAGCTGCACCGCGTGGTGTAACCCGCTCATTCCACGGGAACTCTACATTTTTCGAGATAAAAAGTAGCCCATGTGTTAATTCAAGGTGTCAGCTACCTTCATACCAAAATTTACCAAAATTGGTCCAGCCGTTTGAGCATGAAGAAGTAACAAGCATACACATAAATACACTCACAAACTTTCGCCTTCATAATATTAATGTGATAACCACAATAAGACACTTCGTAGCATCCCGAATAAATGCAACATTACTTTGGTCTATACGAAATTAGTCAGGAAAATACAAACTAGTCATAACATTGACAGCTCCCTTTTTTTCTCTTACTCTTCAAAACTCCTTTAATAATAAAATGTGACAAATGTCAGTACATTTCTACCGCAAAAACAAGCACTACACTATAATTACAGGGAGAAATTAACTGGTATCGATACATCCCTAATGAGGACGGGTTTGTCTAATGGGGCATGTCCCGACGAGCCCGGTACACTATGGGAAGACTAATTAGGATAATGTCCCTGTGCTCGACATTCTCCCAATAGTTGGCATCTTCAACTTAAGTAATAGAGGTCTCAATACGGTATTTGATGACAGCTCAAATCAGCTATATAATATGGGTGCGTTACGATGGCTATAACAATTTTTGATATAACTTCATTCGCTATAACGCTCATTTGATATAATTATTGAATGTTATAACAACATTTAATATATTAACATTTGATATCATTATTGTTTCTTAAACTGATCATTTTATCGAATAACATTTAATATAATATTCTTTAAGTATAATGCATATTTCTTCTAATGAATTTATGGTATAACGTTTATTTCATCTAACGTTCAAATGGCATAACGTATTGGGTATAGAGAAATAGGGGGGCAGGTGGGCGGACATTAAAAAAAATTTAAACCAAAAGTTCAATTAGAAATGCAGGTTAGGTTAGGTTAGGTTAGAAAAAAAAGGGTTTGAACTGCATCCCCCAGAAAAAATACAAAATATACCACCTCATATTTATTTCATATGATTTGTATACCAAATGAACATTATACCATATGATGGTTATAGGAAATAAGTGTTCTACCAAATGATAAATATATACCAAAAAAAAATAGATATTTTAAACTTATACCACAAGTTTATTAGATAAAATGAGTGTTTACGCCCTGTGAAATTATATCGATCATTACACACCCATATAATATCGCCTAGTAGCAGCAAAACTCACTAGAATGTCATGGCTCTTCAAAACTTGGTATCCAGTAAATAGATTGGCAATGAGATACGAGCTTAGCTTTGTTTTAAATAAGTATTTGTTACTTACAAGGAAGGGTACCCAACTGCCCGACTCCGATTTGATTTATTTTGATATTGTCGCAGTCAAAAGTGTGAACTGGTCAAAAGGACTTTTAACCGACAAAAACAGGCAAAACTGCTTTTGAGTGAGCGTGTTAGTCAAAAGTAGTTTTGCCTGTTTTTGTCGGTTAAAAGTCCTTTTGACCAGTTCACACTTTTGACTGCAACAATTTATATGTTATACAGTAGTCTAAATTAGGAGACACGTATTTTTTTAAGCTGCCTAAATCAACCTGTTAGGATAAATTGTTCTTCAAAGTACTGAAAATTGACCAAACCCTCCAACTTCTTCAGAGAGATTTGTTGCAACTGCGTCGTCGAAAGATGATGAAGTTTGTCATAATCTTTTTTGTATCAATTTCCTCGGCTTGTTTAGTATCCGAATCCTATTACAAAGTGAACCTGCCCTCATTAAAAGCGTATCGACGTCAGTTAATTCCCGGTAATTACCGCGTATCGCTTTGTTTTTGCTACCAACTTTATTTGCATAGCGGTGGAAAGGAATGCTTCGGAGGAACAGGGAAGTTAGTGGAGTCGCGGGGTTTTTTTTTGTAAATCAAAAATAGTTGCCGGTGATTGCTGCAGATATAAACTGTTTAGTGGTCAAAATCAGTTGGTTCTTACTAGTCAAATAATTAATGTTATACAGTGAAACTTGGATAAGTGGGACCTGGATAAGTGAGAAACCTCCATAGCTGGAACTCGTGCTGCTGTCCCGACACTTTAACACTGAATTACCTCTGTTAGTGGGACAAAACAGACCTCTATAACTGGGATCCGTTTTTTCGATTTTGTCTTTATAATTACCTCCATAACTGAGACAGTGGGCGTATTTTACCTCTATTATTGAGACTACATTTTAAGGTTATACTTTTAATAAATGGTTATCTTTGAATTTAAAGATTTCGACCTCTATAACTGCTATAACGTCAATCCATTACCTCTCTCTAACTGGGACTTTATTTCATTTCAAAACGCGAGATAGTAAAAGCACACTTGTTTTGCACACCAATTTTGAAATGCCAACAAATTGTAACCAACATTATACCTAAGATTAAATTTATATTATTTAAAAAATAATACCTAGCTTAATAGCTGGAAGGAGAATATAAAATGTCAGATATATTTAATTGACGCATTCTGTTGTCATATTTAAAGGAAAGTGTTAATGACTTTTGTTTATGAGGTACCTACCTTTTTATTACTGCCAACGATTATAATTCATGTATAATTTTTATGAAATACCTACCTACCTATTTTATTTGATAACCGCACCTCTTTAACTGAAATATCCTCTTTTTTACCTCTATTAATGGAACCCTACGTAAATGAGACAGACATTAATCTATACCTGTATATCTGAGACACTGGGTAAGTGGAATACCTCTTTAAGTGAGACAAATTTGCTGGTCCCTTCAATTCCCAGTTATCCAGGTTTCAGTGTATTTATTTGCATACTCGTATTTATTTTTCTCTTCGCGGTGGGAGGGTAGTAACATTTAAATACATATTTGCCTGAAAAAAATACGCACGCAAGTATAAAGAATCAGCACTTTATTATAACGCTGATTAGCAACGCTATATTATTGTTTTAATAATACATAATTATGAAACCTGCTTCAAGTATTACTCACCTGAGTATTTAAGATGAAGAGCCATTTAATTTTTTAATGCAATTATGACGTCTTCAATAAAACCGTATGAGATTTTGTTTTTTCCGAAACCGATAATTGTGGTATATGAGATAAAACGGGAGAGAAAATTTAAATATAAACCACGATCAGACAGTTTGCAGCTAGCTTATTGTTATTTTCTTTTTTTTGTTCACAAAAGTGATTTTTTTCTTACAAACGAGATGAAAAAACAGTTGGTTATATTTTGATTTCTTATCTGTGACGATTCGACAATAACAAAACGTGAAATTGTGATTTTGTTATTTATTTTCAAAATAGGATGCTTTATAAGATTTTGCGACTCCATCGCCCTCTGTGTCCTAATCAAAAACTCCAGAATAAGCTAATAGAGACATTGTTCCTCGTTAACTGCATCAAGATGCGCCTCCGCGGGGGTCTAGTTTGCTGGCGCCATAACACACAGATTTCACGTCATCTTTAAATTGGTGGTGCGAAATTTGTGTTACGATTTGCTATAAGTCCGCTGCCACACAGTGACGTCACACTATGAAATCCATAGAAGCATGTGGATATGCGTTCTGATTCTTAGTATTTCTATATATTTCGAAAGGGCTCGTCGATACTGGTGGCTGGCAGCTTCCTTGCTCAGCGTCTTGGTATATCGCTGTATATCAATACAGCAAGGCAATGTTGCCAGCGTCTCTGGTACAATAGTTTATTTTAGATTTAGTTCAATAATAGATACAATGTATATAAATTTAGATATACGTACATATTTTGAATGAGTAATTGTTAATCTGTTGTGTTGTGTTTTTAATAAATATTTCATTATATCATTTCGAGTTTTTACCAGATGTTTAAATGCTATTGTGTTTTTGATTCATGCCCAAAATATTTTTAATACTTTAACAAATTTCAGCTGAGTAAAGTCTGCATAAGAGCTTATTACAACCATACCATAAATATAAATGATTGTTTTAAGTATGATTTACAAAAAAATACCTTCTGTTGAGTTTATTTCGGCTTTCTTCTCAACAGCGGCCTCCCCTTCTGGCCTACTTACTGAAAAATCTATTTTGATTTCATTATTTCATTTAACTTCATTTGTGTACTACTTAGGTATACTCTTAATGTTTCTACTGTCCTCAAACTGTGCACTACACCGGTCGTGCGGATCTCCCCGACATGATCTGTTCTCAGCTAACTATTTTATTATACCATGTACAATGTCTGTATGTGAACAGCTACCGTACAAGGCAATTTCGTACGTTCTCATTTCTAACGTACGGTATACAATATGCAGTTTTCTGCTCCGCGTAATTGCATCTTGATTAGTACTGACAATAACTAATATTCGACTTAAATGACGTGAGTAAATCCGTTTCATATAGGTTTTAATATGTCTGAGACTTACAGGAGTTTTGTAAAAAGAAGACCGGCCAAGTGCGAGTCGGACTCGCGCACCGAGGGTTCCGTGCAAACGCTTCCCATCTTAACTAGCCGGGTTAAGTAAAGTTAGCAATTGCATCTGGTATGTATGGCGCCGTATAGAAATGACGTGCAAAATTAACGCAACCGATCACGTTTATTGTATGGGAACCACACTTAAATATATATTTTATTCTGTTTTTAGTATTTGTTGTTATAGCGGCAACAGAAATAGGTACATCATCTGTGAAAATTTCAACTATCTAGGCTAACATCTCCAGAAACAACTCGCTGATATCCCAGTACATCATCAGCGTATGCAACTACGCCGAAACGTTAGGTTATGAAGGTAAATAAGAAATACTAGCTGCACTCCGCAGTGTTACCCGCATATCCCGCGGGAAGATAAATTTAATCGAAATTGGTACTGCCGTTTAATCGTGAAGAAATTACAAACATACACATAAACACACACACAGACTTTCGCCTTTTTAATATTCTGCCGGGCTAAGCTAAAAGGCGACCTTTTTGTAAGGAGCTCCAAAGCAAAAGGTCACTAGAAAGAAACTAGAAAGTGTCGTATTGCTATATTTTGTTAATATATTGTTGTAATTACGAATCCATATTCAGTATTTTAGGATTACGATATCAAACTTGCACCGTTTCTGAAATAGAATGAGGTCCTCAAAACGTTACAGTATAGTAGTGTCCGGAGTCGCCAATAGATGGCGGCACTAGTTGCTAAACGAAGCAACGCCAATATGACAATAGGGTTAAATTCCACGGTTCTAAATCTATATGATTACTTGAGCAAACTGTACTGAAGTCGATGTAATTAACTGACATGACATTTTATGTTTTATTATGATCACTGAACTTATATTTTTTTGTTTTTTGTTTTTAAGTAAGACATGATGACAATTCGTTTTTAGGAATCCAATCGATCCTTTTTATAAAATATTAATATCATACAAATCGATCTAGTCCCAAATAAAGCTCAAGAAGGCTTGTGTTATGAATAGACGACGATATACATATATATACTTATACTTAAATACATCGCCCCCTGCCTGCTATACGGCCACATCTCAAAAAAAAATTTTTATGAATTATTGCAGATTCGTAGTCAGGATAGTTTAATTTATGACCTTATTTCGAGAGCCATAAGAAAAAGTGTCCTTAAAAGCCTTTTTCCACAAGTGGCCTTATGGATCTGACCAAAAATTGTCAGTTGACTCCCTGCAAGACAGCCACTTGCCAGTTGTGGCTGTATAGCATACATTTATAATATTTTTTTTTGAGTTGCGTCCTATAAGAATAACGTAAATTCTAGTGTTATTACGATGAATCCCTTTAATATAAGCGAAATAAACGTCATTTTGATTGTTTCACAACAGTGGGTACCGATAGTACTTTTTTTTTTTATTCGTATGGCATATTATGTAGGTTACAGTCATTCATATTATACAATTATAAGTTCTTCTATTGTACGGTGGGTGCCTCGACTTCAACCGATGAGGCGGCAGGTTTGCGAACTCTACATAGATGGGCAAATTGGGACGATTCACGAATTTTTGTGCTTCGTGGACCAGTGCCTGTTGTCTTCTTAGTTGGGCGGGAGCTGTATGACTCAACACAGGCAGCCAAACCAGAGGAGTACATTTGATGGTTCCCAATATGCATCGCATGGTTTGGTCTAGCACGTCTATCCGATGCACATGTGCGCTGTTGAGCGTTGCCATGGAGTAAACTAAGCTAAGACCGGTAGTGCGTAGCAAGTCAGCTGTTGCTCCACAAGTAGTTCCCCTTAATCTGTGGAGTATGTTATTCAGCTTCTTCCCTAACTTACTAATGTGTGGCGCATAGGTAAGATTGCGGTCTATGTAGAGTGACACCCAAGTACTTCGGTGTAGGATTTAATTTAAGCGCCGTCTCTCTGAAGCAGATATTTGGCTCATAATTTGCTTCTTTCTTACAGAAATGGAATGTTGCAACTTCTGTTTTACTAGCATTGGGCTGCAGTATCCATTTTTTTAAAGTATTACTCAAAACAAAATCCAGATCGCAAGGAAGGGCTTTCTTCGAGGGTTTAAATTTGCCATCCTGGTTTGTAAAGGCGATGTCATCCATCAGCATACATAAATTTCCGATTCTCTGTTTTCGGAATCGGTCCTGATCCCACTCCTGTTCAACCTATACACACACGATATAATTATTAGGTTAAATAGGAGCGGGACCAGGACCGATCCCTGCGGTAGTCCATTGTTCAGCTTCCTGACTTTGCCTGAGGTGTTTCCTAGGTGGACGATAAATTTCCTATTGCTGAGCATAGAGTTGATTAGTCCCACCATCTGCACTACGGTCATGAGCTTATACATAAGCCCCTGTCTCCATACGGTATCGAATGCAGCTGAAAGGTCGATAAAGACTGCCACTATTTTCTCTTACCTTTGAAACCTAGCCTGTCTTTATGTGTTTTGTGAGCGACATAACCTGATCCACGCAGTTCGGACCACTGCAAAATCCAGCCTGCTCCACAGGAATTATTTTGTCAACTATAGGTTTGATTTGATTGTAGATTGGCCTTTCCAAAAGTTTGTAGACGCAACTAAGTACAGCAATGCATTGTTGTACTTAGTTGCGTCTACCCGAATTCCCCGAATTACCCGAATTCAGTGTATGCAGTTGAAATTAGGTGGGATTATATTATTCGAGACTATGTCTAAATAAAACTGTGAGAGCCATGTCCTACATGTTGGTGCAAGGTGTTCTAAAAATTCGTTGTAAATACCGAATCACATAAATTGGGACTTTGATTCGAACCAGTCTTCATCCAGTATTGCTAAACCTAAAAGTAAAACGAAAAGCTTATCCTGCACTATGAAAAGGTAATATTGTAAAGAAGTTGAAGATTTCTGGGAAACAGTACATTGCACTTATATCAACGGGAACCACGCTAAAACCTAAAACTATGGGGCCTCCTTGTACATGGTACATGTTATATATGGTATTACACCATATATGGTACATGTTAACACGATAATTAAAGATACAAGTGCCTTAAAGGGAAGGTACCAGATAATCATTAATTATATGAAAAATTATGATGATATCTGCATCTAGAAAGTTGATATTAAAGCTGCATGCACTGATTATCGCTTACAGTGATGTTGTTACTGTAACAAAAGTTGATTAATAAAGGTATTTTAATTATTTTAGTGTTTGTATAATAATTTTCATGTTACCATTTTCCAATAATTCTTGTTCGGTTTTGGACGCATCTCAAAATTTCAATAAAATGTTTCTGTAATACGGCCACAACTCTAAGTACCTATCTTAAAGGCCTCGTATCTTAAAAAATATACACGTTTTATAAAAAAAGACGGATTCACGAGAAGCGTTATATCATGTAGAGTAAAAAAAGTTAAATTTAAAATGAATTGGCCCAAAACTCAAGGACTAAGCCCCGTTTTACTACCACGCACTACGCTGCCAAAACTTTAACAAGCGATTTCTCGAAAAAATGTTTTTTTGAGATGTGGCCGTATAGCAGGCAGGGGGCGATTTGAGTTCATCACACGAATATTTGCCCTGGCCGGGATTCAAACCCAGGACTGCCGGTTCAATAGCCAGGTACAAACTGCGCCAACCGCGGCATCAAATATATCTTCATTGATATGTTTACAGCTACCGTTCAATTAAAAAAAGTAAACATTCCCATACTTACTTGAAATTGAAAGACACCTGTCCAGAAACTCCCAAAGGACTTTTCCCCTTTCCGAATCGAAAATAAACTTCATAAAATTCAAATTAGCGGCAACCCCATCTTCAAAGGCCATTTGGCTTCATAAATAAACCCTCAAAAACAAAAACACCCCAACAATTAACAAATCGCTGGCAGTTTAGGGTTAAATTTAACCCTTGGAGGTTTTTTATTTTGGAAATTATTGCGGTAACCTGAGGCATACGAACTGAAACAATAAATAGCGGGTGACAAATAAAAGGGTAGCTAAAGGTGCTTCACACGTGGCTGATAGCAGCGTTTTTACAGACTTCAGATAGACTCGATTTTATTTTTGATTATTAGGTATAAGGAAAGACTTTGAAATAAACAATGCAATGATCGACAAACAATTCATGAGAAAAAAATCGAAAGGTTGTCTATTGTTAGGGTGGCGGAGAGGTTAACACGCTGGACCAGGATAATCTAGAGGTACCGGGTTCGATTCCCGTTGTCTTCCGCCAGGTTACACTACAATTTTACTTCGTGATTTGATCTTTGTATCAATTGTTTAAGATTATTATATTTTTTAGAAGATGTCAATTGTTCCTATTTTTTATCGGGATCAAATGTCTATAAGGTCTTACATAATACATTAAGAGTGTTCCAAGAGTCAGAAATTAGTGTTAAGGTTCGACGTTCCTACTGAGCGCCAAAAATGCTCCATACAAATGGCTAGCGAGCCGTGACGTAAATATATAACTAAAACGTCATTGACGTGTATAATTAAAGTATTATACCTACCACTATTTACACGTACGATGGTTTTGCAATGCAATGACAAGCTGCAGGGGTAGCATAATTTGGCCGCAACCTTGCTTGTCGCGCGACTTACATCACCTGTCTTTCTCTGACGGTATTGAATTGAAAGTGACAGGTAAACAGTCGCGTGTCACAGTTCAGCTGGAGGTGCAGTTTGAAGTGGTCCACTCCTTTCACTTTCGTTCAGGCAAAGCGGCGAGCCTTTGTAGCCAGTCGTAGCGGTATACACACGTCAGTTGGCAACGTTGCCATTTTCCACAAGCAATTACGTCGATACATCAATCAAAGGCCTTTCAGTCTTTTACAGACTGTACAAAACAGTGTCATGATGGAAAACAACGCTTTTCATGGCTATGCAAGCCAATACGAGAACGACGCACGCGACCACAGGCTTGGCATAATATGTAAGACTGGCCTGCGCGCGGTGAGTCGATACATAAACGATCAATAAAATACAGTTCTTAGGTGCGTTTTGCAAAAAAAACCTCCTGTACTATTTTCGTCTCTGAAATCGTATTGAAAGGAGCTGCACTCATTACCGCAATTTGTTGTCACTATTCAGACTCTTGAATCATATACCCATTAAAGTTTAAAGGACGCTGACGAATATTACAGTTATGAGCGTTTTATACTCGTGTGTAGCACCCATAACCCGTTATCCAACACTTTTTACCGCCATCTGTTTATTATTCCGTCTATTTCTGTACATCCTTCCTTTTTACCCCTGTCATTGTCCCTCAATTAAGAACTCACATTTCTTTTTAATGGGCCAAGATATATCGAGTTACAACCTCAAAAATTCTTAAATCATTAAATCGCGGCGTCTAATACACTACCGTGTAATAATGCTATTAAAGTTCGATTTTCAGTTGCATAAAATACAAGATAGGAGTTTTGATAAGTTGTGCAGCGATATATCAATCGTACATACGGTAGTATTACTTTTTAAGTGCAATTTTTTCGTAATTAATACTTTAACTGGATAATTTATGGATGCGAAAAGAGTTTTATGGAATTTTATTGTTTTTTATTCGTACATTATAATCTTGGAGTGGTGATACGGTATTTTAATTGTATTTTTACAGTCAGATTGAGTTATTTTCTTATTAAAGTCGTATTATATCGCGCGTAATTTTGCAGCTTTTGATGTTTTTATTGTTTGCTAATATAAATTAATATTACATTACGCCCTTGATTATAATTATCTTATCACTTGTCATAACTTTAACTTCTAGCTTCGCTGTTTAGCCCTATGGTTGACTGGCAGAGAATGCCATTTTGGTTTTAAGCCCGAAAATTAAACTGACTTTAGTTTTTTGCAGTAAAGTTTAAAATAGTTTAAATAAACTAATAAACTTTTTCTACTCCAGTACTTTTTTCTGTCATTTATATAGTTACTAACTCTAATATAAAAACTTAAATTATGAAAGTCTGTAAAAGTCTATACTCTATTGCCTAAAAAAACACTGCTAAACGATGTTATAATGACGCAAAAAAGCATCACTTAGTACCACAGATTACAAGATAAACAGCTGCATTTACACAATTTGCAATTAAAAAAAAACTTTATCGTATTTGCTGCCAACTTAAAAAATAAATTCTTATCTTATGGATGTTAAGTATAGTGAACGTAGGTATACCTTTATGTATAGTTCATATTTTTTTGGGAGATGTTTAGTATAGTGAACGTATACCTTTATGTAGGTATAATTTCATATTTTTTTGACAGATGGACGTCAATAAAAAAAGTTTATCAGACTATTTTTTTTTAGTTTTGTTGATTCCGAGCGGAGACGTGTGATTATTTTTTTGTTGTTTATTTGCATTTTATTTATGAAATGTCGAGTCGTAGAAAAAGTATTGTAAGCAACGTTGTATAAGTACCTACCTAGGTCAAAAAACGCTCGTGGCATCTTTCTTACGATGTTCGCTACGCTCACATCGTAACCCATGCCAGTCCCGTTTTTTGCCCCCTCTTATACAACGGTTGCATAAAATACTATTTCGGGTCACCGCACCACAACAGAAATGTCACACACTTTTCAATCTTTTTAGGTATAATTTCCAGGATGAAAACTATCCTATGTCCTTCCTCGGATCTTAAACTATCTCTATGCCAAATTTCATCAAAATCGATTCAGCGGTTTAAGCGTGAAGAGGTAACAGACAGACACTTTCGCATTTATAATATTAGTATGGATTTTAGGTCACGCTAGGCCGTAAGTAAGATTTTTTTCCCCGGGGATAAAATCTCGTTTCCTGGATAAGGCAAGAAGTAAAACTTTAGGCAAACCACGGGCGGTAATTCGTAAAGCCCCAGATCGCATACTTACGGCCCTCACCTTCGGTTCATTCATCGGGCATTCATGAATTTACCGCTCTAGGTATATAATGTACTATGGACAGATTTGTGTCGGTCACAAAGTTGATTCGCCCTAAACGTGTAAAAAATTAAATCATTTTGTCAATCATCATTTGAAAGCGTTAAAAAACCGACCAAGTGCGAGTATTACACGCGCATCGAAGGTTCCGTACAAACACTAATCCCATCTTAACTGGCCGGGTTTAGTAAAGTTTTCACCTGGTATATATGGCGCCGCTTACAAATGAGGTGCAAAGTTAGCAAACGATCACGTTTGTTTTGTTCCCATATTTAAATATTTATATAAAGTACCTGCGCCATAGATAGCCCACTTCAAAGTTTTATAGTTATAACCGTCGAATGAATTCAAATTTCGCGCCCATGTTCGGTTAGTACCTACCATAGACATAACTTAAGTCTCTATTCTGTTTTTAGTATTTGTGGTTATTACCACAATTGCGCTATTGCGCAACAGAAATATATCATCTGCTAGCTATCACGGTTCATGAGATACAGCCTGTTTATTTATTTATTTATTTATTTATTTATTTTTATTCAAATTAGTTACACAGCATTACAGTGATTAAACTAAGGCACTGTGAACTACAAAATTAAACATAAAATAAAATAAAAACTTAAATCTAGTTTGATGTAGGCGACGTAACAGCGTGGCTCCGTTGCGTCGTCTGATCTGGCGCAGGATTCGGCAGATTGACGGACAGACAATAGAGTCTTAGTAATAGGGTTCCTTTGGGTACTGGAACCCTAAAAACTAGGTACGACGGTTGGCGACATAGGTATGACTTGTTGAACACCTCGATGGCCAATTTAGAGCCGTCCAATAACGGGACCCAATATGCAGCGACCTAAATCCTTGGACACATAACCGGGCTCAGATTGCTTTTAGAATTGGGATTCATGCTAGTTTTACTCCTCGGGAGTAACTATAAGATGTAAGACCAGTTGGTACACTGGCGCCATAGGAGACAAATGCGTATTTTAATTTTAATTATTATAATTTATTTCTTAAATAAGTTTATTGTAAAAAAATAATGATATATAACAAAATTATGTATAAGTATTATAATTATGGTTTGTTACTTATGTGTAAGTTAATAGCACCGCCTACAATTTTTCCGCTTTGCCCTAAGGTTGACTGGAAGACAATGCCTCATGGCATTAAGTCCATGTTTTGTAAGTTTTGCTTTTGTGCAATAAAAATAGAATAAATAAATTCATAAATAAATGGAGTAATAATCATAAATCATTAATTTCAGACAATATCTATACTATTACAAGATTCTGCATTTGTATTGAAAATCACTTTTCTATGGAGAGGGGTCGTGATTTTAGGAAAAATCTTAATAGCGTTTCATTTATTCATTCTTAACAAACAAGAATGAATAAGCTAGTCTGGCGCCATCTGTCGGGTTACAATTATTTTAATGTGTTTCTATGCTATGAAGTCTTACTCCTTTTATAAAGCAAAAAATATACGTTTTTTTTTTTATTTTACATTTAAAGCCAAAACAAAAATACACATCGAATTAAAAGAAACACTGCAGCACATATTTAGATTTAAAAAACCGGCCAAGAGCATGTCGGGCCACGCTCAGTGTAGGGTTCCGTATTTGCTCATCCTTCACAAGACGGTCGAAGACGGAAAGACGGGAAAAGGTCGTAAACGCCAAAGTAACTGAAATTACTTATTACCTTCTGGAAGTCAACTTACGTCCTTTTAAAGAAAATTATGAAATTTTGCGATAACTCAAAAACGGATGGACCGATTTTGTTCAATATAGTTTTCTTTGAAAGTACTTATAAGGCCTAATTTCCACGAATTTTTCCATATTTTTTTGACCCGTGGTTGAAAAGTTAGAGGGGGCAGACACTATTTTTTTTATTTTCGGAGCCAATATTTACAAAACTACTGACTTTATCAAAAATTAATGTTTAGAGACCCCTATTATTTTTAACAGACCTATTTAACGACACCCCACACACTAAGGTTGGAAAGAAAAAAAATCACCCCCACCTTAGGTGTACGAGAGGTACCCGAAAAAAACATATTTTTTTAGTTTTTATTTTACCGTTTTGTCGGCGTGATACATACACATACGCATACCAAATTTCAGCTTTCTATTGCTAATGATCACGGAGCTAAGCCGCGGACGGACAGACGGACATGGCGAAACTATAAGGGTTCCTAGTTGACTACGGAACCCTAAAAAGCAAGCGTTTTAAAAGTGACTCATTCATTTTTATACAAAGGATGTCACTCAAACGTGACAGCTAAAGTAACAACACGCCGGAAAATATGGTTATTGTCATATCTTGTCATAACGCCGTGACAGCGTGCCGTCCTGAAATAGGAGGGAATTGAACTCTTATGGACTTGACAATGTAACGTTTTAGTTTGCGGAAAAATCTCAAAGTCTTGGCGGAGGCACTACTGTGCCCCCAGATAATAAGCAATATCGGGTTTTATACCTCCTAGAAGGTGCTCGCGAACATCAGACGAGTGGAAGAAAAAGTCATAACCCTATTTTGTGCTTCTCCGTAGTAAAGTAAAAAGTATCCTATAACCATCTTTGAATGTCCAACTATCCCTGTACCAAAAATGATTAAAATTTATCCAGCCGTTTTGGCGTGATGAGAGGATAAAGAAATTATGAACGATGGCGCCAGACTGGCATGGCGCTGCGCTCCCATACATAAAAAAGAACATCCTGCATCGCGCTATTGAGACTTTTCCTGAATTCATGAAATACAAAGAAAACTGATTTCAATACAAATCTACAATCTTATAATAATAAGTATAAATGATCATTATACTGTATGATAAAGAAAAAAAGACAGGTACGCGGACGAAGTCGCGGTACCTATTAATGTTAAGTGTAGTTACTAACATCTCATATGGAAACAGTTTGCTTTACGGCTACTAAAATAAAGCTCCCAATTTCTACACAAGACCAGTAATGTCACAAATCCCGCTCTAGTTAACAACTTTTGTCAGAACTAATCAAAGTTGCGCGACTTGGCTGCAATTTTACGTGTCTCATTATTGTCCGTCAAGGATTAGTTGTAAGCCGAGGGTTTGTTGACCTGGGCTCTAATTCAAGTGTACTTTGCGATATCGCCAAATAAGCGATGTCTCAGCTATATCTCAGGTTGTTTATGTATATCTATTTATGTATGTGTATATCCATATGTTGTATTGTTGCATTGCCTTTAAATGTCACTAAAACGCGATGTTTGCGATTCGAACTACTGGATTAAGTGTATTTCACGTTACGACCCGGTCAAGTTTAGTTTGCGCCTGATATCAATGGCATCGTATGTAAATGAGGTGCAAACTTAACGCGAGCGGATTGGCGAAGTCCACTTCGAAAATCTCTCCGAGGTATCAGAGAGATATACATATATGGAATTAGGTCCCTGAGGCCATAATCTGATGGAGCTTTGCGATATCCCTAATATAGTTTTTTTTTAATTTTATTATTGATTTATCGGGCTATATATCGGTAATATATCCATTCTTGCTATTCGAGTTAAGCACCATGGTCCCAACGACGTGTAAGTAACCCAGTACGTCTAGCATAACTGTACCACGCGACTTCTTGTCGCGCGACAAACACTACCTGTCACTTTCCTTTCAGTACCGTGCGAGCAAGACAGGCGAAGTCGCGGCTAGATATGCTAGCCCCGCAGATAACAAAAGTTTATGTAAGCTAAGGCCTTTCATCAACAAATAGTGATATAGTTGGTCTATAATGGTAGCCATTGTGACTGCTTGTCCTATAAAGGATTTTAGCAAAGTGCGTTGGTAGCAGCACTATTTTAGTCGCTGCTAAAAATCATTTCTCGGCACTCTTACATTCCAACTATAGTCGATTTATCGCCATGAGATCCTTTATACAGGGTGTTTGGGATAACGATGTCAGAAAATTGGGAGGTGGTACTTGAGGCTATTAGAAAGAATTTGAACCCCATATGTCTTAGTCCAATGTGTGTTTTTTTTATCACCCGTCTTAAATTTAGTATATAATGTACTAAGCATTAATGATAAAAACATACAACTAATATTATATAGGTACAACGTGTTTCTTAGCTATAAAAGTCGTTTAACAGAATCATAAATGTAAAAATGAATACAGCATGTAAATGCAGCTGTAATCTGGAATCTGGAGAAAATACAGCAGCATTAAAATACGTTAACACACCAATGTTCTATCATAAAACTAATTCTATGGATATACCGGCTGTAGTCTGTAATACGGGCAATAAATTAAAACAAACTAAGCAACATTTGTTTAGCAACTTTTAAAAATAGCTTGTATTATTTCATCATCATCATCATATCAGCCGATAGACGTCTTCTGCCGGACAAAGGCTTTCCCCAAAGTTCTCCACAACGATCGCTCTTGCGCCGCCCTATTTCTGCTCGCGATCCTAATCAGGTTGTCGGTCCACTTTGTTGGGGGCCTTCCAACCCTGCGTCTTCCAGTCCGCTGTGTATTATTTGTAAAATATTGTTAATGCAAAAAAAAAACGTAAGTAGCGTGACTGCCGATGTCAGTTAGTGCGGTGTCAAATGTGGATGGCATACATTGAAGACACTATTTAATTTGTAAGAATTAATGAACAACTAAAAACTGTACTTGATGAACCACTGTCGTTAAATTTCAAGAGTAGAATCTATGTTTTAATTTATTGCGCTTATTACCGGTCACACCCGGTATATTTATAACAGTTCTGTCAGCAGCACTATTACTAACAATCAAATTAACACACAGTACCCTAATTGACTTCCGTTTGATTATACACATCCTATATTAAAACATAAAGGACAATATTTCATATTAATCGAACGAGATCAAAGAACCAAAAAGTAAAACAGTGACGACAGAACGAAAAATTCTCATTTTTTCGCGGAAACAAAAAATAAAATCTCAGATAAATCGTCAACGAGCCCGCCTCTTCTTGATATTTTCCACCAATAAAACAATAATATTATAGCACGAATTAGTGTCGTGTAGTTTCTGACGTTGCGAAATAAATAACTACGTTTTATTTATATGAACAATTTTATTATTATAATTTTTATACAATAAAAAATCGTGTTTGAAGGTGGACGAAGCGGTTTTGATCATAGGTAAATTGTGGCGATGATAAAATGGGCATATGTTTACTATCTAATGAGGCTGCCGATGGAAATGGTCTGACAGTTACAGAAATCATTTTTTATCTCAAATTTATTGAAGTTAGGACAATCTTGTTGAATAAATTTAATGAAGGGCTGTTACGGAAATAGTTTTATGACATTTTGTTTACAACACAAAAAGTCCAAGTCTTTTAATTCGTGCGAGTAAACGATTTTGGTGCTTTCTAAATTGCTTTATTATATTGCCTTATTTTTAAGATTATTTATTTAAATAGCTATTATTTTTATTGCGTTTTAGCAGTTCAGTTCTGTTTAAATTTACAGATTTATACATGTTTTTACGTATTAGTTATTGTTATTTTAAGTAAATACGTTATGTATTTACATATAATAACTATAACAATAAAAAAACCATTTAGCCAAAATTATATATGTGTGTGGGAATTATGATTGAACATTTACCAAATTATTATTATTTATTTATTTATTTATATCAGATAACAAAGATCCATATTATTTGTTAGTAAAACTTAACATTAGGTGTTAGTATAATGCAGACAATTAAATTTTAAAAGAATTACTAATTAACAAATGCTTAACACTACATTAGTTGTCAAATAAACACGAATAACAACAATAAAAAATCAATTTGATATTAAAAGTTATAACACATTAAAAATTATAAATTATCACAGTGTCACATGCTTAGAATTTAACTGTATTAATTAAACTTTGTTAGATGGAGGCTAGACCAATGCCTTGCCAGTGGGCAATCCAGTCTACTCGCGACCACACGTAGGATGCTGTTGGAGTTATCTCGAATGCGGTGCATTATGGAGGCAGCTCGTTTTCTCCTAACAGCATGAAAATCGTCAACTCGCATCTCAGCAAACATGCCAGAAGCACTGCAGTGCCTAGGTCGACCCATCAGCATCCTAAGTATATTATTGCACTGAACGCGGAGGGCGTTAATTGCCCTAAGGGTATAATTGACCCAGGCTGCACGAGTAAAAGGACTGGCAATAGGCTTTAAATAAAGTCATCTTTACGTCATTCGTACATCGCGCAAACCTGCGATTTAATGCTGCGATAAAATATAAAATTATGATTTTATATTTTATCTGAACCCATATTGATCAATTACTATAAAAATTTCAGATAAATACCTATATTACCTGGCTAAGACGGGATTGGGGTATAGATTACAAAAATCTGAGATGTTTTTCATAACATTACGATATCTCCGGCAGGGTCCTCGTTGCATAAACTACACATAATTTGCTGTGAAATTAAATAATTTATTCAGTAAGTTTATACCATAAGGGCACTTTTATAAGTCAGATTGTGAGTCTACCGGCATTTCCCAAGAGGAGACCGCTGTTGAGAAGAAAGCCGAAAGAAACTCAATAGTTAGTTATTTTTTAAATAATATTTAAAACAATCAATGACATTGGTACACGTAAACGAGATTATAGATTCTCCAAATCACGTGACTTCGTTTGTCACGCGACACAACAGCACTCTTCCCTCCACCTGTCTTTTCCAGCAAGTATCAAAACGGTTCAGCCACGTGTCAAGAAATTATGAATTATAACCGCGCGCCGCGCCACCATCGAATAAAATCGTTCCCGCTCTAAACTATTTATAATATAATAATTTTCGCCCCAATTATTCCAGCGCTGACACGTTTTATTAGTAAAAATACGATTGTTATGCTTAACCCGTAAATAAATAATTTTTATAATTCTCTTTTCGTGACAATATTATAAACAAAATTCTCTTGTATATGACAAGCTGTAAATTACGCCATGTCACACGTGACAGGGACACCCGTGTTTACATAACACGCGTGTTTAGTGCCATTATACTGGACTTGATTTAGGCTTGGTACGTCACCAGCTGGTGACATTGTCCAGAATTCCAGACATCAGCTGAAATTATTATGTACCTAATGATTATTATTTGCTCGACTATGAGTCTAATTTCGCGCAACATAGGTGCTTAAAACGTTTCAAATATGTAACAGTATATCAGAGAATATGTTGAGAAGAGAATGTGAGCGAATAGTGTGTAAAGTGTATGAGAAGATGACCCACATTAAGATGGTCACGATGCATGCCAGGATCCTCAGCTATGAGGGAATGATGAAAGAGATGTTATGACGATGTATGGACGAGTTACAATCAAAAGCAAAATTAATGCACTGAAGACGCATGGTAGGAATTTAAAGTACAGATGTAGTGAACAATAGTTTTCCATAGTATTTTATCGGTTAAACTCGTTTTAATATTTCCATCTGAAACTTTTTCACCGAAGTTGATAGAGAAAACATGCTAAAAACCGGCCAAGTGCGAGTCGGACTCGCGCACCGAGGGTTCCGTACAAACCTGCAAGGTTTACAAAGTTCTTATAATTTTTTTTTTCACGGGTTAAAGGCAATTAGATCTAAGTATTTGATATGAATTTCAACTTGATAGCTCTACGCGTTCATGAGGAAAAAAGTAATAAGTTTATATTTATTAAAAAATATATATATTGTAATGTAACTAAAAATTTAAGGTTTTCGGAATTTTTCCTTTATGTGTGCTATAAAACGTTGCTTCATGCCAAATTTCAAGATTCTAGGTCGACTGGAAGTACCCTTTAGGTTTTGATTCCCTTGCGAGTACTTGCGAGTTTCAAAATATGCAGCTTAAATTGCTGTTTCTTTTGACTGCGTTGACATAGAAGTTTGATTTTGTTACAGCTTAAAGGTATTATAGACCTGAGTATTTGGTATGAATTTCAATTTAATACCTCTACGCGTTTATGAGGAAATGGGTAGTAAGTTTAAAATTATAAAAAAAAAATATATTATGTGATGTAACTAAAAATTTATGGTTTTCGTAATTTTTCCTTTATCTATGCTATAAGACGTTGCTTCGTACCAAATTTCAAGATTCTGAGTTCACGGGAAGCACCCTGTAGGTTTTGATTCCCTTGCAAGTGTCGAAAATTTGCGGCATAAACGGCTGTATCTTTTGATTGCGTTGGCTTAGAAGTTTGATTTTTTCACAGCTTCAAGGGACAGTAGACCTGAGTAATTGATATAAATTTCAGCTTCATACCTCCTCGCGTTCCTGAGAAAAAGGGTCTTGACAGACGGACGGACGGACAGACGGACAACAAAGTGATCCTATAAGGGTTCCGTTTTTTCCTTTTGAGGTACGGAACCCTAAAAATGAAGTTTTCCGACAAAATACGATGAGAAACTATTATTCACTATATCTGCTAATTAAACAATGTTAGTTAAGAAGATAAAAAGTCCGAGACTATAAGCTAACAACATAAGAAAGGTGACACAAATGCGATCTAAAAGCAACCCAAAGAATAATATTGTATTGTCTCTTTATTGCAATAAATCGGTTTCACCATGCAACAATTTATAAACATTTACAATATCAAAGGCGAAATCCAACAAAAAATTACATGTTCCAACATTAAATCCATTAACAATTAAAATACAAATTCCAATATAAAATCCATAAAGAATAACTTGAAATATAAAAATAATATACCCGATATCAGCACAATTTAAAATCCACTTAACACTAATTGATGAAACAATATATGTAATATCACCATTAAGAGATATAATGAAAGAAGAAGACGTTTATCGTAGCTGGGCGTTTTCCAAAAAAACCCGAATCCCTGCCTCTTCCAAAACTCGACGTTTTTGGGTTTACAACGTGAAGAATAAAAAAAGTGTTGTGCTAAATTAGTCCGTTCCACTACGTTTGAATATGTACTTTTTTTATAGGTATCCACGAGCGTTACGTAGTGGAAACCAAAATTTCTATACAAATTTTGGGATACTTTTATTCTTCATATTAAAAATGCGATGGATTCTGGAGCAAGATGACCCAAAAACGTCACGTTTTAGAAGAGAAACAGAGATTCGGGTTTTTTTTAATAACGCTCGGCTATGAAAGCCAATACGGTAACGGCATATTCGGCCACATGCTCCTAAAACACCGCACACTACAATAACGCCATGGAGATAATCTGGCATAATAACTACAGAAGCCCCGTCCTCAAGCCGCTAATCAAACTTGCTCCCTGCTTAGTTATTGTCGTAACGACTGATTGCTTCGCACAGAACGTGTGTCCGAAGATCCTTCATTTTGTAGTAGTAGTAAGGAGTAGTTTGTAGTAATAGTAAGTAGTAGTAGTAGTAGTAAGGAGTAGTTTGTAGTAATAGTAAGTAGTAGTAGTAGTAAGTTTGTAGTGATATTCTTTATTCTTCCACATGAAAAATAATACAACAGAAAAATAATATATGAAAAAGTGGGTAATAACAGACGGTCTTATCGGTAAAGAGCGATGTCTTACAGACAAACTTTGGGTAGCCAAAAAAGTTGAAGGATACATTTTGAAAAGGTAGAGCAAGAATTAGTTAAAGAAGAAACTCATCAATACATAAATATGTTTATTAGTTATTACTTACTTACCTACTTACTTTCTCCGCTGGCGCAGCGACCCGAAGTGGATCTTGGCCTCCGATACGAAATGACGCCAGCGCGCATTGTCTTGAGCAATCTCCTCCCAGTTTCCTGCTTGTAGAGTGCGTAGGTCTTTCATAACTTCGTCCTTCCATCGGTACCTCGGTGCCGACCGGTCGACGACCTACAGGCTGTCCAACATACAATATGTATATTAAAATTTTAAAATAAACAAATAAATGTACGTGAACATATGAATTTGGTATGCAAACTGCGTATATGCCCGTAAAAAATAAGATTCATCGAGTGCTTAAATTAAACATCGCCTATCGATGTTGTACTGCCAACTGAAGAAATAAAACCTCTGAAATTACAATAATAAATAAGCTCATCAATAAATATTAGTGCTAATGCTTCATATATTTATTTATAGTATAAGAAAATACTAAACTACGGAAATAATAAAATGCGTAACTTATGATATTTCAACATTGGCAATTTGCACGCACTTTCAAGCAGTAATCACAAAGGTTACGAGCGTAAAATATGTTTATCTTGCACTTCAAAACTTATAAATCGTTGCAGCGAACACAGGGTGTGATAATATCGAAGATTATACTTGTCAAGTACCATGTTCATAGAATCAGGATTAGATAAACATCAGCTAGTTCACTTTTTATGCCAAAGCAAGTAAACCTACATTCCAGGAGTTTATGCTATCATTGATTTCTTACTGATGGGGCGCGTGTAACTCTTTGACGTTTAATAATCATCACTCTCAGTAAGAAGAAATTTGGCTAGGTATACTTCCACACTAATTCCGACTCATTGGTAGTGCCCAATACCAGCCCTGATACAGTTACAGTCATGCTTAAAAAAAGTTGTCGTTTTCAACTAAAGGGGTCCAATATGTCGCTCACTATAAGGACGTATGTTTGCATTTTATACCAATAACCCAAAGTGCCCTTATGGTAAGCGATAAAGTGGTACGATTTGCTTGAAAACGTCATAAATATTATTCGAACGAATCAAGAAGACATAAAGGTACCTACATAAAAACATACAAGAAGACGACTCATTAACCTATACCCAATAGCCTGTTCCACTTTCTTTTCTAATATGTCTTCAGAGTGCATTTTTACAGTTATATTTATTTATTTATCTAAAATCAGAGTGTAAAAGATAATTACTAAAAATCCAACAATTGTTCAAAGTGACATCGTTGTTCTGTTCTGCAGACACTAGTAGCGAATTCAAACTTATTTATGACCAACAACTACTTGTTTCTAGCTATTATACTGTCAATAAATCTAGACGTGGATAAATTCTAGAATCAACCTGCTGATTAAGAAACCTAACCTAAAGTAAAGGATGAGTAGCAAAAAGGGCGCAACTTCTACAGTGTTTGTATTAACATCGGACCTTTTTAAAGGGTAGTCCGAAACTGGATCGTTCATCATGTTTATTAATACTGATATTTGCGAAGTTGTTTCACTATAAGCTAATATTGACACTTTAGGATCAAATTTGATTATAATTGCTTAATTATTCTCGTTTTCGAGACTGTTTATATTTTGTTGGTAAATATTACACTTAAATGTACGGTTGGTCTGTAGCTATATTTAATATACAATGCAATTTTAACTCAGTGTTTTTATAATACTAGCAGGTGCAAATTTGACCGTGTATTCGGACAAAAGATATCCTATAACCATCTTTGGATGTCCCACTATAATATTCCTGTACCAAAATTGGTTAAAATCCGTCCAGACATTTTCAAAGGGTGATTCGAATGTAATCTGTACAGTCGCCATCAGATATATCGTAGCATGTAAGGAATTCATAAATCTGAACACGACTCTTATTGACTGGGCGTTACAGTACATGTTCACATATTTATGAACGCCTTATATGCTGTGATATATCTGATGGCGACTGTACATGAACATTTATGGCTTTTCAGTTTATATTGAAGTCGGTTCTTATTTAAAAAAATAAAAACCAACATTTAACGCTGTATATTTCGTTCATTTCGTGAAATATTGACCCCTCCCCATAAAAAAATACAATGATATCATTTACACTAGTGAAATAAAATGAGGTCTAAGCGCCAACAAACGTTTTCTCTTAATTTATCTTGTAAATCGCAAGTTATAGGCAGATGAATGAAACATTTACTTCTATATTTATTAAACAAAGGTTACTTAAGCCGAAAAACACATTAACGAGCATTTTAACCCCTTTTAAGAATCCTTCGAACCAATCAAAACCCAAACAATACGGTTCAATTAATTTCAAATCCGCAACTCGAATATTTCTTGTCAAAGTCGAGCGGAACCCTTTTGAAAACAAACCCTCGAAACCAATATACTAGCGTAATGCGTCGTACCAACAACTTTACAAAGGATACCCGACGTTATGCCGAAAAGTAGAACCATGTACACGGCTTTTAGTATAACTGTTACTCGCTGGGACCGAGTAGGAATAAGACTGACACCACTCTCATTTTACTCAATTTCCACTTTCACGGACAATAACGTCGAGAAACGTAAATTAGGATCCTCGTGATACGGTACCATGATTGTGGCCGGCGACTTTTTTCTTGGCAATCTTGCCAATCCGTATACAGCTTATTTTTCATAGTTACTAGAAGCCTTCTACCGTTTTTGGCTACAATTTTTTTTTTTAGTTTTGTCTGTGCTGCCGCAATTTCCAATAATAATCTTGTGTCCGTGATCGTGATATTACACAGTTTTGTGATATTACGCAATTTAACTCCTTTTCTATTTTTTTTGTTTCAGGTAATGGCTACTTTTCTTAACCGCACATAATCAGGTATTTCAATTATTATATTTTAAAATGCTCCAGTTCACAAAAGCTCACTTCATAACCGAGTAGTTCTATCCAGTCCTATGTAAGCCTTAAAAATACGTGATTGGATGTTTATACAATTCCTCATCTCAGGCAAGGTGAAAGGAAAGCGTTGGTTTTTGGTAAAGTGATGAATCCTTAATAGATCGACATGTAACGCAATAATTATTTTATCATTGAAACAAACGTTATATGTACAGTCAACCAATTTGATTCCTAGGCCATTTCTTACCTTGTCAGCAGTGAACGTCAATATGAAAGCCGCTTCAAATCTCATATCATTGTCATTGTGACAAGGTTCTATAGGGGCCTAGAAATCAAATTGGTTGACTTTGCATACAGCTGACCTTGAAAACGCGTCCGAGTGGTCCCGTTCGTTCGTTAATAAATAATTAATGTATCGACAGTATTCCATATTTTTGGTAAACATGAACAGACAAAATCACCAGATTTAAGCAAAACAATTTAAACGTCTTGCCTGCTAACCCACCGCCAAACAGCAATGTTCGCATTGTTGTGTTCCGGTGTGGGGGTAAGATAGCCGGTGAAATTACTAGCATAGAGGCATTCTATCTTCGTCCTCCGGGTAGGCAAGCACTTTTGTCTCCTCTGGTATTGCAGGTGTCTATGGGCGACGGTCATCGCTTTCCATCAGGCGATACGTTTGCTCGTTTGCCTCCTATGACATAAAAAAAAAAAAAAAAAAAACCGATTATTTCGCGTTTATTATTTATTAGCTGTGACCCGCTCATCCCACGGGAACACTAAATTTATTCGGGATGAAAAGTATCATATGTCCTTTCCCGGGTCTCAAACTATCTCCATACCAAATTTCATCTAAGTCGGTCTTCAACCGCTGACGGTTGAAGCGTGAAGAGGTAACAGGCAGACAGACACACTTTCGAATTTATAATATTAGTATGGATTTGAGACATTTTCACGGAAAGCTTGGTTGTGTAAGGTTGAGTCAATTGACAACGGTAACTGTAATAGTTACCGAAACATCATGAAGGCACAACTAATGAATAGACACGATATAATCCATTTAAATTGTTTTATTTCAATATGTAACAGTCTTGGAAACCGAATAAAATGTAAAAAAAATATCCTATACCCGTTCCTACCCTACAAGAGCCCAAAGAAAAGCCCCCGTCATAATCCTTAATATTCGCCCTCGATCACTCCCACAAAGGTGGCGTAATAACCGCTAATCCCGCATTGTGGCGCCATCTTTCGAGATTGTCAGGCTTACGGGGGCGCTTTGTTCGAGTTTTATAATGCCGACGAGTTTTGTTAGGGTTCTGGGTGTGAAGTTATTGGATGGAGTGATCGATTTGCCCTGCCGTTGTTGCTTATTGCTGTTAAGCATCTAAGTAGCACACATGCACTATATAAGAGCTTATACTGATACACAGTTGATATAAGTCGTATAAGGGTTCTATAAGCTCCTATGCAGCGTGTGTGCTAAGTTTGTAGCCGGTGAATGTGGTGAACAGCGTAAAATTTAAAAAAAAAAAACAGGTTTGAAGAGAAGATTCAGCGCCATGACAAGAATATATACTAATTTAATATTTTCTTGAGGCGAGAGCATATCTATAGATTGCAGATTTTTTCAGTATACTCAGTAAAAACTGAGCACACTGACTGTTTGGTTACCTAATTCTTAAACACGACAAAATAGACGAGCATGGCCCTTATTCTATGTATTCCTCTGATATCTCGGGATCTCCAAAGTGACGACATATCTTGTATAAATATAACCACTTCGCCAACCCGGTCGCGATTTGGAGACCTAAGTAGCGATCGAACTTAATGTATAATGTGTAATGTAATGTACAGCAAATGAGACTAATTCTTTGGAGATATTTTCTGAACAGAGAATGATTATTTCACTTCATTCGGCTTAAAATGGTCGAACCTTTAACTATCACTTACTACATATATCTTCTCTTTAACAGTAGGTACGTATATATCTTATTTAGAGAAGATACCGGTCTGAAATGAATATCTTCATGTTTCGAATTCGCATTTTCAAAAAACACAAAATGCACGAATTCAAGAAACTCCCATGCTAATTCCATTTCTATTTTTCAACCCAACCCTCTAATTACTTCCCCCCTTTCACCCCCAAATTGAATGTTTAACCCGAAATGATTTAGTTGTGTCGCCGTCAGCGTGATGATGGATCGCGCAATTATTGCGTCGTTCGTCACTCGGGTTATTGATGGGTTTGGGTATTGTTGTTTATGTTTTTGAGTGTATTTTGAAGGATTAAATACATCGATTATGGAGTGTGGTGAATTATCTTGCGATTATTTTATTTGTCAACAAGTCTACTTTAGTAATAATCTCTCTAATCCTTGTCAAATGTCACATACTCAAAGAGTGAAAATTTAAATTTATACACAAAATTTTCCTGATTTTCTCCCGATGGCTCCTTTTATCCAATTAGGCTGCAACAGTGGACTGGAAATAAGCCGAAAATGAAAAGAAGCACACGATATGTCATTGGTACTGGGCGCTAATTCGAATCTAGTTTGAGATATCGCCAAATAAGCGATTTCTCGAGTATATCCCAAGCAAATCGCATTTCAATGGAGGAATAACAATTAGGATCCTGTTTGTCAGTTTTCTTCTATTTACGAATTAACGTGATGTAATGTAAAAAAACTAATATCATACACATCCAATTAGCTCTAATACCTACTTCGGTATTTAAAGTTCTCTGGGTCAAAACAAGATGGCGCCAATTGTTTAATAACAGCACAACGTTGCTGTTCAATTAAATTAAATTTTCCGGATATAATGATTATAATTTCAAAATGTCAAAACAATTTAAAGTACGAAGCTTTTTTTCATAACTATATAGGCCAATTGAGTACCAAAATAATACACAAATATTATTGTCATATTCATTGAAAAATCGCAAGTAAAAAACGCACTAACAACACATCATATACAAAAAGAAAAACTCAACTCCCAACTGAACGTAAAGAAATTTCACCCATATTCATCTTAAAATAAATGCAAGAATTTAATATCTGCTGTTCAAAGTTCATTCGTTATATATTCCAAAGGTGATTTCTTGTTGCGTACAGTCGGACACATAAACTGCAGTGAGTTAAACTTAAAGTCGACGTGTCATAACCGTAATGATGAGAAACGCTCGTATTTTGGGTGAAAATAACCAATTTGGGTGCGTAAAATTAGCACCCTGTGTTATGATGTGTCAAATTATATTGTTATTTACATTTTTGAAGGGATTGCGTAAATTTAGGTATGGGTTTGTATAGGTAACGAATGTGTATATAATGTTATTCACGGTTTTTTTTATTTATTTTGCTTAGTTGTGGGGTATCAGAATGGATCTTCGCTTTTTAATCTTAGGTTAGAGCTAAAACGGCGAGACCCATAATTGTGAACTTCGCCTTAAAGACGATGGATTACATAAAAATACTTATCACTTTTCATTTTTAGGGTTCCGTACCCAAAGGGTAAAATGGACCCTATTACTGACTCCACTGTCCGTATGTCTGTCAGGCTGTATCTCATGAACCGTGATAGCTAAACAGTTGAAATTTTCACAGATGATGTATTTCTGTAGCCGCTATTACAACTGACACTAAAAACAGGATAAAATAAATATTCAGGTGGCACTTTTTTTATTTTATTGATGGTATGGCACTCTTCGTGCGTGAGTCCGACTATACCGGTTTTTATATGCAATTGTGCATTTTATAAGTAAATTAAGTACTCTACGTAAGTTTATATTTTTCAAAAATTATGTTAATACCTAAATAAAAATTGAAATAAAAATCATTTATATCGACCAACTGTGATCATAGTTGAAATGGTTATCTTCACAAAATATCAACTTCGCTAACGTCACACTATCAAGCTAGACAATATAAACAGACAATCAATCGTACACTCAGCTACATTAATATCCACCGGGGCTAATATATTCCAGATCTTTGTTGACGTCAGACAAATGTTCGTATGTTTGTATTTTTTGCTCGGTCGCGTCTATTGCGATATAACTCTTTTAAAATGTGACACACTGATTTGTGTTAAGGGGAAGTGATGCTATCATTCATATTAAATTTCCTGAAATCGTTTAAATGTGCAGCCAATTATGAGTTTGTGAAAGCCATTATCAAAATGAGAAGGGACGTTTATGTTACTGCGTGTGGTTGAATATAATGCCAATAAAAAGGCAATTAAAGTTGTTAAATCATGCTCTTGATGAAGATGGGCTGGGCATGAAAATTAATTCACAGATGTAACCAAAATCACGCCACAAAGATTTTGCTGTCTTTAAGAACAAATAGCAACTTCGGATGACGAAAGAAATACGTCTATATAGCGAATTTTACTACTGATTATGCACACACTACATTACATGTGGGTTATCCTTTTGAACGCCACTCCGTGAAACAATTCACCATGCCTCTGACGCCATGATAAAAAAAAAAACAATAAAGAAGTGCTTCAATCAACTGGGACTGAACTTGTAGCAGTTTCAATTACACCGTTTTTGATAATTGAAATTTTTGACTGTATTTGCCGAAATTAATATCTAGTGGAGCACTTTTCCGCTGTCGGCCACAGCCGACTGTGGCGTTCGAAAGTTTAAAGGCTAATTAAATTCAGAAAATTATATAGTTCTCGCAGTCAACTTCAGCCAAGCGAAAACATAAGAAAAAACTATTTCTTACAGAACTTTCCCTTAAATTTTAAGATAATAGGTGCATAACCAAATTTATACATGTTTATAGTTTCACATATAATTATGTCCATTCCATTCGCGCCACGTATCTCCCCAGATGTTTAGAATATCGTCCAAATATTTATTGTGATTTACTACAACTGATCTTAATAAATTAGGTAGTTTAAATAGTGTGCCGGCTGTAAACTAATTTGGTCTCTTAATGTCTGTATTTTGGTACTGAATGTAAACAAAAGTAGCTGATGTTGTAAACTTACACTTAAATTGAAAAATACTGGACCTGCTTATTGTCCTAGAAATTCTATTCTTTCTATGAATTTTGTAAAAGGATTATTTTTTTAATTAGCTACAGTACATACAGTGCGTTAAAAATGTTAAAATATATATCTTTACAGTATGGACACTTTAAAAAACAGTAATCTTTGGACCTTATAACATACATTTGGTGGTTTATATTACAACTAGCTACGCCACGCGGTGTTACCTGCTCATCCCATGGAAACACTACGTTTCGGGATAAAAAGTAGCCTATGTTTAATCCAGGGTGTCAGCTACCTTCATACCAAAATTTATCAAAATTGGTTCAGCCGTCTGTGAAGAAGTAACAAACATAGACATAAACACACACTCAAACTTTCGCCTTTATAATATTAGTGCGATAATTATACATTTATTTTAAGCTGATAAAGGCAGTATAAGTTTCCTATTGACCAATTTAAAAATAAATAAAAAAACAGTTATCTAGATAATTATCAACATTAGCCGTCAAACATCATACTTATATAGTAGGTATAGTTACGTTACTCATAAGCATACCCCGTGGTTTTTGGTGCACAAATGATTTGAAGCCTACTGTCGAATAGTGTCAAATCATCGTGCACCTCATAAGTGCATAACTATCATTTATGAGGTTTTTATAATATAAATCAAATTAAGACCAAAGTGGTGTTTGTACCAAAAATTCCAAATTCAGAATTTAATCCAACGGAAACAAAAGAACTGCCAATCAATCCTAAAACGAATGCATTTCACAAATTCTCTCATGGTTACTAACAACTCCAAATATTTCAACAAAAACAAACGCTAAACGGCATTGTACAGTCCAAACTGACTTGAACAAAGTAGCAGACGACTAAATATTCCAAATTCAAAGTTCCAAATCTGTACAGTTGACAAAGTAATCTCTCATTGTACCAATAAGTCCCGAAACCCGTCAAATTAACTCCAACTGTATTACATTACTATAGAACTCAATGTCGTTTAGCGCGTTTCTTTTTTTTGGCTGCCGCGCGCTAGTGATGTGCTAACGTAAACAAAAATAGTCACGTATTCGAAATGTGTCAAAGTATGCTTTAGGTGACATCTGCCTTGACATTATAATCTCCGGATTTACGTACCAAAAAGACTTGACATTTCTTAATAGAAACAAATAAGTCATTGTCTGAGATATTGTTCGACGGCGAATATATGAACCCGCTCAACTTCGTATAAATCAATTTTTCAGTTAAATTAATTTCGGGAAATCACGCGTATCATTGGGTTTTGTATTTTCGCAAAAATGATGAAGCGTTGCCGAGCCGTCAAAGCATAAAATAATATTTTCACATTATTTATTTCACACAAAAGATTTTTTTGTACGACGAAAACAACACACAAAGCAACAATAAAACTTTCAACGTAAAACAAAAGCAATAAAAATGTCAAAATTAAAAATCACATTCGTTCGGGCGTAACGTCATGCATTATAAAAATTTAATAATCCCATATATCATGCAAACGGTTGGTAATCCTACTCGTAAAGTGTAATAAAAGAGAAAATTATGTTTAAAATTCACGACAGGGAAGTGACAAACAATGCTCTAAAAAAACAAAAGAGACCACATTTCGTGGTAATTTGTCAGTCGTTTCTGATGGCGAAGATTCCAATTGTCTCGTCGGTGATAATCAACTGTCAACGCTTCCAGCTCTATTGTCATAGTAACAACAATAGTCTCAAATCGATATTCGACCTGTCTAACCAATGTCGCATCACTAAAACTTCTAGTTTGAATCTTATTAGTCACCTAACAGAGTTGAGCTTCGAAACGATAAAAAATCGACTTACTATCGACAGAGGCGTGTGCCGCCATTAAAAAGATGTTCTAAAATAACACAAGAATTTTTACGTGTAGATAGAATTGTCTAGTATATTTAAAACAATAGGGCAGATATTCGTGGCTTCGTTAACAAACGTGACAGGTGGTGATTTGTAAGTGATTCCCGGAATACCGGAATAGCGTACGTCAAAACAAAGTCAAGAAATAGCTTTTGTTATAACGTAGCATTATTATATCATCCATTATGTCTATTTACCGAATTCTAACTATTAATTACGCGAAACAAATTTATTATGCACTTATTCTTTTAACGTTTAGGTTGACCGCAAATCAAAATGAATAACAATGTCGCCAGGAGTTATAATTAGGTACTTTTGTTCCAAATGGACTATTTTTGATAACATTATTAGCTATTTCTTTGACCAGCGGTGCATTAGCGTCGTTTGGTAATTTGGGACGAGACTAATAATAAAAGAAATTTACTGCGTGCTTCGTTTCGTAAATAAAACTCGGATTGTGTAGGAATACAATGAACTATAATATGACTAGATTGAAAATGTGTTTCGAACTATTTTATTACTAGCTGCACCGCGTGGTGTTACCCGTTCATCCCACGGGAACACAAAATTTTTTCAGGATAAAAAGTTGTTTATGTGTGTCCAGGGTGTCAGCTACCTCCATGTCAAATTTTATCAAAAATAGGTCCAGCCGTTTAAGCGTGAAGAAGTGAATACATACACACAAACACACTAACAAACTTTCACCTCTTTAATATAATGATAGTATGATTAATAATATTGTAGATATGTAGAAAAGTAGTGTTATTTATTTATATCAAAGTTATATATTTTACTCCCATGGTCTCAAAGTCAGCCTTTTGTTCATGTTTGTACAATATGTGAGCAAAAAAAGTAACAAAAACTCCAAAGCATAATTAATATTTTTTAATGTTTTTTTTGTTGTAAAATCATAGGCTACACTTAAGCATGTTTGTGTAGGTTAACTTTGTTTTTTTTTTTTAGGTTATAGTAATCAAGTGTGCGAAAGAAGTGCTAACTTAATATAAAACAAAAGAAAATCCAGATCGAGGAAATTGCGTAAGAAAAAAAAACAAATATAAGTCAAATAGCACATCCCAGTAGTCAGCTGAATCACAGGGTCGTTTGTAATCGTAAAACCGTCGTCGCAATAAAAATAGCGGTTATTGTTTAAATAAACAATGGACCAGCGACAATAAAGAGATGTAGAATAGCCTAAGAACGCGGACTTGTGAAGCCATAGACTAAGATGATAATAAAGAACAGAAAAGGCTTCGTGTGCGCACCCGTTGAGATCTTGTTTAGTTCCCTACCCAAAGGATAAAAACGGGACCCTATTAGTAAGACTCCGCTGTCTGTCACCAGGCTGTATCTCATGAAGCGTGATAGTTAGTAGAAATTTTCACAGATGATGTATTTCTGTTGCTGTAATAACAACAAATACTAAAGGTCAGAATACAATAATATTTGAGCGGGCTTCCATACAAATTTGTATCCGGCGCCATACATACCAGGTGCAAGCTTAAATTAAACCGGCCAGTTAGGATGGGATAAGTGTTTGTACGGAACGCTTGGTGCGCGAGTCCGACTCGCCCTTGGCCGGTTTTTTAAATGACATGAATTGTTCAAGTAATAGTTAGCCATTTCTACATGTGATGGCAGTAATAATAGTTAACGGAAAGATTTTCGTACTTTAAGGATGAGTAACTATTGAGTGTGGGTGACGAGTAGGAATACAAATACAAGGTCTAGATTTGCTTTTTGTATTCCTAATTTATACAATACATGTTCTAATTATTAAGTTTTGTTACAAAGCCTTCGTAGTAGGGATGTAACATACATCATATCAGTAGGATGTGTAGTCTAAGTGTTTTTTTTTAAATGTTTCTGTTTAGCTTAACGGTAGGCTAGACAATTCCTTATATAATGAAATGCACCTATTGTACATTGTTTTATTGTGAAATAAAAAACGGAATGAATGAAACATTTTACGTAAATAACAACCACGTTAGCTTACAACGACACGTTAAGTTCATATTACTGTAATAGTTAAGTACTTATCCTTTAATTATTGTATCAACTGGTTAATACAATAATTAAATATGTCTCATGAAAGTTTTAATAAGATTATTACTTATCCTTTCTGAAAAAATTACTAACTGTTGCGTTTCTTTCGGCGTTTTTTCTCAAAACTCCTCTTGTGAAATTCTGTTAGATTCAGACACGTCAAAGTACCCTTGTGGCCTACTTGCAGAATATAGTTCATTATTTCATTAATCTAATAACAATTTAAAAATCGCGATCAAAAATTGCGTTAATTCGGCTTTATGGCACTAACATTTTGACATTCTGTTGCATGGTTACTCTATACCGCCGACAGAGACCGAGCGACTAAAATAGCATCTCGAAAATATTGAACACCGTTGAAAAATAGACGTCAAACAAATATGATAATAATAAACTCGAGGCGACACACTCGACATTTAGGTGAGTTTGCTTCATTTTTACTGTTACTGCTTCAAATTACCATGACTTGTGTGAAATAAACCCGTTATGAATGATAATTATAGTATCGTACTTTAGAATATTTCTGCACTTTTTTTCTTTAACTTAGTAATAGCACATTACATACCTAGGCCGGTGAATCCGTGATCGTACCAGACCGCTGATGTTTGTGGCCCGAATCGAAGGTGAGGGCCATAAATATGCAATCTGGCGCTTTAGGAATTACCGCCCGGTGTTTGTCTAAACTCTTAAAGATGTAGGGTGGCGTAAAAATATAATTGGCTTAAAAAAGTCCATGTAACTGCTTTTAGCGTGATGAGACTGCAAATAAACGGAAAACAGATTGATATAGAGAGAGCTGGACATCTAAAAGATGCTTTTAGGATACTTTTTACGCGACTACAGTAAATAAAGTTCTACAAGGGTGAAGTTGCGACCTTCTGATATTTTTATCATTTATGTTAAAACCGGTTAAAGTCTGTTCAAAGTATCCTAAAACTATCTTTGGTAGTCCAGCTGTCACTGTACCAAAATTGGTTAAAATCCGTTTTGCCGTTTTGATGGAAATGGATGGTGATGAGAGGACAAAGAAAATTTTACTAGCAGATGGCGCTGTCTAGTTGCTACGGGGTAACCTGTCTGAAACCCTAATTTTTGTTTCCCATCTGTAACGCCAATTTTTAATTTGTCCGAAACCCATTTTACACCAAATTTTATCATATTTCAGAATAATTATAAAACGAACCTAACCTAACCTAATGGGTTCTATAAAACGATGTTTATACAACCCTGAAAATATTATGGGTTTCAGGAAAAAAGTTTTCGGACAAAATAAATGACAATTTGGCGAAACCTTACAGATGTGGAACGATTTTTCGGAGTTGTGATTGAATACCCTGCTACTCCATGGATAATGAATTTTCACCACAATTTTAGAATCTTTATAAAAGTTTAGGTATTTATCAGCTGGGACAATGACTCCCATCCATTTTTCATCAGCTCCGTTTCTCGCTTTCATTTTAGCTCGTCAGTTATCAGAAAGGTCCGCATACCTCGCCGCTGCCAACACAAACATAGTTGACGAATCTATTATGGAGTAGATCTTTTCATAGTTGACATTTTCGGTTTTAAATAATAAGCCCGCCGCGATGCTTCTTATTGTTAGTTTAAGAGAGAATTCTGGATTTTTGTTTTAAAGCTAAAGTATACTCAAATAAATAAATATAGGACAACCTCACACAAATCGATCTAGTCCCACAGTATAAGCTCTAGTAGGCTCGTGTTATGGGCACTAGACCACGATAAACTTACTTATACAGAGAAATACATACTTAAATACAAATAATATCCATGCACAAATATTTGAGTTCACCGCACAGATATGCCTTTGCTGGGATTCGAACCTAGGACCGTCGGCTCAATAGGCAGAGCAATGTATACCTAGCGATGAGCTTTATCTTTTTTTAAACAGCTAACCATATGGCTGTATAATTCATCAATAATCTAATTGACTCATTTAAAAATAATTTAAATCGTTAATAATTATCATACCTACTAGCACAAAAAAATAGTTTTATTGAGCTAGAAAGCTAAATTTTATTAATTGAAAATAAAAATTTAATGAACAGATAAAAACGCCGTCCGGCATTTTTTTCTTTAGCTTACCTGTGGCGTGACGTAGGCGATTCCGTAAAAAAAGACCAGTATAATACACGTTTACTAATATTTAAGTTTTTTTTACTGGATTAGTGACGTCACTATCTAGGGTGAAAATGGCGGACTGCGTTTTAAGCATTTGAAAATGCGGAATAAAAATCATGGTTTACCCTTGAAATGTCGACAAACGTTTCATCGAATTTTCATTTCATCGAAAGTATTTTTTTTCTGAAACTATAAAATATTTTTGAATGTTACAACACAAATCTAACCTAACCTAATGTAAAGGTTATATTTTACAAAATGTCTGAAAAATTTATGACTTACGAGTAAAAATTTGTCGACGAAATGAAAATTCGACGAAATGAAGCATTCGGTAAAACGTTTGTCGACATTTCAAGGTTATCCGAAAAATCATATTTTCTCTTTCGATTTGTTCAGCCATCTTCTACTTTTATTAACTGAAAAATAATAATTCAGGGTTCCTGTGTTAAATACAACACGAAACAAACATTAGTTTAATACAATTTAACATGAGTCAACTATTTAAGCTATACAAAGATCAAAGCTCAACGAAAAATTGAAATGCGTTCCAGAGGCAATCCAGAGGTACCGGGTTCGAATCCAGGTCTCTTCCACCAGGTAACTCATTTCAATTTTGCGTTGAGCTGTGATCTTTGTATCAATGGTTTAATATAAAAAAAATTGGTGTGTAACATTAAAAAACGAGACATTACATGTTCCATAAATTTATGAGTGAACTGGCCTATTTTACTAGCCTACATACTAGGCTATATGTCAACGTAATCGAATTAGGCCTCTAGTTTTAATCCAAGTAACGAACGAAATAAATTCGCCATTTTGTTGTTTGACGTAGTTTCTCCTCGAAGTTTCACTATCCTTGACAGATGACAATTACGCAACTTTATTCCCCAACAGTTTACATTTCCCCAATTATTTCTTTATTTCCTAACGCAACAGTTCGTCTCCCAATTATTTGTGGTTAATATTATCCGGTTATTCCAAAAAGACGTACGAGACGTTGACATCATGTGGAATTACGTCGTTTTAAAGCTGGAACATCGTAATGACTGTGAGATCCATCAATCTCGTAGAACAATCTTGTTTATAGGAATGTTAACAGCGGTATTTCCACCGCGTACACGGGAGGATATTACGATTCTTTAAAAAAGAATTAGGTTTCTGGGATTATTTTGAATTATTGTCCATATTTAATAATGTAACTGTTGCTCACCTACTTACAGGCTTACGTTTTCGAAGAGGACGTACAGATTGCGCCACATAAAAATAGCGCTGGTGACCTTCCTGCGCAGTGCAAAGGACTACTGCGTATTAAGTTTGACGGCGCTCTTTTTACGCGACACGACCTAAGTGAACTACATTTCATCGAATTTTCATACATTTTTAAAAATCCCGAAAATATTAATCTACATATTAGATTAAGTTAATAGGTATGTATTATAACATTCTAAAATTATTATTATGGATTCAGAAAAAAATGCTTTGTATGAGAATGGAAATTAGATGAAACGTTTCTATAAAACAAGGATGTTTAAATTTTATATTAACATTGATTTGGACAGTCTTGTACATCTCCTCTACATGCAATTAGTTATAACATATATAATTGTAATCGTTTCAAAAGTTTATTTTGGCTTTTTTCTCAACAGCGGTCTCCTCTCGTAAAATGCCAGAGATTCAGATTCAGGCTTGTAAAAGTGCCCCAAGCCCAAGGCTTACTTAAGCTTTTTGATATAAAATGCCGCATATTTGAATAATTTCTCTATCGTTATACTTCCACCATGTCTGCTGTAACCTTTTTTTAGCACCCTGTACCGGCAGCATCTTGATAAATACAGGGCGTGCCTTGACTAATGGTAACAGTGTGTATACTTATTTTTAGCCACTACTAATTGGACACACAATACGTCAGCTGGGAGAGAAATCGTCGCGTCAATTGTCTACCTGTCGAATAAAAATGGGACTTTATGTTCTTTTTTTTATATAATACAAAGATTTTTGTAAATTCAGAAAGTCGACGCTTTCCGATTGCTATTTTGGAACTCGATAGGGAATTAAAAAATAAGTATATTGAAATTGATCTTGCCAACATACATAGCTTTTATTTATTAAATATTGTGGCTATATGTATTTTTAATTAACCCCCGACGAAAAAAGAGGGGTGTTATAAGTTTAACATGTGTATCTGTGTATCTGTGTATCTGTGTATCTGTGTATCTGTGTATCTGTGTATCTGTGTATCTGTCTGTGGCATCGTAGCGCCCAAGCGGATGGACCAATTTAAGTGCGGTTTTTTTTAATGGAAAGACCTTTCCGTCGAGATGGTTCTTAGCTATGTTTGGTGGAAATAGGACCAGTAGTTTCCAAGATATTCAGCTTTAATTGGAACAAGTGATAAGATCTCAGCCAATATTGAAGCCAATGATTTCAAATTTTGGTTAAATGTTAAGTTTTATTAGCATTTTTTTATAACACTCACTAAATAAGTGTCTCATGATGACCAGCTAGTTGTGAAGGGTTCTCAGCAAATATAGAAGCCAAGAACTTAAAATTTTGGTTAAATGTTAAGTTTTATTAGCATTGTCTATATCACTCACTAAATGAGGGTCTCATGATGATCAGCTAGTTGTGAATGGATCTCAGCCAATATTTAAGCCAAGAATTTAAAATTTTGATTTAATGTTAAGTTTTATATTTGCATTTTTATATGCAATAAATGTAGGTTTTCCTTAATTTTTGACAGTACAATAATTTGGTATCTTGAAGCTGAAGGTGGCCGAAAGAACTCCTAAACAGCACAAGATAAACCCATGGTGTTTGGACTCGTCTGATTGGTCTTGACGCTTAACGTTTGTGTAAGATAGTACAATCGGTAATAAAAGCGAGTCTCAGAAATATTTTCATGACAAAAAAAAAACAATATTACCCATAATTTCTATCAAAGTACTGAGTCCCTGTTTCTAAGTCTTTGCAATTCTGCTAAAGCTGATTTGTCATTAGGACTATTGAACAATTTCCTTTGATTGAGGTCACAAATAGCAACACCCTGCAAACTCTTAACGCGACTTAAGGCCACGTAAGCTTGTCCTTTAGCAAAAATGCTCTTGCCTAAATAAATTACAGCTTTTTCCACGGTGGTCCCTTGTAATTTATGCACTGTAACAGCCCAGCTTAAAATAATGGGAAACATTACTCGTTCAATGTTGCCATATCCTCTAAGACCTTGAAACGTTAAACTTTGAGGTTGAATTGGAACCCATCCGTGAGCATCTTTAAAACTCCTTCCAATTGTTTTATCGTCAAATTCTATGAAGATGGTCTTTGGAAGTTCGCCTTCTTCTAACTGATCTCGGCGAAGTCCGTTCCATTCGAATTTTTTGACGATTCCGATGCTACCGTTTACTAGTCCTTCCGAAACTTTCAAATTCATACGCAACATGACCCTAGCACCAACTGCAATTTTTATGAAACTAAGTAAGCCACCCGTGTTGTTTGGATCTTGAGGAATTGAAACCTGGTTCGGTTTTTGCCCATAGGTGGCAGATTCTTTTGATTCGTCCAGTGCATTCAAAGTATAAATTTTGGACGTTTTAGCCATTGACTCGACCATTTTGTCATTATAGGCATTCACAAGTTTAACTGTCGGAAAAATACGCACAGCTTTGCCGTCAGCAAAATCACCAACCAAGGGCACACGACTTCTTTCAAGCAAAAGCTCATACTGTTCCATACTCAACTCGCCTACACGAAGATTATTAAGAATGTCTATAAACTGGCCATCGTTTTGCTGTCGCACGTTAGTTTGTAGCTCACAAAGTCCAAAATAATGCCACAAATGCGGCTCACCATGGAACATATTGGGTTGCTTAAAGCACCAACTGCCCTTAACAGGCGACAACTGCATGATATCACCGAATACTAAAATATTTAGACCACCAAAAATTTCTTGACAGTTTTTTAACTCTTGCAAACGGAGGTGGATGGATCTCAAAACTTCATAAGACACCATCGATATCTCATCTATTATAAGCCAACGAATATAACGCCATTTTCTTCTCATATCCTCCAGACGCTGCCCTGTCATCTGCCTATAGACTGTTGCTCTACCTTTCTCGATGCCTAAAGCAAATGCACTATGAATAGTTTTCCCGTTGACAAGACGCGCTGCAACGCCTGTTGGAGCGGTTACTTCAACAAAAGTTGCATTTAACAATTGCTCTGTTGTTGGAGCATAACATCGACGAATATGGTGTACTATTGTTTTTAACACAAAAGATTTTCCGCTGCCTGCTCCCCCAGTCACAAATATTTTTAAGGGAATATTTGTGTCAAGTTCATTTCTCACTTCATGCCGAATTCGTTTCGTTACTTCGTCAAATATTTTTCTCTGTTCTATATTCATGTTATTGACCATGATATGGAATTCTTCATCTGTGATATTTAAGTGTATTTCTTCTCCAACATCTTCTACGTCGACGTCAACATCAGCCATTCTTGGGTCGTATCCATCAACAATTGCCCCTACTTCCAGATTTTCTGTATTCACTTCTTGCTCATTGACCTCATTAAACGCTGTGGGTTCGGCTATTGCTAGTACTTGGCCAATAACTTGCTGAAGTTCGCGTTCAATATATTGGAATTGCTCAACAGAATCTCCGTGAAATGGACGTAACCGACCTCGTTGCGCCATAAAAGCTTCTTCACTCGTTTCATATCCCGCTAGTAATGCATTTTCATCCCTAAACGGCACGTGGGCGACAAGATAACTATAAAAATAGCCTTCTCTGTCTCCTATTTGCGTGTAATAGCGAGTCCTTAGAATGGCAGGCTTTCTTCGCTTTTTCATAACGTTTCCATTCATAAGTCTGATAGTCGTTTGTCTCGCTTCAGCGCCTCTATTTAGGTCCTCATAAACTTCCACGTCCCCGTCTTCTTCATCATTCTCTGGTCTATTTGTGTGTTCATAATTTACAGCAAATTCTGCCAAACTCAGGTCCTCTAGATAAAATGGTCTTTGAATGTACTTGTCAAATATATTTTGATATGTTTGACCTTGGTCACTGTCATACCGAAGAATTCGGTATCGTTCATGAGGTTGGCATGTGTTAACAAAAACCACTTTTCGAGAACTGTCTCTTAATTTAAGGTGGCACAATCTAAATGCACATTCACACGCTGATACTCTGCGGTGGTTTAAAATTGCCATAGAAACGGCAAACAACTGCCTACCGATATCACCATGACAGGCTCTCACTCTACTAACGGCATCTTTTACCGCTTGTCCTACATCCTGGGGCTCGTGCTTAGAGGTGTATTTGGCAATATAATAAGATACAGCTGTCACATTTCCACAGGGCTGGATGTCCATATTTGCTTTCCAGAGTTTCAATATTTGGGTATTATAATTATTTACATATTGTTCTGCGGGATTTCTTTTCAGAACGCAAAATCGTCCATTGTTACGCAAAGTTTCGTCTGGTCCTAACAAATTAGTTTGGTCACTTACTGGCCTAGGAAAATCAAATCGACAGTGATGATCATTCCTGTTCTTATAACATGTTGATGAATGGGAGTGTATTTGAACACGTTTAACTATTTCATTTAACTCGTCATCTTCGCTATGTAAAGAACAGGAAACAATCTCATTTATCAACGATCTGCCTTGCGGCGAGTCGAAGTTTGGTGCATTTTCAATCCAACATAACATATGTAAGTGTGGGCTTCCACGATTTTGGAACTCGATCCTCCACCAGTAATCTATTAACCTTCCTCCTAAAACTTGATCGTTGTTTTTTAAAAAGGTCATCATAGCATTAACACGAATCATAAATTGACGGCTTAAAGTCACTGGGTGTTCGTCTACAAGTTGTTGTCTAGCACTGAAACTCAAATCGCTTGGATTTTCAGTAGATCTTCCAGCAGCAATTAAAAGTGATTTAAGAATGTCGTCCCAATTGAGGTCATTACAACTCAATGTGAGGAACCATGTAGGGGGACCTAAGTTCTTGACCATAGCAATGAGGTTAGAACATGCACTTTGCCAGTATGCATTCGAGCCTCGTATATTTCGCATGTTAAGATGTATGTTTTCTACCAAATTATCAGGCCGATTTTCACCTTGGCGCATTCGTAAAACCACTCCTACATTTTGCTTGGCTCTGAAAAATTCCATAACTGACAATGCATAAAAAAGATAGTCATGTCTTTGAAAACGTGTATCGTCTCCCATTATTCTAGCTTGACAGTAATCTAGTGGTGTAATAGGGTAAGGCCGATTTTCTTGTAGTCCATTTCTGCCACGAGGGAACAAGTGAAACCAAGACAACTCTTCAGCTCTTCGTTCCCTAGTAATTTGCAAAGGTGGTTCTGTTTTCCTACGTAGCTCATGAACAGGTAATTGAGAACAGTTATCGTTGTCAATAACAGTAGACAATTCAGGAATAGGTTCGTCTATAACACGTAAAACTGACGACGTTATAACAATATTGTCATTGTTCAAATCATTGGTTGATTGTAATGACTGGTTCGTATTTCTTATAATTCCATTATCGGTTTCTGGAACATTTAGGATTTGATGTAATGGATCTACAATAGGGGTAATTTTTGTAATACAGTATTGATCATCGTCCAGTCTATTTTGCTGTGACTTCGGTATGTTTGATTTTAAAACAGTCCATAACGATGTAACATCAGGAAAAGATATCAAACAAGCTGCACCATCCTGAGCCACACGACCTTTTGGCCCTCTTGAGTGAGAGTCGAACATGTAATATGCATTATTAGTTTTCCAGATTGCCACAGATATGCTATTACATGTAACAATCGCCCTGTGATCTGTACCACCATCTGTAAAAAACGCTTCTAAGCCATTTTTAAGATTTGGAAATCCAATATCTTGGTTATTTATGATCAAATGGCCACAAATCGATGATGATTCATCATGAACTTGTATTAAACATGAATAATTCAATACCTCGAAATTGACTTGTAACTCTTGTGCACGCAAATATTCAGTATTAGCCTCAGCCAAATCCGGAGCTCTACGAGACTGTAAACTATTCGAGTACAAGCGATCACCGGATATTAAAATTGAATCAATTATATCCGAAGACCATAACTCAGTTAGTTTAATTTTTGATACTGCGATAGCTACGGCAGCATTTGCCGTACATTGCTTACCACGAGAAAATTCCAAAAATTTTGTGTGACTTTGATGAAATGTACCTCTTAATATACGCCGGCTATTACCCATTTCTTGGAAACAATTAATAGTTTCGTTTACGTTTTCCTGTTGTATTGTATCGTTTTGTAAAATATGGCAAATATCATTAATATTGTAATTATCGTCGTCGTTTAAGTTAATTGTCACATTTCGGTATAACGGATTATTAGCGATAAGCCAATGTAGTGCATCGCGCAGCCTTTGAATGTTTACAGAAAAACGACGTAATCTTTGAACGGACTCTAATTGCTCACAAACGATCACTAAACCAGCACTACTCATTTGTAAGGGTAGCTGCTCAGCTATTTCTTCTACTTCCTGGCCAAAAAGTACAGCTTGACCATGGAAACCATGTTGTCCGAAACGACCACTAAGTTTAACCATTTTTACAAATGGAATTATCCTACTAAGTAAGCGTATTTCCACATCAGATAAGGACTTTATTTCTGGGGGAATTTCATCTAGTGACATGCCATTCCAGTAAGCTTGCGTAGGTGTTCTTCCCCTGCGAAGTATTCTTGCACACCGATGACAGGTAGAGATCATGTCATATTGAGTCATCAGTTCATTTGGTAGTAAATCACCTGGTAAATCGCTTACTGTAACTGACTGAATTTGTTTACGATAACAAAGCTTTTTACACACCAAACAGACTGTATCTGCAAATGTGTATATAGAATTATTAAAATCTACCCTGAGTTTGGCTCTAGACTGAGCCGTACACTGAGCATTGTTGGCACGCCTCATTGAACGCTGGCCTGGAGTCTCATTCAAAATGGACCGATCCGTGGCTTCTGCGTCCCTGGCAAGCCTGGAGGAACGTTGCTCTTGAGTCTCATTTAAACGAGACTCAGCAGTACACTGCGCATTTTGGGACCGTCTTATAGAACTTTTCTCAGGAGTTTCATTGAATATGGACAAAGCCGTGGCTTCTGCGTCCCTGGCAAGCCTGGAGGCACGTTGCTCTTGAGTCTCATTCACATTCACAGTCTCATTCACAGTCTCATTCAACTATCGGCTTATGTTTTTAACCCCCGACGAAAAAAGAGGGGTGTTATAAGTTTAACATGTGTATCTGTGTATCTGTGTGTCTGCCTGTGGCATCGTAGCGCCCAAGCGGATGGACCAATTTAAGTGCGGTTTTTTTTAATCGAATGACTTTTCCGTCGAGATGGTTCTTAGCTATGTTTGGTGGAAATAGGACCAGTAGTTTCCAAGATATTCAGCTTTAATGGGAACAAGTGACGAGATCTCAGCCAATAATGAAGTCAATAATTCGAAATATTGGCTAAATGTTAAGTTTTATTAGCATTTTCTATATGACTCACTAATTGAGGGTCTCATGATGACCAGGTAGTTGTTAATGGATCTCAGCCAATATTAAAGCCAAGAATTCCAAATTTTGGATAAATTTTAAGTTTTATTAGCATTTTCTATATCACTCAATAAATTAAGGTCTCGTGATGACCAGCTAGTTGTTAATGGATTTCAGCTAATATTGAAGCCAAGGATTCCAAATTTTGGTTAAATGTTAAGTATTATTAGCATTTTCTATATGACTTACTAAATGAAGGTCTCATGATGACGAGGTAGTTGTTAATGGATCTCAGCCCATATTGAAACCAAGGATTCCAAATTTTGGTTAAATGTTAAGTATTATTAGCATTTTCTATATCACTCAATAAATGAAGATCTCATGATGACCAGCTAGTTGTTAGTGGATTTCAGCCAATATTGAAGCCAAGGATTCCAAAGTTTTGGTTAAATGTTAAGTATTATTAGCATTTTCTATATCACTCAATAAATGAAGATCTCATGATGACCAGCTAGTTGTGAAAGGATCTAAGCCAAGAATTTCTAATGTTGGTTAAATGTTAAGTTTTATTAGCGTTATCAACAGATTAATAAAATTTTGACAGTACAATAATTTGGTACCTTGGAGCTAAAGATGGCCGCAGGAACTCCTAAACAGCACAAGACAAACCCATGGTGATTGGGCTCGTCTGATTGTTCTTGATGAGCAATTAACATTAGTGTAAGAAAGTACAGTCAATAATAAAACCGAGTCTCAAAAAAACTTTTTTGACAAAAAAACTCATTATAATTTCTGTCACAGTACTGGGTCACTGTTTTTAACTTTCGGAATTCTGCTAAAGCTGAATTGTTATTAGGACCATTGAACAGGTTCCTTTGATTGAGGTCACAAATAGCAACACCCTGCAAGATTTTAACGCGACTAAATGACACGTAAGCTTTAGCAAAAGTACTCTTGCCTAAGTGAATTTAGGTACTTAGCGGTCCCCCGAACGCAACGAAGCTTGGATTCTTTTTCTACTGTTCATTGTATAGGCACATTTGGTAGATTTTATTTCTTTCTTTTTATTGGTGGTCATGTCGGGGGTTTTTTAAATTTTTTTTTTTTTTTTTTACATGAAAATTAAAAATTACAGATAAATAAATAAATTAATAAATATCGGACAACCTCACACAAATCGATCTAGTCCCAAATTAAGCTCAAGAAGGCTTGTGTTATGGGTACTAGACGACGATATACGTACTTATATAGATAAATATATACTTGTGTATATACATAGAACAACCATGACCCAAGCACAAATATTCGAGTTCATCACACAAATATTTGCCCTGGCCGGGATTCGAACCCGGGACCGCCGGTTCAGTAGGCAGGTGTCTACAAACCGAGCCAAAGGCGTCGTCAAATAACAACCAACACACTAAAAATATACCTATTTCAAAATAAAAAGGCAACAAATGTTCTATTTACAAAAAATGCGTTAAATATTAAATGAAAAGTAAATTAAATTAAGTGATTTTTCATAAATAACTTGTTATGTTTCAATTCATTGTTCATAGTCATCCCATTTTATTTTCATACTCAATATTTTATTTCATTCATCAAATCCTAAAGAATTATTATAAGCAAAAACAGACTGTACTCCTCTTGACAGCGGTGTAGAAAACTGTCATGGCGACTATTTGTCATCTACCCACGTTTTATACGATTTCCTGAACATGGAAATTATTAACAGTTACAACAGTTTCGTATCCGGAAATCTATCAATTTCGTAATTTGCCGCGTTTCTTTTGGAACTGCTTGTGTGATAATTTTAAATGAACAGGGGTTTATGATCTGTGTCATTATTAGCATTTTTCGGAATAGTGCAATTTGGGGTGCATGACCCTAAACATACTTAACACGAATGTTTTCAGGATTCTGGAATGAATAGACGGGAAAGATTTAGTTTAAGGCAAATAAAAATAAAACTCGGTGTTTTTTTTTTCGATGAAAACTCATTTATGTATATCAAAAAAAAGAAGGAATATAAGGTTATTCTCCTCAAATTGCACTACTTATTCCGATCATTGATTATTCGGTTATGATTTAGGTTGCAGTAAAAATAAAAATAAAGTATGTTTTTAGAAGTTTTTTTTATTTATCATAGAAACGATGCATTGCCTACATGTTTATAACATTTTGTAAATCTAACAGCTACCAGATTTTAACATAATAACATTAAATCTTAGAACCGTTTAAAATAAATATCCCATTGCCATTCTCATAGGGCACAGGGGTCAGTATATTAAGTGAAAATAAAGGCTGCTCAAATTTCTATGCAAGTTAATTTGTATAAAAACGAAATAATCATTAGTAAATTATATCGTATTGCAAATTCAACGCTTCTGCGTTTACCGAAGGCCTTAAAAGTCTAACATGGTATCGTGATTTAAAGTTTTTTTGTTTAACTTCTGACCCCAATTAAGAGTTTTTAAGTTTCATTCGATAACAGTAGCATTATAACCCAATAAAATGGGAAAACACTTAATTTTACAACCAAAAAGACATTGTGTCTACTCTATGGGTGGGCCACGGTCTATTTTAGTCTACGGTAGACAAACTGGCCATAAATAACTAGTTTTCGGACAATTAATAATAGGAGCTTTTCTTGGGCTATAATGGGTATAATATTAAGCGTATGTTGTTTTAATGACGCGTTTAGGCTTAGTGTTGTGGGGTAATTTGTACTTTCTATTTGAGGACGTTATTACAATGTACAGAATTAGATGTCACTGACTTATCTTATTGTAATTTTAAAGTTTTAATTTAGATGGATATGCATACCTAGTTTCATCTGCCGGTAGATGTTTTTTGGGATCATGATTGGATTGTTCTAAAAGATTTTTCTGCGATGGTTGCCTCGTTGTTGGCTGATATTTTCTTGTATTTATAAACTCAATGAAGCAAATCATCATCATAAACTTAAGAGCTAGGCTCTTGTCGGTGGAGCTATTTCCAATTTTCTCTATCTTGAGCTCTCTCCTTGACGGCCTGGTACGACGCGACGTTCACCTTTTCCTTTATTTGGTCCATATAAGCTCTTCTTGATCTTCCTCTTTTCCTCCTTCCTTCAACTTTTCCTTCTATAATAGTTTATAGATATTCGTCGTGCTGTAACAGGTGTCCAATCATGAAGCAAATAATAGTATATTATTTGTGTCTCACATTCCTTACAATATTTCTCAAGCCATTATCTACACGAGATGGAATAATCATTCATCCAAGCAATTAGTCAGGATGAATTGCAAAACGACGTTAGCTAAACGTCGAAAACATTGCAAATAGGCAAAGTTACGAAGTCAACAAAGAGTTTGAGTCATTAACTACCTTGCCCTTTTAAAACAATGAATACCATTTGTTTGAGAGGTTTAGCAACCTAAATGGTATTTTCTTGAGAAACGCATGTTTCTCAAATTTCTTTGAAAATTGTGGTAGCTGCACACTATTAGAATAAAGAATACTTTAAACTGGAGTGACTTTAAAAACGTTGCATAATTTATAGTCTGTCCAGCATTGTAGGATCAAACTTATGTCAAATTATGCCGGTTTGGTGCAGATTACAAGCGACCAAATATTATTTAAATATAATAAAATAAAGGTCGTGTTTTACTTGTGCCAATTTGACGCGGTTTGACATCGATTTATGTTGTAGTTTCTAATGGACTATTATGTTGTACATTGTATATCTGTCTTGAGTTTTTTTGTTACTTTCTTCCATTGGTCTTAAAGTAAGCTTCTGTTTACGACAAAGACAAAGGCATTGGGGGCTATGTTTACAAGATAAGTTCTTAATGACCATACAGACATCATGTTTTCTTTTAGTATGACCGAGCAATCGAAACGATTCGTCTTGCTTTGGCTCGCTGTAGCGTCTATATTCGTTCTTGGGATTACATTTATGTAATTTGGGTCTTTCGTTTCATAGTAATACTAATGATTTGAACCCTAGGTATATATCTACAAACATTATAGCGTACGAGTGTACATATATTATGTTGTGAACAGTGGCAGTACAATGCTTCCAACATTAAAAGGAATCTCTTTAATGTAAAACCGAAATAAACAAGTCGTCTTATACCAAAGTTATCAAAGGAAAAGATAACTTCTAGTAATTGCACTGATTCACTTTTATTCCCAAAACACCACCAATAATCACAATTCACAAGCCTTGCGTCAAACAATTACAGTTAAAAATGTAAACTGAATTTCGGAATATCATGCCAACTCTTTTACACCTTCTTTTTAGAAATATGAGTGAAAGAGAGCATGAAAGACAATTGATGTTTGTTTTTGAAACGTTCAAAGGATGTCAACTGTAAAATTAGTGTTAAAAATGTCCGCGCGTACTTTATCGTGATAATAAAATGTCAGTATTATTCGCTTTTTCGTACTGATTTATGCCGGCGATTGTAAAGGTTATTGTCTGTTTAATAATATACATAAATAATTGGTACAGTTCAAGAAAGATAATTAACACGTTCACGAACTCAGGATCATTTTGCTGTGGATTAAATTCATACCAAAAAGGTATAACCAAAAAGGCACAAGGCATTGAAATGAAATGAAATGAAATGAAATAAAACGAAATGAAATTAAACGAAATGAAATTAAACGAAATGAAATTAAACGAAATGAGTGAGTAGGCTACAAGTCAGATTGCAGTTGAGAAGAAAGCCGAAAGAAACTCAACATTTGCCTTTATATTAAAACTAGGAGAAATGTTCGGTTGTTGAGGGAGTGCCAGTTTTGCGATGATCATAGAAGCATTGCATTAGCATTATACAAATATATCCATTAACACAAAAAAACACCACATAAAACGAGCCATAAAGAATAGATTTAAAACAGTATTATGAAAAGTCACGTATTAAAGATATAATTCATCCCAAACGATTATACGGAGACTGATTTTGACACTTTGCATGATAGAGTGTATACCGTTGGGAGGTTATTTTTAGAAAATTTGACAAATAACTCATTATATCTATATGTTTAAGTGGGTGTCATTGGATTTATTTAATTTCATATGAAAGGATAGTTCAAATTGATAGAGTCAGTTTTAATCGTTTATATCAACAGTTTAGCATTTTACGAAGTTTTATGTATAAATAATTATATTCTTTAATGATAATTAAATAGCCAATTAGGATAATAGTAGCATACATAAATGTTTCATGACGTCAATTGATACATATACACGGTGGGAATGAAATAACTCGACAGATATTAACATTATACCCTAGAAATTTCCTACGTCATTAGAAATTTAAAATGTCATGTTAATGTGTATGATAGGTAACTGAAAAAAATGATTTCATAATTTATTGCATTTTTGTTAGAATTAATTAGCAAAAAATCAATTCGAATCGAAAGAGCTCGTAATTCTGACTAGAAAGTACTTAACATATCCAAAATCTAAAAAAACTGGGGAGTACAACAAAAAAAATATGGCCCAGCCACACATACGGTATGTACTTATTAGAAATCTATCTCACATACTAGGTATTCAGTTTGCAAAGAAAACTTTAGAACATAAATGTATAAATGTGTGTTAACACTTTATTGGCTTTTACACACAATCTGATTGGTTAATTTTATTCGCTCCGCTTCCGAGGACAAGCAACCTAAAATAGTACAGATACGAATATCACTACACTAATGTATTTTATCTTAGAGTATATTTCAAAGAAAATTTTATTTCATAAAAATTACTTACTTTTGCAACACGAATCTTATTTCTTATTTCGAGGTTGAAATCTGATACAATCTGGTAACAAGGGCCGCAGGGTCGCATAAATACGTCTCTGAAGTCAATTACGCAAAAATGCTAGAGTTGCAATAAAAATTGTGCTTAGAATGAATAGGACTGAAATACAACTCAGTTACAAAAAATAGGGGAGGGGTCTATATTGGAATCCATAATTTCCTTTGTCCTATTTGAAAATTCCATAATAACTGTGGTCATAATGATCTTTTGCCATAATAACGTTTATCCTAATGTAAATGCCATAATATTGATCATCCTAATATTGAATATCCTAATGATTATTTGCACTATTATCTTAAGTACTAATGATCAAGTGTCCTATCAGTTACATATCCTAATACTAGTTGCCATAATTATCATATGTCTTAATAGTTACTTATCTTAGTTAGTTTTCGTGGTTCAGCAAGTCTTTTGACGCTTCGCTCGCTCCGCTATACGTGGTCACAATACAAACCTAACCTAACCTACAGTTTTCGGAGTTCAGCCAATAACCTAACCTATAGTTTTCGGGGTTCAGCTAGTCTGACGCTCCGCTCGCTTCGCTCGCTTAGCTGTACGTGGTCACAATACAAACCTAACCTAACCTACGGTTTTCGGGGTTCAGCCAATAATCCAACCTACAGTTTTCGGGGTTCAGCAAGTCTTTTGACGCTCCGCTCGCTTCGCTCGCTCCGCTATACGTGGTCACAATACAAACCTAACCTAACCTACAGTTTTCGGGGTTCAGCCAATAACCTAACCTATAGTTTTCGGGGTTCAGAAAAGTCTGACGCTCCGCTGTACGTGGTCACAATACAAACCTAACCTAACCTACAGTTTTCGGGGTTCAGCCAATAACCCAACCTACAGTTTTCGGGGTTCAGCAAGTCTGACGCTCCGCTATACGTGGTCACAATACAAACCTAACCTAACCTACAGTTTTCGGGGTTCAGCCAATAACCTAACCTATAGTTTTCGGGGTTCAGCAAGTCTGACGCTCCGCTATACGTGGTCACAATACAAACCTAACCTAACCTACAGTTTTCGGGGTTCAGCCAATAACCCAACCTACAGTTTTCGGGGTTTAGCCAATTCGATATTTGTCCAAATCCGGTTTTCTATTTTTGTTTTAACGTAAAAAATTGGTAAAAAAAATCTTAACCCAAATACTCCGAAATATTTAATCCCGAATTTACTAATTCCGATTTTTAAAACTCCGAATTTCATAATTCCTGAGGAATAAATTTCCGATTATTGAAAATACGAATGTCATTAGTCATTACCCCGAATATCAAATTTCGCTTCGCTCGTCGTCGTACCTAACCTAACCCAAGTCTGACCTGCCTTAAAGTAGGATATTAGGTAATGTTATTATAGCTTATGAACATTATGGCAAGTAATCATCATGGCATTTGACTTTAGGACATGTGATTTATGGTTTTGTATATTATGACTCGTAAGTTTTATGTGTTAATAGATTAGTACAAAACATATTAGGTATTTAGAGCATTAGGTAATGTAATATTATGGTTTATGATCATTAGGATGTAAGATCATTATGGCAAATAATCATTATGACAAATGATTGATATGCCAAAAGTGTTTAGAGTAAATGTGGTATGGCATTTGACTTTAGGACATACGATATTATGGATTGCGAAGGAGACCCATAGGGGAGTCTCGGTCAAAACGCATATGCAAAAGATTACAGATGGTTATGATTTTGATCTTCGCAAAAGTTATTTGGTATCACATTTTACTGGTTGTATGTAAAATTTGGGTTTACCCTTGTTTTATAAACGTTTAAACCTTTACCGCATACGAAGCCATATATGGCAGATATGAACTTGGACCTTATTGGCACAGGTCAAGGTTCAAATTCAAACAACTATTTTTTTTAAGGGTTAAGAGAATTTTCATTTCATCGAAAGCATTTTTTGGGTAAGTAATATAAGATATAAGAACTTATGCTATAATATTCATATTATATACGCTCATATTGTATAAGCTTGTTTTGTATACCGTTCAAGGTGTATAACGAACGTTGGATATAACATCAAAATATCTATTTTTGTTAAGTATAACGTTATTTAAGTATAATATCATTGTAAATAACGATCTTAACGTATAACGTTCATAATATCTCAGATTTATAATGTATATTACTCAATACATCTAACACCAAAATGCATAATGCTCGTATAGAATAACCGTCTGCACATCAATTGTGTACATACTTATGCTATAGTTCGCTGTAAAATTTTAATATAATTATGTACCTCCATGCAAGCAAGCATTTTAACGCTCCGCTCGCTTCGCTCGCTCCGCTATCCATGGTCATAAAACAAACCTAACCTAACCTACAGTTTTCGGTTTTTGACCCATATTCCATTTTGTCGCAGTTCTTCCAAACGGTATACTCGTATTCGCCAGAATTTCATCTGCCATTATCATTGTGTACATACTTATGCAATAGTTCGCTGTTAAATTTTAATATACCTCCATGCAAGGAAGCATTTTGACGCTCCGCTCGCTTCGCTCGCTCCGCTATCCATGGTCATAAAACAAACCTAACCTAACCTACAGTTTTCGGTTTTTGACCCATATTCTATTTTATCACAGTTCTTCCAAACGGTTATACTCTTACTTGCCAGAATTTCATCAGCCATTATCAATTGTGAACATACGTATGTCGTATGCAATAGTTCGCTGTTAAATTTTAATGTAGGTACCTCCATGCAAGCAAGCATTTTGACGCTCCGCTCGCTTTGCTCGCTCCGCTATCCATGGTCATAAAACAAACCTAACCTAACCTACAGTTTTCGGTTTTTGACCCATGTTCCATTTTAGGGGCATAGGGGTAGCAGTTGTAACCTATTTAGTATATCATACGCTATTATGTTTTCTAATCATTATACTAAAAGAAAGTATATACTATGATCGATATAGGTTATGTATGTTATATCAACTGAATTTAGAGTATTTGAGTGTTATACAAAAAAATATTCTACAACATGAGTATTATGTTAATTGACCGTTATTCCTAATAAAAATATTGATTTTGATGTTATAGCAAAAGTTCATTATATCTTTTGAACGTTATTAATATGAAATTATATATTATGTAGTTATATCTCATGGGACGCACCCATTTTTTTGCCTGAAATCATAAAACATTTTAGAATGTTTTAATGTATGAACACAAACCTAACCTAACCTAAGCTATATATAGGTTGACATTTCCAAGATTAAAAAAAATGAATTGCAAGGAAAAATTGGTTTTATGAAATGAAAATTCTATGAAATGAAACATTCAGTGAAGTGTTTTTCTATATAAGAAGAGGAGACCGTAAAATGTGACGTAATTTGATCGTGGAACGTGATGACAAGCGACCAACGCAAATGAGTACGCGCGCTTTCGAACAAGGCTACTACTTCATTATTACATAGCATTTTCACGCTAGCCTTAATTATCATTTAATTGTTAACCTGACGAAAAGTGGCATAGATGGTATCGCCAGGGTTGGCAAAGTTACGTTACCCGAACCCCGATCCTATCTGACAGCCCTATCGGCAACAACGAAGTCAGACTTGTATAAAACCGTATGATTAATGCGTTTCCACATTAGTGCGAAGGGGAGAGATAGCGAGATCTGTGGGGCTAGGAAAGCAGCGGGCAATTCAAATTTTAATTAAATTTTGTTTCATAAAATATGATGAAAAGGCGGTATTACTATTTCGACTCTACACTAGAATAGAATATTCTTTATTGGACCTTCAACGGGAAATTAATACAAACAAACACAGATTACACGTAAAATTCAATATAGGTAAACTACAAGCGGTATTATTGCTAATACCATATAATCTATAGGCAAACTACTAAAATAATACGTGAAAGATAACAAAAACCAATATATATACAAATAGAAGTACTTACATATAAAATAACTTAATATATTTATAAATCTTTCACTAGTAACCAACCACACTTCATGTCAAAATATTTTGTAATTATCAAATCGTTAATTTATAGGTATTTATGTTCAATCACTTGGCCGGTTTTTAGAGAGTTTTTTTTTATATACCAGGTGGGCCCTGTAACAGGAGCAATAAATTAAAACATAGATTCTACCCCTCAAACTGAACAACATTTATTAAATAACCTTTAAAAATAACTCATTTATACTTATTTTAACTCATTTATAATGTAAACCTGTAAAATAAAGTTTTTTCCAAGAAGCAATGTATTGCGAAATATTTTATATTTAGTATCGTGACAGCTATGTCAATGGTAAGGCGATGTCAATATTGGACGGCGTACATTGAAAATGCTATTTACTTTATTTGAAATAATGAACATATGAAAACAGTTTTTTTTTTTAAGTTTCTGAACAGATCAGGTTGTTCAGTTTGACGAGAAAAATCTATGTTTGAATTTTTTGCTCCTGTTACGGGTTCCACAATGGTATAGGTACGTGTATTTGAGAACACAGTTAAAACATAGAATATCCATGACCAAGGAACAAATATTCGAGTTCATCACACAAATATTTGCCCGTGCCGGGATCGAAGCCAGGACCGCCGGCTCAGTAGGCAAGCACTACCACTGCGCCAATCGCGCCGTCACAACAATAAGATAACCGATTTTTAGACAGCTGTATAAAAATTGCTTCTGTCTAACATTTTGATAATTTTCCGCTATATTAGTGGCCCGCTCCTAAGGGATTGATACTGTCGCCGTCTGGATCGATGGCGAATTTACATAAACGATCATTGTACCGCTAATACTTCGCGTACAAGAACAAAAGGTAATCTGTTATGCTTAAGATTAAGAAACACCGATATACTACATTATGAAATTATGATAAATGAGTTTAACGAAATGTCAGAAACAATGAGAAGAGTTTCGTTGCGCTAACTCATACTTCAGCCAACTTAGCGAGTAGTGTGGAGTTGGGGTATCGCTCAGTCGCACGTCAGTTCAGTCCATCAGTTATTCCATCAGTCCATCAGTTATGTTAGTCCATCAGTAGTTAGAATGACGAGTTTTTTTTTATAATGACGTATGGCTCCACTTCGCCTGACTGTAAGCAAAAATGGGAGCCCGTATCGCAATGGTAACTGATACGAAACCAATGGTGCCATGTCAGTTGACACGGTGCTGGCCTGAGAGATGCTTCTTCATGCTTTGTTTGAAGGGTCCCATGTTATAAGAAGGAGGAAACACATTACACATCACAACACAACAGCCGGCAGAGTTCAATTTTTTTATAGTTTGCAGATGAAGGAATTGCCAAACTTCTTGGTATGTGTGGGAATATTTTCCACGGCAAAGCGATGACATCGCAAACCAGCTCGTGTAGTTCTATGACGGAAAGGGGAGGGTGAAATAAGAGAGCGTAGCTCTTCAGAGCACTCGCCAACGTGTACCCTCAGACTGATGGGCTGATGCTTCGCACTGATGAAAATAAGATGTTTTCAATAAGCGGCAGTCCGTTATGAATGACAGAAAACTGACAGCAGCCTGATCATGTAACTTGTTTATGTCTCGCGTCAGTCACCGTGCAGATGCCAGCCAGGATGGAACAGGACACGCCGCAAGCCTGATCCTAGCAGGCTTCTATAATAATGTTCAAAGTCTTCTTTTTCCTTCTGTACTCGTATTTCATTCAATAAATTTTAATGCGTGTAATGATGTTTTCTTTGTTGATTTTCTTTTTTTTTACAGAATAGCATGGGGTTTTATCGTTTTTACAATACATAGTTTTTAATTTTTTATATTTTTGTTGGTAACTAAATGACTGTCGTCTTTTCCGTCTAAACGGTGACTGTTGTACTTTTGATCAGTCTGCTGTCAGTCTGGACTGACAGGAAAAATCAGAGAAGGCGAGGCAGAGGAATGACAAGAAGAAATCACTTTGACGAAATAGATATCCTCGTCCTGCCCAGTGTTCTCAATAAAGAACACATTGGATTTAGTGGTTCCTGCCCGAGGTTTTTTATTTATACTTCAGGATTCTGCCCAACGTTCTCAATTAATCACATATTCAAATTTGGCGCCTAGCGTCTAAAATTTTCATGATTTGCGGTTTTATTTGCTTGTTTCTGATTGGTTAGAGTATTGGCCAATACTTTGTCAAGGCCTTGCATGGAAGTTCCTTGAACTCCACGATCAGTGTCACGCCAAGCATCCAGGATGCCGCATCTTCGCTAAGGAGGTATGTTTAAGCCACATTTATCTTAGTAATCGTGCATATGTTTTTAATAAATACCATATTAATTTATGTCCGAATAGTTCTAGTTTATAATGAAAAGTATATTTTTGTAATTTAAGTTATTTTTGATTTTTCAAGTCCATTTTTCGAAATGTGTGATTTATTGAGAACATTGGGCAGAACTGACTACTGTTTTTTGTTATATTACTGATTGATCGAGTCGAGGGATTGAAGGTGTATTGAGTCAGATTTCGGAAATTTTATGCCAATAGCAATTAAAGATGATGAAGATCACGAACAACGGTGAAGAAGATACACATTATGCTCTGCCGCGTCGTTCCGCGATAAACCCCAGTGAGACCAGCACGGATACAGCAGCTGAGACTGATGAAGTACCTATACCATTTTTGCCGAGTTCAATCTATGAGGCAGGTAGACGTGGCAGTGGTGGACGCGGTCGTAGACGTGGTGGTCGACGTGGGGATACGTAGTGGACAAAGCGATGCTAGATGCAGTGAAGGCACAGGACTCCAAGCTCAACTAACCCGTGTGTCGTTGAGTTTTAAGTTTTGTTGTTATAATAGGGACTTTATATAATGTCTTTTTAGAAATTATGCCCTTTAGATGCCATTAACAAGTCGTCAGTTGGTATTTTCATTAATCTCGACTCTTTTTTTACTATCAAAATACTTAATTACTATAAAATGTAAACCTGTTTTATTTATTATCTCATAACTGCTATTTAAAAAGTACGTTATAATAAAGATTTTTATGCCCAACGTTCTTAATAAATGACAAAAAAATTATATACTACGCAGGCAATTCTGCCCAATGTTCTTAAAAAAGAACAAAAGATATTGACTCCTAAACTGGCTCAGTCTATCAAATACATACCCATTATAACCTAAAAAATAGTTTAAAAAATCTGGCTTACCTTTAGCACCACAATTTCATTAAAAAATGTGTTGGGCAGAACCCATATAAATTAGAATGTACTAAATTGAGAACATTGGGCAGAAACGGGATGACTGTCTAAAAATGCTTGGGCAGGACGAGGATAAGGCTGGATATTCTTATTACACCTTCATTGAATAACTAGAAGAAATACAAAAATGTAAACTGAAATGGTTTCAGCGTAATTATCTGTAATATAAACTATTTATAGACCACTTGTCTTCATCCGAACACCTCATTAAACTAACCAGCGCCCTTAACAGACGCCATTATTCAATATAATAATAACCACTTTAACAATCACACAAAGAAACCACAAACCTAAAACAACTGTCGCTCGTTAATTTAAAGCGACACCCTGTATGTCTTCACCGTATTATACCTTAGCGATCTGTCTACAAAAAGAGTCTCAAGCGTCAACAGATTCATATCTTTCTTGTGACATTTCGGTTCTGGGTGGAAGTATACAGGTTGTCCCATTGACGCGTCGCAATTATTCGCTGATGTCAACTCGAATGCTTAAGAGACTATACAGCCCACAATGCCTTTGACGACTTTGTCTCCTCTCGCAATTATAACACCCCTTATTACTATCGCAAAGTTTTCATACGGTCCACACAGCTGAAACCCCTTAAGTTAAGGATGAATTTGGTCTGAGCGAGTTTTGAGGGTATTTTTAAGAACTAGACGTAGGTGGTAGGTATGACAGGTTGTGGATTGTTCAGAAGGTGACACTTGTCATTTTTTTTGGTTAATTATTTTCTTTGAAGGAGCTGCGGTTGGACGACGATGGTTGTTTATTTCTTTTCAATAATAGTCGGGACAATTGTGCTAACAATTGCATTAAATTATATTATTCTCAAATCATAGGCACATGTCGAATCAAAGTGTAATTTTATTTACGACGAGGTGTTTTTAAAACTTGCCTGATTATGGACTAATACACTGGATGATTTTTGCAGTAATACAAACATTCGAAAATATATTTTGCTATTCAAAGAGACTGTTTCGCTTATTTAGAAAATAGTATTGTAAGGGTATATCCCTCGGTCAGGAATGAAACCACATGATGCACGCATAACAATTCCATTTGTATTGGCTCCCATCAATAACACTTTTCATAAAAACCAGTATATTACATTAAACACAATAAATCCCATCCTCTATATTCTTCACGCCGCGCCAAATCTGACGTTGACATCTGTCATCGTTTCCTCCATCAGTTCATAGACCAGTGCACCACACGCATACAGCCTAGACCTGCCAAGTCTATGACATTATAATGGTGCGAATTATTAAAACAAATACAACAATCAATAAGGTTTGACTATCCATACTTAACGGACCTTACAGCTCGGCCATCCAACACACAGCGAGTCCCTTCGCTATATAAAAAAAAAGTAAACAAAAATGCATATTCTTCAGAGAGTAAACAAAAGATCCGAGCCACAATAATAACTTAACTTAATTTTGTTACTTAATGCGCAATATTATGTCCATATTATCCATGTCCACTTGCAAACAGTCTATTAAAACAAGTACAATAATGACTATGTAAGGGTTGGTATTTAATGGACATTACAGCTCCACAGCGAGCCATCCAACCCACAGCGAGTCCCTTCGCTATAAAAAGAAAGAACTAACAATGATCTGATGAAAAGAGTCTCAATAATACCTTAACTATGATTTGTTACTCAGCGCCCAATATGGCCATATTGACATACTCATCCATATACATTGATACTATTTAAAGCCTAACAAGTGTCGGTCCGGCCCCGGGACAGCGGCGACTCTAACAGCATACATACAGCAATAATGAGCACATGTCATATCTGAACTATCAAACGTTAGCAGCGAATTGTCAAGAATTAGTCATTAACCCGATTTAAAACATTATTTACCGGAAAGTTACTCAATCCTTCGTTCCTCTTGCGCAAAAATTCTGAATCCCATTGAAAGAAAACTTGGCTTTGTTATGCAAATATTATTTGAAGTTTTCGGATTATTTAATCCCGTTTGCTCCCCGCTCACATCAGTGACATTCACCAAGTCCCAAAATCAGTTACAAAAATATATCGCCACCAGTAAAACAAATCAGTACAACAAGAAATCAGCAATACGGCGTAGGTTGAAAAACACACTCTTGAATTATACCCTCTTTCATCCCTTCATTTTTCAAAACTTTCACTCGCATATGGGTCAATAAACTATTTCTCGTTGCTTCATTACTCGTTGCCCTGGTGATGTCCCCTGGATCACGGGACAGAATAACGGCATGAAAAGTTGATCCACCCATATAATATGAACAATAGCTAATTAACTCCTCCAAAATGTAGACACTCCTTCCCTGCCTCTCCATGATGATGACCAAGGGTTGCGACCACTTAGAGCCGTTACTCCCCGCAGCAAAGATCTCCACTCCACACGACTCCCCGCCTTCCGGACTGACGCCTACAGAGCCTCCCAGCAGGCATCCTTCACGGTATCGGCCCATTGAGTCGGTGACGCTCCGCCTTCTTTTTTTTCGACACGAGAATCCACGATGAGCTCCTCCAAGCCACCCGGCCCGCATCCAGTCACGCAATCGAAGCCAACAAGTTCCGCCACCAAACGGCACCCGATGTTCAATTCGTCAAGGATCGACGCGTTAGTTCGTCGTGCCGTCCGATGGGCCCCCAACATTTTGCCCCGGCACCATACGTCGAATGCCTCACTCCCGCTCCCCATGCGCGCCATCAGCGTCCAGGTTCTCGATGTCTATAGAAACAAAAGATGATCAGGGCTCTCCTCAGTCCCGTTGCATAAATACAGATAACCATAAAATAATCGAGTCCAAACAACTGGACATTTGTAATAGTTGTAATCTTAGTACACCAATTATATCTATCATCATATAACAGCCGAAAGATGTCCACCGACTAGACCACTAGACACAGACTCTCCGCAAAAGTTCTCTACAAAAGCAGGTCGCGCTGACCTCATCCAACCCTTTCGCGATCCCAACCAGCTTAAATATTAGTCAGCATAAAATAAACAATTTAAACTTGAGAATCATCAAACTGCAGATATTCGTTAGTCAATTCAGTCAACTACTTGATTCTTGTTGCAAATAATACTAAATCGGATTTCAAAATTACACATGAAGTTAAGATTAAAGGCAAGATACTTCCATCAATCCTTCTTCATTCGTCAACTTCACCAACCAAAGGGCGAAACGTCTCCGCTCCGCTATAGCCCGGGCATAAATGTCCTCGCACGTCCGGATGTTCGATCTCCACCTGTTCTCGTCCACAGGTCGCATCTCCAAACAAACTCTCTTGAAGCTAGTGTTGCCATGTAACAGTACCTAGAAGTATCAATTAATAGCACTTCATATATATTATACCTAAAATCCTCCAATCCAAATAGGCAAGCATCCATTAAAATATCATCCAAAATTGAATAACTTCTGTTATTCTATCATATCATTGCAGTCTCCTCTACAATTTCTTTTTTCTCCTCTAAATTTAGCCCGTTGTAATCGAGTGCGGTGATCCTAGGTAAATCTGGGTTGCATTTTATGTTTCTTAACTCCCTGATGTCTAAAAGAAGAGTAAGTTATTGTGTGATACACACACTCTGACCTACACGTAAGTAGATATAATAATTAGAACGTGATAATAGTGCTATCCACCGATAAGGAGTTTCCCCTCTTTAATTCAATATAAACTACCCAGTTTCCAGTACATTCCTCAGAAACACCGATGTCCAGTGTTCTGTTTTGGTTGTTCTGGTTCTGTTTTAATCCGTCAAAATCTGACCCATTACATTGCCCAGCGCCTCTAGCACAACTGTCACAAGCGACTATTTCTGGAGTGAGATAATTGCCTGTCTCTTTCTTTGCAGTAATGTGAGAGAGCGACGGGTAGCGCTATGTCGCGCGACAAGAGTCGCGACGCGTAGTTGTGCTAGGCGGGCGGATGTTAAGTAGATACAAGCTTAGATTCCTTGTAGTTTTTGTGAGCGCTTAGATTTATAGTATACCTTTCTTTTCCAGTCGTTCGAAGTAACATTTTACAACTCCATCTCCAGCTACTTACTTCCTTAAGTTGAGGAAATATTTTTCCACCTCCTTTGGTAGCCCTCAAAAGGATTGTTAAAATAATTAATAAAAAATAATGTATTTACCAATCCTCCTAGATTATCGTTAACCTTTTGAATAGCCGTATGTGCGTGTTCAGTTGATGTCTTAATTATTGTGATATCAAGTAATCTCTTAATACAAGCCTTTATAAGTGGTTACCTTCACACCTTAATCGAGAAACGTCCACGTTGATCTGATCCAGTCAACTTAAGACAAACAAGACTCATGATTACACATCCAACAGGTATTTTTTTTTTCCTTTTTTTTTTTTTATATCAACATGATTATTTTGCCAATTCCGCTCCTTAGTTACCTAAACAGACTCCCTGCTCCTTGCTATATAATATATACCATATACCATGAATCAGTACTTCACCTATCATCATCATATCAGCCGATAGACGTCCACTGCTGGACAAAGGCCTCCCCCAGTCCTCCACGACGATCGATCTTGTGCCGCCATCATCCAATTTCTACCCGCGATCTTAACCAGGTCGTCGGTCCACCTTGTTGGAGGCCTTCCAACGCTGCGTCTTCCGGTCCGCGTTCGCCACTCAAGAACCTTTCTGCCCCAACAGCCATCGATTCTACGAGCAATGTGCCCCGCCAACTGCCACTTAAGTTAAACTTAAACTTCACCTATAATTGGGGGGGAATCAAAACAAAAACTAGACCTTCCGTCGGCGCCCTATCAATATGGTCACCTACCGCTCGCAACTGGTCATTCACTAGTACACTCACCCTAATATTTGTCAGTTACTAGCTAATTGTACTAATTTGTCTACGCGCAGCAGTAGCTCTTTTAATTCTATCTAACCATCACTATCCCTCCCTATCAAACTCTTTCGATCTCTCTTTGGGTCCCTTCCAACCCCTTCCTATCATCTCTATCTCTTTCTGCGCTTATATATACCGCCCTATCTGTATTACCCTGCCTTTATTGCTATCTGCTTCTATTTCATGTAAATCTGTTAATGCATTGTGTGATTGAGTAAAAGTAACATTCAAACATCCTCACAAACTCATACTCATGTCTAAACGAGGCTGCATAGTTTCCGTATCGACGATCATTTCTGTCACGCAAAATAGTAGACGCATAGCAAGAAGTCAAGTAGCGGCAAGCCGGCCTACGTTAACCTATAACCAATCTCCCTGCCCTACCATCTGTATATCTGATTACGCTATTCCATCTTGGTTGTCCTAAATAAATAAAAAAAAAACAATCTGCGGTCGTGCAAGACTCATATTTACAATTAGTTCAAGTTAGGGTAATCTAGAATGTTCCTACATTCGTTTTGTACAACAGTAACAGATTCCTTACTTTTAATCCCATTGACAAATCCTTGTAACTTAGCCAACCGCTCCATTGAGATGTTGCATCCTTCTTGCACAACTCTACTTCCTCCTTTATCCTGTCCTATTCGCTGGGCCCCCAAAGCCAGGAGCGAATCCTACTATAATCATATTTAACATACCTGTGTGCCTGTTGTCCGATTCGTTTATGAGCCTGAAACATTTTTCCTTCCTCCTCCATTATTCCTGTTGGTTCTCTGTTCCTGATGTACCACCTTCATACTTGTGCATTCCATTTCCATGTGTCAGTCTGTCCCATTGGCTTTGCATATAGTCTACCGCCTCCTACCCAGCTCATGGTTTTGGCTATGTGACAGCCCTTCTCCTCGACTGTCTCCATAACCAACACCTCCTTTTCCTATTCCATTCCCCTACCCAGCTCATGGTTTTGGCTATGTGGCAGCCCTTCTCCTCGACTGTCTCCATAACCAACACCTCCTTTTCCTATTCCATTCCCCTACCCAGCTCATGGTTTCGGCTATGTGACAGCCCTTCCCCTCGACTGTCTCCATAGTTTCCACCTCCTGTCCCTATTCCTTTCCCGGACCAAGCTCATGGTTTCAGCTATGTGACAGACCTTCCCCTCGTCTGCCTCCAAAGCCTCCACCTCCATTCCCTATTCACATCCATATTCCCTGCATGACAGTCCGACCCTATCCTCGGGCCATCCCATCTTAATCTATATTCCTTCCATGACATATCCTCGAGCCGTCCCATCTCGATCCATATTTCTCCCAAGATGGTACTGACCCTATCCTCGAGCCATCCTATCTTAGTCCACATTCCTTTCGTGACGGTACTGACTCTATCCTTGGGCCAGTCCCGTCAGTCCTTCATCAATTATCTGAAACTTCCACAGGTAGCCTTAGTAATATATAACATATCAATTTACTTTTATAATTATGAAAATTATAAAGCCTGATGAAATGGAATAAACATAACTAGTTTCATATTTCCGTAATAATTAGCATATTTCATAAAGATTGCCAAGATTGTTTTGACTAGTGTTCTACAAATTATCTGCTTTGTCCAGTAGTTGACTGGTAGGTAATGCCCTTTTTGCTTTAAAATGCAACTATGCAAAATATGGTTACATAATATAGCCATAATATTTAATTTTAACAAGCATGCAGGTTATAACAACTGTTTCAGACTATCATTGGATTTAGCCAGTCGAAGATGTAATTTTCACCAATTATACTTTCTCTTTCTTTTTTTCCATATCCCTGGAATATAATTTCCATTTCAAGTTGGTATACATAATGATAATAGAGCAAAATAGGTAAATGCAGGTTATTGAATGATATAATTCCCATCACCAACTGAATCATCACGTAAGACAACACTTTACTTTATCATAACATTTTTCTCAAAGTCATAATTGTACAATTTTATATCACCATCCACATACCAAAAAAACAAACCATCCATTTCACACCATCAAAAATCCATAAATGTTAAACAAATATTATTCATAACTCATAACTGACCAAATAAAATTAAAAGAAAAACAATTTCAATACCCATATGAAACCCACCATATAAGTCCACACTTATGCAATATCAACCACCGCTAAACCAAGATCAAATCATGTCCCCAGCAATCACTACAACTGCACAATAATAAAAACATTGTAAACCATAGCATGACAGACAGAAATGCAAACATGCATATATGAAATATGCTGAAATAATTCTAGAATATGTCGTTCAACAATTGCTGCTGCACTCCAAAGATCATTATTATTCAGACAATACCCAATCCGTGCCACTATGTTACAAATAAATACTATCCCAAGATAGTTCGAAGTTTGAAGAAAAAAAACATAACCATCATCACAATAACCAGGATAAAATCCATTCAGTACTATTCACTCATCAAGCCCGAGTACCAATTTTGCCACAAGTGCTGCATGTTCATATTATTATCATGTTGTTATTTGTATTTATCAGTAACAGCATTAACAACAGATTTCATCACTAAATAGCCTTCTATTCATAAAAATACCCCGAATAAAATGTGAAATAGCCATAAAATATGTACCAGTCATTAAGAGCGTCAATATATTAATAATAATAATAAAATAAACCATCCCTCGTTTCTTATTAAATTAATACTGTATCATATTTAAACATATAGCGCAGTGATCCATACCGTAGGTATCCATATGCGTACGATCCATTCCATTCCATATATCCTTTAATTATCATTTATTCGCTTACTTTCCTGTGTGGGCGCAGTGAGGCAGTTAATGAATGCCTCTCGATCGCATCTTCTGACTTGTAAGGGTATATCCCTCGGTCAGGAATGAAACCACATGATGCACGCATAACAATTCCATTTGTATTGGCTCCCATCAATAACACTTTTCATAAAAACCAGTATATTACATTAAACACAATAAATCCCATCCTCTATATTCTTCACGCCGCGCCAAATCTGACGTTGACATCTGTCATCGTTTCCTCCATCAGTTCATAGACCAGTGCACCACACGCATACAGCCTAGACCTGCCAAGTCTATGACATTATAATGGTGCGAATTATTAAAACAAATACAACAATCAATAAGGTTTGACTATCCATACTTAACGGACCTTACAGTATGATGATATCCCATCGTGCGTATGACAATTATAATTTGGGTTTCTTCAAGGTAACAGTGAATAGGCTATTACTGAACCAGCGAGTTACATCCTTGACCCCGTAGTCACCATCAGGTGATAACGAGGTCAATCACCGGTCAGCTTGTGAATTAAAAAAAACTTCTATTTATACTTACTAACTACTTACTATTTAACTTTTCACAGTCCACAAGGATCAAGTGCAAATCTTCTTTACTTCATAAAAAGCTTATCAGTTCCTGCTCCTCTCACAACAACACTATATTGACGTATTGCTAAAGGTTGCACATAAAATTTTATGCGAAATTGACTTTTAATAATTCATAAAACAATACTGACCTTCCCCTAAAACCACAAAATACAATGAGCATAAACAAAATAGAGGGTAGAACTAGAATTTTACGCAGTAATGTGAGTGGTCTACGTGCGTATTCGATATCGAGTCGACATCGAATTCGATATTAACCTGAGCTGGTTCTAAGTTCTACGCATTTCGTTTCTTTTGCTAGTCAAAATGAAGAGTAGTTGAGTGTATTTTCATTTCAACTGCTTTGACAAAGTACTCGAACACCTATGTATTTGACGTTTACTGCATTACATAAATACAATAAACATGCAAAATATGACAAATATTCTTACACATCGTCATTCTCTTGCCCTTATCCTTACTTGGAGTCGGCGCAGCATGCTTTTTTCTTCCATTCTTCCCGATCATTCATCAACTCATCAATTAATTCCTTCTTCTCTCACACATCCAACCATCTTTTTTTTGGTCTTCCTTTTTATAAATTATTGTTACATTGTACCGAACTTGGTATTCCTATAGGTTGTATAAAATAAAGAACGTACAGATGATACTAATTTGAGATTTGTTTTTATTATCAGAGTATATTAATTATTACTGTAATGATGAGTGTTATCTGTATTTGTATTTCTTTCTTCTTGTGTGCAATAAAGGGTATTCTATTCTGTTAATTACGTAATTTAATGTTTTCTATTCCTAAATAACAAGCCGTTTAACTCCAATAGTCACCTCAACTACATTTTGGTATACGAGTAGATGTTGCCATCTTACAGTTTTCTTTTTTGTTAATACCCTCATGACCCCGACGTTGTCCGATATGTAATAGGGGGTGGGCAGTGCATCCATATTTAATTGGCGCAGTAGTTTACGGTTCTCCATGGTCGAGGGTGGTTTTACATTTTTTCAAATGCCCGATATATTGGAGAGTATTGTGGAGGACATCGGATCCGCTGGGAAAATGGGGACTGGTGTATTTTTATGAGTTTTTTTTGTCGGAACAGTATTTGTAGAAAAGTGTCGGATTAGTTTTAGTGGAAATACAATGACACATTTATTAAAGGTTGGTAACACAATATCAAAAATGACGGATTTGGAAGGATTCGTTGCCTTTAATTTTGTAACAAATTAAAACAATAATTTTATATATCTTACGTTTTGGATAATATACAAAGTACCTACATATATTTTTTTTATTCAAAAACGTTAACATATATTTCATGTTCACTCGACTTACTTTAGAAAAACAGACGGACAGACGGGCATGGCGAAACTATAAGGGTTCCTAGTTGACTACGGAACCCTAAAAAGAACATGATGCATAAAGTTATTTACTTAGTTATTTTCAATGCTTAATTAGATATGCTTAATCTAAATAAAACATGTATCTTTAGCGATAAAAACACTTATTTTCATTATTTGCATCTCAATTCCATAATCGACCCCCGCATGCATAGTTTCACAAAACAAACCCATAAAACCGTATCCATAGCAATCCATCGTTATCGAAAAAACGCGAAATATCGAAATGCCGTAAAGTTGAGAGGGACCGCTATAAAACAGACGGACCCGGGGGATAATCCAAGCGAGTGCTATTGTACGCTCTTCATGGGCCTCGTAATATTTTATTACATGTTTCTTTACAAAACATTTTTTAGATTGACATTAGATACCCGTACACATGAGAGTTTGCTCAGGTTATGTTACAGTATTTGCACTTGATGAGAAGTTCAAGGTTCTTGAGTGGTGACCGCGGACCGGAAGACGCAGCGTGTTAACATGAGCTACAATGCTATTGTCTTACTCGTGTAAAAAAGCTCACTTAGGGAGAAATGGACGAAAGTAACAATAACCGCATAATGTTACTATATTACACTCAAGTACACAGTTTACGATGCGAAGATGCAGCGTGGGAAGGCCCCCGACAAGATGGACCGACGAGCTGGTTAGGATCGCGAGCGGAATTGGATGAGGGCGACGCAAGACCGATCGTTGGGGAGAACTTTGAGGGAGGAGTTTGTCCAGCTGTGGACGTAATCGGCTGATAATGATGATAATGATTAGAAGTTCGACGTATCGTCTGTGCGTAAATCCGTCTATGTCGTTGAAGCTCTTGAACTGATGACTCGGTTTTGTTATAGTGTTCTTCTTTACTTGATAAGTGATAAGCGATCCGTAGCTACAAATCCTTTGAAAACTATCGAAGATTTTTCCTCGGGAATACTTATTACTATTTTTTTATTGCAACAGAATTTGTCACAAGTGAAATAAATTGAACAATCTGATAACACGCCACCACCAGACCCCTAACACGAAACAGATCCTCATCACATAAATAATCCATAATCCACTGATACTGAAAATTGTCACTTTAAAATACGAGTATTAGCCGCTACTAATACACACTACTTCAGACAATGCCAAAAACAATTACGCATTCACTGACGCTTTTTAAACAACGTTCGCCCAAAATTTATTTACCAAACGCGGATTGGATATCGTTTGCAGAAAGTCAGACGCGTTTTAAAATCGATTGCACGTATCGTGGTGAAGGGCTGAACAAAAGTGCACCAGTACTAATCCTTGTATTGTTAACAGGAATCCAATTTAAGATTCCATAGTAATGTCAGACGGGCGTGATTGATTGTGTTTTGGATTGGACGCTTATAGGGCGGTTTATGTTGAACAGTAACATCGGGAATAGAAATTGAAAATAAGTTAGTCTTAACGTGTATAACAATGGGATGCTGCATTGCTTCTCTGATGTCACCATCTTCTTATTAGAAGACGGTAAAATTATTGCTTTATGAGCGAGCATGATTTCATTAAGTATACTGTCACAAAAAGGTAATGGATATATCGATTGGATGGGGGCTTTCTCATACTGTGTCTTCCGGTAAGTGATTTTCACTCAAAATCCTTACTACTAGGCTAGCCACTGACTGGGTTAAATTAAGATTTGGTCTAATCCATTAATTATGGCTATCCGAATAATTTGTTCATGTTCATAAATTACCCATAAAAGTTCAATTTACTGATTTACTTTTTTGATATCTATGCCTAAGACACTTCCGCTCATAGTTTCAAATATAAATCCCATAATTTATAACTTAATGTTGTTGTACCTCCCAATTTGGCACAGCATCAATAAACCAGGTTCAAATCCAGCCAGTTCACAATTGATTAGTTTCTGTCTTGTTTAAACATAGCAAGTAATATTGACGTGACATTTCCTCCCGAAATGAGCCGTCACAATCAATGGGCCTGTTCCATCAAAGCGGTATGATACCGTGCCGTGCCGCGTTACGGTAAAAGGCCATATTTTAATATAAAATCCGTGTAAAGATACGGCCTTTTAATTTTAGCCGTAGCACGGCGGTATTGTCTTATTGCGCTCTGTGGAATAGCTGAATGAAGCGCACTTTCATTGATGTCGGACAGAAATACATGCGCGAGAGTCGATCGCGTAGAGCTATAAAGAAAACTGAAGTGGCAAAATAAAATTAAACACTTGGAAATTAAATAGCTTGGAAACGTAACTTCGTTTGAAACCCTCAGATGTATTTCCTTGTTGCCTACCAATTGTAAGCAAATTGATAGGTTAGGGTACATTACGGAACTCTTTCATTTCCAAACTCATGTTTTTCGCCGTAGTTGATACGTATTCAGATTTTTCTTTTAATGCTTAGAAAAACACATTTAGGGTTTCAGAGATCAACTTTATTGGTAAAGTTAAGAACTTTCGGAAACTTAATTCACCCATTTATAGATAAATGGCACTTAGAATTAAGAAATCGCGAATAGGATGCTATGGTAGAACTATTTTGAGGATTTGATCTCTAAAAGTGCCTGTGTTTCAAAACTTTAAAATTTCTTAAATTGCTCTAGATTTCTGCCAAATCTGGCTTCTAAGAAATTGTTTATCCACCCAACTGATGCGACCATAGAATTGAACCTAGTGACGGGCAATAGTCTCCAATCGAACTTTCTCCAATGAAGCGCATTTGATCATTTCTCAAAAAGTTTGTACACAATTAAGACAGAAAATTAAAGTCTGTTTATTACCAATTTTCTTTGTGATTTCCAATAAAGTGGTATCAAATTATGTATAATTAGAAAAGTATAAGCATAACAGAACCTTAATAATCGAACATAGCCATAACATTGATATAAATTTACTAAAATAATTGGTAACAAAATAGGAAAATTATATTGACTTTAATTTTCTGTCTTAATTGTGTACAAACTTTTTGAGAAATGCTCATTTATAAATAGCTGAGTTTGTTCTTCATTTCAATTGTTATTAATGATAGAATACCCTTTAAAAAAGTTCAAGCCAAATAAAATGATGAATCTACGAGATTGTTCACTCTATACAATGCGCAGGAGATGAGCCACTGATTATCTGCGAGTATTCCTGTAACAATGATCGAGCCCGAAGGATTCGCCATTACTTATGCTATGCGAGCGTCTTCTTTGTGTTGGATTTACGAAGACATTTGTTTAAATGAAGCTATTCCGTTGAGTATTATTAAATTGTACATCCGTTGCATCGCGGATGGACAGTTCAATCATTTGGAATGATATAATAGTGTTCAAATTCGTCGAAGTCAAGACCATGTTTGAGGATTTTGGTACAACTACCTTTGGTATAGTCATCAGAGACAAAGCATTGTTCTACACAAGAGTAGATATCAAGTCAGTAAGCCGAGAATAGAATAACAAATGTTCACAACCACACATCCTGTCTGAAGCCGATATCCAAGAGCTAAACCTAAATCATCGAAGTCCTCATTATCACATATCCACTGACAAAATTACACACTCACTAGCCGTCGAGGAACAGTGGCATCGCAAAACGAAGAAAACATCCTTTCATTCAGAGAATTCTCTCTAACAAACAAGGACAAACATATAGTTTGCTCGACAGTAAAACAAGGACAGGGGATGTCCTTAGTGAGATCTTGGCAATTGTCCACCGGAAAGCGGTTTTTAGCAAAAGGACTAGAGTGAATGAGACTGAAATACAAAGAGCGACTATTGAATCGCGTGATGGGAGAGGCGAGTAATTAGTTTGGAAAGGTCAAAAGCGAGTGGTTGATTATTTCGTGTATGTGCATAGATAAGAAAGTGCAGTTGGCAACTGAGAGGATGGATACGTATATATTTGGCAGATATTAAGAATGGATGGGGTACAAAGCAGTCTACAGGTTAAACAAAATAGAGTGTGTTCTCAAATCATCCTGAAAGTGCGGAAGTTGGAGTTTCGACAGGATGTGCGTTTCAATTCCTTTCTGCTGAATAGAATCGTGAACTGACGACCTTCATAGAATAAGATTTTTGGCCGAGAAACGATGGGACCTAGTTTGATTATAACATTGTTTTATCGTTTAACATACTTTATTAAACGAAACAAAAACCAACTTAAGGTCGTAAGAGAACCTAACTAAAACCGATGCCATTCGAAACCAAAAAACACAATTAACAAAAATTTCAGATTGTAAATAAAGTTGGCTTAAAAAGTCATACCTAATGAATGTTTAAAGTTTTGTCAGTTCTTTTAAAGACTTGGCACTGACATTCATAATGTTAACTGGGCATAAAATAAGATATTATATTATCTGTGCACTGCAAACATTCGAAGCAATGCATGACCGTGACTATTCTATAAATTACAATAAGCCTTCTTTATGACATTTCATATTATAATGCTTGAAGACTATAATAATTATTACGGTTCGCTAATCGCCCCGTTACGGCACGATTGAGATGTAATCTCGTAAATCTACTTCCGCGACAATTATATTATTCTATGGGACACATGAAGGAACGAATCGGGTGGATAAGTATATTTTAAATTAGCCTTTTCTTACAAATGTGGAATGGAAAACTCCCGTCAGTCACAAACATATTGAAATCCATACAGGCATATAACGTTAGCGCACAGTGTTTGATTGACCTGTGCCGCGGCTGATCGGTGCTCTTGATGATGAATCGCGTACCGATTCAAAACATGTCGAGCAATATTCGACTTGAACGACGTGAGTAAACCCGTTTCATATGGATTTAAAATGTAAAAAGTTTCCAAACTTTAATTATGTAAATAATTATTATTTTGATTATAAATAATTATTTCTTTTTTGATCTTGATCCCCTGCCCGGGTCATAAACTCGAAGTTTGTGTGTAATTTCTGTCGCTCTTGTATTTAAACTGTATTTAAATTTACGGTACAGTGTGACACGACCTTCAAAGTAACCTATCAGATGGCACGAATGAAGTGCATCCTCATGGTAAAGTTGGTCTTCATTCGCAAATGCGATGGATTTGTCGATACAGTCAATTTCTCTGCTCTTCCATACTCCACGACCTCCACCCAGGAACATTTGCGTGTGCGCACGACAACCATAAAATCGCGTAAAGCCAATCGGCCCCGAAGTGACACGACAATTGCCGATGTTATGGTACGACATTAATTCTTGTTCGACTGCCCCGCCGGTCTTGTAAGTTTGGCCCTAGTTTATGGGTTCAATAGTCTTATTGTTCTTATTAGATTTCTTAAGGAATGAGGTTTTGAATATGTAAAATAGTGGCTGAACTGCGCCTGATGGTAAGTAAAAAGTCCCCTTTTTAGCAAAAAGCCCAAGTCGCAATGGCAACTGACAAGAAACTAACGGTGCCTTGTCAGTTTAGACTGCCATGCTGACCCGAGAGATGCTTCTTCACGCTTCGTTTGAAGGGTCCCATGTTGTAAGAAGGAGGTAAAACATGTGCTGGCAAAGAGTTCCACTATTTAATAGTTCGGAAATATTTTGTTTATTGGCTCTAAAGATCGCATCAGAGTATTAAATCAACAAGTCTCAAATTAAGTTCTAGTATGCGTGTGTATGCGAGTCCCTCGTACTAAAATTTTGGCCGGTAGCATACCCATATTATCCTACATTGATGCTGGAACACTATCAGTGCACAATTCATATGGTCCGACTCAGGTCTACAGGAGGCAACACGTTAAAACAGTAATTTTCGGGATTCCTTCTCTCTTACTATAAAATACATGAAAAAAAAAAACATTTATACCTATGTATGAGAGTGGTGGGTTCTGTTGTCGTGCAGCTGCCTACAAGCCATGACCCTGGCTGGAATCCCGGCTAAGGCAATTTGTTTAATTTGTCCGAAATTTAGATTTAACTATTGCACAAAAAAAATAAAGACTTTATTCCGTTTGAGGTTGAGACCCTCGGTCCATGGCGGCCGAGTGCTCGCCAGCTCTTCAAGCAAATCGCAAAAAGTCTGGTCGACTCCACGAGGGATCGAAGAGCTAGCAGCTTCCTCGCTCAACATATTAGCGTTTCTATTCAGCGAGGAAATGCTGCCAGCGACTTCGGGACCTGGCCAAAGGGGCTCGATAATTAAAAAAAAAATTAGTATGTAGTTTACCGTTCTAGCCTTATATAAGTAAGATAAGTCTTTAGGTTATGATTATTTTAAATAATTGAATTTGAATTAAATGTACATTTTAATCAATATTGCAATGGGTATTCCAAACGCTTGAAGATTGGTGATTTCGATCTGCTCAATCATCATAATGATGATTAAGTGCGTACACCAACCGTACGCACCGATATTGAGGTCAGGAGCTGCAAACTCTGACATAGATCTCTCCCCTCGCACTTGTCTTGGGACCCGGGACCTTTTGAGTCACCCCTTTCATCACGCTGTAGCAACAAATGTCGTATGGGACATTGCTGACTTTGTCCTTTACGTTGTTTGTAGTTTTCTCACCATTCGATATCGTTATTACACATTTCGATCGGGAAAGGTGCATTCTTTTTGCACTTAAAACACGATCCTTGATGACACGCAAATTGACAAACCTATCACATACTCGTATATTTATTTATTGTACGTCCGTGTTATCTTTCTTTTTCTAATACCGTTGTCGAATAAACACTATCCCTATCTTAGGATGTTCAGCTTTCCATGTATCAAAATTGATTAAGGAAAGGTGGGATAAGACTAATATCGTTTATTGTCTAATTGTATGAGTTAGCTATTTATTGGACTGTTGCAGTCTTCTTCAGTCGAAAACTGTGCGAAACTGTGAAGGATCGAGACAAGTTGCGTGCTCTCATTCCGGAGACTAAGATCCTGTTCGGATCATTGAGCCAAAATAGTTAGTTAGTGGCAGTCGTCCCCCGTTGATACTTTTATCCCCGTAGATCCCCACCTTACCTTATATTTCGTTCCTCAATACACTCACATATATTCTATTGTATAATCCACAAATATCCCAACACACTGGTTAACATGGTTTACTTTACTAGTGTCTTATCGTCTATTGAGTTTATTGAAAGTCTGTACAGTCAGGCCACTATTACGAAAAAGATTTGCGATAACATCAAGATGCAACAAACAATACATTGTACCAAGCAAATGAGATTTTCATACGACATATCCCATACTAACCAATGTGTTCAGGACACTAATAAGAACTTCAGTAATGACAGTCAAAGTGAGACGTCCCGACTGGCCGTGAAAAACCCACCATAGAAAAAGTCGCGCAGGTGTGAGGTTTAAAGAAGACATGGCTACAGTAACCAGAAAACGATAACAATTAATGTGGATGGATATAGAAGAAGAGGAAGACCAAAGAAAAGAGTAATAGATTGTGTGAAAGATGTTTATGACGAGTAATATGGAAGAATCGAGAAAGAAAACATGCTGCGACGACCCCAAACACATGGGAATAGGGCAAGGGAATGATGAAGGTTACATTAAAAAGTGCTCGGTATAAGCCACAATATAGTCCACATAAACTGTTTCTAAAGAATTCCGTTTACATTTTTGAGTACCTAGTCAGCTGCAAGAAAATATTACTTCTCTCAACTCAATTGACAAGTAACAGTCTGATAGCGAAGTTATTTTGATTACTAATCGTGTTAGTTTTTTTTTTGACCGAGCGAGCAAACGTCTCTGTTTCAGATTGGCCAAAAAAAATTTCGTATTTTCAGCATGAAATTATGTGACGTTCGTTAAGTATACGTGGGTATTTGTTTTTTTTTTATCAATGCAGTGTTTCGTTTTTTTGGGGGTTAGAAACGTAAAAAATTACAAAGTTGCCACTATGTACAGCTGACTGTACATCGAATTCGCGACTACTTTACGAGTACATGTGCAGCAAGCGATTGAGATGTTACTCCCACGCTGCATTGTATCGCGAACCAAGTTACAACTGCAAATTCACTTTTCCAACTTTGGTGGAACCATGGGCCTGTATACGATGAACGGTGACATTCAAATTGTTTGCTTAGTTTTATACAGCCTCTAGCTGATAATCTAAATAGAGCTTGATTGTCATCCGGCGTTCCATAACCTCTGCACGCCAAAATTATATGAAAGGTTTGATATAATTTTAGTGCCAACAGAACCAATGAGCGCCAATGAGCTAACAAGGGACGGTGATAATATGATCTGGATTAAAAATACAATACAAATATGTATGTTATATTGTACGGTCGCTCTAGGTGCTACGTTATCATGATGATCGCCAAAATTATATCAAACCTTTGATATAATTTTGGCACCAAGAGCGACCACTCCATTCGCTCTACCCTAGGGCTGGCGCTTATTCTGTTAATTAAATTTGTTAGACAATATAGCATATTTTTACAGTATTGTACCTGCATCCAGGTTATACATTATGACCCACCTCTGTTAGCTCATACCCCATAAGCACAGACCATAAGCAAATATCGATAAGGGCGGTTTTAAGGTGTTCCAACGGTTTTAAAGTGTGTTTTGACGACGCGTTAGGCTCGGTTTGTAGACACCTGCCTACTGAGCCGGCGGTCCCGGGTTCGAATCCCGGCCAGGGCAAATATTTGTGTGATGAACTCGAATATTTGTGCTTGGGTCATGGTTGTTCTATGTATTTAAGTATATATTTATCTATATAAGTACGTATATCGTCGTCTAGTACCCATAACACAAGCCTTCTTGAGCTTAATTTGGGACTAGATCGATTTGTGTGAGGTTGTCCGATATTTATTCATTTATTTATAACTTAACAACACTGCGTAGTTAGAAACTCTACAGTTTCCTGCGAAATACCCGATATATACCGATGTTTAATCGCATTTTTAATATAATATTAATGATAATGTAGTTTATACATACACTCTAAGGTTGTCAGTATACTGAATGTTGTTGTTTTTTTATTACAGGTAATTGAACAAGCATGTCACACCCGAAACTATCCAACCCAAATAAGTTTGAACATCAACACTGCAAATTGATACAAATACATTGTCGGGGGCGCAACAAGTGAACAACCCCTGTTGTTTGATTAGGGTTGTCACTAACCGTGGATTTTGTTTCTATAGAAGGTAAGGTTAATTAAAAATTAAGTTAACTGTAATATTGTAAAAGATATCATGATTCTTGCTCAGCAAATATATAGAAATATATATCAAAAATCACAATCATAGGTTGAAGTCTTGGCAAAACTAACTCATTCATTTATATGACCATGGGTGACCTACTTGAAACAGGAACCTAAAATTACAATTGAAATGCTAAGGCGAAGAAATGGCATTCACCTTTGTAAAATTTTACTATACCTGCAGACAATTGAAGTATTGAAAATACCATATGGCTGTGTGGCTTAAGTATAAATATAACAAAAACTACGATGTGCGCTATATGATGAGCTGGTTAATTTTCGGCCATAGATGTAAAAAAGAATGAATTAACAATAGCCAGTTCTTTCCCATACTCCTTCAACATTGCTTCATATATTATAAACTGTTAGTCATAGTTTAAAAAATTGTGTGATAAGCGGCTATAAAATAATAATTATTTAAATATATTATCCTTATAAAAACACTTTCCCATTCCATGGAGTATCGTTGAAGTTGAAAAACTATATATTCACTGTTTACAGTTTAGGCAGTAAAATTCGTAGTGCCAACCCTAAAAACAATGCAACCCCTAATAATAGGGGTTGGCTCGCAAACATTTGTCTTCCGCGCGGTCGTGTTGATCGATGCTCAACAGGTTAAGGGCAGATGGAATAGATGATGGTATAGTTAGTAAAATGCTACTTTTTCACACCAATAATATTATTTTTTCCTCGCGCACTGTTTAGCTTAGCTCTAGTCACAGAAATTATAGTGATAACCCTACCCACTCAATTGCTTTTGGTAACTACGCATACCCATCATCGCTCTTATTTTGTTATATAATACGGTCCAACTCAAAATTCCAAGCAATGGAGTGGCTAAAACAATAGGCTTGAATTGTTTTTAGGGTTGTCACTAATGGGGTAAGATCGTAAATATTATTCTTCCGCGGGTCATGTTGATCGATGCTCAACAAGTTAACACATAGAACAACCATGACCCAAGCACAAATATTCGAGTTTATCACACAAATATTAGCCCTGGCCGGGATTCGAACCCGGGACCGCTGGCTACTGTGACAGGTGCTCTTCAAACTGTGCAAACCGCGTCGTCAACTAAAGTCCGCCGGTGTCCCGAAATACCTCCCACGCGCTAAACGCATTGTGGCTCAAACCGCCGCTTGCGCATGACATTTGCGATGGGCCGCGACACTTTTGTTTCATTCATACTCACGTTTTATCTCGCGAGCACAGAGCAAGTGCGATTATCAGATAAATCATTAGGTATAATTATTGAATAAATCTGTACAATATTATTATACAATTGTAGAATATTATAATTTATAATAATCTGGTATATCCCAGGTGTACCTTTAATTGTCATTAAGCGCGATGTTTGCGATTTTAACTGCATGAAATGTCATTTCGCGGTACTACCCGGTCAAGTTAAGTGTGCGCCTGATATCTATGGCGTCGCATATAAATGTGACCCAATATTAACGCGACTGGGTTGACGAAGTGGTGGTTTGCTTAAGCATATTGCTATTTCGGTGATCTCTCGAAGCTCGTATCTCATCGTCAATCTACTTACAAGTTACGAGGTGTTGTAGAGCAGTGACAGAAATTTTAATGAGTTTTGGTTGTTACCAGGCGATATGCTATTAGGGCCCAGGGTCACACTCACCATTTTATCACGACACGTGACGCTAAAATTCAGTGATGCCTAGTTGCTAAAAACTAACTTATCTAGCTAGTGACGAAACCTAAGAAGGAAAGTATAGTACGACATAAAAGTGTAGAAATTAACGAGTGGCAATACTGTAGTGTCGTCCCTTTCTAATCAATCTAAGAAAAGGGGATGATACGACAGTGTTCTCTTTTAAGTATCTACACTTTCTTGTCAGACTGTCAGAAGATCCAAATGGACTCTTATGAAATCCTTTACAATAATTGTGAGACTATTCTGAATGTTTCAAATATACCTCTTTGTTATTAATAACAATACACCAACAGCTGCTGTGCGTTAACTATAGTTTAACGTCTAGTTAGGACTGTTAACCGCAGGTTGACTAAATATGTGTCCCTTTACGAGCTGATTCTGTTTCAAGTAGTCTTGGATATCTGACAATATAAAAAATGGGGCTAAGTGCGAGTCGGACTGGCGTACGAAGGGTTTCCATACCATCAGTAGTTGTTGCCATGTACTCTATATGAAAATTTCAAGTATCTTCTACGGTTGGAAAGATACAGTGGCCATAGGCGTTCAAGGGGGTTGCTGGGTAGGCTGTGACTACCCCAATATAGTCTAGTGCCCACCTCCATATTGGGTTGGTTGTTGGGTTACCTTTTATTCATTGCTTCATCTCATAGGCCACGGCCAGGCCCCCACCCAGGCCACGTCTGAAAAATAATCTTAGATACGCCAATGACAGTGACAGACGGACAGACAGACATAGTTCGTCAACAGACGTAAATTAGGACCCTCGTGATACGGCACCACGACGTCTAAAGTCGAACATTTCTCATAGTTTTAATATAAAGGCAAATGTCTGGTGCCGTTTTAACTTTTTAATATAAAGGCAAATTAAGTTTTTAGCTAGAACGTTTTATATGAGTTTTATGCTGTACCACAGGAATTTTAAAAATATTTATTCCTGTGTCCGTGATAAACGATTAATCTCCTTGGTATTTATAATAGTCTCTATCCCATTCAGCAACAATCAAAACATACAATTCAACCGGCACCGCGACCCAGATATTAATTACACAATAAAGCTAATTTAAAAATGCAGGAGAGTTGAAATACTGCCCATTAGATGACAATTTCAGTCGTCCCAGGGACCCGTGTCGCCCTAATTGGCTGTAAATTATAATAATATTGTTGTAAATTATAATAATATTGTTGTAAATTATAATAATATGTTTGCTTCACACCTGCTAATGTTTGGCGGATAGGGTAAAATGGCCTTATATTGACTGATCTAATACTCCGATTGATTCCTTTTTCGTCGTATTCCTGCTTGGACATATTCTTGTTTTGGAAAATTGCTGTTTAAAAAACGGAATACAGTTAAACAGGAATGTGCCGAAACAAGAATATGTAAAATCAGGAATACGGCGAAAAAGGAATCAATCAATGCTCCCTAATTATCATTTAATTTACACTATATGTATTGTAGACTCGAAAAATAAGATTTCAGTTAATTAATGTTCCCGAGTAGATTAAATTAGAAAAAAATCATTGCTTAGTTAAATTAGTACTTTAAATATAAATTTTAAAACTAGACAAAATAAATTTAGAAGGTGTCCCCCGGAATAATAGTGAACATAATTTCTTTATGTTCTTGAAATAAGTTGACTATTATAATTACAAATAAGAACCATCACAAGACCAATTAACTGTGGTCTTACCCTACTAAACAAAAAAAGATTACGCCTATGAATGAATGCAGTTCTAGTATTAAAAAAAAGTTAAATTGCCTCCAGTCTTGTTTATTACTTTGTAACGCAAATCGATTAGAGTATGAACTAATTATAACATTTTGATTAGGTTTGCTTAATTCATAGATCTTTTATTTGCTTTATTTATTACTAGCTGTGCCCCGCGGTGTTACCCCGCTCATCCCACGGGAACACTATATTTATTCGGGATGAAAAGTATCCTATGTCCTTCCCCGGGACTGAAACTATCTATATACCAAATTTCATCTAAATCGGTTCAGCGGTTTAAGCGTGAAGAGGTAACAGACAGACAGACAGACAGACAGACAGACACACTTTCGCATTTATAATATTAAGTATGGATGGTTTTATGATGTAATTAAATTCAAGATAAGTATATTCATTCTAATAATAAAGCGACTAAATTCGTTTAGAAAAAAAGTACTTTGTTCACGAGGGAAGAAAAGTCATAAGCCTCTTTTATTATACTATGGTCCGGTTAAAAAGTATCCTACCATCTGTGGTCAATTATCACTTTTTTCCATTCGACTAATAAAAATGGAATATGGCTTTTACCTCCCTCTACGATGAAGTTGCACTTTGATTTTTTTGGATAAAAATATTTATTTAAGCATAATAAGAAGGAAAGATAAGCACACATTCTATAGCTTTAATGAATTTTTGAATGTTAAATTATAAAATAATAATACTTATATACGGATTTAAACTATTATGATGTTTTTACCGAGCGAGCAAAGCGTCTATGTTTCAGCTTCGACAAAAATTCTTTAGCATGTCCGGATGTTCGGAATTCCGGATTCTTTCGCCATAGGCAACATTTCTGCACAGGCAATATTTCATAATGTGATACGAAGCCGGCAAGCTCTTTTCACGACTAAGGCATGTATAGTGTTTTTCTCAAACGTATGCAATGAAATAAAAACACCACTCAAAAAAAAAAACAGCTGTTTAGCTTGTTCATAAACATAGACGCCATGTTTAAAAAATTACTTCCGGCCTAGGCCTTAAATTTTGTATGAAATTCCTTTACAGTTCTCTCGAGTTGTTCCGCCCGAAACATGATACTTCGAAGCCTGTTATAACGCACGTTATGACGATTATAAGTAAGTAATAACATTGTCACAAAGTCTCAGATGACATTGTTACAGCTTTATTTGATTTAATAATGTACTGTTCTACCTTGAACTAAGCTCCTTTTAGCCTTGACTTAGGACGGTCTCATACTACTGAACTGAAGCTATACTATGAAATACTATGATTATTTCTAGTACGCACTTGTGACTCCTCTGGTGTTGTCTATGGGAAACGGTACCTAATCGCTTTCCATCAGGCGATCCGTGTGCCCGTTTGCCCCACATGACAAAAAAAAAACAGATCAGAACATTACAAATGAGATGATTTTTCTCTCGATGTTTGTAGAAGCTGTACGTTTTCGGTTGTTGGTATGATTTTCAAGAATATTTGACATTATGAAATTATAGACACTTAAAGGACATAAAACGACGTTAAATAATTTAATTTGTCGATTATTTTGATACGAGTCACATTTTTCTTGTTATTTCTGTATACTTTCTTACTATTTCTTACGCATCATTCAAATGAACCACGGAACAAGATGAAAGACATGAACGAAATGAGTACCTATGGTGATATTATGGAGAAGTTTGAGTCTATAAGATCCACTGAACGAAATGAATAACATTAATGATACATCGCGAGACCTAAAGATATGAATCGTTCTTCATTTCAGTGCCATGAGTTGCGCATGTCTACTAACTGTAACCCTTAACTTATATCGCTTGTCATATCATCCAGTGTGCTCGATGCCATAATCTTTTGTGTTTATTGTGTTCGGATTTAACTAACACAATTGCCTCGGCCGTAAGTCACACATGAAACGGATGCCTCTGCCGACCTCATTGTCGTGTCGGGAACTAAGGACCATTGGCATTGTCAACGCGTAGCCATTAATTATACAGGGCGGCTTTGGAGAAGTAACACAGATATCAGTTACAAGTGATTGTATCAAAGTTTTAGTGCAGATCTTATGATAGATTTTAATTCATTAATGAGGCGGTGCGGTACAAGAATATTCTTCAGATTTAATATTACTTTAACTAACTAAGTAAGACCAATATAAGTCCATTTAAGCACACTTTATTTATGTAAATGTCAAAGATTTTTTTACACACACACACTCTCACATATACGTTTTGTTGTACGCTAATTCAACGTCAATAAGATTGGTAGAGAATGGCTCATGGCATTACGTCCGCCATTTGCACCTGCGTTTTTGTAATGTGCAATAATGTTTAAATTAATATTTTTTGGCTATGTATGTGTGATATGGCTGGCTATCACTCAAATAGCTATATATCAATGTCTGCAGCTTTAGTTGCGACCTCATTGTTTCTCGCATTGTCACCGCGCCGCCATTAATTATACAGGGTGGATTAGGAAGCGTGGCACAGATTTTAATACAGCGTGATTGCAATTAGAGAATTAGTTGCAGACAATGAATGGTTATGATGGACTGCGATTCATTAATATGACGGTGCAGGAATATAACTAGTGGATCTGTGAACTGTAGACCTTACGAATTTGTTTCAAAATGGCTGACATTTTTTTATTTATTTCGTTTTCAACCCCCAAACTCCGCCATTTTGAAAAAAAAATAAAAACCTGAATCGAATAATATTCTACATTATAAACGAAGCTACTCACAAAATGTAATGGGTTGATTAATGCCACCAATAGGCCAGAACAGCCGGAACTCCGAACATCCAAACATGCGGACATATGAAAGAGTTTTAGGCCTAGCTGTAACGGCTCGGTCAATGAATGTAAGTATTTGTAATACTGATACAAACATGTGTAATTAAAAAGAATTAGGAATAAATTAAGCCGATTAACAACAAGCACCTTAATCATGTGATGGATTCAAAATACAAGAAATCTAGGCATCAGGATGTCACAACATAAATACATGTCACTGTAGGCATTAAAGTAGCTTAAGTGTTTCCAGCGACAATAATAGGAAAACAATTGCCATCTGTATTCATTGGAATCCAATTTAAAATGGCCTAATTTCCCTTTTAATGTCCCTTCAAAATTACATCTAATTGTAACAGCCGTAAGGTTTCTTTCACAAGGGAGTTGCACATGAACTTAGGTCTTTTGAGATTTATTAGTGTTCTCAGAAAGCGACAATGCAGTGTCAGAGTGTGGAGACAAACGATTTACGATGATTTCCTTGTCATATGATTTATAACGGCGCATTAACAACCGGGCACACCTTTTACATGTTCGGTTTACGGTTAGTTTTCACGAGAAAGGTCATAATGACAAAACATTGAAAATGCTTGAAAATAATCACTTTTTCGCAAAATAACCGACGTCAACGATACTAAGGATACATGATATATACGGTACATGGCTTTACAAGTGAATAAATACTAAAAAATACTAAAAATACTAAGTTATGTTATATGATAATGGGACCAATTAGAAAGTACATGCTCTTTGAAAGAAAAAAAAATCTTTTTTTTTTTTTTCAAATCAATCCAGCCATTTTAGAGAAGTCGGGGAACGAAAATCGGGGGTTGAAAATGCAGGTCCGAAATTCGATATATCTTTGTAATAATTATAAGAAGAGAAAATATAAGCGAGAAAATACTTTTCCTTTCAAATATTAGAGATGCACTGAGTGACTTTAACAAATTGACATACCTAAAGTTATATTGCTTATTTCTGTCATTTCGTTAGCGATATGACTCGACAGTCGACATCTTGAATTAAAACATAATACATATATCAAAATAAAATCGATCAAATCTATTGTGATCAAATCTACTATCAAAATACTGTCCTAAAGTATCAAAATTATGTCAATTTCTTAAAAATAAACTCAAATATTTGACAGAAAAAGCAGGAAATCTTCTATACTTTAATTTGCGACTTGTCATCCTATTCCCATCGAAGTGATTAAAATAATCATTGACTTCCTGAAACGATTTGTCACGTATCAAAATGTGCTATCAAAAGTAGGTAGGTATATCAACATTTTCAAATTCATAGAATCGATGAAACTAGAGTCACTAATAAATAATAAAATAATGAAGTTTATTCTGCAAGTAGGCCACAAGAGCACTTTTACATGTCTGAGTCTACCGGCATTTCACGACCACTGTTGAGAAGAATGAAAGTGAAGCTAGTGCTCTTTGTTCGGCGCGGGCGCATCGACTCATAACGTTATGAATTATTGTGATCTATTCCGAGAGCACTCGGTAGTGGCACTGCGCACGAGTCATCTATAGATGAGTATTGGCATTGTTGTAGATATACGAGTATTATGATTTAATTTGAGCGGCCATTTCAAGCTGGGATTTGTTTTATGTAAGATCTTACAAGTAATGTTATTAAAACTATCGTGAGACATCTTTAATAATTATAAAAAACGATTTAAACTCACGTAAAAATTGTCAGGAACGGCCCGACATGTTTCGAACTCATTTGGAGCTCTTCATCAGGGGTAGCTATCCGTGCTGCTACGCGACTCGCGACCCACTGCACTTTTAATCGCTCTTCAAAACTCAGTTTCTTTCTTCTTCAAATGAGTTCGAAACATGTCGGGCCGTTCCTGACAATTGTTACGTGAGTTTAAACCGTTTTTTATAATTATCTTACAAGTACCCGCGCGTCATAGGTCCGACTTACTTCGAGCACTTACCTGCCGATTTAAGGAATGAACCATGTGACAACACATTCAAGCGCCGGCTGAGAAACCTTTTGTTGGAAAACCCTCTGTACTCGGTCAACGAGTACATGGAACTCAAACTATAATAAAAATATGCTTGTATTCTGTAAACTGACATTTTGTTTATTGTTATTTTTATATTTCTTGTTTTTATTTTATTTTATTTTTGTATTGGAAATCTGGTATATTTTGACATTGTGTAAATAATTTTTGTTTAAATTCTTAGCGTTATTTTATTAATTTGATTCCATTATTATGTTAAGTTTGTGATGACGATCCTTATTGGGAGATACTAGATTCATTTATTTATATTTTATTTACCTGTTGACTTTCCCTTTTATTTTAAACTTATTTTGACATTGTAAACATTTTCTTGTATTATTAATCTTGCCTTATTTTTGACGATCATGATATTAATTCGTATAATTTTGACATTAAGCAAATTTGTAATGTAATTTTTAACGTGAAAAAAAAATAAAAAAAAAAAAAGTACATTTATTTTACGTGTTCATTTTTGCGGCCCCTCGAAGCGAAATTGGCCGAGATACGGGTTTCCGAAACAAAGTCCCTCTCCACACGATCATATTCGGCTAAATTCGTCCAACTACGCGAGTACTGTGGAGCCGCGATTATGAATAAAAAATACATACTAAATAAATAAATATGGGAAAACCTCACACAAATCAATCTAGGTCCAGAGTAAGCTCTAGTATGCTTGTGTTATGGACACTAGTCGACGATAAACATACTTCTATAGATAAGGCCGTGTTCAGACCGGGCTGACTGTCGGCCGCCCATTACCGCCCAAAGTGAGCGAACGTTACGCAGTTTCCATACATATTCACACATTCGGCGGCCGACAGTCAGCCCGGTCTGAACACGGCCTAAATACATACTTAAATACAAATTACATCCATGACCCAGGCACAAGTATTCGAGTTCTTCACACAAATAATTGCTCTTGCCGGGATTCGAACCCAGGACCTTCGGCTCAGTAGGCAGCTGCTTTACCACTGCGCCAACCGCGTCGTGAAATGATTGTGATTTATTGAAATAAATCACATTTATTTTGTACATAATTCCCTCTTAGCAGTCTTAATCCCAAAATGAATACACAACTCAACATCAATCCGCAAACAATCAAAAATACCAACACAGGAAGCCTCCATTAACAAACGTATGACAAAACAATATTTTTCTTCGCTAATGGCGGATTCGCGCAAGATGGCCGCTTCCGGTGCGCGCGCACGCGATTAATAACGACACTTTTAGCCGCTACGGAAATATCTAATCGGGTCTTGAGATGTACCTTTTATAGAATCTGTATGTATGCTTCTAATAATTATAGATGGGTCTATAATGCCGGGCACGGATCGCGATTTCGATAAGTTTACAACCAAGAAGGGCATCGAGATCGCTTATTATTTAACTCTATTGTACTTATTGTAATGCTAATAAGTGTTAAATATCTTTGTTTGAATTTCTTTCTTATTGAGATGCAAAATAATAAGTATTTTATATATCTGAGGGCAATTGTACTTCGCTTTCCTTTATTTGTTCGGGCATTTCGGTGCGTGTTGCCTCACGTCACGCCCACTATAGTAGGTACGAATCATTTTGAGGCCAAATTCGAAGGAAAGTATTCCTACTATACCAAACGTGTCACATGTTCTTCTTCTTCCTCCTCGCCTTTTCTCGTTTCGCAGGTCGGCTTTCCTAATCTTGAGGACTCGCTTCGATGATATCTTCGATGTTTTCTTCAGCGAGGCCTAAATACTACATTTCAACTACCTGGATTACGAATGTCCAGAGAGATATTTTGATATTGATATAATATCGTGTGATATTTTACAAAATTTTATTTACTCGACTATTAACGACACTTTTAGCCGCTACGTAGATATATAATCCTGTCTTGAGATGTACCTTTTATAGTATCTGTGTGTATGCTTCTAATAATTATAGATGCAAGTATAATGTCGGGAACTGGTGGAGGGCTTATTACCCGACCAGCGCTCACCAAGGTTGACTTCACCTTCCACTTTTGATACGGCAATTCGGCGCGCGTTCGTTGCATGTCGAAAGCGGCTGCCTGCGTCGTCACGAATAACACCAATTGTGTAACATTTTACAGAAACAACCAATATAATACAATTTTAGTCGCTACCGGAGTTTTTAAAAACATTAGGTAGTTCTAACTGTTCCTCTATATACTTATATCCGACTGATTTTGTTGAAATAGTCAAAGTCGTCAAAACCCTTAGGAATACAAAATCAGCAGGCTATGACGACCTGACCACATCAATAATAAAGAAGAACATCTCTGCACTTGCAGGACCTCTGAGTCACGTCATAAATTTATCGATGCTCGAGGGCGTTTTCCCAGATCGTCTAAAAGTTAGTATAATTAAGCCTTTATTTAAAAAAGGTGATAAGGAAATTTGTGACAATTACAGACCCATTGCCATTATACCAATATTGTCTAAAATTTACGAAAAGGTATTATACAGACGATTGCTTCACTTCCTTGACAGATATGAAATTTTAAATATTAACCAATTTGGATTTCGTAAACAAAAATCTACCACTCTGGCTATCTATGAGCTAATCAAAGATCTCACGATATTTAGAGACAATAGGACACCTGTAACAGCGATATTCATGGATATGTCCAAGGCCTTTGATTGCGTCTCGCATGCCATACTCTTAAGCAAACTCTACCACTACGGTATTCGAGGGAACTGCCATGAATGGCTAAGGACGTACCTATCTGATAGGAAACAAAGAACGGAAATTACATCTTACTGTGCGAAGACGAAATCTTTATTAAAAATGCGTTCCGACCAATCTAATGTGAGCATGGGGGTACCACAGGGGAGCATACTTGGACCGTTGCTATTTTTAGTTTACATTAACGACCTCCCCAATGTCACGCACAACAAATCTTCTCAAATCTATTTATTTTTCATTATATTTATTATTATTTTTTTTTTTTTTTTCAAATCTTCTTTTCGCTGACGATTGCTCCGTGATTGTTCCCGGTAAAAACCCCGCAACTTACCAATCAGAGGCAAATTTAGTGTTTAATAATATCAACACCTGGTTGCTGAGAAATAAACTGAAAGCCAACATTAGTAAAACCAAATATATGGAATTCTACGCTCCCCAAAATAACGCCAAAAATCTGGTAATTGAACATAATCAACAAGCCATTGAAAGCGTTCAAACCATAAAATTTCTTGGAGTGATGCTGGATTGCCATGGTAACTGGCGAGCGCATATTGAGTACCTGGTCGGCAAGCTGAACAGATTTGTGTTTGCTTTGCGCAGGATATCACAGGTGGTGTCCCAAGAATCCGCTCTTTTAGCCTTTCACGGCCACATTATGTCTAACCTTCGTTACGGTCTTATTTCATGGGGAAATTCCTCACATGGCCAACAAGCATTTCTACTTCAAAAAAAATGCGTGAGAGCGATCTGTGGTGCCAAAACGACGGATTCATGTAGACCGTTGTTCCAAGAATTGAAAATTCTTCCGTTACCCACACTGTACATTTATGAAATGTGTCTCTTTGTGAAGGCTCGTATTAGTCAGTACAATATAATGAATGAAATCTAATGATAGGTCAACTTCTAAGCACCATGGGCTTAATATCTGTTATCCATGTCATGGCTCTGCTCATTTTGAAAAAAGTATTCTTTTCATGTCTGTCAAAATCTTTAATAGTTTGCCAAATTACTTGAAATCCTTGGATTGCCAAGGTTTCAAACCCAAATTGTTTAAGTGGTGCCTACAAAGAATGTACTACTCTGTTAATGAACATTTTATGACCACCAATACCTAATCAATATTTGTTTTATTTTATTATTATGAGTTTTTTTTTTTACATTGACATTCAAAAATGATTTATTAAGTATTGTAATTTGCTGTTTACCACTTTTCTATATGCATGACATTAATTTATTTATTATCTCAATACTTTTATTCTCCTCATAACTTATTTTTAATCTGACATTATTAAATACATACTCTTCATAGGTTTAATGACATGCATATTTAAAGACAAAATATTGTGCGCCAAATTCTGGCTGATTGTGATGTACCAAACACTAACCCTACCACCATTTATAACCACTCACATTCAAACAATAAATAATTTTGTATTTGTATTTGTATTTGTACCGATATATGTGATCGGGATCTTGTGCTACGTCAGAACGTAAGCCACTCGTAGCGACTCACATGCGTCAGCTGTGTCGTATTTTAAAGAAACAACCATTAAAATACAGTTTTCCAGTACCTTACCCATTGATAAATAATGTCGTCAATTCACGCCAAATATTCGCAGAACCCTAAATTTTGCGCAGAAACATAATCCAATATTGAAGTAAAAACACCAATACCTTCATAAATATATTTGTACGTCTTTATAATTACTCTCCTAACAGGCGTATCAAAGCGCTATTTATTATGGCCCCGCTACACGACCCTACCTACAGACGACCGTCTACACATTCCTTTATGAAACGACACAAAGTGTCTCTTAATTTCGCCCCCGCTGCCGGCTTTACAAAGTTCTATCTGTTATGTAGCGACAGCAAAACCACAATGGGAGTTGATAAATTATTCATAGTATTTGATAAAATGTGTTTTGGGCTGGTGCTTCATTTGGATAATATATTAGAGATTTCATGTCCTGTAGCCTTAATCCATACTACCTATTATAAAAATGTAAGAATGAAATCTTCACCCTTTCAACACGTCTAAATGGCTACTTTCAAACATTTTTGATACACGAGTAACGACGAGTACGAGACGAGCGAGTAAGTAGGGCATCCCCAGATGAGATAAGATACTTCCTACTCGTCTACGGAGAAGCAAAAAAAATATAACCCATTTTTTGTTTTCCCAATATTCGACCGAAATTCACGGGCACGGATTCTTGTAAGAAAATAACAACATGTATGATTTATTGTTACAACTGGATCAAGTAATTACAAATAAGTGAATGTGTTTTTATCATTACAGGTATGTACGGGATAAGACACAAGACACAATTCAACGTTTTGCTATCAAGACAGACTCGGTGGAGTAGGGTCGTCTCAGCTTTCGTATTTAATGTATGTATGTATGTAAACTCTTTATTGTACATTAAAATATAATTATAAGGACATTAAACTAATGATATGTACAAAGGCGAACTTAATTATCCCTGTAAGGGATTTCTTCCAGTTAACCTTTGAGTAAATGAGAGAGAACAGAGAAGATCCAAGAAGATAGGCATACCTAACTATTAAAAATGCACAGAGACACTAAAGGCTTACGCAAAAAAAAGACAAAATCTTAAATATACCTACATAAATTTACACATTATGAATCTAAATATTATATTGTAATGTTAAATGCCATTTGTGTATTTCTTTCTTCTTGAGGTGTGCAATAAAGAGTATTCTATTCTATTCTATTATAATATAAAACAAACTAATAAATATATAATAATAAAAATAAAAAGTATTCAATTTTAACAATAGGTAAATACAGCACTCGACGAAATTAGGGGTCTAGAAGCCATAACCTTTTTAACTTTTCCTTAAATGATGCCACGGATTGCGATTGCCTGACGGGCACCGGTAATGAGTTCCACAGTTTTACAGTTTTTTTAATGTTTACGGCGATGGCGTCAAAGTTTGTATGGGAATGTTGTGACGTCGCCACGACTTTGCGCGACCAGCGGCGGCCATAGGCGGGAGCGAGCGCGGATTCTCGCACCTATGGTCCCCGCTCGCCGCTCCGCTTGTCGCGTGAAGTCATGGCTGAGCCGGTCTGCCTGACATAATATAACGTTGCGTCTTCGTGTCAAGGTTTGCAACAAGGTTGGTGTTATACTCATCATGTTTTGACGTAATAATAGTACATTACTGACGCCGAGAAAGAAGGGCTTGCCGGGTGAGTAGGTGTAGACTAGGATAGCGAAACGAAGCCAGCAAGCCCTATTCACGGCTAAGGCATGCATAGTGCTTTTCGCAAATAAATGCAATGAAATAAAATAAAACCGGTCAAGTGCGAGTCGGACTCGCGCACCGAAGGTTCCGTACTAAACACTTTCCATCCTTAAGTGGTTAAGTTAAGTTTGCACCTAGTATGTATAGCGCTCCATACAAATGAGGTGCAAAGTTAACGCAACCAATCCCTTTGTTGTATGGGAGCCCCCCTTAAATATTTATTTTATTTTATTTTTAGTATTTGTTGTTATAGCGGCAATAGAAATACATCATCTGTGAAAATTTCAACTGTCTAGTTATCACCGTTCTTGAGATACAGCCTGGTGACAGACGGACGGACGGACGGACGGACGGACGGACGGACGGACAGCGAAGTCTAAGTAATAGGGTCCCGTTTTTACCCTTTGGCCCTAAAAATACACCACTCAAAAATTATAATTCATCTGTTTGGCCTGTTCATGAACACAAACGCCATGTATAATAAAAATTACTTCCCGGCCTAAAGGCCTTCAATTTTGTATAAAATTCCTTTACAGTTCTCTCAAGTTGTTGCGCCCGAAACGTCATATTTCGAAGCCTGTTATAACGCACGTTATGACGATATTTCAATGCATGTTTGAGAAAATTAGTATCCCTGCACATTACATAAGATAACAAAGAATTAAGGTTTGATATGTCATTATGAATGAGAAACAGATTTTTAGCATTACAAATGTCAATCTATTTTACCCTTAAAAGCTTGATAATTTATTAGTAACAAGTTTAATTGGCGACTTTAAAGATTTCATAAAAAGACTTGTGTTGCAACTTCTGAGTTTCAATTAACCAGCTACTAAATACCGGAACACGATACCGAGTTTTGTTTTTTCTTCTGAAATATTTTTATTTGTTTATTTAGCCGATTCCCCTGACCCTACTAGGGGTGGCACACAAAGCGACTGCTCTTTTGCCCTGCTTCTTACTTTTTACTTTTTGGCACCCTCCCCACCCCCTGCATGGATGTTTGTGTTGTTTCAGTATTTCTGTTTTTAATATGTCTAGATGTCTACATTCCTTGTTTCGTGGTTGTTTTACATATAACAAAGATGCAAAGGATTTAGTTGCGGTTGTGCGTTACTTATGTTATCTAGATAGTGATATACAATGCAATACAAGCATTCTTTATGCCTCATAAAACATACAGGAGTAATGCAATGCAAGAAATTACAATGAAAGTTAACAACAGGCGGTCTTATTGCTAAAGAGCAAGCTCTTCTTGATTTTTTGAACTTTATTGACAGAGAGAGCGAAGTGTCTTCGTTTCAACTTCTTAAAATTCTTTCTTTTATATTTATGTCCGAATTCCGTGAGGTCGCATGTTCGGATGAGCGGCTGTTATCGCCTACAGGTCGCATTCTCCACTGATTTTCTTGAAATTTTGTGAGCAGGTTCGATAATAAAAGAAACTCTTCTATTGTTATTTTTTTTCAAAATGGCGGAAATATTGGATTTTGGAAAATACATAAGTACTATTATTATTGAAATTGTTTGCAGACCTCAATGAGCAATTAACGTTTGTTTAGGATAGTACAGTCGGCAATAAAAACTTGTTTAATTTCTTTTTATACATTCCACTCTGCTTGACACGGTTAAGAATATATGCTAATATATATGATCATACCTACTCGTTATCGCCATTAAGACGAGTTACAGTAAATGGATCACTGTCGCTCCCCTGCAGTTTCTTGTTTTCTAATTATTCGCTTCGAATCACTCCGCTTGGGGTGGCGATGTAACAGATACATCAACATCATAAAGTAGGTATAATATTCGATGTACTGTATAGGTATACCTGTATAAAGTATAGGTAGGTAGCTCTTCGATATAGGTATAGGTATACCTGTACGACACCCGGTATATTTCAAAATGTATATAAATAAATAATATATAAATGTTTGACAACCTCACACAAATCGATCTTGTCCCAGATAAGCTCAAGAAGGCTTGTGTTAATGGGTACTAGACGACGATATACGCACTTATATAGATAAATATATACATACTTAAATTAATAGAACAACCATGACCCAAGCACAAATACCTATTCGAGTTCATCACACAAATATTTGTCCTGGCCGGGATTCGAACCCGGGACCGCCGGCTCAGTAGGCAGATGTCTACAAACTATCGTCATATGATGACTAGGATTAGAAAAGTTGGTAGCACACCGTGGTTCTAAAATCCATGGAGTCGTTAATCGTAATTATTTTCAAAGTCAAAGTCGACAAGCACAAATCATTTTAGACTTCGACTTTGATTTTGACAAAATTACAATTAACGACTCCATGGATTTTAGAACCACGGTATGCTACCAACTGTCCTAACCCTAACGATGACAATCGTTTGATCCCTACGACTTAGGAGTTTTACCCGTGCTCATCACCACCCCGTGGTTTTCGATGCACGAATGATTTGACGCTTTCTGTCGGCCTAGTTGTCAACGGCCAACATTCTTTACAGCGGTTTTGACCGAGTCATGTACCCTATGACTTTTACAAAAAAACAATACCTATTGCAGTTTTTATTAAATCTAAAATCGACGCCATGGTTCCTAAGAACACATTTCCCTATCTCTTATAGTTTGTGACTTCTCCTTACTAAGACATTTGGATTGATCGCCCGGTATATTCAGCAGTTACAAACCATCCAATCGGGTCAAACATGAAAAAAAAATGGCACCACGAGACACTGACTATTTAATCCTATAATACAAAATAATACCGAAAATGTCAATGACGTCATCCTTTCACACAAAAGCCACACAAGCACACTGACAAAGACATAAAGACACTCACACAAAGGTTGGTAAAAAGACGTTCTCTCTGAGGCAAACAAAATGTCTATACAGGCACGACTAAACACTGCCAAGACGGTGGGGGTGAGTGGGGGAGAGTGGGGGAGAGAGTAGTGAGTGAGATGGGACATTTTTAATTTGTCAATATTATAACTCGATTCTTTTTGCTTCTTGTACCTGAATAGTTTAAGGCAATAAGTTACGCCATTCCGGAATATCAGGCAAAACTTCTGACGTCATGACAATTGTCATGATGATTGGTTGGTTGGTTCTGTCAATCCGTTTGTGTGTTGTCTGTGGTTTATCGTAATACTCCTCGGTTCCCTTGTTACTGGGTATGAATCACATAAAATAATGAGTTTTTTTAATCCATTCATCATCATCATCTCAGCCATAGGACGTCCACTGCTGAACATAGGCCTCCCCTTTGGACTTCCATATATACCGGTTGGAAGCGACCTGCATCCAGCGCCTTCCGGCGACCTTTATAAGGTCTTCTGTCCATCTTGTAGGTGGACGTCCTACGCTGCGCTTGCTGGTCCGAGGTCTCCACTCGAGCACTTTTCGGCCCCATCGGCCATCTGCTCTGCGTGCTATGTGGCCTGCCCATTGCCACTTCAACTTGCTAATCCGGTGAGCTATATCGGTCACTTTAGTTCGTCTACGGATTTCCTCATTTCTGATTCGATCACGTAGAGACACCCCGAGCATAGCCCTCTCCATTGCTCGTTGAGCGACTTTGAGCTTTTCGTCCGACATACCTCAGTGCCTCAAGACGAAAGTCTTCAACCAATGTGTGACCAGTGATGACTTACGGCACCGAAACGTGGTCTTTCACTATCGGCCTCATCTTAAATCAATTATTACGACAAAATGAAATTTAGTCAAAGACCATGACATGTATGTCATTCTGTATTCAAACCGAAACGACTGGACAAATTACAACAATTTTTCTTCCACTGTTAACTACGTATTCATGGTTGGTTGTATGCCCGACTACGGCGATGCAAAGTAGAGGGTTACGTTTTTTCTCCCTCGTGTACAATACAAACAAACGATCTAAAATGAATAACTTTTAAGACCCTGTGGTAACGAGGTCAAGTTTCAAGTTCTGCTTTTATTAATAAGTTGCAGATCCGTCGTTATCAGCTAGGTATATATAACGTCATTGTTGTTTATAAAGTACCTACTAGAAGGCAACTTCGTACCTATGCGTATTTTTTTTATACCGTAGATGGGTCAAAAGTATCCTATAACCATCTTTGGATGTCCTTTAGAGCTAGAGCGTAGAGCTATCCCTGTACCGAAATTGGTTAAAATTAGTCCAGCCGTTTCGGCGTGATGCGTGGACAATGGAAATTATGACCAACAGATGGAGCCAGGCTGGCGTGACGCCGCGCACCCGTACAAGACAAGAGACGATACTGCATCACGCTATTATTTCCTGAAATAATGACCCCTCTCCATTGAAAACTGATTTTCAATACAAATGTAGAGTTGGTATATTTTTGTCCGTGTCGTTCTCACCATTTTTTTTCCGAGAAAAAAAATTTAGTTGTTTTTCATGAAATATTACGATTAATTTACTAAATAATTCAAGGGTCAGGGAGAAAATTGTAATTATAGATATGTTGGTACATTTTTGTCCGTGTCGTTATATCCATTTTTTTTTCGAGAAAAAAAAATTAGTGCTTCTTTCATAAAATATTACGATTAATGTAAATAATTCAAGGGTCATACAGCATATTGAAGTTCTAGCACAATTTGTTTAGGGAGATTTTTTGTACACGGAATAGCCTCTGTCCCCTCTGTTTCGGGTGCGATCTCTACTCTATACCGCCCACATGTTATACCTAACTCGCTGTAGGTACTCTGTGGCCCCATAAGCGAGCTTCAGCAAAATCGTTAAACTCCTCTATGGAAGATTGTGAAGGAAATCTTCTTACACGATTTCAGTATTTTATAATACTTAGTAGTAAGTAGTCATAGACTATAAGTAATATAGACTATAAGTAATATAGAATCGATACTTACTCTCTATTACCTTCAGATACGGCTTAGACTAATGTAGAATCTGTATTTTATTGAAACGTGTCGATACAGCTTTTTATGTTCTGACGAGGAAAATCATCTTAAATGAAATATCTTTCAGACAACCTTTGTGTTAATCTTAACTAACTTCAGTTTGCTATTCGAGCTGTATTAAGTGACATTGACAAATTGTCGTTTAAAGGACAATAGAGCACATTGCTAAAGTGATGATGTTTCTGACAGATGCCATTATAGGTACCTACATATAGAAATAGGCTATCTGAATCGAATTGAATTGATATGAGACTTGGTCATTACTAGCTTAATTAATGTAGCATACCTAATTATTGTTAACGTTTGACACGTTTTCGTTATTTCAAAGATTTCTTTAAACTCGTTTCGCTTCTGTAATACAATATAATACAATACAAAATGCTTTATTGCACACCAAAACAGTTTACAAATTCAAAACAGAACAATAATTTTAAGAACGCTAGACAACAGGCGGTCTTATCCCTAAAGCGCGATCTCTTCCAGACAACCTTTAGGTAGTGGAGTTGATTAGTATAAATCACACACTGAGTAGATGATGCAGAAGGGGAAGGGAGAACAAAATACCTACGTACGTAGGCAAAATATTTCAAAGTTAAATTCTGATTAATTAATCTGCAATCATTCTAGTCACTTCACCAATCGTCGACATCAGCTACAAATAACTTTACCGCATTAAAATAACAGTTAAATTAAATAGTTGAAAATTTTCCTCTAGCCTCTACCATGTCGCGATCGCTAAAGTGTCGCTATTATAATTATCGTCTCGTGGTACGGGGGCGGTCACTCGCCACCTGTTCAGCATCCGGTTTTTAATGAACGAACGAATTACTTTCGCAAGCTCGTACTTATTTAGATATTTGAGATTGAACTGTATTTGCTTGCGAATGAGATTTCGTTTCAAATGGTATATTTTAAGGAGTTAAGATTATTTGTTCTCAGTTATTTGAGCGAGCGATTCTTTAGTAATTTTCTCAAACTCGTATCTTTATTTGTTTTGTGGTCTAATATAGACTTTATGTGTAAAGGTAATAAAGTTGTATTTGTAACTTCCCAATTGTACAAGATGAGTGTTTTGAAGACTTATTTTTAGTTGTACTGTGAGTGAGCTCGTTGACTTTTCTAGCTATTGTTGTGCACATTTATTATTTAATGAAGGAATAATATGTATGATTATGAATAAGTTAAGATTTGAAATAGTTTTGACTTTGTTTTTTTCCGCTTTATTATTTCGTAAATTACCTACTATCATAGAGGCATTCTATCTTCGTCCTCCGGGTAGGCAAGCACTTGTTACTCCTCTGGTGTTGCAGGTGTTTATGGGCGACGGTAATCGCTTTCCATCAGGCGATACGTTTGCTCGTTTGCCCCCTATGACATAAAAAAAAAACCCAAGTAAATTAATGAAGTGGGTAAGTACATTATTTTGGGTATTTTAATCAAATAATCAATACGTAAAGTATTGCAGACATAAATATATAGGTACAAGTTTGAAGACAACCGATAATAAAAACAATTGTAATAGCTGTTTTTTTTGTGTGTCCTTCGCAATAATGGTTTTTTTATCAAATACATCTCTTCTATTATTTAATTTTCATCTACAATAACACTTATCTAAGTTTTTCTTGGCATTCTATGTCGTGCAAAATTCGAATTTAGAACACATTCCACACCAATCACACAATAGAGTTGACGCGGCGTTCCAATTCGGTGTGCTATTGTTGAATGGCGCCCTCTGATTGGCCGAGGGGCACAATGGGCCACGCCCACAACAATGCCCCATTGTCGTATAACGACGCCCAGTTCGCTTTTCAATATTTTTAAGAAAACCGTTGCGAATGGAAGGGCGTTCGGAATTTGAAATGTTCGATTTGAAAGTTAGGGTTTGGAACCATTGTATTCAATTATTGACGGTTACTATACTACGTGACGTCATCATATTGTAAAAATATAGTAGGTACCTATTACTTTTATTCGACTGCAGTATCAAATGATACCTATATAAAACCATCGTCATATTAATTTTTGTATACTTTGCTCTCTTTGAAGAGCGATAGGCTTTTATAAATACAGTCATATATATGTCTACCTACCAACCTTTAGATATAGGTACCTAGGCGGATATATAGATACCTTTGAATCTGAAAGTTAACTAAATCTCAGAACCCAAACTGTTCTTCTTTCATTATTCATTCTTACTCTCCTTGACTGATTCAAGGCACAATTTTATTGCAAAAGGTAAGAACTTAAGAATTACGCCCTTACCTAATAGAGTATTTAGAATCTGAAATTTCAACACCTACTTTTATACGTCCAGTGACGGTTAGTAGGTACCTACTTATACATTAGAATGTAGGCACTAGGACATTATTAGAGTTGTTTAAAAATACACTTCTAAAGTAAACATTTAATCGCCGTTGATTACTTGGCCCATTAAAAAGCTTAAAAAGCCCAAAAGCATTAATACCAACATTAACGGGCATATTACAAAAAATGGCTACACTTAAGTGGCCGAACGAGGCTCATTTTTTCCGTAAAAGCGACGTTTAAAAAACTAAGTGAAATGTCCATCTGTTGCTGAAAACACGTAATATCAATAATTTTCAGAAACTCTTAAACTAACCCTCGCTTTCATCAAAATTTCAGTTTTAAGCTTTCACGCTTAAGGTCGATTTTTCATTGATGGGATTGTCAAGATACGTGGTTGGAGTATTAAGGGTGTATCATAGGGGACGCTACAAATGAAGATTAACTAACTAATGGTCCCATTAAGGTGAGTTTGGAGCGATATTTTTAAGGTGAAATGTGTAAAAATGTTTCCACTTAAGTTGACTTTGGTTTGTTTGTGTCTAGTCAAGTCAACGAGTATAATGCGACCAACTAAGACTTCGGATTGTTTGTATGGACAATCTCGGGATTTTAGCACTAGATTGCTTAGCAATGAAAATAATATTCGACTTGTATGAAAAAGAAAAACAAATTCAGATGTTTTAAAAAAAATGCAGAACAAAATACACAAATTCAGATTGGAGCTGTTTTTAAGAAGTTGCAGAAAAAATTACACTCAGTTTTTGAAAGCAAAATTGTTAATCCTTGCATTTATTCCCCGTGGCCAGAGACACCCTGTATACCTATTGCTTTAAAAACATTGGCTTTTTGGCAGTGATCCTAAAGGTGATGTGCAAGACGCACCTGTTTCTATAGTGTTTTACCTTGTAAATACTTTTTTTTATATTGTGTACGGCTTTTGTTTTCTTGTGATTTAACATTCCCGAACCAGCTTGTTTTCATTAAATGCTGAATCCTATCAGCAACATTTTTTGTGGTCCTTCGAACCGGATTGATCTGTTGCATTCATCAGATATACATATAAGTACAGAGTTATAAGTCATGTATAACCTACAATGCCCTATGAAAATGTCAGGCTGACTTTCAAGGAAAATTCCTATGATAGCAAACTTTCGCCTTTCACCAATTAGTCACCAATACCCAGATTACTTAGATAACCTATAGCCTTTCAATAGAATCTGCGATCCAGTGATACGCTTCCATAGGGTAAAGAACGTATACCTGTCGAACTCTACGAAGTGTCCTGGGTTCAAATCCCAAAATTTTTTTGTTCGTAGGTATCCTGGGATGTTTTCTATTCTAAGTCATCTAGTACCCATAAGTACCATAACACACGACTTATAGAGCTTGATTAGGTCGGTTTGTCTGAGATTCATCTGCATTTGTATCATATTTACAACACAAAATATCTATGATACATGCTTTCAACCCATGTTTTAGTTACACATTGTAAATGTCATTTTAAAGCAGGAACAATTCGACGTTTGATACAGTGAATCACAGATCTCGCCACTATATTTCTAGTTAAGGTGCCCGTTACTTTCGTGACTATTTCTTTCTCAGTAAGATTCATATGGATAATGGATTTATTATAGAAAAAGGGAAAACTAAAAAACTTTTTATAGTACGGAGGTGGCCAAAAAGCGTACCTACAGCCCGCCTGGTGATTAGCGTTTACCGTAGCCTATAGACGGTTCCAATTCCCGAGGATTCGCACGCGTGCGTGTTGCCGACCCTTTAAAAGTCAGTACACTCCTTTTTTGAAGAACTCCATACTGTAGTCCCTCGGCAAAACCTCGGCAGCTCATTCCATAGCCAGTGCAAGTTACTTACCTAATAATCTTATTAAAACTTTTGCGAGACATATTTGAGATATGTAAATATATGTCGTACAAAAGAGACAAATATAAATTTACATATTTTAAATATGTTCATGTTGGCCGATCGGCTCTCCTGATAACGAATCGCGAATCGATTCGATATTAGATTTATACGACGTGAGTAAACGCGTTCTGTAGATATTTAAATAGGTATGTCCGAGACTCACGGTAGTTTTGTATTTAGGACATATATGGTAAAGAACCGTCAAATTATCGCCCTTTTATAACTGATTCTACCTATTTAAGGCAGTTACATAATAACCATTAAGAAACATATTCAAACCCAAAGAGCTTCAATATACATTCAAAGTAATGCTCCAAGCATATTGCTCCACTAAAATTAATAATCACCAAATTAAAGACACAACTGACAGATCAAAAGGCTGAAAACCTCGTAACATCATAATCATCTCTACGTTTATAATACAGGTATGTTTACTAACAATATAATGTAAGTGCAAAACGTACCTATCTCAAATCAAAGGATATTTAAAACAAAGCCTCTTTAAGAAGAGGTTAAGAGTTAATTTTCATGAAATTGTAGGATTATTTATGGCGTTGCGAAAGTTAACTCACAATGTGTGTTTGCCAACTACATACGTACAGTCAACAGGAAAAGTAGCTGAGCATAATAACACGCTCGCAATGATCTGTTTGCTGTGCTACGGCAAAAGGGCGTATCTTACTATGACATCCGTATAACGAAACAACCTTTTTATTGTCACACGGCAGTGTTTAACCCTTATCCTCTAGACATAGAGTCCGCGTGATTATCATTTTGAGCACCTGGTGTGAGCAACTTCTGCTGCTCACTGTACATATGATTATGATTTAATTTTAATACAGTCTGATGTAATATAGACTTTAAAGTCTTCCAGCAATGGTTCATACAGGGTGGGATAGGGGAAGTGAGAAAACGCATCAAAACTTCCATTTGTGTGAGTGAAGGGTGAACCCGTTATCTTGAAGGGGTGAATCTTTAGGGGAGACCTTAAGGTTAAGGTTCAGTTAAAATTGCGAAGTTTGGTAATTTTGTTATAGTTAGGTTAATGGAGAGTTGTGCTATTCGAGTTTTGATACTGATTGTATAAGTTAATGTGTGTATGTATACTTTATTGTACACAAACACAGGTTATAAACACAATAACAAATATTACATGTACAAGGGCGAACTTATCCCTATTATGGATCTCTTCCAGTTGACCGTTGATCAGTTGTGCGGATTTGAAGGAGATGGGCCCACCACTACCTGCACTGTGTACAAACGAGATGTCATTAAAATAATAAATCAAAAACTGAAAAGTACCTACACTATATCATCCTCATCATCATATCAGCCGATAGACATCCACTGCTGGACAAAGCCCTCCCCCAGTTCTCCGCAACGATCGGTGCGCTGCCCTCATCCAATTTCTGCCAGCGATCCTAATCAGGTCATCGGTCCACCTTGTTGGTGGTCTTCCCACGCTGCGCCTTTCTGGCCCAACGGCCATCGGTCTACGAGCAACGTGCCTAAGGCGACGGGTAGGTACCTAATGCGAAACTATAGCGCCACTTACAAATTTTTATTATATCTTCCAAACCAGATCAATTTCCAGTAATTGCAATATTTGAGGAACTGGAAAAACACCTTTAGTATACCAGGTGTTTCCTGTAATAGGAGCAATAAATTAAAATATAGATTCTACTCTTCAAATTGAACAACATTTGTTCAGCAACTTAAAAAAAAAGTCAGTTTTCAGAATTTTATTATTTCAAACAAATTAAATAGTATGTTCAATGTACGTCGTCCAACATTGACATTCCCTGAGTATTTACATAGCTATTACCCTACTAATATCGGACATTTCGCAATACATTGCTTCTTTGTCTAAACATTATTCTACAAACTATCATTTAGGTATTACACGTTATTTTCAGAAGTTGCTTAACAAAATGTTGTCCAGTTTCAAGCGAAGAATCTACGTAATAATTTATCGCTCCTATTAGAGGAAACTCAGGAGAATCAGAAATGAGGAAATCCGTAGACGAACTAAAGTGACCGATATAGCTCACCGGATTAGCAAGTTGAAGTGACAATGGGCAGGCCACATTGCACGCAGAGCAGATGGCCGATGGGGCCGAAAAGTGCTCGAGTGGAGACCACGGACCAGCAAGCGCAGCGTAGGACGTCCACCTACAAGATGGACAGATGACCTTATAAAGGTCGCCGGAAAGCGCTGGATGCAGGTCGCTTCCAACCGGTATATGTGGAGGTCCAAAGGGGAGGCCTATGTTCAGCAGTGGACGTCCTATGGCTGAGATGATGATGATTAGAGGAAACACCCAGTATATTAAATTATTAGGTAGGTATACGCAGTTTCTTGTTCTTTAGTTGTCTCTAAAAACTTGCCCAAAACTATTGTGTCCGCTTTTGACGTGAACAAGTTTTGTAAGGTAAACTACAGTGAACAAATTCTACATATATAGTTATTTAATAAATATTAAAGGTGTTTTGCTAGCTCCAGGACTTCAGCTATTTCTAAAAAAATATCAGATTATGAAGTTATAAGAAAACAATCGAAAGTGGCGCTAGTTTCGCATTACCCGTCGCCTTAAGTTTGGCAATTTTATGTACATACTTACCTCGTAATTTTCAAGTATTTTTGAAGGTATAAAAAGCAAAATAAGTTAAATAAACCCGCCATCTCATAAAATATACCTATCTGTACATTTGTCATTAGCTATTTATTTTACCCTGCCTATTTATACCTACTATGCTGATTTGCTATTTCTATTAAGCAATTGACCTATGTTTTTTAAAAAGGAAACTGGACAAATAATATTTAATTATTTACTTAACGTGTATTTATTTGAATGAGCCCATACACGTTTTCAATATCAATAAGATTAACATACAAAGTAGGTATCTATGATTATGTCTATAAACAATTCTTTTGTCATTAAAATGACGGTATAAGATAACAGAATATTTTAATAGAAACACATTTCAGATTAGTCTATATTATATATCAAGGCAAAAAATCACATACCTAAATATCTAGGAAATATACGTATTACCTTGCGAAAAGGATTTCTTTTATGGAGACGAAGTGATTAAAATTAAAAAAAGGAAATCATAGTCGATAATCTTAGCAAAAAAAAATTAAACTCATTTTACTTGGTCGTAAATAAACTCGACTGTACCACGGTAGGTACAGTACAATAGTCGGTATAAATACGACACTCGTATCTTCGTATCCCAGTCTAGAGCCCAGAGACCGATGAAACGCCGGAAACACGACAATGCTGAAGTCCGAAGCTCGCTGCGCCGGTGCTGACTATTTTCGGAACGGATTTTCTTGTAAACTTATCTCGTTAATGGTAACTAAACGCTTACCGGGCCGTGCGCTTGTTTACCACCTCTGTTGTATAAAAAAAATACAAGTACAATACAATACAAGTACTCTTTATTGCACACCTCATACAACATACAGGAGAAATACACTGCAAGAAATTACAATTAGAGGTAAATAACAGGCGGTCTTATCGCTAAAGAGCGATCTCTTCCAGACAACCTTTGGTTAGTGGAAAACTTGACAAAAATTACCTAAACTACATACCTATAGGTAGATTTTTTTTAACGTTATCTATACGATTATGAAATTCTAGATTTGTATAGAAAATCATATTTGTATGGGGTCGTGATTTTAGGAAAAATCCTAATAACGTGGTGCAGGATCGTTATTTGTTTTGTATGGGCGATGGCGCCATCTGTTTTAATAATTGCTTTTGTCCTCGCATCACGCCGACACGGCTGGACATATTTTAACCATTTTTTGTACATAAATAGCTGGAGATTCGAAGATGGTTATAGGACACCTTTTACCCGATTTACGGTAGGTATAAAAAAAATTACGCGAATGAAGTTGCGGGCACCTCAGATTTCTTAATAAATGTATTTAGTGGTTTACACTCACCACTCACTCACGTGACATTGAACGGCCCGACATGTTTCGAACTCGTATGGAGTTCTTTTCTAAGGCCGGTGAAATTACTATTTACTAGCATAGAGGCATTCTATCTTCGTCCTCCGGGTAGGCAAGCACTTGTGACTCCTCTGGTGTTGCAGGTGTTTATGGGCGACGGTTATCGCTTTCCATCAGGTGATACGTTTGCTCGTATGACATAAAAAAAAAAAAACTTGAAATAAAGTTCAACAAATACGCTAAATAGAATAGAAACTGGCTCAATAGGATTATAATCAATTTCGGTAGAGGGTTAACTTGCGAAAATTATAGGATATTATTTACCCCATAACGGAAAATAAAAAAGGAAGGTTCCGAGGACGAAGAATTACGGGCACTCTCTAGTAAGTAAGCAATTGAAATGAAATCCCACTTTGAGATGCAAAAGCTATTCTAACAATAAATGCTTTCCGAAACCTATTCAAGCAAAATCCCATACTCTCACACTCTGTATACACTAAAAGTCATATCAACCTGTAATACCATAGTCACATACGACCTTTTACAGTCGCACTCGCTTCATAGATTTCTAATCTACATAAGTAAAGGCCCCAATTAACAAAATCAAAGACATATTGAAAACAATCTCTTTGAAACTAAGGTTCTGGAGATGGACAAAACCAACGCGACAATTCGTTGTGGCAATGCGATATGTCCAACTAAACAATATCTCAGCACGTCTAGCATAACTTTGACACGCGACTCATGTCGCGCGAGATAGCATCATCCGTCACTATCTCATAGTACTGTACAGATAGAGACAGGTAGGTACCTATACTACGATTTCTAATTCAAGACCAAAAAAACTACCACAAGGTTGCCAGTACGCGAATTTGCAAAAGCTATACTATTTTAGTCACGACTCAGATTGTAATCGGGGAGCTTTTGTTTACGCATATTAGTCAACAAAATCTATACCGTTACGGTAAAAAGTAGTCACTCAAATGTATTAGCTTTTTGCTTACATTCTTTCAAGTATTATTTACGACAAAACCTAGTCGAGTTCGGTAACGTCTATATCGAGCAAGCGTGCAGCGGTAGCGGATGGCGAAGCGGCAGAACCGAACTGCTACCAGTAAACTAGATTAATGGGTTAGGTTATGTTAGAACTGCGACCACAACAGCGCGCGAGCCGAGCGAGCGAAGCGAGCGTACCGCGGCAGCGGTCGGCGAAGCGCCAGAACCGATCTGCTACCAGTAAAGTAGGTTAGGTTAGAACTGCGCTATTACAACAGCGCTCCTCCTGATATAAATTCAACTATTTTATCATGATTTCACACTAAATAATGCCCTAAAAATAAGTGTCTGAAATAATTCTATAAGTAAAAAAGAAGCTTAGGTATAGTTAAGTAATTTGTATGAACGGTAATTCATTTAATACAATCGGAGTCGGTCGTTACTAAAATATTATTCAAGTTTTAGATCGCAACAGACTAGCTTTTGTAGCAGCAATATCGCTATGAGTTTAGTTCACAAAGTCTATACGATTTCAGTAAATTTCTGTACTGTACCAGATTAGGGTTTTGTTAAGTTTTGTCCCAACAAAAGCTAATCCGGTTCAGTTCGCATCTGAACTCTATCAGTATAGCTTTTGTAAATTCGCTGCCAGTACAATAAAATATTTTTACAATAGTAAAATGCTTTTTCTTTTATAAACATACTAAAATAATTTATTTATTGGTAACTTTAACTCATTGGTTTAACAAAATAATTAGATATATTAATTATTACATAAATACGAGAGGAGATAATTAAAACTTTAAAATCAGAGATTTTTAGTACAAAATCTGGTATAGTACTTGTAACACTTCAGGTATTCAAAACATTTGGTGCAATAATTTACAAGCTAAGAAATAAACTCAGATGCAATTTAAATCTAAATATTTAATATGTAGCTCATCGAAAAAAAATCAGAAAATAGTGCACGCAAAATACGCAGATAATAGAGAAGTACCTTGTACCTACTAACTACTACGTGCCAAACTAACGCATCCGTATTTCGTATTATAAAAAACATGAGTGTTGTGGAATACTCGGTGGGAGCGAAGGTTTATTGACATATGATATGACATGGTCTCGTAGAAACGTTTGTTTATTTCGATTCGCTGTCGAAAAATCTTACACTTTTATTCTCCTAGCCCCATCCGCCAAAACCTTGTCGTGCGATACGGAACTTGTAATGTTTGTAACGACAAACATTTTCTATTGACTAAAACCTAATGTATCAATGATGTTGGCCTATTTGTAATATGTTTCCTTATATTTATAAAGGCAACATATTATGAAAAGGTTGGCGAAACCTGAAAAATTAACTTGACAGTGACATAAGTGACTTTGACAATTTTGACAGTGACGTATCTGTCGTAGTTTTTTTGGTCTTGAATTAGAAATTCGAGTATAGTATATATCGTGCGAGAGACAGTCGCGTGTCAAAGTTATGCTTAGCAGTGCTGGGGCTCAATCCGACACTTGACTCTTACATTTATACGACATTTCACCACTGTATTTCTACTTTAACAATGTGTGCTATTAGATGGTATTGACTCATACCTAGATTTTTTTTTGTCGCATGTTTTATTTTCGCCGAAAAGTCATTTCGTAGAAATATTTTTTCTCTGCAACTTTGAACTAGGTAGGTAACTGAGATTGTTTTAAAACAAACGTACCTAACCTAACTTAATCAATAGGATATTTGCAAGAATTATTCAAAATGTATGACGTTCGAGGAATAAAAATTCTGCGAAATAACGATTTTTCGATGAAATGAAACGTTAACGACGAAATAAGTCTCTAGGAATCAACGGGCTCCCCTATTAGATACTTTACCGTAGGTAGTGTAATTCCTATCTCATTGAGGTAAATTTATCTTATCTATTTTGATAGGTGTAAAATAAAATTAAAAATAACCATTTATACAAATACTAGGTAAACCATTATAATACAATTATAAAAAAAAACTAGGAGCAAGTCTTGTGCCTTATCAAAATTATTTTTTTCTGATAAACAATCAGTTGAAATAATTTAATATATTTACAATAATTTCCTCACACGGAATACATATAAGTAGACTACATAATTATATCATTACTAAATCTACATAATTCCATCAAAAAATTACAACTAACTAAAATAAAGTCTAAAACGGTTAACTAAAAAAGACTTAAAAATTGGGCCTCTCTGGCAAGGTCCCAAGACGCTGGCAGCATTTCCTCGCTGAATAGGTAACAACGCTAATACGAGAATATTCTTTTACATAGACCTAGCGGCGATATCTTGGACACATGTCGTTGTCTTAAGAAATGTCGAATTTGGCCCCAGACGGCAATCAAGTAATGGCGATCGATCCTGATTACTTCGGCCGGGGATTTTAAGTTCGGAAACGAAGGAAGATTCGGAGATAAGGCCATTGTTTTGAGCACTAGGGGGAAAAAATGTTACAGGGCCAGGGTTTCAACGCGTTTTGACCGTTCGGTTTTCATTTAATATCATATACCATATTATGGGTCCTGTAACAGGAGCAAAAAATTAAAACATAGATTTTACTCGTCAAACTGAACAATATCTAAACTATGAATAAAAATTGTGGTGTACCCACATTAAAAAAAAAAAAAATGAGACATTACATGTTTCATAAATCTATGAACAATATCTGTTCAGAAACTTTTTTTTTTAAGTAGGTACTGTTTTCATATGTTCATTATTTCAAACAAAGTAAATTGCATTTTCTCAAAAATTGCATGTAATGTTGCCTTACCATCGCTAGATAGACTACAGTAAGTGGAACATACCGAAGACTTTTTAGAAGTGTCCAGTAAACAGCGAGATTTTAAATTTGGAATCAATATTTGTCCAGTAAGTAAGTATGTAATTCCTATTACGTATCAAGATATTTGAATATCGAAACACGATTTACATCGTCACCGACCTATAAAAAAACTAAGGATGTGAAGGCGATGAGGTCGTATATAAATGTAAAAAGGATGCATTCCACAAATTGTTTTAATTATAAGTACAGTGCGACAGCAAATTGTAGAAATTAAAAAGTGGCGTCCCTTTTTCATAGATTAAATAGAAAGAGACGACATTGCAGTATACACTTGCAATTTACACTAAGAGCAAATGTAAAATAAAAAGAGGTTAGCACTATTGGCAGTATAAACGTAACTCAAGATGCATATTTAAAAAAAAAAGTAGCGACAAGGTTTAGTGCGGAAGTTGTATGCAGCGTTTAGTTCATAATTGTGATGTGTAAAATGACAATGATATTTCGGAATTCCTTCCTTTTTTGTGTCGTTTAGAAAAAACCTCGGAGTTAAAATTGAAGGTAAGCTTTATGATATGAAAATTAGTTAGAAAATACAACAATGTAAAACAATAATTAAATTTTATCTTTAAGACTTAGATTTGTAAGACAGTGCAAATAATTAAACGCAGTATTTATAAAAAAAGAAATTAAGGCGGGATTTAAATTAAAAGACAAAAATCTCAAATTTGTTTGTGTGATGTGCTATTACAATAATTCAGCAAAAATGAGTTCAGACGAGTCTGATTCCGAATAGACGGCACTCCTCCATACTTAAAAGCGGAGGCAGAGTTAGCTAAAATAATTTACTTCCGACTAAATCCAAGGAGATATAAAAAAATACAAGAGATTCATTAAATGGAAGGAAGAAAATCAAGTTAATAATTGGTCAGATAATGTGTGATAAGGTCAGAATATTTCAACAATCTTTCTGAGACAATCGGATGGCTACAAAGGAAAGAAATCACAAATATTCAGCAGCAAAATTTAGAAAAGTTCTTAAATCAAGCTCTAGATGATAACCATTTTGGCGATGAAAGTAAATAAATGCTGCCACTATTTGATAACGATATAACTATATCCTTTATCCAAGTATAAACTCATAATTATTTTGTTATAGGTTGTTATCATGGGAGTGAATGGTGCCTGCGACGACGAATATCACAATGTGTAATAATAAAAATGGGATATAACAAAAATATTCATTGGAAAATGGCCGAATATGAATGTCACCTACAAAATATAATTTTAATCTAATTTTCTTGTTTAATTTTTGAGAAAAGCACTATACTTGCTTCGACCGTAAGAGCCATCCTGGCCTCGTATTATATCCGGACCTCGCCTACGGCTCGGTCCGTCTAATTCCTACTCGGCCAGTATGGCTTACTTACTGGTCTCTGCCGTAATGTACTATTTCAATGTACGCCGTCCAACATTGACATCGCCTTAGCATTGACATAGCTGTCACTTTACTACATATTAAATGTTTCGCAATACTTCTTTGAATAAAATTTATTTTACAGGTTTACATTATAAAAAAGTTATTTTTAAAAGTTGTTTAATAAAGGTTGTTCAGTTTGAGGGGTAGAATCTATGTTTTAATTTATTACTCCTGTTACAGGGCCCACCCGGTATATTAAAAAATTATGACTTCTTAATTATTTTTTCTCAAACATGCAATGAAATGTCATTAGAGCGTGCGTTATGACGGGTTTAGAAGTACCTAGGTATCACGTTTCGGGCGGAACAACTCGAGAGAACTGTAAAGGACTTTCATACAAAATTGAAGGCCTAGGCCGGGAAGTAATTTGTTTTAAACGTGGCGTCTGTGTTCGTGAACAGGTTAAACAGCTGAATTATAATATTGTTTTTTGAGTGGTCTATTTTTTATTTTATTGAATATGTTTGAGAAAAGCACTAGGTATACACGCCTTAGCCGTGAAAAGGGCTTGCCGGTTTCGTAACACTATCCGGCCTCCCTACGATCGGCCGTCTATACCTACTTACCCGGCAAGCCCTTCTTTCGCGGCGTCTGCAGTAATATACCTACTATTAGGTAATCCCCTCTTGAAAAACCGCACTCTTAACTAGCACAACATTAAGTACCTACACGAATAATGTTGTTAGTCAAGTTAAGTAGGTATGTGGCTACATTGTAATTCATTGTATATCGATAACATAATTTTACCGCTAGTTAATATGTTTTGTTCGAGAACTACGTATAGTTAAGTTCATATTACTAACTAGTTAAGTAATGACTGTTGAGTTTCTTTCGGCGTTTCTTCTCAACAGTGGTCTCCTCTTGTGAAATGCCGGTAGACTCAGACATGTAAAAGTGCCCCTGTGGCCTACTTGCAGAATAAAGTTTATTATTTCATTATTTCAAGCGTTATTCGTTTATGTATATAGATATACATAAACGAATAACGCTTGAAATAATGAAATAATAAACTTTATTCTGCAAGTAGGCCACAGGGGCACTTTTACATGTCTGAGTCTACCGGCATTTCACAAGAGGAGACCACTGTTGAGAAGAAACGCCGAAAGAAACTCAACAGTCATTACTTAACTAGTTAGTAATATGAACTTAACTATACGTAGTTCTCGAACAAAACATATTAACAGTGTATTCTAAGATATAAATAAGGAAAAGTGTAAGAATAAAATAGAAACTACAAGAAAGTATGACGGTTTATCACAATTTATGAACGTTTGATATGCTTTCTTATTAGAACTGTGTCCCATATAAACTAGTCAGGTACAGTCTAAGAAAGAGTCAGTTACTCGGTTTCTGGTTCAGGCCATGCATTTTTGTCTGTCAGATACTGTATAATATGCTTTTAACATTAGAGATTTTTTTAAATATTTTTTAAGTGATGGAAAGGCTAATTTGTACGGCACAAGCTAAGTAAACAATGTATAAATACCAATAAATGCTATAGCTATCAATCACTCTACTCAAAACAGGAAACAACATAAAACAACACTGTAAGCGAAACCATGAAACAAGACGCAATACCCCTGAAACGGGTAATAAAAGCCCCCACCTCGCACCCCCCCCCCCCCCCGGGTGGGGGGGCCCAGGATATGGGTCACGCGTCCCCGGGACAAACGAACGGGGACAATAATTGAAGGTGCACAAATTGTACCAAGAATTTATCCCTTTCGTAATAACAAATAGGTGGGGAAATTCTTACACAAAACGATCTAAGTAGTCTTATATAATAAAAAAATGTTTTTCTTTAGCCCATGGTTGACTGGTAGAGAATGCCTTATGGGATTAAGTCCGCAATTTGTACTCTCTTGGTGCAATAAAGTTCAAATCAATACTAGAAGTTGCCCCTAACTTTTTTTGCCGTATTTGAGTAAATATAGTAGGTACTTAGGTAACTACTTAGGTATCTTACGCGGTTAGAAGTCTAAAACAGAATACAAAACCCTGAATTCCTTAACACTCACACATAGCACGTTGTGAGACGTTACTTAGGACCAACTTGATACGGCACCACGTCTGTGGACGACTTTGCAAAACTTCACTCCGTCTATAGACGGTAAATATAATCTCATAGTGGTTAAGTAATATGAAGGCAAGTGCCGTGCCGTTGGTAAGAAATTTTACGTTTTCATCAAACTCCATATCTCAGAAAAACGGAATCAACAAAAAAAATCATTAAGGTACCTACCTGCTCACAAAATGTCATGAGGATCGGTAGAGAAATGCAAGCTCTAGGCGAGAACAGCCGGAAATCTGGACATCCGGACATACGAAATAAACTTTGGCCAAGCTGTAGCAAAAACGCTTCGCTCGCTCAGTCGAAAAATATATTTTTCACTGGAATAGAATTAAATTACAACATCTTAGAAACCTCTAAAGATGCAGAGCCTCAAGCGTCAGTTTTAACGTAACAAAATTTTCGTTAAAAGAAAATTTACACTAGAGCCGCAGTCAGAATTCGTAATTTAGTTAAAATTGTTAATTCGTATAATATTTTAATATAGGAATGCAGATTAATGTCACCAGCTGTATACTTTAATAATAATTAATCGTTGAGAAAGAGAAATGAAAAACACGTGTTACGATCGAATGCATCATTACCCTCAGTAATTAGGCATACAAAATGACTTAAAACGATTTTAGCGCCATCTATTTTTGGTATTAACCTTGGCACTGAGACCAAAATACTTATAAGAGTCATTTCAGCCCGCCATAAGCCACGTCCTGTTTTAGGACAATCGATATGGACATTATACTTATAATAGTATTAAAAATAACTCGTTTCCGACCGATGGGAAAAACCGTTGTCACAACAATAGGACCAATCAGAACAATAGAACGTTTTCTTTTAGCCACGCCTTGCATTGTGAACGCCCAGACAAGAAAGAAAATTTTCTCAGCACTAACCGATTGTATTGACTTTTTAAACGCCCTCCACACCCACTGTGTGCCATTGTGTACCGCATCCACAATGGCACGGAACCACTGTGCGCCGGACTAAGACGATCGCAGGGCGGAGCCTAGAGCGAGAGCGCCGCGCACCTAGTTGAGAAATAATGCGAGAGACAAGGACGGCCCCCGCCGCTCGGTCACACTGCGCTAGAAAAGGATGGGCGTCCGCTTTGTATAGATTGCTGTTATTCCGCATAGATAATTGATTATTTTACAATTTTTAAATAAAACCTCATTCGATTCTCATACTATCACCTCGAGATCCTATGGATTTAGCGATGTGTAGTGATAGAAAGGTTAATTTGATTCAAGTAGTGCGAAGTAATGGTGTGTAAGCGAGGCATTGTTCGCAGGGCACTGACATTAGGTAGGTGCGTCCTTGTCGCACTCGCGGGGCGGGGGGCAGGTATTGTAGCGCGCGCGTATTGTCGGTCGCTTCGATCTGCTCGCATTGTGTGTTCGCGCCGCGCGCTGAACGGACGTACGTTATATTTCGAATTTCGAACCGCGTTCGATCGTTCGTTACGAGTTTTCAATATTTGAATTTCGAATTTTGTGTTCTTTTGTGTTTGTGTTTTTAACTTTGAACTGTGTTATAATGCCAAAGAGTGAGACTGTTTAGACGTGTTTTGTTTTTTATTGTATTTTTCTGTTGAATGCTGGCCGGTTTTCTCTGATGTCTCGAAAACAGAAAGGAACAATGGTAACACTGATGAAGGTACGTTCATAAATAATATAAAACCGCAGCTTTTCCTCGACCCAGTTTGCATTAAAATTTTCCTAACCCAAAAGAGTAATTTAATTTAAAAGCTAAGCCGTGAATTTCACATTTCATTCAAGTTACAACCTGCATACTGGTCCCAAACGGTCAAAAATCTCAACAAAAGTCCTTAATAAGTGAATTCTTCTGTTCTTTTGTGTTCTTATTTGAATAAATCCCTTATTGTGGCAAAAGGTTGCGAAATACTTGGCAGTTTTGTCAGTTGCTGTCTGCCTGAGAAAATAACCTGTTTTCATTCAGCCCGTTTCAATCGCTTGACATTTGACATGGTCAGATGATGGATGAAAGTCGGACTTTTTGATCTCGCTTTTTGAATAAAAGGGATTATTTTTATACTGAATGTCGAATTAACTTAGCGGTTGTTAGTAATTGGGTGTTTTACAATTTCGTAAATGTTTTTTTTTTGCATAAAATATATTACAGAAATCTTGCTCATTTTGGACCGGCTAAATGATATTTCGGTTATTAAATGAAGACTTCAATTTCATATTATCTACATTCTGCGAACTGAATTTCATAACTTCGTTATTAATTTAGTGTTATTTACAGAAATTTATCAGGATTTGTGGGAAATCACGATGAAAATAATTTGCTAGAATCTATTTTTATTATGCATTATCTTCCAAATACTTTTTCATTAGCCTTACAAATACTATTAGAAATTGACAGATTAGCATAAGCATATCATAGCATTGCTTGTGAAATTGGTATACCTACTTGCCTACCTACGAAACATAATTAATACAGGAAAAAAGAATAGATTACATAGTAATATTTACAGTTCGTGTTATTTGTCTATTAACTAACAGTAAAGTACAACTTCTTTAAGACAATAGTGAAAAAAAAAAGTTTTTATTGGTTCAAAAGAATACAAATAATGAATACTAGGGTTGAGGACTCCTAGTAGGTGTTATACACCTGTGTCAGGAGGACTCGCTCTTCCAGAATTGGTACATCATCTTAATAGCCTCTATTAGTAAGATAAACTTATTTTTAAAGTTAATAAGATATATATTCGCCCATACATTTACGTGTATGTGTTAATGTGTAGGATTTGAAGTGATCTTCAACAAATTGTAACCTACGTTTTCCATTTAAACATTTTCAACTTATGTTTCCTGGACTTCTGTTCAGTTACAATCCAGATAAAGATACTTTTCTTGTATAGGTTAGTGAATCATGATTCATGAAGTTAATTACCTTATTTTTTCTGCCGGCTTTTACAAAACGGTTATCGGTTTTTGTGAGTGCGTATTTTCTGGTACAATCGTTTGCCAAACAATTATATGGCTTATATAATAATATGTCACTGTTACATTGTCAACACCGTCAGTTTATAATTTATCTATTACATATAATTATAAACTAACCTAACCTCGTGAGTTCACAGTTATATCACTGAGTAGTTCGTTTTTAGATTTACTAACGGTAAATAAATAAATGAATTTTACACAAATCGATCTAGACCCAAACTAAGCAAAGCTTGTACTATGGGCAATAGACGACGATATTGTTAATATATAGATAACACGGTAACGGTAGTGACAATTATACGGTGTCATATACATCTCAACATAAAAATAACGTTTTGAGTATGACGCATGCCTATACCATCATTTCTATTTTATTTTTGCCAAAGATAAGAGCTGATTGCTCAGGATATAGCCGTGGATATACAAGACACTTTGCAGCCTTTGCTTAAATGGGGAATCACCCCGGCTTCTCAATTTAAAAATAGTTACTCTTTTATTAATTTACAATCTTGGTTTTTTCTTAATAGCAGATAAATCTCCATTACAACGTCAGCATGTCACATATTCAATAAAAAAACTACAGAAGTCGATGTAATTGCGAAACTCGCCTATTATTCACTCATAATAAAAGAAAATAAATACCTACTTACTTAACAATCCTTAAATACCCTTTTAACCCGTCGCCCGCGGTAGCCTTTTAAAATACTTACTTCTGTAAAACATGTTTTTAACTTTTTATTTTTACCCTGCGACAGTTGATTCATCCTTAATGGACGCCGAGATAATGCGAAATATATGCTTTGGAATAAACCATATTTCGTTAATAATGATAATTATTACTTATCACAAAGTGGGATAATATAGTGCTATAAAAAGGTTTACGTGCTTTTTATTTGGGAGTTGTTAATAGTAAACATGGTAAGGATTTCAATTATATAATATCTGATGTTTATGTACCGTATAATTATTATAACTTTTTATGATAATTGCTGATAAGTGTTGGAAATCAATTTAAATACTGTAATGGGTATGTTTAGTAAACACTAGAGTTTAACCGCGGTTTCACCCGTGTTATTGATTGATTTATTTATAAATTAAAAATTTACTTACATACTTAGAAATTATACTTTATATCGACCTTAATCTGGCAATAAAGGAGGTGTATTTAGTTGTAATCCATAAAATTATTGACTTTCGTATGTCTGGATGTTGGAATATTCGGATTTCCGTCTGATTTCGCCCCAACCGATTCTCATGTGTGACTATGTTCGATAAGTATATCACTATAGATTTTTTTGTCGAGTAAACGTTTCCAAGTTTTTTTAATGGCGGAGGTATGGTGACGGGGTGGGGGGAGGGGAGATCACCGGCCAAGTGCTAGTCGGACTGTCGCACGAATGGTTCCGTATATAAAGTATATGTTGTTATAGCGGCAACAGAAATATGTCATCTGTGAAAATTTCAACTATCTAGATACAGCTTGGTGACATACAGACAGTAGATTCTTAGTAATAGGGTCCCGTTTTCACCCCTTGAGTGAACAAGCGAAATCGGTTTTACGCGTAATTTAGTAATAATAATAACTACACTGTAACCTGCAGCTCATCAAAAATTTATGTCAAAACATTATAATTAACTGTGATGCCAATTAATTACTAAATTTTATCATAAATACGTAGATGAGAGGTATATATTACAAATTAAATCTATATATTTTTATTCGGAAAATATCCAAAAATAACTTGGATTCCAGCAACACGCCAGCTTCGTTAATATCCGAAATAACGACACAACATAGTACTTATATCAATACCTTTACAAATTACCCTGGCTTTACAGCACATAAAGGGTGACAATCGTTAATTGCCCTTTTAATGGGGTAAAGGCAAACTTACCGTATTGTGCCGTGTTGTCATTGCACCGCATTTAAAATTTAAACTTAAGTACGTGGTAAATTAACGTGAATTGATCTCTTGTTTCCAAATTGTGGGCTTTTTTCGCATTTAGTGCCCTCGGTAAAATGTTGATATACTTTTTAATGGCTTGCGGGTGCTGGGTTTTTATTGCGGGACTAATTAGAAGTGCTTATTATTAAGAGGTTTATTTGAGGCATTTCTGTCTGTCGCATTTTATAATATACCTATACCTTTGTAACGACACAAAGATATTATAAAAAAATAGCGTTAGCTTATGTTTTAATTCGGGAATTGTAGCGATATTTTTTTTTTGTCTCGGACCACACTATTTATGGAACCACTGTGCAAAATTTACGTTGGTATACCGAAGGGCATGGATTTTATGTTGTTTAGTTACTTGCGATTTCTGATAATTATATTGATGTGAATATTAATCGTCAATTCTGGGGTCCATTTTAGTTTTTTCGAGCGATGCGTCATATTATGAACAGGAACACATACATTTTTACTAGTTAGCCTGCATCCAACGAGATTCATAGGGCATATTATTAAAACAAAACGAGGCTTAATCGCGTCCAAAAAGTGTTTATTTAATTACCTCGACGTTTCGAACGTGATATTGCGTTCACGGTCTCGAAGGGGACTGAGGAGGCGGGCATCAATTTCTTGTCGCGCGATTATTTCAAAATACTCTCACTTGGTCTTTATTGTCAGTTTGTTCACCGGGTTTAGACACACAAAATTACGGTATCTGTAGCATGAGATCGACTTATTTTATGTGATTTACATTTGCTAATCACTGGATTCCACGAAGACAAAATCTTTAAACCGTCCTCCCGGTTGAAATTCTCGTGTTATCTTATTTCAAGTGCTTCACTTACAATCCTGCATCCCTATAGAAATGACGTTCACGAGAAAGGATCTTGGTATTATGAAGCTCAATGCAGTGGTTTGGTCCTGATTCTAGCAAATGTTTGGCTATAGCGGACTTATTCACCTGTACCTCTAGCATACGCGACTATTTCTCACGCGAGATAATTATCCGTTTCTTTCTGTGCAGTAATATAAGAGAGTGACGGGTAGCGCTATCTCGCGCGACAAGAGTCGCGAAGCCTAGACGGGCTGATGGGTCTTAATAGCTGCGATAATCTTCGTTGACTCTTTCAGCTATAGTCCTCTTCGTCTGTCCAATATAACAACTCCCGTAGCTGCAATCTATCTTATACCTACACGCCAAATTTGGCGCTGCCTGCTTTCAATTCTTTGGGTTTAGTGGAATAAGTCTGAGATAAGTCACACATAAATCAGGAACAAAAGGTCACAATTCTATTGTAAGAGTTGAGAGATTTGCTCCTAGGTTATATAACTTATACTACCGATGTGATTTGTACCCCTTTTGATTCACTAGAGTCTAGTGAAAACATCTAGTGACTGGACCAACAGAATGTATCTCCCGTGGGAATAGCTAAGTTTACTACATAAAAGAAATAAAACATTCCACTAATTGTAAATTTCATCGTGAATATGCTCAAATATTCAATATTTACAAATTGGTCTCGGGAAATACACGTTATCACGATTGCGTGATCTCATTTGGTCAGTACAGAGACGTTTTATGACATTAAAATTACGTGTGTTTCCAGGAAATCCGCTCCAATTTAGCAATTTGTTTAATCTTATTCGGAATTCAAAACGAATTACACTGCCTTTAATGACTAAGCGCATGACTTTTAAATCCAGAATTAAAAATAAACGTCTAGACAGTCGTTTTATCATTTTTAAATAACACATAGAAGTCTGAATAGAAAAGTAAACATTTGTCTGACTGAGATTGTTTTTTTTTCTATCGATCAAATCTTGATTGAATAAAAGGCACTAAGGTATATGATTCGTTTCCTCAACGTCACCATAATATTGCTTGCCATTGGAAACGATTAGCCGACTGAAAAAGGGATTGGTATCTTCTGAGCCACTTCGTTTTTTTCTCCTCACCCTCCCTTTGCAAAACAGCTTAGTTACAGCAGCCATACTGAACAGTTATCTGTGAAATCGTCGTAGTTCCTAAACGGACGCAGGAATTTGGTCCAGTTTTTGAGTTGTAAGATGATTATTAGTTCAGGAGTATTCTTAGCTATGATTCAAAATACTTTATGCAGTCGTTTTAAGATAATAAGCTTCATAGTGTGTAGTCGTTTTTCATTGCTCCAATGATTTTGTCTTTCGCCCACGTGATATCATTCTGACGGTAACACCTACAATTGTTTTTAATAACTTCTGCTGCACAGGAAACGTCCACGTATTTATATAAAACAGTGCCCGCAATGATAACAGTCGTAAATTCAATCGAATATAAAACTAGCCGGATGCGTGAGTTATTAAAAAAAAATGTAACTATTTAACCAAACATACAGCACTAAATAGGTACCGTCAAAGTTACAGACAGCCATAAACGAAAGATGCGGTTAGTTACGGTGCATTTATTGCTTTTAAAAAATCCATGGGATGTGGTTACCTTAACGTTAACTCAAACATTGTGGTTATAGATTTAGAGCGTTTACAAGTTAATGGACGGTCTATAAGTGTCTTTAATTTGCCAAGTACCAAGATCCATGACGGTGTAAACTGGGTTTATGGGGGTTTCGCAAATTTTATATGGTTTCGCGTATGCTTGGGCAATTTTCTTAGTCATGTGTTTGAAACTAGCATGACACTAAGTTTGATGGTTTAGAGATTGTTGCTAAGACGATATTTATGAATTTGTTACTGGTAAAATAATATCTTTAATGTGCTATTAAAATTACTTCACTACCATTTCGCTATGGAGCTATGTCGGTAGACTAATTAAAATTATTATATGAGCCAATTGACATATTGATACTCGTAGTAATAATTTAAAAACTTCTTAATTGACAATATTTTTTCTAAAACCCGAACGTCGCTAACCCTTAGATGCACACGGTATCCAAAATGATTCAGCATTTAATTTCTGGAATTGCTTAAATAAAAATCAAATCCACGACAGCTGAGACTTTAACAATCAGTTGAACAAAATCTCAAAATAACGTTATAACTGATTTCGATTTAGAATTTTGGATACTCAATGCATTTAAGTGTTAAAATTTTGAATGTCAACTAGAAGACACTTGAATATTTTTTCTTAAAATAGGACAGCTTTCTGTCAAATTTAAATTTGACATTACCTTATTATCGGCTACGAGACAAATCCTACCCGCCCGAATTGCGTAGCTAGGTCACGTAACGCTTACCATTGTGACAGGCAATTCTCGTAATTCGGTGGCATTATCGCCACCCTACATTTCAATCAGTAATCCATTCAACCTCGTATCTTACAGTAGTGTAATGAAACGAATCAACAGTATTCAGTGAGAAATAGAGTTCATTCTCAAAGAAATGAAATAAGGAGATAGGGTTCTGTGCGACGAAGGAGTGGATTTGCCTTTCTTTTTTATTAATTCCCTTCGCGTCTCAACGCCGAATCGTCTTTGTTCGTCCTATTGTAAGTACATGTGTAATAAAAATATTGAATAACGCTAGGGGAATTTTGGGGGCTTTTTGTATTTTTGTCCCGGCATTTTGTACGGGTGGACCACGGGGGATCAGGTGAATCAGAGATATTAATAGATTTTGAAGCACTTGTACGAAATACGAAAATTAACTAATATTCTTTGATAAATATTTCCTTAGACTGATAAAAAAGTCATTACCGATGGCTTTCTGCTTTTGTGGGTATAAAGTAAGCACAATACATCTGCCTTTCTCCCTTTGACCAAAATCACTATTCCTATTTTCCACAGTAGCCGTTTTTTTTTTACATCTATAACACTACGTCTAGCATAACTTGGACGCGCGACAATGTCGTGCGACAAATACTACCTGTCACTTTTCTTTCAATACCGTGCGAGCAAGACAGATACTATATCGCGCGACAAACAAAGTCGCGGCAAGATATACTAGCCCTGCAGGTAAGTAGTAAGTACATTTTGACAATGCTCATTGATATAACTGGTATTGTTTGACAGAACCCTTCCGTTCGCACGTGGGCCATTGTCGATGCCCACTGAATGGGGAGGAAGTACCATAATGCGGTCACTTGATCACTTAATTTGGGGGAATTATTATTTATATAAGAATTGGGATTGTCTTTCGAGAAGTTCAGAGGTTATAGTTTAAAGTTTATGTAAGATGTCCGAAGATTAATATAGGTGTTAATGCTGCGGTGTTAATGAACACGAGTATGCCACTGATTTAGTGGCATACTCGTGTTCGTAATTATTATTTAAAAAAACCTGAATTCGGTGCCATCTTATACAGATATAAGTGATATTTGTACCTGATTTTTTGTATGTCTTGTATTTTTGTATTGTATGTGACCCATAGATATTAAAAGTCCATCTATCCTAAAAAAAATGTGTCTTCAAGTGTTTCCATATTTTGAGAACAACTGCTTCTGCCACTTGGGAATATAGCCGTGAGAATATTATTCTAGTTAAGGCTATATTCGAGGTTTCCAGTGATATTTACCTATCCGAGATATCACCATTATATGTTTGTATTTTTGATACGCTCCTTTTGAATGACAACTAGTCAATATACTACTTAATTCAGCTACCGGTTACCAAACCACAAAATAACGTCGCATGTAGGTGGCTGTTTGTATGGACCGTTTTTAGCGCTTCGTGGGAATGTTGAACTTTGACGGTCATTTCTGACTTTTAGAGCAGTGTAAGTTAGTCCCATATAGACATTATATCCCAAAAAAAAATAGAATCAAATGACATGCTCAAAAAAAATTGTCTACCCTATTGATGTCTTGCTTAAACTCGGATTTCTAATTCAAGACCAAAAAAACTACGACAGATACGTCACTGTCAAAATTGACAAAATTTAAATGACATCTGTGTTTGTTTCTTAGCTTGTCAATTACTGCACCAAATGCTAATGAATACCTCAAGTGTTACAAGTACAATACCAGATTTTGTACCAAAAATCTCCGATGTTTAAGTTTTTACTACCTCCTCTCGTATTTATATAATATATATATATTTTTTAAACATACAGTTAAAGTTACCAATAAATACATTATCTTAGGGTGCTTAAAAATAAAAAGGATCTAACTATTGTAAAAATATTTTATTTGTAGTGGCAACCTTGTGGTAGATTTTTTGGTCTTGAATTAGAAATCGTAGTATAGTTCACATTGCAGTGCCTCGTCGAATCCTAATTTGAAGCCTATATCGACTACATATATCTACAAAAGCATTACGATCTATCTCAAGTAATCATCTGAAGTAACCTCAACAAAAGCATAACAGTATCATAAAAACATATTTTTCCGTAACGATATTCAAGGAAAATGGCGCATAAATAATTTTCCAAAGAAACGCCGATACGAAAATAGACAGTTCGTCGACCCGGCATTTGGATAATTATCCAAATCACAATGCGATATGTCAATCGGACGGAAGCGTATAAACAGTCAGACGTGTTTGTTTTTTCGTGTCTTAACTGATGTAATTGAAAAATTTACTGATTTACGCACATTGAAGCTATTGGATCAACTTTTTTCTTGTTGTTATTCTGTCCCGTGGCCCAGGGGACAAGTGTGATTAAACTTCTGAGAATAGTGTTGATAATTTATATTACTGGTATTGTCAGCAGATAGTCTACATCATAATGGGCCCGTAACTGTTGCACTTACAAAGTTTCTGGTAAACCGGCGAAATATTAGTTTTAAAGAGTAGCCCAGTGGACATCATGGCAACGAACAACAGAAAAATATTGACCTTATAATTTTTGACACGGTTAGTTCCGTGCGGCTGTCTACGAAACTAGCGGTTCTGGATTCGAATCCCGGTGAAGGCAAATTTACGCGAATATTTGTGTGATGTTTAAATATTTTTTTCCTGGTTGTGCCACGGATGTCTCTTGTATAGAAACATTTCAGCATATGGTACGGTTGTTCGGCAATTCTAAATTTCTTTTTTGGTCACTAAATAACCTTCATTGGTGATGTGCTTAGCTTACACTTATCAGTCACTAGATGCAATTCGAACTCATACAAAAGTGCTACCCACTACATGCAAAAGTCGCAATGAAGACCGTGATAATAGTCGATAGAACTCTCAAATGTCAAATTCAATCGAATTTGGTCCTTTACTAAATATCATGTAGGTAGGTCAGTAATTTTATTAGTAGGTATGCTATATGTGTAAACAACTTCTTATTAGAACAAAACTAGGAACAACTCTCGATATCTTCCTGCAACCATATTATTATCCTTTCGGAACCCCATTTCACCTCGCGAACCATTGTAACCCATTGTACCAATTGTCATGAGCCCGTTCACACGTGGCGGGACAAAACGCTTCCTCTGTGTCAGGAAACCCATTATTTTCTAGATCCTTCCACTGTGCGCACGGGCACGTTTGTACTCGGATCTGGTTCGAAGGACCATCAGATGTTGCATAACTTTTTGCTAAGATTTTTATTATTAGACGCGCAAGGAACATTTGATACTACTCGCACAAGGAAGAAAAATTACATAGGTTTCTGCATTACTTTTACGGAATCGGGTAAAATGTATCTTATATCAAAACCCTTCATCTTTGTTAGGTTAAGTAACCCATTATTGTTTTTACAAATCAAATCTTGTTCAAAGGACTATTAGATGTTGCGTTATAGCTTTTTGCTTACATTTTTATTATGTTGAAGGCGCAGGCAACGAAAGAAAATGTCATAACTCTTTATTGCTTCTATACTTAGTCGGATAAAAATAAACTAATATCTATCAGTGGATACCTGGCTACCAGTATACCAAAATTTGTTAAAATCTGTGCAGCCAATTTGATATGATGAGGCCTTAAAGACACAGATAGGTATGTACTAAGAAAATACATTCAAAAACTTTTTTATTTTTGATTTCCAGATAGCTTTACTTCGAAACCTACTTTTATCATTAAGTGTAGTTAGTAAATATTAAAATATTTATAGAGCAAATCATACAATAATGTATGTCTTAGCGAGAAGTGTTGAGGAGATAGGTACACAGTTATTTCATAATGTATAATTAAGTTGTTTCTTATGTATATCTATCTCTGTTTTGTTCCCCAAATAAATAAATAAAAATAAATGGTAAAACTTTGTATTGATAATGATTTCCTAATAAACTAACAAACCCCCTTTCAACAGATGGGCCACAACAAAACATATTTTACGACAATTGCATTATAATATAATAAAAAACACATTGTTCTAACAACAAAGTTAGTCCTGCATCCTGTGAACAGTTTTAGAATCGATGCGTACGCCCATAACTCTTTTTTATTATAAATACCTATAAAAGTGAGCGGCAGGTCGGATTTATGTAGGAACGGTTATCATAATAAATCGTTTGTTCGGGGCTTCCGTTCGCGAGCGAATATTAAAGACAATCTAGAGGGGTGTGTGAAAAACCAGAGACAATACGGAATATTGTCTCTGAAGAATGTATACAGCACACATTCATAAAAAAAAGGAAAACGTCGCACAAATCGATCCAGTCCCAAATTAAGCTCAAAAAGGCTTGTTATTAGACGACGATCGATATACATACTTATGTAGATAAGTATAATACCTACTTAAATTCATAAAAAATAATTCAAAGAACAACCATGACCCAAGCACAAGTATTCGTGTTCATCACACAAATATTTGCCCTGGCCGGGATTCGAACCCGGGAGCGCAGGCTCAGCAGGTGCTCTACAAACTGCGCCAAACGCGCCGTACATTACGTACCTAGGGCGGTGAATTCATGTCAACGGTCGCAGCACATGTTTGTGGCCCGAACTGGTGAGGGCCATAAATGTGCGATCTGAGGCTTTGTGTACGTGGTTTGTAGAACGTTTTACGCCTAGCCTTGGCTAGGAAGTGATGAGTGAGCGGGCAGAAAATTCCACTTTTAGTGAAGTAAAAAGATATTAAAGTATTTTGATAGCAAACGCAGGCAGGCAACTAACGCAACTAATGAGAACTTAGACATTTACTAAAAGGTTGAATTGTCGAAAATTCTCGAATTGTGTTGGAAATCTGTTTTCTATGGAGAGGACTCCATTTTTCCGGTCATTTACGTCCTTTTTTCCCGGAATAATCTTTACAACGCGATATAGCAGCTTTACGCCAGCCTTATACAGCGCCATTTTTTGGTAAAATCACTCTCTCGGCTGGATGGATTTTAACAAATTTTGGCACAGGGATGGACAGCCAAAGATGGTTTTTTGATGACTCGATGACTTTTTAGCCGACTATGGTTAAAAATGTTTTACGCAGAACTTGTGGTCACAAATACACAATATCATATACTTAAATAAACACTTACCCAGTGCAAAACATAACACCAAACATAAGTCTAGAAACTTGTAGAAGGATAGTCAAGATTAAAGTTCCCTGACAATATCTATCCAAATATCAAAAGCATCCAAAACCAAGATTTATGAAGTCCACAGACAATATCTTGGCATGGAAGCAACAAAGTGACTTTACTATTATGTTTCCTAAATAACTTCCCGGGGAATAACTCGCTCAGCATTGTCTCTGGTTTTATGTTCTGTTGACGGATATATGAGTTTTAGTGAACCGGATTATTGGAATAGAGCTTCTGAGAGTTGGGTTTCTGATAAATAGGTAAAGGGATTAGAGTTTAGAGGAGAATTCGGAATATGCAGTGAGACCTGCTTAAATGAAAAGTATTTTGGTGATAGGCTACAAAAACAAATGACTTCACACAGAGTGGATATATCAATAAAAAGGAATCCTATTCGACTTTGTATAAATTAAACGTTTGTGTAAGATGATTGATTGATGATGTAAGATAATAATTACATGACGCTTTAACTGACCAACGGATTAAGATGAAACTTGGGACACAGAGTTAATGGATTAAAACACCTCTAAAATTATTAAGCAGAAAGCCGGAGCATTGAAAAAGCAGCGTTAGTGAAACGCCGAGTATCGCCACATGATCGTCAATATATTTTTGTTTTCAATTCTGTCAGTTAATAGTCAAATTATTTTTAATTTTTGAAACAGGACACAATTCACGTTGATTATAAAATAACAACTTATTTACCTTTCTTTATTCCCATTTCAATCATATGTACAACTTTTCCTTAGTCATAGACACGTGAGCAATGGGAACAAACTGATTTCGTTCCAAATTTAAAACTAAACCTCCCAACACGTATAAAACCAATTGGTCAGCGATCTAAACAAAAGCATTCTATAAATAAATTCAAAATAAGAACGCATCATCCATTCATTGTGGCACATATGGACTGCATTAACGCATCTGGTCGGCAGAGAAAAAATATCGAGTTTCCAATTTTAAAAATGTTCCTTTTTGCAAAATATTTTTTGTGAATGTTGCCCGCATTGATTTGGGTGACGCTTTGTCTCATTTGGTATTGGATTTCGTTATTGTAGTATTCATTAGGCTTGTTGATTTGATTATAAAGTGAATGTGTTTTTTTTTTGCAGGTAAATAAAAGCTGACTTCGCTGTAAGGTAGTAAAGTTTAAATTGTTAGGATCTCAATCCTGCGTGCGTCATTCGTAAAACAGGATAATAATTGGAATGCTATTTTTACAACTTGAAAATAAGTAGTATCCAGGGAAAAGAAACAGGATAATTAAAGATAGATTCATAGCGATAAGCTGTATACCTAACATGTACCTAGTTGAGAAAATAATATATGATATGTAATTCCAAACATGTTGTTAAAACAGTATTCATATAATTTACGAGTATAGTACGACGTTGTATATACTGAAAATAATTCTAAGAAATTAATGTAAGCTACAGTTTCCGATTAAAACTTGGATCATTTCAAAATCAGACGTTTTAGTACGAGTATTAAATTACGGATGGCGCCTTGGGTACTACAAAGGCATTTTGTCTCTGGTCAAGTGTTGCCAGACGTCTGTGGCCATAGACAATAATATCTTTGTAGCACGAGAGGCGCATAAAGCGCATTGTGGCTGAATCAATTAGCCCATAATGTGTTCATTGTGTAATGGTAACATTGTCTTAATGTATCTCTTGTATCGTAAAACAATTTTATAGTTCTATTTACGGCGGCAATTTATCGGCCAGATTCGTTTCAGGAGCGTTTCGGTTTCGGATTACTTGTGGCTTTCTGTTTTGGTCGTTAAAAAAACAATAAAGAGCGTCATTTGTTTGAAAGTAGAAGTAGCTGAACATTTTTCACCTGCAGATGAAACGGCGGTAACGCGATACGGGGAGAGATCAAAGAAAAAGTGCATTGACATTAGAAATTAGACTAAAACACGAATATAATGGCGAAGACATGAAGCAGTCATTATTATAGAGTAACCTAAAACCGACACATGTGTCCCATCGTCCAGGATTGCGATGCCACATGTGAAATAAGAAAAAAGACAAAATCTGTTGTCACTCCCCAAGGTATGAACAAATACTTCACACTTTGCTTAAGTAAAATGAGACTCTAAGGCTGTTTCAATAAGGAGTGAAGCTTGAGAAGTTTAATGAAGTTTACGGCCGATTTCGTCTGAACACAGCTTGTTTTGTGATGATTTTTTTGTACAACCTTCCGTAACCTTTCGCCCCTGACATGGATTGTAGATTAGGCATATTGTTGACCTTTTTTGCTTTCGTTTTCGATGCACGTGTATTCATATTTTTTGTTCTAAGTTTTTGTGAATTGTACAAGATTTGCATGTGTGAATTTCAAACGTTACCGTCGTTTAGATTTCCTCTGAACGCGTATTAGTTTGTATTGTGAAGATTTATTGAGATGTGTTTTTTGTTTTATATTATCCAACGGAAGTTGAATTGGGACGGGAGGCCGGCCGTGGCGACTGTTGACAAAATTAATGTTTTATTATGAAACAATGAACAGAATGTGATCTAATAATAGGTATTCAATGTCTTTAAGAATAAACTATAGGTACAAGCTGCGCCACGTAGTGTTATCCGCTCATCCCACTGGGACACTATTTTTTCGGGATAAAAGGTAGCCTACGTGTTAACCCAGTGTCTGCTACCTTTGTCTAAAATTTTCAAAAAATTGGTCCAGTCGTTTGAGCATGAAGAAGTAACAAACATACACATAGACACACAAACACACTCACAAACTTTCACCTTTATAATATTAGTACTTCATTAAAGGGTTTCGCATCCACCAAGTAATATAGTGTATTACTGGGTGGGTTTTGCTCTCGAATGAAGCATGTTCCATCGTAACGTTTATTAAAAGTTTGAGCAGGCACAGTAACTGACACACAAAAGTGAAAATCTAGTCTATTTTTTTTTCTTTCAAGTCAAAAGAGGTCGTATCGTGTGCAAATAGAGGGAAGTTTTTTAATCATCTTTAGTAAATTAAATTTTTGTGATGTTGACGATACCACATATCTAAATACAATTTCTATGACTATTTATAAGTAAGTATATACAAAAATACACATGTTTTGCATGGAAAGCAAATCGAGAGCAGAATGTTCAGATAATCCTTATACCTGAAACGACGAGTACACGTTCACCATTCTTACACATTATGGGTTAATTGATTCTCGTAAACTTTTTCACAAAAAATAACCGACTTCAACGAGAATGAATTGTGTTCCGAGAACAGCTGAACGTGTTATTACAAAAACACTGAAATCGTCTATGTACGAGTAAGCTATAATATTTGAGGAAGTTCCTCAATCTTAAACAAAAAAAACGGAATCTGTTCATAAATGACGTAGTCCTGAGATAGGAAACATACAACCCAATGAGACCACTCGTCTTTTTTGAAGTCAGTTAAAAAATAATTGATTATAATGTCCAACATACATTAGATAGACATAAGATGCCCGTGCGCTTATAAACTCATATGTTTCTTATAAAACTACATTGATTTCGTTTTTGCACCAAAAAACTTGACATCAAGATTTTTTGTTCCCTTCGTTAATTACCTCCGAAAATCTATGTCATCTCTTTTAAAAAACAACTTATTTATTCAAACCTAAGTGTTTGAGTACGTTTTAGAACTATTGAATAAAGATAACAGATAAATTAAACACGCGATCGCAATTAACTATAAACTAAAGTATCTCGTCATTTGATTGAACTACACCAATTAAGCTACAGTAAAATCGATTTTGAAATTTAAATGAACACCATTTCTCAAATGAGGTGAGACTTTTCTAGGAATCTCCATACTGAACCGTCTTCACTGATTTATGGGCAAAACTCGTATGAATAAAAATAATAGAATTGTCGTACCTATCTATTAATACAGCGGTCGTTTCCGCTCGAGTTTTGGTTTATTTTCGAGACGCGAATATGTGGGATCATTGGTCCTTAGCTTGGAAGCAAAAGGTAACAAAAGAGTATGCGTTTCATAAGCTGATACGACTATTTCTGTAGAGGTGTTAGCTTTGCTTTGAATGGAAACGGATTGTTAATATTGGTGCATGGGTTAGTTACTGATATGGCGCATCTTCGCTGGTTAATGGCAAAAAATTGTTTTGTTTTCAAATGAATGAAACAACTATAGTGGCTTTGACAGGAGGTTAGCATCTTTTATCTCTAGATGGCATAACTGTTTCTTAAAAAAATATAATAAAAAACTAACTTCAACGTAAAGAAACCATATTACCGATGAGAACTCTACGAAGTAAAGTACCGAAATCCATACCAAGTACTTACTACGCTGACTCAGCGACCCGAAGTGAATGTTGGCCTCTGACACCAAGCTACGTCATCCTACTCTATCTTCTTAGCTTTTGAATTAGAGTCGGCTCCCTGAAGCTGGCACTTCTTTTTGGACTTCGTCGATCCAGCGATACCTCGGTCGCTAGACCGGGCGTCATCCATTTAGGACGTCCAAGGTAACTCTTGGCCGCACGATCCTCTTCCATTGGCGAAAGCATCTCTGCGAGACTTCGCTAGCTCAGTCATGTTGAAAGAATGGAAGAGGATCGAGGAGAAAGGAAGATTCTATGGCAACGCAAAAACAGAAGAGCTGGTGTTGGTATGTATTGGTTCCTGATTGGCGAAAGCATCTCTGCAAGACTTTGCTGGCTCAGTTATATTGAAAGAATCAGGCACCAACACCGACCAACACCAGCTCTTAAATTTTTGAGTTGCCATAGAAACCTCCTTTCTGACACTAAGGTTCTGTTCTCCTATTTCAGGGTTATCGATCAAAATTGCCATAGATATGACTATTATGTTTGACGAGTTCCTTCGATTCCACATGGATCTCGTCATGAAATCTTTACCTATGAATTATACTTACTTACGTAAATTTTACTAATTAATTTTACTAAATTTGGCGGCTTAGGTTCGGTATACAGGTTTGGGAGGCAAGACTGAGCCAGCAACCATTAGATGAAATGTTTCAGGTAAATTTACATTTCATATTGACTATCAAAGCAATTTCTTTAAAAATACCGCTTCAAATGAGCTGCGTTTGTTCAATACGTATCATAATTTGCTGTGATTGTAAATAAATAAGTAGTTCGTTACCTAGGGCGTATACTAATTTTAGCAGACAAGGGCGTGTAATGTCTAGGCCATTCATTTAGCCTGGATACCTAAGCTCAAAACTTTTTCTGGTAAATTGAGTTCATTCTTCAACCAATTCTGTTATAATTTTTTTACACGTGAGGCTACAACGCCGTTGCCCACACAATTCATTATAACATACAACAATTCCAAATTGAACAAAACCCATGACTTCTACAGCCATCTCCCTCCCAAACACGAAAGCCGAGAGGGACAGCATGTGATGGATAGAGCGCATCGTTCATGTGGATTGAAAAGGTTTGTGAAGGTCATTCGATAATGGCTAATATGATTTATATCGGATGACTATTATAAATGAGTAAGTTATGTCCTCTTCACGGCTTTGATTTTGAAGAATAAAATTAGGTACCTATATTCTGAAGACGTGTAAAATTACGGGGAAAGATAGAAACATACCTAATATCCGCCGCGGGGGCCCGCCAGCTCTTCAGACAGATTGCAAAAAGTCTGGTCCACAACACGGGGGACCGAAGATCTGGCAGCTTCCTTGCTCAATGTTTAAGGCTTGCTTTTCAGCGAGGAAATGGTGCCAGCGTCTTCGACACCATGCCAAAGCCTTTGGCAAGCCATTGGCAAAGGGGTTCGATTTTTTAAGTTTTTTACCTAAGTTTGTTAAGTTCTTATTTTATGATTGTATTTTTATTTCTGTACTACTAATCAATAAAACAAAATGTTATCAATCACACATCTAGTACGGCCACTTTGATGTGTGTCCACATTTGGCCATATGTTCGTTAAACATTGCTCACAAGGCTATATCTTAATGCTAATCGAATTAGACACCTAGATTTTAACTTTCAAACGCTGACAGAAGCCGAAAACAAAAAAAAAACAAACTAGCTCCATAAACAGTTGCCACATTCAAAAATAGACTACATCAACAGCATATATCAAAATTGTCGGATTAAAACCGAATTAAAATAGAGATAATAATAAAATGTAACGCACTTTCGCCCAGCACTCCCGTTTTATTGTTGCGGCCATATTTTATGAGTGGATTGTTCCAGAATTAGAATATTATGAAGACCTTTCTCGCTCAACAAGTGAACGCTGGGTTTTAATGAATTTATAACTCGGAATAGGGACGTTTACGAGTTCTCTGTATAAGTTTACACGTTATTTCCGAAGTAATCGTACAAGTTTCATTACTTTTTTTGGTTAGAACACACTTTACACTCCACCAGCCAAACACTTCGATAGTGCGTTATTGTACTTTTGTATGGTAAGTATGAGATTTTCTCGAAATTAAATTACTTCTTAAATAACGGTGATGAAGCGTATAAGCGGCAAACGTCATATTTTAAATACCTATTTTTCACAATAGGATATTGAATCATATTACTCATACTGTCTGGTTTTCTTAAAGCACTGGCACAAACATGCTGTTTCTGATAACATATTCCGGAAATATTTAGTAGGTATCCGATTGCATGGGCATCTTCTGGGATTTTTTTTGGGTGAGCTCGTATCACCGTAGACTGCACCAATGATTAACATAGCTGGCATATTTGACGTCAAAAGTTTTACTATTAAGGTATAGTAAAAACCAAAATATTCGTAGCGTTCATTCCACTTGTGTGCAAGCACTTTGGTCATGGCATGCGCATTTCAACTCGACTGCTCAATCATACAACTGTTCAGCTATCTTTGAGATTATAAATGAAACTTTTATGACTATTCCGTTGTTCGCCAAACAAAGATACCTTATGAGATTATTTTAAACCATACGTATTTGTTATATAAATACAAGTTTCAATGTCTCTGTTATAATATCATGAAAGTGATATCCATTCGTCTTTGTATTTCTCTGGATGTTAAACAGTTAAAGACCTCAATTTCAAATTCTTAACAATTTTTCTAACACATAATCCATATTCATAACGAGAAAACTTATAATTTTAATGTCGCCATTCGAGTATAACCAATTAATAAATTCCGATATATGCAAACTCTTGATTTAACTGTCGTATTTATGACGAAGCTAAAAGTTATATTTACATAAAGTAAATCTAGTTTTGATTTATACGGGACGAGTGATGTTTTATTGACAATAAACAGTAACAAAACGAACCAACTAAATGTAATGACGTTGTGGATTCCGATGACAAAAAACATTCACCGACAAATGAGAAAGAGGTAACAATGAGTATTGTGGCGGCGGTTGCAATCATTAGTATTGATGACGCAAACGTTACCAAAACATCGGTAGATTAAGAGCCAATCAAGACGGGAGCGAAGTAATGTCTAATGAATAAGACGTGTACAATGAAGAATTGCTAGGGGAGCACAAAGCTGAAGACGTAATGATTCGGAAGAGAGTATTTGAAGGCAATGTGGGCAAGCGTGAATGCGAGGAGCGAGGCATGAAATTTACAAGCGAGTTGAATCGCGGCCGATCTTTTGTGTCTCACAATGTAGGCACAATGCGCGGTCAAGGACTTGATGGGAGAGGACAAAGGGTTGAGGCTGAGATGTTTTGGGTCCGTGTTTTGAGTGAGGTAGTTGAATATCGCGGGGCTATTGTAGTTGATAAAATGGAATGTAAAGTGGATAGAGGTAATTTTAAAAAGAGTAAAACTTTGATTTTCTTACTTTGTGTCAGATGCGGGAACCATGTTGTTTTCACATCAGGCTGTACCTACATTTGTTCTCAAGACAAGAAAGTATAAGATCGTCTGTAAAAGACGCAGCCTATGATGATGATCGTTGTTTAGTTGGACGTCAGAAATTCCAATATTAATCTTATAAGTAAAAATCTGTTAAGCCGTCATTTAGACGAGGTCATTGTTGAGTTTAGAAGCATCAAAGTGAGATCAAGCATAAAGCCGGACCAAGAAGGGGTAGCGCACAATGTCGGCAAGGACCAAACAAAAACTGACAACACAATAGCCGACAACAGTGGCCGCTCGTAAATCAAACTCTGACAAAAGCAACAATACTATTGAGGGTACCTTATAAGAGATTTTATCATTGTGTTTATTCTTTGATGTTCACTAATAAAACCTTTGATTAATATCGAATAGTGGACCAGTATGCAAATAATGGTGGTACAATGAATACCTCGGTAGTTGGATCACACGTGCGTCTGTAAGCGCTAATGCTACATCTTCTTTACAATGGTTTTGTCGGACTTATTCTTATTAGAATGGGGGAGACGACAGACATCTTAGCTTGGAATTTCTGACATAAATGGAGTTGTGACTTGGTATGGGACTTTTGGAACCAACGTTTTGTGTCATAAACGGTCTGTATAAAATGGGATGTAGCCAGAGAAAATACTAGTTTGAGGCTCAAAAAATAGTCACTAGTTATATAGGTGTGTTACTCGAAACTTCACTGCCGTCACCCTCAACGATCTGTCAAAGGTCAAAAGGGTATCGTGTTGACAGGTCATATCTTTTTATATGGCATTCACCTTCTTCATCTTTTTTCAGTCTTTTACGGATTATTACGACAGATTTACTACTTAGATTACTTGAGCCATAACCAAGAAGCATTGGCAAGATCTTGACTTTATAAGAAGAAGTACTGGATAAGAAGATAATATATGAACATGACAGTTGCATTATTATTTGGTTCCCAGTCACTCGTATCTGTAATTTTCCGGAGATCAACTTAGCGTTGCCATAGCGATAAACTACAATTGACTCTTATTAAGGGCTTCCCCCAGTACCCTACTATTTATAAAATTATCATTTTGAATGAGATATGACACAAAATGAAGAGAGGACATTACGTAGAGTACATCGCTAAAGTAGATCTCGGATATAATATCGATAAGTTGCGAAATTTAGCCCCTGCATAGAGTTGCTATTCTTATCTTTAATTATATCACATTTGTCTGTCTGCAGTCGAATCAATGCAAACAAAAAATAAGGAAGTCAATGTGAGCGTATTAACGAAAGGCGTAAGCTCCTATACGAAGTATACAGCCCTTACGCTGTTTATCTTCTGAGCCGCAAGATTTGGCGTGTGTTAATATGGGTCATATAATTGTCGATGACTGACCCAAAGATAACTTCCACTTTTTAACCGACATTGTAGTTGAACTGTGTTATTGTTTCCAATTCAGAGACTTTATCATTAAGATTGTGTCCGCTTAATTTAGGTTACTAGATAATTCTGCAGTCACAATAACAAATTCGGAGGTGAATTGGGCTAAAAATAAACAGTGTATCACTTGCTAGTCGCTATTATGTGCCTCATAATTTCTTTAAAGTATCCTTTTTATGAATGATCAGAGGTTAAAATATAAATACAAAATTGTATGCGATACCCTACAATGCAGGTGGTATCGAAACTGGCTAAGTTACGCTAACGTAGTCGCGGAAGTTACGCTTGTCGCGTGGAATTAAGCATTATATTACGCCAAAGCGTAAATTTATTTATAATAATAAAATGTAAAATAACCTAACCTAAAAACAATAAAAAAACTGTCAGTCAGCGGCATAGGGTTAAAACTACCAGTGATTAGGACTGCAGAGAGAAACCTCCTGACGATGCGCGTCGTATCCAGGATTACCTTCTAAATCTGACTATCGTCCCAGCTATCTAGCGAGATTCTAATAAGGTGTTGATGGTCGAAACTATTCGAATCGACTATCAGTACAATAATATGACGAAAACGAATCATCTTTTATTAGTAATGTAATTTTTACCTCTCAAAGACAATACGCGACGCGAATCACGGGAAAATGTATGCTAGGCTCCACCTTCTACCCTTGTTCAGGCAGGGCTGCCAGACGTACGATAATTATCGTACTATGTACGATACAATGAGTACTATCGTACGCAAAAGTACGATAATTTGCAGATCGTAGAAGGTCGGGTGTATTCTAGGGTTTTTAATAACTTTCTATGAAAAACGCATTCTTTAGAGTGACCTTAGATCGAGTTAAGGTGCGCCCAGACCGCCGCTTAAAATACGGTGACGGTACGGAATCGCAGTGACGCATCGTATACGTACCGTTTTTAACGCATGCCCTCCACACCGCTGCTTAAAATACGGAGACGGTACGGAATCGCAGTGACGCATCGTATCCGTACCGTTTTTAACGCATGCCCTCCACACCGCTGCTTAAAATACGGAGACGGTACGGAATCGCAGTGACGCATTGTATCCATTGTATAATAATTCAGTGAATTAAGGAGTTTGACCTTATAAACGGTCCAGAAGTTTTGAATTTTCGATAATATGTTGTCTAGGATGGTTAGTGAGTGTTTAAAATACCATTTTGTTTTAATAAAAAAAGAACCGACTTCAAAATAACTGAAAAGCCGAAAATAACCCGTTCATGTACAGATTACATTTGAATCACTTTTTGAAGTCGGTGCCAAACCACTCAACTTTTACTATGAAAAATGATGCCGCGCAAATTTTTGTTCGATATTATATATTATTATATTCTAGTTTACGTGAGGTTTGGCACCGACTTCAAAAAGTGATTCAAGTGATTTATTAAAACAAAATGGTATTTTAAACACTCACTAACCATCCTAGACAACATGTTATCAAAAATTCAAAACTTCTGGACCGTTTGTAAGGTCAAACTCCTTAATTCACTGAATTATTATACAATGGATACAATGCGTCACTGCGATTCCGTACCGTCTCCGTATTTTAAGCAGCGGTGTGGAGGGCATGCAATAAAAACGGTACGGATACGATGCGTCACTGCGATTCCGTACCGTCACCGTATTTTAAGCGGCGGTCTGGGCGCAACTTTAAGCGACCACATGCTCAGAAATGACTGCCGAACTGATCAGATCGTCAACATTTTCGACTGTTTGGTACCTACTTTATGACAACTTTGTCGATATTTGCTCGGATGCCAATGTCAGGTGTCTAAATTCCCCAAAATACCCAAGAGAAAAAAACATCAAATGGAAGTTTATGTCGCTAAAAGAGCTCAAGATCGTAAAACACGCTTCTGGAGTTGTTTTTAAACAATTTTGACCGATGTACGATACTTAAATTGCCTAGTACGATAATTTTAGTATGTCGGTACGATATTCCAGTTGCACTCGTCTGGCAACCCTGTTCAGGAAAAATCGACAGCCGCAGATGCAATCGATGGAACGCGAGTTTTGCCCACGCACGAAGATTTGCGCCGTATTCTACGAAAACATCCAATGAAATAATGTTCTCACTCGATTTTTTCCAAGATCAATTCTTCTGTATTCGTTTACTCTGTGGTTAATTCAAATTCGTATGTATAGTAGCTTTAAGGGCCCTGAATAAACATTATTTTTGTTGCCCCTTGTTTATTTAAAGACATCGAAAAGCCCTTTGGCGAAAACCACTAAAACATGTTTAACGGTTGACCGCAAGACTTTTAAAGGGTTTTGAGATGTTATTTTTATAACACGTAACTTGAAAATTAATAGTTATTTTATTGGCAAACATATTTGGCAATTTATTCTAGGTAACTAAATGAGAAAAAAAACTGCAAAAGGGTCAGTGCAAGTAATTTAATAATCTCTGTTTGTTAAACTACGTTAAAAACTGGCGCCGTTTGTAGTGTACCTGTTAGGCAACTAATAGTAATTTAAATTCAATTACGATAAATTTATTGACGACGCGGTTGGCGCAGTCGTTAAGTATCTGCCTACGGTCCTGGGCTCGAATCCCAGCCGGGACAAATATTTGTGTGATGAACTCTAATATTTGTACCTGGGGTCATGGATGTTATCTATATGTATTTTGTATATCGTCTAGTGCCCATAGACTAGCTACGACTTATCGCGACTTTTTAGTTGCCTCAAATAGCTTATGGCGTTTTCGGAAGAAAAATACCATTATTTATTTTTTTAAACAAATAAATAAAAAGGCGGCAATGTAAGAATTCAGTTTTGACATATAGATGGCTAATGGAACTTATGTTATGTGTACTTATCTTGTCTTCCTTCCTGCACCATTTTTGAGAAAGCACTATATTTGTCTCACCTGGAAGGGCAATTGGTGACTTCGTAATAAACGGACTCCCAAGGTCGTTTGTTCAAAATTGATACTCAGCCAGCAATTGCCTACTTCCCTTGCTTCGACAATAATGTACTATTCCAAAATGTCTACTTGTCCAGTCTAAACAATTGCGATTTTTTTTCCGTCGTCGGGTTATCGTCCGTTTCCCTGTTTCTTCGAACAAATACGACGGGGTCGCGCGGTTATCGGTGCTACAAAATATTTTTGTTCCATTGTTTGTATACTGTAACGTATTGTTTTGAACAGGGGCTTTATGTAATTGTTATCTTTATTGTTTGGCGTTAGTCCCCGATGCAAAATAGAGCACGTGTAATGTCGTGGACTTTTATACTCGATTTCATATACCATGGCCCGATGGACTTGAAACTTAACAATAGGGCTCATAATGTTTGCCTTTTGTTATCTAATTAGGAGCACTTCAAAATGGCACGCGTCGGTACAATCTGCATGCAACTAAAGCGGGACTAAAACATTTTGGTACTTGAAAATAAAAATACGAAATATTAGTTGTTTACGGTATTGTTTAATTATAATGGTACGGCATCTTTATAGTAATTGAATAGTAATAGCTTTATATTTAATACTTTATAACAACATTTGTTAAAATAAAAATTGTGTCAATAAAATAATAACAATCAATTTTCAGGTAACTTAAGACTAACTTACTTTAATAATATTAAACATACAACTGTGACAATAAAACATCTATTTATATCTTAATACATATTAATATATATTTTTAATTTAATAATAATAGCTAACATTTGTAAAACAAAATTTGTGGCAATAAAATAATAACAATCAATTTTCAGGTAACTTAAGACTAACTTACTTTAATAACAATAAACATACAACTGTGACAATAAAATATCTATTTATATCTTAATACATATTAATATATATTTTTTATTTAATAATAATAGCAAACTTTTGTAAAACAAAAATTGTGTCAATGAAACATTTATTTATATCTATATACATATTATTATTATTATTATTTTAATTGTGTCAATAAAGTAATAACAATCAACTTTCAGGTAACTTTAAGACTAACTTAATTTAATTACGTTAAAACATATACATTAATTACATAAAATATAAGAATTATTCGCTTTCTGACGTATATTCTTCCAAACTTGAGGTTTCGCAGGTGTTTATGATGACCGGATACACAGGGTGGGCTAAAAACTCGTTCTCCACTTTGATGACATGCTCACAAGCATTTTTCCAAAGCGTAGGGTTCGTCATGTCTACCACAGTTCTTAAATTTTGAATTACAGAATCACCTACTGTTGGTGTAATGTTCGTCTTACGAATTTGTTTCTTGACATAACTCCACATAAGCTCGATTGGGTTCAACACACAATAATAGGGGGGAAGTCTCAATATTTCATGCCCAGCCTCAGCCGCTATTTTGTCGATGAAGTATTTCTTTTCAAACTTTTGACTTTGTACAATTTCCAGCAATTTCTTAACAGTTATTTTCTCAGGTATAGTAATATGACGCTTTCTTAAAAATGCTATTATGTCAGGTTTTCTTGAATTGGTGTTGGGAATCTTTTCCTCTTGACGGCTATGATATGACGCATTATCCATAACGATAACGCTATTGGCAGGGATATTGGGTAAAAGCTGCTCCACGAACCATTTCTCGAACAACTCCGAACACATATCTTCGTGATAGTCTGCACTTGAATTTTTCAGATGTTTCCATAATGATTCTCCTTTCGTTTAACTTTCCATATTTAAAACCAAGTTTTCGTAAAAGTCTCCATAGTGTTGTTTCTGAATACGGAAATCCCACTTCGCTTGCTAATAATGCTTGATGAATCTCTGTGAGCGTTGGAACTTCATTTTTTCTATAAAAGTCGTAGACAGTTCTCCTCACAACCTCTTCTGTAAAATTATCAATTTTTTTAAAAGAAGCTTTTACTCGTTTTCGAGGGAGGTATCTTGGTCCTGATGAGAGTGATGAGACAATCCTTTTAACTGTCCTTTCCGGCACACTGGTGAATATAGACGTTTCTTTAATCAATTTTTTTTTACCCATTCGATTTAGCAATGTCTTATAAACACTTATCACCACATCTTGGGCGTCCTTGCTTAAAAATCGTTTCTTACGTTGCTGCAAACTAACATCACCACTGGACGGGTTACTTGTGGGTGTTTCCCAAGGTCGAAACATAATTATTTAAGTATACGTGTAATCACAAATGTAGTCAGATGACAACTAACATGAAATATTGTTTACATTAATAAAGATTACTAGGTTAAACGATCAAGATCATTAGGTTGCATGTAAAATACCACGCCGCAAAAGGGTCCGGCCAGGTATCTTTTGTTATCACTAATCCTATTGTTAACGCCTAATTACCGTCTCAAGTGCATCGGGCCATGGTATATGAAATCGAGTATAACTATAAAAATAGCTGTTTTTGCTTCGGAATTGTTGTTGTATTTAGTAACATGACTCTGGACAATATTTATCTACTTTGGGTACACTTATTTACTTAGAAGTTTCATTCGACCGAAAACATCCGGTATTCCGAATTTTCATAATTTCGAAAACCACGTTCTATTTTTTTTGGTGAGCATTCAACTCTAACTGACCCATATTCTGTAACATATCATCTAAGGCACATTTGTTTAGTGAAAAAGCGCTTTCGAATTTCGGTATAATGATGCATTTGGACAAATACATCTTTGGAATTTTTGGGACATCCATCAGCATCGACCCATCTATTTTAGCGGTCGCTAACATCTATATTAGACTAATCGAAAGGCATGACATTTCTTTTTCTAATTGTAATTCTCTTCTGTTTTGATGGCCGTAAACTTCAATATAATGGAAATGACAGACTCAAGCCATATTGTCTAATTTTCCTATTCTGTTCCACGACTATAAAATGTTAACTTCATTCAATGCGGGCCGAATAGCAATCATCCAAATATCCAAATGTCCGTTATGCTAAGGGGAGCAGGGCCCAAAGCAAGCATACGGCTCAAAGCGAGCACTACTGCTCACCTTGAAAATATAACAGCAATGGCGGTGTAACTGCGTGGAGATACCCGCCCCGTCTCGCACTGCCTGCCGCGGTCGCCCATCGCCGCTGTTAGTGACCATGCGCGTGTAGTGAGAAAAATTACGATTTGATCCGTTCAAATATGAAAAATACAAGGTATGAATCGAGTGTTTTGTGGATTTGTGAGGATTTTGTTGAATAACTAGTAAAATTTTCATCAAAGCAAAAAAGCGAGCAAAAGTCAAAATTTCGTAATTCGCTATTTTTATTATCTTTTCAAAACTTTGCAGAATATTGAAGTATGTATAAGTAAACTACAATGAATTCAGCTTTAAATGGTATATACAAAGTTTAAGTGTTATTAATATTTCTTCATACTTTTTTCTCAGTTCTTCTAAAGGTGCACGCTTCGGGCCCCTCTCCCCTATGTTACAAGCTTTTATTGCTCAAATGAAGATCCTTGTTGGGTCTTTAAGTTAAAGTAGAAATAGAGATATGTACATTGGTATAATATTCAGTACCTATAGAAACAAGATTACTCGGTCCGATTGTATTCTCGCTCTAAACGATATCAAAGTCCTTGGTCTGGTGTTTATTAGATTTTTTACAGAATGCGAACGTCTGGCCGGTTTTATTGAAATTTAAACAGACAGACAAAGTCAAATGGAACAACATCCGTTTCCTATTGCACTGAAAACCGGTGTTATTCCCAATAACACAGAATCTCCAACTTTATGAATAACGCAAACATTCTCTAGTGGCCGTGTGTTTATAGAAGTTTTGAAATGAAACTCATAAAAGTATTAAAATATATCAGCGTCATTGTTTTTTTTCAAGAAATTCATAAACACTTATCATATTGTCACTACAATGCTTTTTAACATCAAGTGTTTCGTTTATGTTGAAAACAATATATGAATCTGACATTTTATTCCCTAGTATTATGTTTATTGTGTCATATGTTCATAATAATAACATTGTTTTTAATAATAAACTCAGTATAATCTTCATGATCTTTGAATTCTCTGATATTTTTGTGAGCACAGATTTTTACAAATGTTTATTTTTACCGATCGGTGATTTGGCTTCATATTTTTGCAAAATGGTCAAATTGTTTCCCAACCTTGAAGAATACAACCACTTACACTAGGTGACATTACTAGTTCTTTTTTCAGCAACATTTGCGATTCCAGCATATATTTTTTTTTATTTTTCTCTCTTCAACGTGTCAGTAATATCCTTCAACTCATTGTAGTTTTCCTTAGCTAATTTACACTAAATCAATGTCTCGAACTGCCCACACTGCTCCCATATGTTTTCAATACACATTCTTAGCTTGTACAATATAATTTTATTCGCCACTTGCTTTGTTCGAGACAATCCCAGCTATTTGTCTGTGGGATTTACTTTCTCGCTGAACTATTTGACATTTACTACAAAAGATACGTATATTGTTGTGGGAGTTGACGGACGGAATTTAGACGAGCGCTTTATGAATATTGAGAGTATTAGATTCTAGATTATTTTTATTGGATGTGTAGATCTAGACCGTATCTTTCATGTAATTTTTGTTACAAAAGAAACGTCTACCTATAAGACAAACCACTGGGATATTACTACTTAATTAAATCAGTTGAGTTTCTTACGGCTTTCTTTTTAACAATAGTCTCCTCTTGAGAAATGCCCGTAGACTTAAGTGACATTGTGGCCTATTTACAATACGAAGTTATTTATTATTGTTTTCATCACAATTAAGATTTAAATTGAAAATTTATTTAATCTTCAAATATTGATTTCATGACTCATAGTATATAAATCATTTGTTGTTTTCTGAAAAGTGATCAATCCAAGTTTCCATTATCTAGTAATTATTTATAATAGACGTTATAATTGTATATTCAATTCGTGTATTCACCTGTTCTTCATATTTATGAATTTTATCGCAATCTCCTGTTTTTATCGAAGCTGTTATAGGTTTATTCAATTTGCTGCAAGATCTAAATTTATTCAACGACTCTCGGCACTCCAGCAATGCAACTTAGTTGCCTAGTTTATGGGTACAATATTATTTTATTTCTCACATTCAACAAAATAGTTTCCAGCTTTCTAAATAATCTTGAAGATATAGGCACTTACAAAAGGATTTCTTTTCCTAAACTTGTTTTTTTTTTAAGCAGTGGAATAGCTACCGGAGGGCGTGGCGGGGCATTCCATGTGGTCCCTGAATTCAAAAGGGCCCTTGGCCAAGCTTATAAAAGCCATGGGGCAAGCATCGGGCTGACATGGGATCTTTACTTCTACAGCGGGGCCCTAAATAAGTATGTAGCTATTTCAGTGTTTCAGGGTTATGATAATGAAGACCCCATCTACAGGTTGAAGGCATTCACTGATAAGATGGATATCATATCATGCAAGCCCTTCCAAAGGTACGCTACCATGATCGACCGCGCTGCTTATTTGTATCCTGCGATCTTCACCACATGTCACCACACCAAGTAAAATACAATACTAAGTATTCATTATTCACGATAACGACGTTTAAAGCCGTAATTTTCCAGTAAATTTCAAGCAAAGATCTCCGCACAACGATTTCATACAACATTTACATTCTGTCAATTTGGAAAATTCGTTAGGGAGCACACTTAAATAAAAATTAAATTCCTCGTCTCACAAAGTTATATAAATCTTCCACTAATAAGAAGAGACATAAACAATGTCTTGTTCTTTATATTTTTCGTCTTCAATTTGGCACTGATTCTTGACTCGAATTTGCTACAATGTGAATTGCAGTCTTTGATGTGACCAGTAGCTATTTAAGAGTCACTTTGCTAAAACAACACTAGGCTTTAATGGGTTCATACATAATTTTGCATTATAACTGACAGCATCTTTGGATGTTTCAAATGCTTGTTCTTTGAGTTTAGTTATGATATGCCTCATACAAATGTCTTTCAGCCTATCATTTTAAGTAATAATGAACTTTATTAGTCGTTTTATTGTTCGAGACCTTTGCATTTGACAACTTTGTTAAATTTGCACATCTCGAGTAACAAATAATGCGATGTTAAAAATGAATGACACCTTTTTGTAATTATGTATGGGAGAAGTAACAATCAATCGAATTATGAATTTTATTAGATCGTGGGTTGCCATTAGGTACTTAGTCAAAAATAGAATTGCGATACTTATTTTCGTATATATCAATTTCATAATTTGAATTGCAGAAATGATATCTTCTGTATATCTATGATTGTATTAAAGACATAACATTACTATTAGTAACCTATTGTTCATTTGCACAAAGAAAACTTCCATAGAAATAGCAGTGAGGGAGAAAAAAAATGATGGAAACATTATTATTAAGGTCATACAATGGCGTCTTTGATGTGACAAGGGCCTAATCAATGGCTGTCGAAGTAAACATACGGTTCTTTTTGATGTTAGGTGGAACTGTGTGTCAGTGAAGTCATAATGCTTTCTAGATATTGAGTGTTGGAGCGTGGCCATGTGGTGTTTGTAAGTACGAACTTATATGTATAGTTCTTTAGCGTCCTGGATCGAGAAGAGCTTATCTAGTTAAGGAATTACTGTTACTGACGTCAGTTTGTATGTGGAGGGAAATGGAATCGAATGATGTTGGATGCGTTTTTATGATTTTTGGTTCGTATGAGGATTGTTATGTCTGTCTATTTATATCTTGCGGTTACTTTTATACCGTTTCCGTTTTAATAAGCTACAGTTACATTAAACAAAAAGTTTTTTTATTTTTATTTGACTTTTGCAAATGTGTGGATCAACTTTTTTCGTGTTGTTATTCTGTCCCGTAACCCAGGGGACGACAGTGATTAAATCTCTTAAAAAGTGTTGTTAATTTATATAACTGGTATCTGCGGCCGAGTTTTGCCGGCGTCACGATGTGTTTCCTGGACGCATAGAACGTGGCATTGCGTCTTGCGGCACAGTTCCGTTCCGTTACACGTGACATGGAATGGAACGGCGACTGATCACTGCCCTAACCCGCGGTACCTGGGAATTACACTGGACAGAGCTTTAACTTTTAAGACACACTGTGCCAACACCCGTATGAAGGTTACCGCGCGGAATAACTTGTTGCGCCGACTAACGTCTACAAGCTGGGGAGCAACCCCACACACATTACGCACCACCGGATTAGCGCTATGCTTTTCTGCAGGAGAATTCGCGTGTCCAGTATGGCATCGGTCCGCAAACGCTAGCCTGGTGACCACGGCGCTTAATGAAACCTGTCGTACCATCACCGGATGCCTTAAGCCGACCCCTCTTAACAAGCTATACCCACTTGCGGGCATTGCTCCCCCAGATGTCCGTAGAGAAGTCGCATGTGCTGTCGAAAAACGCAACCAGGAGAATGACTCACGCCACCCATTGCACGGCCACAAACCGCCGCCTGTCCGGCTCAAAAGTCGCAAGAGCTTCATGCGGCGCACCAGCCCCCTGCTGGACTGCCCAGCTGATGCGCGTCGTTTGTTGTGGCAAAACACGTGTCCCCCACCTGATGGATATGTGCCAGCCTTAGAGCAATTACCGCCTGGCCAAAACGAACCATGGCCAATCTGGAGGACACTGAACCGGCTCAGGTCCCAGGTTGGCCGTTGTAGGGAAAGCATGGCTCAATGGGGTCTGCTTCGGGACCAGTCAACTCAATGCGTCTGTAACTCAGCACCACAAACGATGGCGCATCTTCTGGTCTGGCCGGCATGCCCACATTCCTGCTCGCTCCTTGACCTGAGGGATGCGACGGTCAGGGCTGTCGACGCCGCTGCCTTTTGGGCAGCACATATTTGAGGAACCTCGACACGAAAGAAGAAGAATATAACTGGTATCGTCAGCAGATAGTCATACATACGAATGGTTAACATAACTGTTGCAATTACAAAGTTTTTGGGAAATATAACCGCCGAAATCATAACTTGAATCGTAGTTTTAAAGAGTGGCCCGGGGTACATCACCATGGTAACGGGCAACAGAAAAACAGTTGTCTGACCCAAATGACAAAGTTCTACGATAGCAGTTTCTACAATTCGCTCAAATGACTTGGCTTTACTTGTAATTAAAATTATGTCTCCCAGGTTTTCTAATTTTGACTACTTAAACGATGTGTTCAGTCAGAAGTAACCGTACGAAAGAACTCTATTTTGATTCGCATAATATTTAAGATGAGTAATGAAGGTAAAATGTAAATGACAGATACGGAGATCTCATTTAGCCATATCTCATTTAAAATGTTAACTATGGTTGTGTCTAATAGACGTCGGATTGAGACTAGTCTGAAATAATTGTTAATATCATCATAAGTTAGCCGCTAGTTCGAATCCATTCGATTCTCAATCGAATGCCAACGGAATCGAATGAATCGAAACGAGCCCTCGATTGTCAGATCGATTACGACGCCTCGTCGCGCACATATTGGGGATGGTTATTAAAGCCATTGATAAACAGTACAATAATTTTGTGCTATTATATTAATCTTTAGGAAGCCAAAGCCCAAGTAGTACACATGATATTTAAGCGCTTATACAAGCATTACACAGCTTTAATAAGCTGAATAAGGGATATATAAGCTCTTATGCTGCATGTATTTTACGTGGGCGGTTATGCCTGTCCTGCCACACATGTTTCATACCAACGTCGGATAAAACTGTATAGTGATATCATATACATAATACGGTACTTGATGACAGCTCAAATCAGCCACTCTTTGAAATGTCAGTCAAAAACGATCTGTTAGTATGACGTTTCTGAAGACGCTACTGGCTTGTGACGTCATAAAAATCAGTAGTCTAAACACGCCTTCTTCTTAGTTGTTGTCCAATTAAATATAGTATAATGTCTAAAAATAAGTGATAGTTTTTTGTTTATTTGGTTCCGTGTATTTTTAATGTTTAATGGTTTTAATGATACAATTTATTTTCACTACTTATAGTCAAATACCGTATCTTATAGTTCTTGCAGTGGCCTAAAAATAATCTCATTAAAACTTTCGTGAGACATATTTAATTATTATATTAAGCAGTTTACACTCACGTGAAATTGTCAGGAACGGGCCGACATGTTTTGAACACTTCATCAGGGACTGCTATCCGTATACAGCTGCGCGGTAACTTCGTCACTGTTTTTTTGATCGACGATCCGCCCAAATACTTATAAATATTATTATATAGGTATGTATATTCTAAGATTTACATACCAGTGGTACAATCAGTCCCGCAGTTACAGTTGTTCATCTCATACATACAATCTATTCTAAAACTATTTCTATTGCAAACTCAATCTATTATTCTCTATTCATGTTAATAATGATCTACGGTATTGTTCCAGCCACTATTGTGAAGTGTGTTGCAGAATTACTTGTCAAGCCAAACAATTCAGTCTTGACGGGTAATGTATGCTGATGAGAGCGACTCTTGGCGGCTAAGAATAATGTAGCACATGTTATAAGGAGAGTTAGTGTGAGCGCTTCCGTGACAAATTAAACCAAGTAGCGGGTAATAAGGCCCACCCACTCGTCATGTGATAAGTGAATACACACTTTTATGAATAACAATGTTATTATTGGTCAATTGTGTACCGAGCATGAACGATCGCAGCGCACGCCACGTCGTGGTATGATAGTAGTTTATTCAACGGTTACATAATGAGAGCTCTTAAAACGCGAGCCAAGGCGAGTTTCATAATAGGATCACACGAGTGTTTTAAGGCCTAATTATATACAGTTTCATATATTACTTTATGTACACACATTTTACTTTTATTTGGATATGAAGTTCTTAGTAAAGATGCCACGAATATTCGGCAACTATTCGGTATTCGGCCGAATAGTGCGTACTATTCGGCCGAATACCGAATAGCAAATCATGTAAAAAAAGACACGTTATTTTACTCAAAATTATGTGTTTATTTCCAAATTACAACATTTTAGTGCTTAAAATTAATCAGTGGTAAGTTGTGACAGTGGTAAAAAAATCGGAAAGAAATACCCAAGTACTAATTTAGACAATGGCAGCAGCTTCCTTCCTCCTTCATTATTTTATGTACACCCATATTGTTAAACTACTATAACAAGTTCAGACACACTAGGCAAAGACCTACTTAAGATTACCTTGCAGCGACGGCGGCAGGGCATGAAGGCAAGAAATCAGTGATATTATTTCATAACATTACGATATATGATGACATGGCGACCCCGCCTACGCCGCTGCCTCATTCATTCCCCTGCTCCGCAAGAGTTACTGGTAGTACTAAGAACTAGAGATGCCACGAATAGTGAATTGGCCGAATACCGAATACCGAATATTCGGTAACGCTGTCGGCCGAAGCGCCGAATATTCGGCCGCCGAATATTCGGCAGGACGTGGAGAAGAATGCTGTGGCAAACGAGTTGGATTTTTATTTGAACACAGTTCACCTAGATCGGAAGGCCGACCCTTAAAAGTGGTGGTCAGGAAACGAAAAACAATACCCGAACCTTTCGAAATTTGCAAAAGTTTATCTTTCTTCTCCTGGAAGTAGCGTTTATAGTGAGAGGTTATTTTCTGAGGCTGGTAACGTTTACGATGAAAAGCGCAATCGTTTGCTACCAAAAAATGCTAAAAAGCTCGTTTTTATCCATCACAACTTACCACTGATTAATTTTAAGCACTAAAATGTTGTAATTTGGAAATAAACACATAATTTTGAGTAAAATAACGTGTCTTTTTTTACATGATTTGCTATTCGGTATTCGGCCGAATAGTACGCACTATTCGGCCTTCGGGATTTCTTGCCTTCATGCCCTGCCGCCGTCGCTGCAAGGTAATCTTAAGTAGGTCTTTGCCTAGTGTGTCTGAACTTGTTATAGTAGTTTAACAATATGGGTGTACATAAAATAATGAAGGAGGAAGGAAGCTGCTGCCATTGTCTAAATTAGTACTTGGGTATTTCTTTCCGATTTTTTTATTTTTATAAGACCCGTCTAGCTACGATAAGCATGAAATCTGCCCGTGTCTATAATCAAAATATAGGCACCTCAATTACGCCTCCGATCTACCAAAATCGTAGCAATAGTTCGCGTAAATAATAGTTCACATTAATAACACTGTTGACTTGAATACGTACAATAAACTAGAATAATTAATTGTACAAGCCCAAGTCGCACAATGCCTCAATCACAAGACGCGATTCCTAACTGAATTACGGCACAGTTGAGAAGGAAACAGAAGGCCGGCACTGTACTACTGTAGAGATCGCTTTATAGCGATATGACCGCCTGTTGTCTACTGGTATAAAAAAATTGTACGTGTTTTGTTTTCTCTTGCGAATTGGTGGACATTAAAGGTGAATTGTATTGTAGTGTGGACGCATTTATATGTACAAGAGTTGTGATCTTATTGGAATCTAGACTTGAAAACAGTATGTTTTCAGAAGTTTCCTAAAACCTACGGAAATAACATAAGTACCTTTACTATCCTTCAATCCATGGCTTTTCAGTATGTTAACTAACGATTATATAAACAGACAGTGTTATGCATGATCATGAAAGAAGCCACCGTCTCTGTTATGACCTACGCGATAGCCGAACATACCTATACAGAAGTAAGAGCGACACGTGATAAACAATTGCCGAGCGCGTGTCTTTGGCACGTTTGGTAGCATGTCCAGGACCATTCCGACTATAGAGATTTTATGCTAAACCTTATCAATCAGAATCACTGGCCTACTGTACGTCTGTATCTTGTACCTGCAGGCGTTAGCACAATCCCACGCCATCAACCATTATTAACCCTTTCAGTACATCACATTTTGCGGCGTCAAACCGGCGACGTTTAACGTGTTTCGTCACATTTCGTCCAGTTTCGTCTGCGGTCGTAATTTCATTGTGATGTCCTCTAATATTGTGTTTGTGGTCACAATAAACGGGCTGTCTTTAACTTTAAGTTGCTTAACAAGTAGCAACACCTCATAAAGTACCGTAGAACGTATGATGAAATTCCAATTAAGATTGTTATTTTCATAGCCAATTTTGGGTTCGGCAAACTTGGCCAAAAGTTTGTTAGTATTTCTATAATAGTTTTGCGATGATTAGACCGAGCTACGCTTATTGTATCTATTTTTATCTTGATGGTCTTATACACAAGTTAAGTATGGAACTTGTTTTTGTGGACGACTGGATTCATGAACTGATATCAATAAAGAGTGCTGTTTCTTCTCCTTGTATAATTTTATGTTCTTGGGTAAGATTAGAACGCTACTTACTTTTCAAAAATGTACTCTTCGCTTAATTTTTCAACGCTAGTGTATTATAATTTATCATTAATTAGTGGATAGAATGTAGTTGTTGTTGTTTTATACGAATAAGACATACTTTGCAAAGATATATATTTTTGCACCAGTCAAGTTCAAGATTGCCAAAACGTCTCCAAAAACCACCATGTCCCATTTAACCTCAAAGATATCCCCGTCCAAAGATATTTCTTAGGACAAACGGTGACCCAAAAATAATGTTCCCGCTAAATTATTCACTGAGTTGTACCTAGTGGTCTTATGAATAATATATGGAACCGATATCCGAGAACGATATTGCCCGTCGTCGGTATTTCGAGCCATCTCATGCGGACTGTCATAATATTAGGTAGTATTTTTGTTTCCGTTTCTTGACTAATGAGTATTTTTGATAACTTTGTCGGTACTTACTGAATTATTGACGGATGATATTTTGATATGTAATTTATTAGTTCTTTACTACCTTAATAACGCGCATCAGCGAATTCTAAAGAGCAAAAAGGAAATATGTTAGTAACTCAGTTATGACTTTATTAGTAACTAGCTGTGCCCCGCGGTGTTACCCGCTCATCCCACGGGAACACTAAATTTATTCGGGATGAAAAGTATCCTATGTCCTTCCCCGGGACTGAAACTATCTATATACCAAATTTCATCTAAATCGGTTCAGCGGTTTAAGCGTGAAGAGGTAACAGACAGACAGACAGAGAGACAGACAGACACACTTTCGCATTTATAATATTAGTATGGATATATTTCGTGAACTCTAAAACAGAAATATAAACGTATTGATTATGGTGTACTCAGATATCTTCTAATGTTGGGAAAATCCAAAATTTACTAATGTTTACTGTCAAAGCAACATCCAAGGAAGTGTTGCTAGCGCAAATAATTTTGCGACGTTAATAAATAAGTAATTTTCAGAATTTCCCAACATTCGGAGTTACCCGAGTATTTACTGCAAATAAATGCACATGATCATGAGAAAATAAGACTAAGTATTCTATCTGACAAAAGCGTAGCTAAACTAATATACAATACAGTATTAATCCAAGAAGCAGTAAGCCACGATGTCAGCAAGTCTGAGGCGATCCCTTGGGACGCCGTCGTCTCCAATTTCCCCTTAAACATTGCGGTCTGTGATGTAGGAATTATGGACTGTGGTGGGTTAAATTATTTCACGAGAGAAAAAAGTTTAGAAAGTATACTTATTTCTAAAAGTGTGGATAAGCTGAAATTTTTGTAAGGCATGTGTTTTATTGCATAAGATCTATATCATTTAAAGTTAAAAATAAATTGAAATTGGATTTTCAAAATCTAGTTTCTCGGCTACCGTCTTCGTAATCCGTGTTTCCCTCCATCGCAGCGAAATTCTCTCGAGATTTGACAATAATTCTCGATAGCTCCTCTGTCTCCCAATGAATACTGAGTTTTCGACCGACCCTTCATGCATCTATACTCAAACGTTTCCAATTTAGATTACCACTCGCTTACTCTTGCAAAACCAAGCTTAAGATATTAAAGCTACAAATAAGACCGCGTCAAAATATACCAGCTTTATCAAAGGTATCAAAGATAAATAATGAAATTGTACTGTATTAATTGACCTTCCGAAATTAACGGAGATAACTCACAAAGGCCGTATTGAAAGGTGCCCCTTTTCACTGATTTCACTCTTTAATCTCCGAAACAAAACTTGGTAGCGTAACAGGATTGTCTGGCCGTTCATTTACTTAACAAATTATTCTTTGTCGAACGGAAGAGAAGGCTTTGAATCCATTAATTCTCTGATGGGGTCACAAAGAGGTGGTACGAATTAAAATAATGTATTCTACGACTTCAATGGGGATCCCTCCGTCCGGCGCCGTTATTACAAGAATAATATATTTAAATCAGAGTCTGCTTTCAGAAGATGTCTCGCTTTGTGAGTGCCGAATAAGTGATCACGTACGGCGCCATTAGGATGTGTTTTATGTGCAAATTATAGGCTACCATTTTTAAACTCGGATTTCAACGGAGCGCGGGAACAATTTGGGTTCGTTAGAAAAGTTTTAATACACCCACATTGTGGAGATATGGAATAAGCCTACAATGTTCGCGTACGTTCCCTCATTAATTGCAAAACCAGTATAGACAACCGTATGCACAAACAGTATATTAATCCTCGCCAAAAGGGTTACTACCCTCTGTTAACCGATGATTTAGAACATCATGATCACCCCATCCACCGATATTTAGGAACAAACATTGCGATGTTATTCCGGTGTTTATTTTGAAGCGTAATATGTCGTGTTCCACTTTGATGTCGTGAAATCGCTTCTGTTCTTTGTCAGTCGCCCAAGGACTTACAACTATTTTGTCGTTTGGTGAAATTTCAATTTTATTATGTTGGGGTTTGGATTTATAGTCTGTGTGTGCGTGGGGTGTTGGGCCGCCATGTGGGTATCATCGGGCGGAATTATTGCGTATGGTTGGTCGGATTTTGTTTGGCGGCATGAATGGTTCATTATACCGGGACTTTGAGGGCACAGATAATATTTGCGATGTACATTGTATTGTTTATGATTTAGACAATTGTTTGTGTTCCGTCAAAGGATGTGCACTTGTTTGTCCTATATAATAGGGGAGGGAAAGTAAACAATGTGACATGGTTTGAAATTTTGTTGATAACGAATACAGTGTTCTTTTAATCCTGTAGTTTAATGGCTGCATCTGTTTCGACAGAATTGTCATTGATACAATTTATTAGTCGTTAAGTTTGTTGTTTTACGAGTGAGGAAGAAAGTGGAGTTGTTCACAATTGAACATGGGATCAGTTTCAGTCAGTGCCCCTTAAGCAACGTTATTTGAGCAAATCGGGCAAGCCAAGTGGTGCTCGAAACTAAGTTTCTTGGAGGGTCGAAGCTTGAGTCAATTATTGTGCTCAAGTGTATCTTGGCTTCCGTTTCCTTTATTCTGTGTTACATTTGATTTGAGAACTTTCTAGAGAATGAAGGGATTTAGTGTAGTTTAATGGACATTGGAAAACGCAGTTGATTAGATTGGTTGAATTTACTCGTATCGTTGTAACATCATCACAATCTTCTCCAGTTAAATAGTTTTTTTATTTACCAGTTGCTTCTAGGAACTTGTATATGGTACAAAAACAGCACATGACTACACATATATCACGGCTACACTCGAGTGAACTAAGCAGTTCGGTAATTCATTGAAATCCCTTGAAGTGCCAAATAATTTTCGATCTCTACACACGGAGTCATCGCGGTCCAAAGTTTTGTTATTGTGTGATACCCAAGTAAAAAATAGGCTGCACAAAAGTCAATGCAGCGATTAACTCTAATTGAAGCTGTATATGGTCTGTATAAGCGCTTATACAGTCTGCGTGTTGCTTGGATAGGAAGACAGACCTAACGACATATTTCGGACAAATTCTTCTATATATGTTGGTTATTCTGATTCTTCTACATCTTAGGTTATCGCGCTACTAAAGCTATAGTCATCATCTCCGCCCCTGCCGGTATCAGTACTTAATCACGAAAAACTTTTTCACGAAAACTTTTTCACGAACGACTTTATCACGAAAAACTTTATCACGAAGAGATTTTATCACGAATAGACTTTATCACGAAAACTTAATCACGAAAACTTTATCACTAAAGACTTTATCACGAAAACTTTATCACGAAAAGACTATATCACGAAAAGACCATATCACGAAAAGACTTTATCACGAAAAGACTTTATCAAGAAAAGACCATATCACGAAAAGACTTTATCACGAAAAGACTTTATCACGAAAAGACTTTATCACGAAAAGACTTTATCACGAAAATATTTTATCACGAAAAGGTTGACTGCTCAGTGGTTTTTTTTCCTTCGGAAACCTAACGTTTGTGGTACAGATACAGATATTTATTCACAATAACTGACCAAGAGTAAGTATGACTCGCGCACCGAGGGTTCCGTACAAACACTTCCACTTTCCATCTTAACTGGCCGGGTTAAACCATTAGAGACCGGGAATCGAACCCGGTACCTTTTCCACCAGGTAGCTTCTTTTTCAATTTTTCTTTAAGGGGTTACATGGGTTTCCTCGGGGAAAAAATGGCCTTTTTTCAACAATTCTTTTTTCATATAAAAAATGAAATTTTTTATTCAAATTTTGTACTGTCATAAAGATACACATTTGAAAAAGAAATTCTGAAATTTTTGTAAAAAAATATTAAAAACTCTGCCATTGTGACGTCCTTTCCGGCGGCCCCTCGGGAAAAAAGTGAGTCCGCGTTGGCAGAAGAACTTCTTACAGGATCATCAGAAGGGAAAAAAAAAAAATGTATTTTAGTTAAGACCTCCCTAAGAGAACCATAATGTGGACGAAGGAAAAAAAAAAGTGAAAATTGGATTTTTGGCAGACCTTTTTACAAAAAAATGACAATTTCGATGAAAATTTCTCTACATTTTTTTTTTTTTAAATAGTTGTAATCGAAAAAAAAAAATCCTTCGTCCAACTTATTGAGAATTGTATCGCGAAGACCTGTGTAAAATTTCATGAAGATCGATTGAGTAGTTCTCGAGAAATTCTGCCAACCGACTTTGAAAACACAGTTTCGAGAAAAACGCGTTTAAAGTTTTCGCGCTTAGGCTATTTAGCCTACTAGTTGGCCTCGAGCGCTCAACTTCTGAAGGCTGTATTTCCAAAACTATTACTCGGATCAATTTGAAAATTTAGGACAATATTCTAGAGATGTTGTCAAATTTAATGAGGCAATAAAAAAAAATTCGATTTTTTGAAACCGTGAAACCCATGTAACCCCTTAAGCTTTGATCTTCGTATTACTGGTTAAAAATGGTGGAGTACCCACATTACAAAAATGAGACATTAAATGTGTCATAAATTATTTATGGCCGGGTTAAGTTTGCACCTAATATGGCGCCGCATACAAGTGAGGTGCAAACTTAATGTAACAGGTAAATTGGTATGAGAAGTAAAAAATTGTACGGAACGCTCGTTGGGGGTGTCAGACTCGCACTTGGTTGGTTTTCTTTGTTAGTAGTCCTTGCTTTTCGGTTCTTTTTGCCATCCCCTACCTGCGCTGGCGCTGACGAATGTCGCAGTACTTGCAATATCTAAGTCATTTTTTAAAATAATGGTCATGGGTGTCGTTTTCTGGGTTTTTGGGGGTGTACATTTTAAAAATGGCATCCATTTTGAAATTAAAGATGGTGGACGTCATTTTTTGAAATAATCGTCAGGGGTGTCGTTTTCTGGGTTTTTGGGGTGTAGTTTTCAGAAATGGCATTCATTTTGGAAATAAAGATGGCGACAATCACTTTTTAGAAAAAGTCATGGGTATCGTTTTCTAGATTTTTGGGGGTGTACATTTCAAAAATGGCATCCATTTTGGAATTAAAGATGGCGGGCGTAACTTTTGGAAAAAGTCGTCATGGGTGTAGTTTTCTAGGTTTTTGGCGGTGTAAATGTCAAAAATGGAATCCATTTTGGAATTAAAGATGGTGGACGTCATTTTTTTGAAATAATCATCACGTGTGTCGTTTTCTGGGTTTTTGGGGGTGTAGATATCAAAAAAGGCATCTACTTTGGAAATAAAGATGGCGAACGTCACTTTTTTGAGGGTAGCGCTGTGTCGCGTGACAAGACTCGTGAAGCAATTGGCGCTGGACGGGCAGTTGCTGAAAATTGTATCCAAGTCATCCCGCCACTATCTCCGTCTGGGTTGTCAATGTTAAAGCACCCACTTAGTGGTTAATGTTGGCGTTTCTATCCTGGCTATATCACTACAGTCGAAATATAATGACAGTATCTCAGACGGATACGACCTTGGAACCTTCAAGAAAAGAGCGTACTCCCACCTGAAAGGCCGGCAATGCACTTGTGACTCCTCTGGTGTTGCAGGTGTCTATGGGCGACGGTAATCGCTTTCCATCCATTTGCCCCTATGACATAAACGAAAAAAAATCTCTTATGAATTTCACTATAAAATAAAACCGAAATATTGTTCAAATGTAGGTATCGGAAAGCTTCTTCGAATTCAGACTCTTGTCACAATAAGCAGACGGATAATTTCGGGGCTCCAAGTCTATAATTTGTTCTAAGTCCGGTAAGCTCCCGATTAGAACAAAGAACAATGTTCTGAACTCACCGGTGATTGAGTCATTGTCACACGATATTAACCGTATTGTTTGTGGAATATTCGTGACGTTGGGGGCTGGGGGCTGGCGGCGCCGTCGTATGGAGTGGGAATTTGTTAAAGGAGATTTCTTGTTGTAGCTTTTACAACATCAGAAAACGACGACTTAGTGGAAAACATAGAGATTAAAAACAGCAGGACCTCTAGCATACGTGATTATTTGTCGCGCGAGATCATTAATTACCCGTCTCTTTCCGTGCAGTTATGTGAGAGAGTGACGGGTAGCGCTATCTCGCGCGATCAGTGTCGCGAAGCATATTAGTTGCGTTAGACGGACAGAACCCTGAAATATTAAGGGATATTAAAATATTATTTTTTTTAGTGATTAGTTTCTTTATCTTGAATTATGTTTCCTAACCAAACGCGCAGAAAAAAAGTGATCTTATTTTTATTTACTGAAAATTATTTTTATTCCTTTTATTTTTATTCTGAAAAGTGTAATGCCACTTAGTTTATCGTCGTTATGGCTAAAACCTTAAAAACCTAAATGTACCTATAAAATAAGGTTTGAGAATACTCATATGCTATTTAAAACATTTTAATTATGCGTCCTTTTAAACAGTATATAAAATAGATAGATAGAATAATCTTTATTACACACCGCAAAACAAGAAAATACTTACCCAGTTTTTTTTATTACTAGAGGTAGACAAAAGTCGGTAAGTACATACATATAATGTATTACATAATTTAGAATAGAGTTATTAAGTTGTAAAGTAAAGCCGTCTCCATGCTACCGTTCCGCACGCCCACTTGCCTTCGCCGATGGGTAATTTTCTCCATTGTCACTCGCAATCGCAAGAAAATGTTACCCCAATTTTACTGGAAGAGACATTCGCCTACAAAAATATTTAATTATGAAAGTAACAGCGTACCTAGAAGATACGAATCAACAGTATAGAAGCTATATTTAAATAAATATCAGCCAAACATGGTACTCGATTCCGAAAAGACTTAATAAAGACCGTTTTTCCAGGAAGCATAGTGTTCAGCAGTGTGTTGACATTTTAATAATATGCCAAGTGCATGCTATATGGCGTTGTTACTTTGGTAGAATCGGCTGCATCACGCTGTTAAGATTTTCCCCGAGTTAATGACCCCAGCTCGGTATATATATTTGATTTATTTGTAGAGGTACATTGATCGTTTGCAAATATATTGTTTATATAAGTAACCAAGCAGCAATGTGCCATTCACTGGGAGTCAGTTGTTTATTGGTCCTTTTTTAAGCGAAACTTTCGATGTTTTTGCGAATTTATACTATGCTAATACTACTATCTATAGTAACAAGTTAAGTAATGGAATAAACCTAATTTCAGCGAAACGTACTTTTTGGAAAAACGTAATCCAGTAATGTTTTCTGAATAATTTAATGTGCCGATAATAAATTTATCTGCCCCTGTGTCTTCCAGCGAACTATATCTCGGTAATACGTTTGTAAAGCCTTACTTTTCTTGTAATTCGCCAAGCCTGCCCCCTGCTCCGTCTCAATGGAGCCAATCGGGCAAATGCACATGTCATTTGTATGCTTTGACACGCCGTCATCGAAGCAATTATTATCCTGAAAGTCGTGAAATTAGTTTGGAAATGTCACAAGAAGAAAAGATGGTTTGTCGTCAAATCTCGCTATCAATTTTACGATTGTACTCTGTTTTATAAATAAAATATCAAACAACCTCTCACAAATCAACCTAGTCCCAAATTAAGCTCCAGAAAACTTGTGTTATGGTATGATTCTTTTTCATTTTATCAACCATCGCACCCGTTTTTTTATTGTTGTTTTATTGATTGTAGTTGAACGAAACGAGATTAAATTTGCGCTTGGGACTGATTCTTGTAAATCTAAATCCACTTACAAATTGTGAAGAACTAGTACCTACCTAAGTATTAAGAAATCTGAATAAAATGGTACGTTGCAATGCTTATGTAGTTTCTTTCATTATACTTGGTAATTATTTTACTTGAAGCATTTCTGAAGGACGATTCGACAATATTTCAAAATGACGTGAATTTTGCTCTCATTTGCAATAATCAGAATTATAAGTACTATCATCATCAGTATATCATCACATAAAGACTCAAAAGTCTATCACAACATGTCTAATCGACCTACAATTTTCTCCGTGGAATATAAAATCAACTTCTTACAAAAGCTTGAAATAGCCTCGTCTTTCCCTTTCAGCTTATTGTGAATAAACTTATTATAGAAATAAAAATAATTCAGTTACGGCAGTCGAGAAATTTTCCTTTTCCAAGCGAAGGTTTTTCTCATTCAATTACGGGCTTGCACAATATTTTCTATTTAATTTTTATTTTTCATTGTACCGCCTCCGTTGGTTTTTATTGGCTTCATTTGAATTTTCCTGTCTTCTCTTTCATAATTTAACAATATTGTCACTAGATTTATTTTGCTTATTTGATTTCAATTCAGTTTCTGCTAATAGTTTCTTTCGAAAGAATATGGGCTTACAGCACACATTTCAAACAATATATTTCAATTTCAGAGTTTATATTCGCATTTAAATAACGACGAAAGACGTTCTGTAATCTACATATGGGGAAATAGAGTTTTGTACTGAAGACTGAAGGCTGTCAAATTAGTCATACAAAAATGTAGGTTATAGCTTCTGTGGACATAATATGTAGTGTTAAGGATTTCAGGGCCTGCGTAAACGACGAACTCCTTTATATCCTTTAAGATAAATAAGTTTCTGTCAAAAATTACATTTTAGTGGCAAGCTTTTATAGCCGACTGTACTTTTCTTTGGATATCCATCAAATGCTCACTGAGACGATTCTAAAGAGCCCAAGCTCGGTAGGATTGCTTTTTCTATTATAGAGTTCCTATGGCCACCTTCCGGCTCCATCATCAGATCAGCCCCATGGTACCATATTATTGTATTGTCATCAAAGTTAAGTAAGTATGCAAAATTTCAAGTCAATCGGTTGACGATATCTGCTTCAAAATTGAGTTGCAAGATTCCACCCGAACAAACATACTTTAAACATACAATGCAAGTTAAATAAAAGCTTGTAAAAACATAACTTACGTACAGGCTGTTAACTTTTGGCCATACTCTAAAAGTGTTTAGACGTGTACATTTTACACAAGTAATAGAAGTAATGCATGGGATCGCACTTTGTAGCGAGTCATGAGGAAGGCCTATGTTCAGCAGTGGACGTCTGTGTCTGATAGATAGGTAGATAGAATTAGAAGCAATGATGTCAAAGACAGACAATAGGTACACGTTAGTCTTGTACGCCACTAAATACAAATGAAATTATAATCGAATCCTCTTCGATCACTGTTCGATTGGCCGCCGCGACAGATCGGCGATCCTTAGGATGAATTGCGAACCGATTCGAAATATTTCTAGCTATATTCGACTTACAGGACGTGAAAAACCCGTTTCATATGCAATTTAATATGTCTAAGACTCACGGGAGTTATCAATATAAAATTGCATTGGACTTTTTTTTTAATAACACTCGCTGTATATAGCGATACATTTGCCGTAGCTCAAGTTATTAGTCAAGTGACTTTCAAGTCACACTAAGTAACCAATCAGTGCAAGGAACACGTAAGACGGGGTGCAATTTCCGACTAATAGATGGAAGGTTCGTTAAGATGGTCCGTCTGTCCGTCGTTCCATTAATTTGGCCGGATGTTTATATATTCGGAGTTTGACTGGTCCGCCAAGCTGGGATTAGCTTTGCGTTTAAGTGACATATGTGTTTTACATATTGAAAGTGACTTTTACACAGACCAATCTTCAGATGATACTTTAACGTTCATAGAATTCGATTTAGGGATCTCATTCTGTTTTGCCCAGCCGATAGAGATCTACTGTTGGACAAAGGCCTCCCCCAAACTGTTCCTCAATGATCGGTCTTGCACCGCCCTCATCTAATTTCTGCCTGCAATCCTAACCAGGCCGTCCACCTTGATGGGGGCCTTCCCACGCTGCATCTTCCGGCCCACGGGCGCCACTCAAGAATCTTTTTGCCCCAACGGCCATCGGTTCTACGAGTAATGTGCCCCGCCCACTGCCACTTAAGTTGGCGACTGTCTGAGCTACATCTCTAATCTTGGTTTTCTTGCGTATCTCATTATTTGACGATCCCGCAAGGAAACTCCAAGCATAGCTCGCCCCATTGCCCTTTGAGCTTAACTAAGAAACCTTCACCAAGTTTATATATTACAATTTTATATTATAATTATACAAATGTATGAATTGTATTGTACTGTACTTTTTTGTGGTGGAGTGAATAAATAAATTATGATTATTATTATATAATACATGTATTATATTTCGCTTTAAAAACATTAGTAGACGCAACGTTTTCCCTTGGTCAGTTTCAAAATATAGCAATCATTTAACTTGTAACCAAACACGAAACAAAACAATTGAACATGCCGTAAACTACAAAACAATTAAAACGCAGTTACGCTAATAAAATTCCTAACACTTCTAAAAGGGGAACGAGCAATCTGCGTGCCGTTCAATGCATGGTTCACCCCTGCAAATTGAAATCAGCTGTGCCCCATTGAACTTTACAGCGTTGTCGGGGCCGGTAATCGAATCATGGAAGAGATTTCACCTTGTTTTTACAAGCTTTTATTTAGCTTGCATGGTATGTTTAAAGTATGTTTGTTCGGGTGAAATCTTGCAACTCAATTTTGAAGCAGATATCGTCAACCGATTGAGCTGAAATTTTGCATACTTACTTAACTTTGATGACAATACAACAATATGGTACCATGGGGCTGATCTGATGATGGAGCCGGAAGGTGGCCATAGGAACTCTATAATAGAAAAGCAATCCTACCGAGCTTGGGCTCTTTAGAATTGTCTCAGTGAGCATTTGATGGATATCCAAAGAAAAGTACAGTCGGCTATAAAAGCTTGCCACTAAAATGTCATTTTTGACAGAAACTTTTATATTAAGTGCAATATTGTTTTTACCCTTTGAAGGCCTCAGTTGCTATATCACATTGGAAAATTGTGCTTCTTACACTTATGGTATAAGAAAGTAAGGTATGGCATTCCGGAATGACAGGTCAGACTTATGACGACATCACGCTATGATTGGTTGGTTCTGTCAATCCGTTTCTGTGCTACCAGTGGTGTATCCTGATACAAATCGTGAGTGTTTTACATCAATTATTACGGCAAAATGAAATTGTGATGCATAAACGCATTTTTTTTTGTACGTCAGGCGGAAAAAAATTTTTTCCTTAATTATTTTGTAACCATAAAGCGGAAACTAATCAGTGGAGTAGAAAGTCTCACTAGCCAGTGTCATACGTACCTTGTTTTCATGTTTTCTTATGCCATGGTGCCACTCATGCCCATCATCTAGTGATGATATAATTTCATTTCAATGATCCAAAACGTTTGCAATTCATACCGCTACAAATGTTTTTAGGGTTCCGTACCCAAAGGGTAAAAACGAGACCCTATTACTGAGACTTCGCTGTCCGTCCGTCCGTCTGTCACCAGGCTGTATCTAAAAAAACCCTCAACTGATTCCAGGAATTAATCTTTCAACGTATCTCGAATAATCAAAATATTTTCAACGAAATCGCCCACAAAACAGCCAAAATACACCATTGAAAATCCAAATATAGTACGTCTAATTTCGTTCAATAATAGACTTGTCAAATTTCCCGCCAACCCGCCATATTGTTTGCGCCGCGTGACGTCATTGTAAACGTAATGGGGCGGAAATTAATAGTAACTAGTTCTTGGGTTCCGTACTACCTTAATAACGGTTGAGGGTTCGGGTTTGCTTGCTTTTTTATTTATTGGATGTAATATTGAGACTAGGGCTGCCATCTCTAAATTCACCGAACCCGGACAGACTTAAAAAGAACCGGACAGACTTAAAAAAACCGGACAGACTTTAAAGAAACCGGACATTTGGCATAAATCTCGATTTTTTGCCGTTTCCGTGTGTCCGAAAATAAAGTAATTGTGTGTGTTAGTGTTAGTGAAGTTTTCTTCTTAATATTTCGACGGTTTCAATTCGTGACGTTCAATGACATTGAACTGAGATTTAAAATTGCAAATTGTGTTGTTTGTTATGGAATCGTGTTTTTTATTTAACTACTTCTAGACTTAAGGTTTTCCTTTACTACATTTTATAGGATTTCTGGGGTACGGGTATATATTAGGACGTTTTAAAGAGCTTAATTTATTAATATGTTGATCAAATGAGATCTAACCTCAAAAGATCTAGTATTTACAATGTAATCTATTATTTATAAGATTGCACTGACACTGACGCAGACTGCTGCAATGTTATTGTTATTATCGTAATAATCTGCTGTTCTATTATCGTCTAGTATTATTGTGTCATTCAAATTGACTATATTAATGAAGCTGTAACTATAGACATTCAATCGGCGAATTGAGACCGGAAAAGTGTAATTTTCTCATCAAGTGCGGAAAATATTATCATTCAATATAAGTGGTTTTTTATACAGCATTACTAAACGTAGGCCATTGTCTATAGACATTTTTCTAAACAGAATCGGGCAAGAACAATTATTTGTGTGATGAACTCAAATATTTGTTCCTGGGTCATGGATGTTATCTATCTATATCATCGTCCAGTATCATAGTAAGCATGGCTTAAATTGAGATGAGCCTTTACCTAAATGCATGCGGTATCAAAAATAATACCATCAGATTTTTGGTGAATTCTCTTTAGAATTGACTTCAATAAAGTCAAAAACATGCTAATTGGGACTATGTGGACTCAGTTTGACAGTCCTAATTGATTTTCGGTTGATTTTGTTTCGAGTATACATAGTTTGTGATACTTCGAGTACAGTTATTAGTCTAATATTTTATTTCATTTCTAAAACGGGCCTTACATTGCTCAAACTATATAAGTCACAAGGGCAGAAAGCCATAGTTTTCCCACAACCCTCGCTAACGTGATCACTGATCGACTAGTCAGCTAAGTATATTATAGCTCGGAATTGTGTTACTGTAGGTAGGAGGGGACGCTTGCACAGAATAAAATATAAGAAAGTTCTCTTTTGCCGCCTTATAATGTATTACATTGGTTATTGCAGACATCGGATTTTGGGAGTGACAGGTATCCCAGTTGGTGTATCTATAATGCTACCTTTAGGATCGCTTCTGTAAGTATAATTTTGGAGATACTCGTTCATTTGGCTATAGCAATAGGAGAATAATTCTGAAACTAATACAAAAAAAAATCGACTACTAAAGTTTCGTAGATACCTGCTTTTGAATTAAGTTTATGTTATTTCATTTTCATATTTTAAGGCGGAGTCAATTCAATCAATAAGTAAATCAATTTTAACTAACTTTATTAAGTGGGTCAATCAACTATTTTTTGCCATGGTGATGTCCCCTGGGTCACTTTTTAAAACTACGATTTTCCGTGCAATGTAAATTTAGCCAAAGCTTTGTAATTTAAGCAGTCATAAGCCCATTCTTATGTAGACTATCTCCTGACAATACCAGCAGTATAAATTATCAATACTTTTCTTAGAAGTTTAATCACTATTGTCCCCTGGGTCACGGGACAGAATAACAGCAAGAAAAAGTTGATCCACCCAAGTACATTATTTTATGAATAAATTAATATTTGGCCAAAATCCTTATTTTGTTGGATCTTGATAAAGAAACGAAATTTCACTTGGTATTTGTACTTCGTTTATCCAATCAGCGAAGTGCGGGAACTTTGTAGACGTTCGTCGTATCTTTATACGGATGTCATAGTAAGATACGTCCTTTTACCGTAGCATGGCAGTAATTAATTTCATTCTAACAAATTGTACAATACAATTATTTAGGTAAATAACAATACAATTAACTAGAAAATTAAGCAAAATTGGTAAGTGTTTCATGTTTTGTTTTCAATTACGTGTTTATGTACCTACATACACACATACATAAAACTAGAGCATATGACTCATTATCAATCATTGTATGTCTTGTGTACGTTAACTTAATATTGTTTTTATATACATCAATTTACATACTGTGTCGAAAAAATATTTGTAAGGTAAAAGTAATATAGGTACAATTTAAATCAGAAACAGTCGCCAAATAATTACTAACTAAGGCTGGATTAATCTATTATTTATTTCTACAATAACGGTCACTTAAGATAGTATCTAATGTCAAAACTCTATATTTGTTTGACGTTACTATCCTATAGTAAGCATTATTATTAGAATAAAAGTTAGGTTAACTCCAGTCTAAGTCGGTTAATATTTCTTTAAACCATTTAAATAGTCTTATGTATTTACAAGATGGCGCGTTGCGGAGAGTATATAAAGAGCGCAGCATCTTAGCAAACACTATCCCAAATTTAGACAAGTACCTAGAACCATCCAAGCAAGCGCCTCTTAAATGGGGTAGTTGACTGTTTCAAGGAAACATTTAAATTTGATATATTATATTTATTTGATACTTAAGGGTACTTACCCACAATTTTCCGCGTATTACTTTTTTATTTACGGTAATCGTTTAAAAAGTATTCTGTAATCACCTTTGATTGTCCAGCTATACCTGTGCCAAAATTGGTTGAAATTCGTCCAACCGTTTAGGCGTGATGATAAGACTATTTATTAATACAATTTAAGGATTCTTTAATATTGTAGACAATACCAAGGCCACTGGGTGTTAATATCTTAACATGGCTGTCAGAAATACATTGATGACAGGGTTGACAGAGCATTAACTTAAATAAATAGCATATTACAATAAATTATATAAAATAAATTATCATTAGTATTTGAAATGTTTAGTGTGCATATAAATATTACATAATACATGTTTGTTATAATAGCAGCTTTGAAATAATGAATATATTTTTTTTGTGTAATTAATATTAGTTCGCCGACTATTAATATAATAATAGCAGCGAAATTAGTCAATTTACATTTATTAAACATAGTCGTTAAAATCTGTATGTAAATATTGAATACAATAAGGTGAATTATTAGATACTTAAATAAAATTTGTCCCTGGTGTTAAATATTAATTAATGTAATTATTTAGATAAACGTGTTTCCACACAGCAATGAAGATAAGATGACTGCTATGGGGGCATTCAGTATCAGATGTCTGTTACCACATTGACTACTAAATAAACAATAACAATTATATTCTGCGAATGAAACCCTGGAAAACTATGTAAAATTATAGGAATGTGTCATATTCAAATTAATTTCGATTAGATGTCTTAAGGACTAAGCCAAATAATTTTAATTCACATTACATATGTAATGTTATTTATCTACACCCATATTGTTAAACTAATGCAAGTTCAAATCCTTATAGGCCTTACCTTACTTTGCAGCGACGGCGGCGGGGCATGAAGAACATGAAAATCAGTGATTAGTAGTAGTTATGTTGCATATACTATTTTTAGTGTGATTCAAGACAGGCATATCACTAATGTGTTCAGCCATGATGCTATTTTGCCGTAACCCCATACGTCCAATATAGTATTTTATGCAACCGTTGTATAAGAGGGGGCAAAAAACGCGAGTGGCATGGGTTACGATGTGAGCGCAGCGAACATCGTAAGAAAGATGCCACGAGCGTTTTTTGACCTACTTATACAACGTTGCATACAATACTTTTTCTACGACTCAACATTTCATAAATAAAATGCAAATAAACAACAAAGAAAATAATTACATGTTCCCGCTCGGAATCAACAAAATTAAAAAGAAAAATTGTCTCTGATAACATTTTTTTTAATTGACATCCATCTGTCAAAAAAATATTAACTTATACATAAAGGTTATACGATCACCATACTAAATATCTGTCAAAAAAATTAAACTTATACATAAAGGTATACGTTCACTATACTAAACATCCATGCACTGAATATAAAACTTTTTTTTTAAGTTGGCACCAATGCCTTAGTACAAAAGTTTTTTTTTTTAATTTGCAAATTGTGTGAATGCAGCTGTTCATCATGTAATCTGAGGTACTAAGTGATGGTTTTTTGGCGACATTATAACATCGGTTAGCAGTGTGTTTTTGAGCAGTAGAGTATAGACTTTTACAGACTTTCATAATTTATGTCTTTATATTAGAGTTAGTAACTATATAAATGACAGAAAAAAGTACTGGAGTAGAAAAAATAACTAAAAATCGAATTAAATAGATTACTCAACTACCCTACTCCTTGCCAAAACAAACGTTAAACAAGAGCAGCTCAACTGGTAGCTCACGCTTGACTGGCCGCCTTGTACAGTAAACCCAGAAATCTCTACCACTTCTCGACTCTACTTCACAAGTATTAAGGTCCAAACGTGGTTTTAGCTCTTCCCTGACTGTACATAGAGGACACCTTAAGTCCAAAGGCTCTGCAATTAACAGGGCCCAATTAGGTGCTTTAACGAAGCAAGTTGGAGACTAATACTCCTCGACAACACCAAAACGTCCTATGAACATACTACACCCAACTACACATAAGCCCTTTTGGGTTCTATAGAGTTGCTAAACCAAAAGGTCTTATGTTGATACTATGTCCAATGACACATAAGCTGTTTTGAACTGAGAGATTGGAATTTGGCGTTTGACGTTTGACCCGGGTTTTGGATAAGCGTTTGAACGATATGCTTGCGTTTGTAATCAGCGTCTTGACTGATTGCGGATAAGCTGATTTAAAGGATTGTCTTATTGGTTTGCTGTTTAAAGTACTTGTGGCGTCTTTGCTTGTCTTGGAGTCATAATTATGGGGATAGGATCCTCGTATTTGCAGGTTTTGAAGTTACCTAATACCTTACAGGTATATGGCTATTTCCCGACTTACGATTCCTTCCTGAGAAAGACATTGTCTTAGAACTATTTTATTCATTAACTTGTGGTGATACCTACGTATGTCAGATTTTATGCCAATCTAATTTGTTTGTTTGTTTTGATTAAATAAGTAAGAGATACTTGCGCGTTCGACGCTTAGTTAGGAAAATATACCTGAGGACTTGTAGTCTCGATAGCAACAATTTCTTTCGTTTTTGTTATCTGTATTTATATTATACCTCATAAATGAGTTGATATAATACCGGCCAGATATCTTAAGACATTTGACTAACCAAATCTTTCTTCTTTCCAGAAACATGTCATCTAAAAGAAAGTCACCTCCGTCGAAATTGCAAGAAGGAGCAGCTGACGAGAAACCTGAAGCCGGGCCCGCCACCCTAGACTTCCCCGACATCCAGGAGTCAGACCACGACCAGACCTACTACAAATTCTCCCCCAGCTCCTCCACAAGAAGCTCAGTGAGCGAGGAAGACCAGTTCGAAGAAGAAAGACCAAGCAAGAAGCAGAGATTCGAGCAATCCTTAGAAATGACAAATAATCTTCTAGTCCCTTCCTCTTTTTTAAGCCTTCACCAAGTCAATGACTTGCAAGCTAGACGACGCGGATCCTCTGAATGCAGCAGTCCTGGTGCTGAAGCAAAGTTGGGTCTTTGCAATAATAACAATTCATTGCTGAATCATAATAGCGCGCTATCGCTTGGGAACCCGCATAAGCGGTCGATGGACGACGTGCTGAAGAGGCTGACGTCGAAGATGAACAATAGCACTATTAAGGAAGAAAAGAGGCCGACTCCATCGACTACACCTGTGAAGCAGAACAAGTAAGTTAATTTACAATTTTAATGTTTCAGTAGGTTCACGTCACTACAGGTGCGGCCCTTATACTGCCAAGTTAATCTGAATAAAAGCGGTGTCGGCGCCAGCCTGTCTGCTACTGGGGTGTCTACCACACTCTAGTGCGCATCATTCCACCAGCTTCGCGCTTTTTCTACCCGGTGCGCGTTTGTAGCTCCGCGACTAAGTGTCGCATTTTACAAAAACAACTGATGAAATTTGATTATGAGGCGGCTTTTGCGAAAATATTGCCAACCGTCGTCGCCAATATCGCCATCGCCAGCCATATGATATTTTACTATTTTGGACGATTCCTGTATGAAAAAATTACACTTTCGTAATACTATTTTCAATGCAACATAGGGAGCTCACCGCGAGCCTGTGATGTCGTGTCATTATCATATTTGATTTTTCTCGCTCCCTTAATAAGATAATACTGAAAATATTTTTTTTACCAAAACTGTAAGTAACTGTAGTACCTATGTAGTAAGACATAATTTTCAAAAGAAGGCATTTAATTGCCAGGTTTCTCCGCAGTTACAGCTATCTAATGACAAACAATGATATCTAACAGATTAACTATTCATTAAGAGTTATCAGCTACTTCTATGGCTAGTTTCCGATGTATGTTATCCGGTGTTTTGTCTTACTATGTTTACATTACGACTCAACCAATTATGTAGCTCTATAATGACTGCTCGTTGTATACGAACATGCTCAGACTTGAAACTTATTTACAAGACGAATTTAACCCTTAAATGCATGAATTAAAAAAACACAATATTAAAAAATATTATTTTATTTCAAATAAATGTTTCTAGTTTTCAACCACTAATTCATTTTTAGGGTTCCGTACCTCAAAAGGAAAAAACGGAACCCTTATAGGATCACTTTGTTGTCCGTCTGTCCGTCCGTCTGTCAAGACCCTTTTTCTCAGGAACGCGTGGACGTATGAAGCTGAAATTTATATCAATTACTCAGGTCTACTGTCCCTTGAAGCTGTGAAAAAATCAAACTTCTAAGCCAACGCAATCAAAAGATACAGCCGTTTATGCCGCAAATTTTCGACACTTGCAAGGGAATCAAAACCTACAGGGTGCTTCCCGTGAACTCAGAATCTTGAAATTTGGTACGAAGCAACGTCTTATAGCATAGATAAAGGAATAATTACGAAAACCATAATTTTTTTTTTAATACCTAACTTTGCACCTAATTTGCATATTTTCGACACTTGCAAGGGAATCAAAACCTACAGGGTGCTTCCCGTGAACTCAGAATCTTGAAATTTGGTACGAAGCAACGTCTTATAGCATAGATAAAGGAATAATTACGAAAACCATAAAAAAAAATTTTAATACCTAACTTTGCACCTAATTTATATGGGGCGCTATACATACCAGGTGCAAACTTAACTTAACCACTTAGGGATGGAAAGTGTTTGTACGGAACCCTCGGTGCGCGAGTCCGACTCGCACTTGGCCGGTTTTTGTTTATGTTAGCTGCATCTTACACCATGCATTTAAGGGTTAAGTACTAATGTCAGTCGGGAAAAGCGCCTTAACACGGGGTACGCGCATCATCAGCACCATAAAAATATCGAAATGAACAGATATTATACTACTACTATTACTGTGTTTACAACTTAGTTGCGTGGTTGTGAGATGTGTACTTTCATGGTAGGTGTTCACAGGAATGTCACACAAATAATCAATGGAACATTTAACTATAACTGCGAATAATTTTTAACAACATTGTCTACGTTATTAACAATGTACTTTCAATCCTATATTATCTTCAATATCCTTTAGATAAATTAAATAGCTTCCGCATAGTTGAAACTGCGGAACCAATAATAATCGCTCTCACACTAAACCTTTATCCTGTTCCAAAAGGTATTTACCATCTAAGTTACATTAAGACATATACTCCTTTTTTGACACACAATAAAGACCTTAATGTATTTTGAACCCCAATGGCTCATAGGTCTTTTTATCACTGTGCTAGCAGTCATAACTGTACCATTCCAGAAGGGCTTCACCACTTAACTAAACGAAACATAGCCTTTTTTGACGCAGAATAAAGGTCGTAGCTTATTCGATCCCCTGAGACTCATAAGCCCTTGTTTATTACGTAGCAGTCATAGCCACAGTGCGCGACTATTCTCAGCCGTCGTTACACAGAATTTAATTGACCATTATACGACTCATTAAAAACAATGTAAAGAGTGCGACCACCGCAAGTTCACTATAAAACCGCTAAACGCCAGTTTACTGGGCTTTTATAGGTGTTTGGTCGGTTAGTGGTTGCGTGGATGGTGACAGGATACTATAATACAGCAAAATTAACAATGTAGGCTTCTTATTTAGATACTCAAGCACTTACTGCGTTGTTCTTAAAGTGGGTATGTCTTTTTCAAAGTATTTAGTGACCATATAAAATAAGACCTGATTTAATTGACTATTAGAGCGTATGGCCATATGTATTTCGAATTTTGCTATCCAAACTGCACTAAACACTGAACTGATTTACAAAAAGTGCGCTAAGGCTTAATGGACATACCAAGACTTCGGCGGCAAGTGGCAGCGTCAAGCGGCGGCCATACTAGTGTCTCGCTCTCTCATATGGCCGCAGGGTTCGGAACTTTCGCGCAAGTGGCTGATCCGTAAGAGTTGAGTTTTGATACCTATATATACTTTTGTCTGTATGTTATCTTAACAATGTAATGTTAATCTAATCTGATCTACGGGTATGTAAGTAGCGGGTATGTAAGTAATACTCACCGCTAATCTAGGCTTTCACTTAAACCGCCATTAAGGCATAAAGTTGCTGTTTAATGACTGTACTTGCAACATTTATAACTAAACATTGTGATCAATTTGTTGGATACATTTGAGGTCAGTCAGAACAACAACGTCAGTGGGGACAAGAGTGCGCCTTTGTCGATTGGTGGTTGTGGGTAAACAAAATATCCAATTATCGGGTAAATTTTCCTTGGGTGTTCCTGGAAAGTTTACCCGTTTATTCACCGCTAACCCAACGAGCCATTCCTTTTCTGGTAATATTTAAGAAACGTGTGATTTTAAAACTACCTCTATTCATTTTGAAGTTTTGGCACAATGTAATAACAAAGGGAGTTCGACATGTTTAAAGTGTTGCGTTTCTATGATAATACAATAATATGACAAATCATTGTGTTCTTCCTTTTTTGATTCATCTCATAAATCAATTGAGTCATCTTTTATTGCACACAGTGACTAAAGGTACTTTTGATTCAGTAATAAGCATAATATGTATTGGTACAAACCTAAAGATGTATTGCGGTATACTTAATTAGCACTTTGGATTTACAGACTTAGTACCTATTGGATAATTAGAGGCTCTATGAGCTGTAGACAAATTCACCGCCATTTTGAAAAAAAAAAATACTCGACAAAATCACATCTCATAATTAGAAAACGCGGCCTTTAAGCGAGAATAGCCGGAAATCCGGTCGAATGGAAATCCGGATATACGAAAAGAGATTAGCCAAACTGAAACGTGTCTCAACTCTGTGACAAATTTAACACGAGAAATAACTACAAAACAGTTTAACTTCGGATTACAACAAACCATGCGTAACCTCAAAAACTCACACTAATGAGCTCTAAGCGACATTTACACAACCTCAAACTAGATAAGCATAAGGTGTTGTATAGTTTCCATGGCGCTTAGATCATTTTACTTTTATGTAGTTGCTTCTAAAATTACGTAGCGACAAAACAACTTAGTTTATTGTTCAGTAAATTGTATGAAACAACGGTTTCACTCTGAGATTAGTCGTAACATTTAGGTAATTTAATGTAAAAACGTGTTGCACCGCCTTAATTGTTAAAATTTATACACTTAATTGTTGTGTATGCTTTTAGTTCTGTGAGAAATTAGTTATCTTAAATCTGTTTACATCATTTTCCAGCAACACATTCTTAATTGTTCTTACCTAAGTAGCAAGACATTACAAAATTAGCCGTAACCCTTTCACGGACAGTACGTCGAGAGACGTGAATCAGAATCATCATGATACGGCACCACGTCCGGTGATGGCGACTTTTATCGTCCCAAAAGTCTACAGTCGAAAATTTCTCATACTTTTATATACCTATCAATGCAAATGTTTTTGGCATAAGAATTTTTTGGTATGAGTTCTGTCTGTGCCGCAGAATGCATTTTTCAAAATGGTCCTGTATACGTGAGCATGTTAGAAGCGCTGGCGCTGGTATGGCTGATATAAATGAATAAAAAAATAAAAAAATAATGCCCTTTAATTAATAAATATAATGTTGCTGAAACTATCGTGAGACATCTTTAATAATTATAGAAACGGTTTCAACTCACGTAAATATTGTCAGGAACGGCCCGACATGTGACCTGTGCGGCTGTGTCGCGTAGCAGCACGGATAGCTGTCCCTCATGAAGAGCTCCATATGAGTTCGAATCATGTCGGGCCGTTCTTGACAATTTTTACATGAGTTTAAACCGTTTTTAGTTATTATAATACAAATCCCTAATACAGATTCACAAGGCTAGTTGCTGAATCAAGCCCAAAAAAGTGATAAATTTTGCATTGAGTTTGATCCTTCTGTCAATCGATGATTCATAAATAAAGCATGTGTATGAGAAGAAATGCCTATCACGCTTATTGGCATAGTGATATAACCGGAATTTAAAACATCCTCATCGGATAAAGTTCACAACAAAAGATAACATAGAACCATCCTCCATTAACCTGCATCCTCAAACGATTCACACTAGATTAGAGATCAAGATATCCTGGTTGGTATTTACAATAAATTTAGATAAATAGTGATAGAGGTGATATTATTGTAGGGGTTAAGGCGGTGTCAACACGATCTGTGTCAATATTTGTATTTGCTGTTATCGGCGCTATCTATTATAATTAATAGCTTTTGTGATGATTGGTGCAGTTACTATGGAACATAATTGTTCTAACTCTATATTAGACTCCTAAGCAAGGAGGGATCTGCGGGACTCTCTTCTTCATACATGTATGTACCAAAAATGGCTGAGCTGTACTTTAATTCAAGATTTTATTAAAGAAAATTAAAAAACGCACCTATATCCCTGCCAAGTATAGGGTTAATCTATTACAGAGTTCCTTAGGTCGGGCTCCATCATCAGACCAGCCCCATGGTACCATATTGTTGTATTGTCATCAAAGTTATGGAATTAGTAAGTATTTAAAAAGAAATCGACAGGCCTATGATAATTTGGTATTCGTAGACGTTTCTGAAAAACAGAGATGCTTTTTCATTTATCTGTTACATAATAAACGAGGTCATCATATAATATAGCCTTAATGTTTTTTGGCTTCAGTTTCATGTCATAAGAAATAAATAAATAAATATCGGATAACCTCACACAAATCGATCTAGTCCCAAATTAAGCTCAAGAAGGCTTGTGTTATGGGTACTAGACAACGATATGATGGTTTGAGAAAAATACTGCTCAGAAGAAAGAGAAGATACTATATCGTCTCATTTCGGTTGCGACGATCAGGGATTAAAATTATCGTATGCAGCAGGGGTAGCATATCTTGCCGCGACTTCGACGTCACCCGTCTTCCTTCACGGTATTGAAAGGAAAGTGACCGGCAGTGTTTTTCGCGCGACAAGAAGTCAAGTGTCACTGTTATACTAGACAGGTGATTCATTCTCATCTGTTTGCCAATTTCAAAACAATTGAACATCTTGTTGTAGAAGAAAAATTAAGCCCTCTTATCGGTGTATTACGCTTAACATTGGCTCCAACACACTCTGTTAGGAAGAGGCATCGGAACATCGGATGCTTTTATACCTAAACTTTGGCAGCGTGTTTTAACTTTACGTAAATATCCACCTGAATTTCCGATCCCTAGTTAGGAAGCCAGTCTTTATTTCTGAATACATCATTAGCTTAAAGGACACGTATTAGCTTGTAAATTTACGAGAACCGGTTGTCTACCGTCCACGGGTTCTGAAAATCAAGACAAATGCCGGCCGGCGGGCGCAATTAAACGCCTAATCGCCACCGCGAGGATTAAGACGTGTCTTAATGCGGCCATCCATCTCCTTCAAGCGTAGGATGGGGCCTTACCGGCAGCGGGCGGATTTGAGTTGTGTGTTTATGACCTTCTGTTGCAATCTACAGTGTTCTTTTTACTCGCACATTACTGAAAGGAAAGGGACAGACAATATTTCACTTGTCACAGTTGTGTTAAAGGTGATGTGTTGGAACATGAATGCAATAAACTTTACATTGTAATTACGTCATAAAATCTAAATGAGAATTTTACACCCTAAGTCATTTAGAAGAAGAACTAGATATTTTACTAGCAAGGTAACCTGACCATCTGAATGACCTACTTATGTTTTCTAAATTAGATCAGACCCTCAAGTTTAATATACTTTTACTATAGTATAGCAGGCCAACTAAACTATTACCAGCTGCCTAGTCATTGGTTATGGCAAGCCAGATTATCATCCGGCGCCTCTAAAATCAAAATGCATCATCAAAAGGAACTGTTCTGCGTTGTTTTTCATCTTTGTCATTGTTTTGACATGCATCACCAACTGGCGTCTAGTACAACTTCACCCGTTCTGCCCTATGGCCTTATCCCGCCATAAGCTTAATGCTTGCACCACACCCCACATAAACGTTAACAATGGACCCACAGTAATTTGTAGTGATATATATTTCGAGAGCACAATGTAAGTGCTCCAAATTATGAAGACGTGAAACATTAGTTAATGTGAATATCTTATTTATGATTGTCTTGAGCGATGACTGAACAACCATTCTATGAAAAACGACTTATAACGTTAAAAAGTTGTTTAAAGATACGTCATTTTTGATCTATGAATGGGCGGTGCTTAGTTTGCCGAACAATGCGTTTTGCTTTTAAAATATTGATATTAATTTGTAACGCGTTAGTATGTAATTATTTTTTATGACTAATAGAGTAAAAGTATTGTGGAAGAAAACAAAGATGGATGTAACAATTAGGAATGGAGAGATTAAGGTTGCAAGGTTTTTGTTCTCGTTTTAATGATCGACAAAAAAATGTCTGAATAGTGCTGTTGTTTATTCTTAAATTAAGGCGATATACTTGAGCGATTATTACATAGGTATGTAGTAGGAAATAGGAATTTACTGTTTTATTATGTAAACGTGCCGTATCTTAATGTTTTTTTTTGTTATGATTTGTACGACATCTAACACACGTTATATTTGAAAAAGCGTTTTTCAATTATTGTTATAGTCTATCCGAAATTCTAAGATCAAATAATGTCAAACTGGCACGAGAAAAACAACCTTAGATTTTCTTTCCGGTCGCTTGTACCTTGTGCCCTATCGAATTATTATGATTTTAGAGATCGCACAGACTATATACATGGATATCGATATCATGATACCGAAAAACAAAAGATGAATACAATTTTTCCGGTTTTTTTTGTAGGAATGAGATGCGTTACTTAGTTGATTAAAACACTTTTAAAATGTTAAAGATAAGCCGTAGTATTCTTCGCAATGCTTGTATTTCTGTGCAAGAATGTAAGCTCTTACCGGCCTCTATATTGATATATTTGTAAACGTTTTTAGATGAGTGTATACATTAAAGTTGACGTAAGTATGTAAGAGGATAAATCAGTGCTTCTTTTTCCATACTATAAGTTTGCACCCGGTAACTATGGCGGGTCTCACTCGCAGTCCCTAACAACGTTTGTCCTAAAATCACTTTCCTAACTGGTTTGTCCTAAAAGGCATTTACTCTAAAGATCAATTGCCATAACAAATGTTTTCCATAACGTAATGGTTGTCCTAAAACTAATTTGTCTATTTGCCCTAACTATCAATATCTCTAATATTTTTAGCCATATTCCTCGCAATCGTTAAAATCATTTTTTTTAAAGTCCCCGGCCCCTTTTGCAACCACCGAACTGCCACCAGTAAAGTAGTTTTGGGTTAGGTTAGGTTAAAACCAAAATTAGGGCATATGAGAGTTAGGACCAATGATCATTATGACAGATGACATTAGGATCAATTATCAATATGGCAAGTGACATTAGGAAATAAGATATTATGGAAACCAAAATTAGGGCATATGAGTGTTATGACAAATGATCATTATGACAAATAGGATAAAAGACTTTAGGGATTACGATATAGATCCAAGACGCATATACAAGTGAGGTCCAAACTTTACGTAACCGGATTATTCGAATGAAAGATTCGTTTTCGTCTGTTTACTCCTCCAAAACATATCCAATTTTTATGAAATTTAAGGACCTGAATGGGAAACAAATATTCTGCGTCGAAGTGTTTTCTTTTTTGCGCAAATTTGGCCAGAAACAAATGCCTAACTGCACAAATGGTATAAGCGCAAAAATAGTCATAAACAATAGGTACAGGTATTGTGTTTGAAATACAATTTTAAAATCGAAACGGTCCGACACATAATATTTTCTTCCCATTCAGGTCGTAAAAATTTCGTAAAGGTTGGTTATGTTTGGGAGGAGGAAAGAGGAGAACGAAACCTCGATTAGTAGGTATGGAAAAATTAGCAAGTGGTATATTTCCTCTTAAATGCATGCGTAAAAACGAAAACAATGAAACACACACATAGAATACGGTTGCGGAAGAATGTTGACACGGCACACAATGAATTCAAGGTTCGATGTGCAATTTATTTAAAACCTATACTTGTTTTACAACGTCGAATACGCAGCCCTATACGTCCAGCATGATTGTGACACGCGACAAATACTATCTGTCACTTTATTTTCAATACCGTGCGAGCAAGACATGATGCTAAGTCGCGCGACAAACGAAGTCGCGGCAATGTTATGCTAGCTGGGTCTAGCATAGCATATCCTGAACCGGAGCATAAATTTGTTGCGCCTTTTCCCTTAATAGGCTGCCTTGTATTTTCTTTTTCCTTCGAAGAACGCCGCCTGACAGTCGTGTTTGATTGGTTATTTGTGTAAAATGCGACATTAACCGGATACGAACGCGTGACGAACAAAGTGGAATTGCAAGTAGGTACGTCCTTGGCACACAGCAGATAGTTTTGCTAAAATCGCGGCAGGTCCAATTCGGTCTTCGGTCAATCACGTAAATGAAGACATTCACGCTAGCGTTAACATTGTGATACGAACAGATACCCTTACCAGGAGTTTACAGTGACTGTACTCGCTAGCGATTGCGTAAAGGATTTCTATAGAGACTTGTAGTTCTACAAATTAAGCGATAGGGGCGCTGCACTGCACGGACTTACAGGATGATGTTTCTCAGATACGATGGTTAAAATACGGAACTCTTTGTCGCCTCATGTTTCCTCCTTATAACTTGGGACCCACAGTATTCCAAAGACCCTTCGGACCGGACATTTTTAACTGACCCCGCAGATGGACGTAGTTAGTTATAGTGAGCAATTGTCTAGAAGTAACCCCTATTCAAATATGGATAGTTTTCGAGAAAAAAAATACTTAAAGTTCGCTGTTCCGGAGGGACCAAAAAATTAAAAATATTTTATATTTACTTTGTTATTGTTTTTTTACAACTATTTTTTCTATTATGAATGTGTCATTCAATTGCGAGCTCTTAAGGCTTTTTAGAAAATAAAAATCGGTAACAGTTTAGAAGATATTCAAAGAAATTAGATTTTCGGTTTTGTTTTTTTTTTTCGAAAAGTATGCAGTTTGCGCACGAACTATTTTATGCTGATAATATTTCAGCTTTATAACTACCTAAGAAAAAAAAAGCAGCTCAGGATCTTGCGGATAATTTGAGATCTTCGCGATTTTAATTTTGTGTAAAAGTGCCTGCAATATTGGTCATAGCAAAGTTGCATTGAAAATTTTGCTTTACAGTTTCTGAATACTGCCTGTCAAAATATTGTGTCAAAGTATTTACGTGGAGTATCTATATAACACCTTTACGTGTACGCATGTAATAATTAGTTATAACACTAATGTGATGTAATTGTTTGAAGTATTATTTACGAAAAAATTACTTAATGTTGAGTTTCTTTCGTCTTTCTTCTCAACAGCGGTCTCCTCTCGCGAAATGCCGGTAGATTCACAATCTGACTTGTAAAAGTGCCCTTGTGGATACTGAATAAATTATTGAATTTAATTTCATTTCCATACCAATCGGTATCGGTGACGCTATCGCTAGCGAGTGCGGTCACCTTAACTCATGGTAGGGGTAAAGATACACGTGACAGTAAAATATGCGATGCAACAATCGACAAGGCCACAATAAGGCTTTGTGTGGACAATGGCGGCTTGTGATCGCTAAGATTTGCCTCATCGACTCATGGATGACTGTATCATACATTTTGTTGATTGTTTTGTCTCTCGAGCTCATAGTCCAGGAATGCGCTATATGATTAAGACTTTGTAGTAATTTAAATGAAATCTAGGTCTTATTATGACCGACATTTCACCGCTTTAAGACAACTTTGGCGATGTTGCCGGTTTGCATTCTCTAGTTCCGTTATCATCATCATCATCATCATCATCATCATCATCATCATCATCAGCCCGGAGTCGACCAGTGCTGGACATAGGCCTTCCCAGTTCACCTTCACCCTCTCTAGTTCCGTACCATCAAACATTTATGACTTTTATTTTATTTTCATGCCAATTTCAAATTAACATTACCGGTAATTTATTTACATATGCCGCTGTAAATTGCATTCCCTATAAAGCTTCCCTAGACTTTTAACATTCTTATTGTAACAGTTTTAAATACAGCTTTCCTACTCTTCTGTTCCATGTTAATTCTCATTACAATATGTAACTGACAATCAAAATATACGAATCGTATAAATCGAGCAATCGCTCTAATAAATTATCCCAGTGGCCATTGCATGTTCCATCTAATTTGAATACCTAACTAACATCATTAGTTAATGTCGATCACCACAATAACCTACCATACATTATTCCTCGTAAACGATTTATTAGAACAAGAAACGTTGCAAATGTTATCTGAAGTTATCCAATAGACTTGTTTCGATCTGCTGCATGATGGAAGGTAAGGGTTGTCGATTTGAAAATTAGTGTAAGTAACTGAGACTAGAAGCCATCACCATCACCCATATAATAGTAGTTTATGTGACTGTACATAATGAAGGGTGTTAAACACGAGTGTGGGTTGGGTTTCATAATAACATCACACGAGTACAGTTACATACACTATTTTATCACCCACATATCATAAGCCTACATGATGCATTCAGGAGCCGCACATTATGACCACCATAAAAATATACTGTTTCATTAAACTAACCACAAAATATATTGCCTAGATTGACCTCATTAGTACCTATTACCTACATCTAGTATTTGGCTACTTTCAATTTTGATTTCACAATTTTGAAGAGCATCGCGACCTTTTGTGGTTTATCAACATTTAAGAGAGCACTAAATCATGTAACAGAAATTGAGCAATAATAAAATTAGACTGTTAAGACACTGCAATTTGATTCTGGTTGCTAAACTTAACACGTACTCAAGTAAAAAAAAAATATATTAATGGATAATCTTACTCAAATCGACCTAGTCCAAAACTAAGCAAAGCTTGTACTATGGGTCCTAGACGACAATATACATATTAATATAAATACACATATATAACATCCATGACCCAGGAAAACATATTCGAGTTCATCACACAAATCTTCGCCAGGGCCGGGATTCGAACCCAGGACCACTGGCTCTTACATGACATGATGCATGTTAAAATATACAGTAGAATGTATTATAGATACTTAGGTGATCTAAAGAAAACTAAGTCATAATTTGTAACTTAGGAATCTTCTATAAGTTCTAGTCGGAAAATCTTATTTTAGAGTTCGGCGGACACATAGCTTACTGCATTAAAATTCTGGCCTAGAATATCAAATTATCATGCCCAACGAATAGCTGTTCGCAAGAGCCAAATGTCACTTGGACTCGATGAAATTACGTTTGATTTTGTAACAAATAACCCTATTACATTGCAAAACGGACGTTACTATGTAGCCAACGATTTCCCGCCTTCAACATTTGAAATTGGAATGCAGCGTTAAGCGCAACACTGTGATTGGTTCATACAATATTCAGAACGTCCAATGGCAGCGCGGCAGTGTCGCCAGTGCATCAAAAATTCCATCTGAATATACCGCCAATGTGGCGAGCACTAAAAATGATAATACCCTAACATGGTCAGCCATACAATTTCGAATGAAGAATTCATATCGGCGTTTACATTTGGGATGTATTTTTATTGATCACAACGTATTGGACAGGTCTGGTCCATTTTATTTATTGAGTTGATATCGGTGTATTCGGCGTATGCTAATGTTTATGGGTCCATTTTAAGGAAATGTTTTTTCTAGCTACTGTAAAGTGCTTTCAAGCGTAATAAATATTCTGTATCGGGTGTATTTACTTTGTAACGTAAGATTGGCAAAAGTTAAACACCATTATTATTATTGTATTGAAAGTTAAATTCGGAATGAAATATGAACTCACCGAAACTAACTATAACCTGTAAATTAATCTTTAAACTGGCAATCAACCCAACACAAGAAAACAAACAGGCAACGTTAGAATCACAATAATCAAATAAATATTCCCTCATCGTATTTGTAACCAAAGACAGTTAAAACTGGCAACCCGAAAAAGAAACAAAAGACAGGAAAGTTCTCAGTGCCGTTCCATTTTCAAAAATCAAACTCACTACGATCCTTCTTCCTATTTGTAAACAAGTACATTTAAAACTGGCAACCCGAAAAGAAAAAAACAAAAGACAGGACACTGCCGTTCCATCAACCTGCCACGCTGACCTTAACCTGATTTAAAATGCTATCAGCGGGGGCGCGTTCCTTTTCGTCCATAAACGCAGTGAGTTGACGGACGACTCAAGTGAAATAATAATGACTGCATTGTGGACGCGCGGGGAAAGGAAAATATTGATAAGACACCCTTTTCTACAAAGTTACTTAAGTATCCTCAATATAATAGGTATTATAAATATTCATAAGTGTCTTCAATAAATAAATAGTCAAACTTATTAGTCAAAAGTAATTGAACAAACATTTATATCAATATCGTTATACACCATTTATCCAAGACAAATACATGGTGTCCGCATGACAAATCAATTTACCAACTTTTCAATCATAACTGACTTTTAAAATTGTACATTTTAATTTGAATCTTATACCATCATAATAATTACGTAACGTGCATTTTTACACCGTCACGGATTAAATCTGACAGCTTTTACCGTGGATTAACGCACAATAAGCTGCGATTTTTTTGCACTTCAATTATTCGCTGCTATATGATCCCATTTGCACGCTTGTTCATCGCGAATTACACCTGCTCGGATTTCTGCTGTTATATGTTAAAAACCCGTATCCTTACATGAATTTCTTAGTAAGATTCGACTTCTTAACGCTGCACGCCGTAATATGGTAAAAGACCGTATCTTTATGTCTATTTCATAGTTAGATAAGACTTTATACCGCAGAACTGCGGATTTGCAGTTCGCAGCCATGACTGCTGACGTTTAAATAAATGTCTGAACGGAGCCGACAAAGCAGTAACAAACATAAAAATAAAAAAAATATTCTTAAGAGATTTTTGCGGTTCGTTTCGATAGTCTCTACTCTTAAAATATATAAACAAATATAGAACATTTCGAAAAATAATTGTGTATTTCACAAAAAATATTATAAATAAACCGAGTTACTTTTCACAGTAAGTAACTAAGTTAAACGATTTTTTTTTTTCGAGACATTGACTTTTTCACTTTAGGTACATACATACAGGCATCAAACAACTGGCAAACGAGACTTTTTGGTTTGTCATATTATGATAGCGCACCAGAAAAGCAGAAGACATATAATTATTATTGTTTGACATTGTTTTGCCTAAAACCTTGATTTTTGATTACCAACAAATGATTTTTTTAACACTGCAAATTATCCGTTCCCCAATACTAAGCAAATTTCGTTTCAATTGAAGTCACAAAAAAATCTAGTAATTTTAAAAATAGACAGGTTAAAGGTAGGTTAAAAAGTCCATACAGGTTAAAGGCATGTCCACACAACTCTAGCAAGTGCCGAGGGGCCTCAAGACGTATAACCCCTCGCGTTAGGGCTTCTTTATTGTTGCCAGTGTCGCGTTTGCGGGTTCTGCATAAAACATACTGCAATGATGGAAGCGGCGGCAAAGGGAATAAAGAATCTGTCAATTATTCATAGCTCTTGTCAACGGTTTGACGTCATAGTTCTGGATTTGACGCCAGGATATTTGGTGAACAGATAATAATAATTAACCTACAGGTGAGGTAACGAAGTCTTCAATTGGGATATACCATTTTTTTATGACCCATGTTAATTCTGGAATCATTTCTGGAAAAAAGGCTCTTATACCGCAATGACACCTTTAAAAAGAGATTCGTATTTAATTTTTCAAATTTTCAACTTTCACTCGTCCTTCCATCTTCACCCCTAGTCTCCATAAAACGTGGTCCAATGTCCAATGATTGAAATGGTCGCAAAGGGATTAAAAACCTGTCAATTAGGTATTTAAAGTTCTTGTCTGTGACGGTTGTACGTCATAACTTCTGGAATAATCGCCCGTATTTGTTTTTACTATTAGGAGAAACAGCCAATAATAATTTTCCGACTTGTGACGTTGAGATAATTATAGAAGAGAAGATATTACCTATAATTTGATGGTCAGTATAAAACAAAGTAAAAGGAACCAGATCACGTGGAAGATACACGGGTGGAGATGGACCGACCAGATCAAATCGGCTGTGGGCGGACCTTTGCATAGTGCACCAGAATGTCTGTGAATCGCGAGAAAGGCGTAATATCATACAGCGAACAATATCTGCCTCTAATAGTTCTAGCAGTTGATCACGACCGTTCCACAGTGTTTCGTGTAGAACATCGTAGCTGGACAAAAATCACTATCATATTTATTGAAAATACTTACTAAAATCGATGACCAACCCCTTAGTCATTACGACTATTTAAATAGTTTTACTGTGTAATTAAGTAATGATGAGTTATTCACTTCACTATATAATAAAGAGGGTAAGTAAGCTTGGTATTATTTGCATTTCTGCTTGTGGCATGATGCGTTGTTACTGTTATAATGCTATTGATTTTAAACATCTGAGTGATAGATTTTGAAGCTAAAAGTCAGTATTTTATTATTCCATTGAGGTTATCTATAAAAAGACATTAGAATATTTTAAAATTTTACCGCAAAGTTAAAGTTTGTAATTATTTTGCTACTTTTCAAGCTTCTATAGACTTGAATTCATATCTCCCACCGGTTCCCATCTCTGAATTTTCAGTATATTATAGCTTCAAGTCTAAGAAATATTACACTTTTTTTCTGCAAAACTTTGCAAAACTATTTAATTTTTTTTTTCAGAGTACACTTACTGTGTTTCAAAAATGGAGTTGTTAGAAGAGTGGCTTCTAATGAAAATGAAATAGCATGCTTTTTAAGTTTGTCACGGCAAAATTTGATTTGTCAGGAGTTACTGAAAAGTCAACGGTTGAGATGAAGAAGGCCATAAGCAGATTTTCGTTGATTCTGAAGAAAAAATGGAGTGAATCCGGAAGGACACGCAAATACTTCCTGAATAGGTTTTCTGACTGAACAGCCGGGGATGTACAGTTTTGTGTATTCCGATTAGAATCCGAACCCTCAACTTCGGATATTTCTATAGCTCGTGGACGACCCCTGAAGGAATTTCATAGTCTAAGTGATCGGACCAAGAGACGACGACTTGAGGATTTGGTGAATTCGCGGGATATCTCACAATTGATTTCTCCCGTAGAAAATTTAGCACGTGCATCGGAACACAGAGATTTAGCTACTGTCATAAGGGAGGCTAGTGAAGATCCAGACAAGTGTAAGAAGATGAGGCATGTACGATCGGCGGAAAGTGTGAAACAATGGTGTTTAACGAAAGAAGAGGGTTTGGCGTGCTACGTGGATTCGAAACATACTTCCTTTTTTACAAGCAAATTCGCGAGTGGACCATGACAGCAGGACACAAGGTATATCCACCGTTCCATTAGTCTTAAAAAGCGAAATCTGATTGTTATCCTGCCTCAGAACGAATTGTTGTTAACGAGACACGAGCAGAAATTGAACTTCAAACAGATTTGGACAAAACCGCTGAACGTTTAGTTATTGCCCAAACTCCAGTTCTCAACACTTTACCTTCTTCATCATTCACTCTTATCAGTAAATGGGGATGTGACGGGAGTTCCGGTCATAGGAGTAGGTATATATAAACAAAAAATCACCAATAGTTCTGACACTGATGAATGTTTGTTTCTAGGGTTCCGTAGCCAAAGGGTAAAAAATGGGACCCTATTACTAAGACTCCGCTGTCTGTCTGTCTGTCACCAGGCTGTATCTCATGAACCTTGATAGCTTGACAGTTGAAATTTACACACATGATGTATTTCTGTTGCCGCTATAACAACAAATACTAAAAACAGAATAAAATAAATATTTAAGTGTAGCTCCTATACAACAAACGTGATCGGTTTCGTTAACTTTGCACCTCATTTGTATGCGGCGCCATACATACCAGGTGCAAACTTAACTTAACCCGGCCGGTTAAAATGGGAAGTTTTTGTTTGTACGGAACCCTCGATGCGCGAGTCCGACTCACACTTGACTGTTTTTTAAGTGTAATTAAGTAGTTAATCTACAAAACGTTTAATGATGAGCTTGGTATTTCCTTATACTTTACGTTATAATATGATTAAATATATTTTTTCGTGTAACATGATTTTTAGTTACAAAATATCATTATATTTAAAAAACAATGCTGTAAATACAAAAAGAAGCATATAACAATATTCAATAGCAATAGAATTGGCAAATACCAAAAAATATTTTTGTCCAGCTACGATGTTCTACACGAACCACTGTGCGTTCTAGCAGTTGAGCTATTTCAAGAGTGAAGCGATTACGAAGAAGAAGATAAAATGATATTATACAAGTATGTATGTCAGTTATCGCACAGAATAGATAATAGTACAAGTACAGAAGGCACACTACTTTGATCTTTACAAAAGCCGCTTTTTTTAGCAGAAAAAATATGATTTATGGCCCTTCTCAAGTCGTCGTCCCCAGCGCAAGCCAAACGGAACGTTAAAGCTGCGTGCCAACGGTGAAAATGAATTGGCTCGCTTGCCGCGTCGCCGAGAGCGAGGGCTGTCAACGACTAAAAATAAAAATGTATTTCCCATTTATTTCTTGCATTCAATATAGAGAGCAATATATTTATATTCTTCATACATTATATTTATTATTTCATTATTTAACTATGAAATAATCAATCTCAGAATTTGGACGAAAAAACCACCAGGCCGCAAAACAGTTTAGCTTAATTTTTAAACATTTTAATACGTATAATATAATAAAATAATGCAACGAATGCGTTACCTTAACATGCAATTAAATTCTTGAGCTTCATTTTGTTTTTGCTTAGTTGTCCGATATTTATTTATTTATTTATATATATTCATCACTACACACCTAGTATAAAACAAAGTCGTTTCTTGCTGTCTGTCTGCCCCTATGTATCTATGCTTGGATCTTTAAAAATACGCACGGACGCGCCGTGCGAAGCCGGGGCGGGTCGCTAGTAACAAATAAAACATGTACAAAGGCGAACTTATCCCTATTAGGGATCTCTTCTAATACATTTATTGTAACTCATTATTATATATTTTATATACTTACCTATCAAACTATCACTCAATCGTTTATTCATTACTGGTAATTTTACAAACGTGATATCAAATATTATTATAAAAACCTCTATGATTGTTGATTTAGTAGTAGACATACGTATTTTACTAGAATTTAAATTGACAAATAGCAGCAAATAATCAATTCAAAATTACATAAGTACTTAACAATTAAAATTGGAAGTAGATACACCTGCAATATGTTTTTTATTATTATTCAGTAACTAATTATTATATATTATGTTCATTTTCTTACCTTTCGGCATCCTTCGGACATGTTGGGAGAACGAAAAACGCGTGATTCCAAATCCGATCATTATTTCTACAATCCGCTGCGATACAATATTTTTTCGCTTTCTTTTTACTCATTTAAACACTAAACGCAAACAGATGAATGCGGAACGTTCACTTGACGTAAATAATGAGCGAGACGCGCGCGAATCGTGGAGGTACGTGTGTTCAGAGACAGAGCGTGTCAGCCACTGAATAGGGCTCATGCATGAGGCCACCGGCATGTACTTGTAGCGGGAAACGTTAATCGCGGAGTGCGCCCCGCCTGGTTATCGTTAAAGATTTCAATAAAATTATTGAATCTTGCAATGCTTTAATGTACTTACATAATTTCGTAACTTATAATGTCACTTTTTTTAACGAGAAAGAAAAGGTCTTCTTTATGTCAATGACAAGGAATCAAAACAATATCTTTTCAAAAGTAATCGGATACGGAAATTACTTTTTTTTTACATCAACAAAGACAGTATCCTAAAAAACAATCATCTCAAACTCAAAGCTTGCAACCGATGCCTAATTAATTTCTTATTAATAAGTACCCCAATAGAAATAAAAAAAGATACCGCAAATAATACAGAAGCAATTATTTTCTCATTTACTACCTTCCTTTAAATCTTCAAAGCCTGCTAAGAAGTTTGATCGAATCGGGAGGGAAAAAAATCAAAGCATTGCCAATACACAGCTAAAATTATTACAAAAGGTCTTATTTCAGTATAAATCTAAAGTCAGTTATAACGTTTTGGTTTGAAGCCGATATACTGTTCAACTGATACAAAAGGGCTTATTTTGTGTGAATCTGAAGTCCTTTCTGACGTTTTGGTTTTGAAGTATGTATAAAAGAATGAAGTTATAAAAAGATATTCACAATTATAACGTCAGGTGGCAGTGGCGGTTCTCATTTTCGATATCGGTGTGTTTTCGTGAAAATATTTTGTTTTAAAAGTTATACTTAAAATACAGGGTGGCGGGAAAGTAAGATGTTTTGATCGAAACTCCTACAGATGTCTTTGAAACTGTTTGGGTAAAGTCGGAAAGCTGTTTGAATTAGATTTTGTTTTTCTATTCTGTTGGAGAATATTGCTTGTAGGACCGATGGCAGTTAAGGCAGAAAGGTTCAAGCGGTGACGTACCGATGCGGAGTTTGAAGTTCCAGAACAAAATGGTCCGGCGATCTGATCAAGATCGCTGGATGCTATTGGAGAAGGGTAGCGCACGACTGATCCTTGTGTGGAGATTCTCGGGGAGACCTTAAACCAAACGGTAACTCTTTTTAGCGGATATGATAATGGTTGACCGTTTACACATTCTGGAAATACGATTCCTTATATTCATTTGCAATGATCGAAAGATCTGTAGTGTCTGATTTTGTGGTACGAATCGTTTACAAACACAGAGTAACGTAACATCGAACCGACAGTCTTAACATCATATATCTCCCATCACACCTCAAAAATAAAACTGTCACAACAAAATCCACTTTTCTTAACATCCTGTATACTGACAAAATACGACGTGTCAACCCCTTTGCATCCATTTTAATGACGCCACCCCTGTGCCAGACTTGAGAGGTTCACTTGTCATTGGAAGAATGCAGTAAGTACACATGCCATTCATTGGTGGTTACTACTTTTCTGCTGCGTGGAATAATGTGTTTCTTTTGTTTTCGAAAAAAGATAGATTTGTTTTAATATGACTGCAATTCGGGGAGGATTCATATTCAAACTAGTCGTAAGATGTTTTGTTATAAAAAATAGGTAGGTACATTTGTATTTTTGATGAAAACGAAAGTCAGGTCATGTCATCCTCAAAAATTATACATACTTACACGTCTTTCGTTTCTTATGATTTAATTACATCCAATACAATACCTTCTCTTGCTTTGCGGTCTAATCACGGCAAGACTAGACAGACGGATTTTTACCAATTTTGTAGATATATGTATCCATAGATCATTATAGGAAACTTTTTAACCCGACTACTATCAAGGAAAATAGGACAGCTATCCGTGCTGCTACGCGACTCGCGGCCCACATATCGTACGATGTCAATAAAAAATGGGGTGATTATTATTTAGGTCTATCCCAATTGCTTGTATAAGTCATATTATTATTCAACCTTCACTAGCATCGGTTACAAGTGTAATTCGACTCTAACAAATCGCAATGGCGGCGCCAGTGAGCAAGAAAATAAACGTCTGTGTGACGGGAGCCGATGCGACGCCGTTTATTCTGCTCATTGACGGTTGATTGTCTCGGTTGAGGGTGCAACTTTATTTGTTTGTTATTTTGTTGCCACCTATACCATTATAATTACAAAATTACAATACAAGTGCTCTTTATTGCACACCTCGCAAAACAATACAATGCAAGAAATTGCAAATAGAGGTAAACAACAGGCGGTCTTTTTGCTACAGAGCGATCTCGTCCAGACAACCGTTGATTCGAAAATTGTATTGTAACCAGATCTATCCATATCACTATTATGAGATTTATTTACAGCCCGCTGCAGGTTTTCTTTTTCTTTGCACGGACGTTGATAACAACGCCCTCTATCGGTCGTCATATCTTTGCGCCTTATTAAGCCTAAACAGAGTTTCTGACAAATTTTGGTACACGGATAGCGGGACATTTTAAGATGGTTATAGGAAACTTAACTCAAGGTAAAAAAAAATGCAAGTTACGCGAAGCTACACGCAGCTTTAAGTTACAAAAGAAACATGAAACTCCTCCTTTTTGAAATCGCTTAAAAATTCTTCATAAGATAATGAATATGGAACCAGGAAACGCAACCAAAAAAACAATTGCAAATTTGAAACTTGCTCAACTCACACAATGATCCGATGAGTAACAGTTAAACAGTTACTGAGAGTTAATTAGCCCCATTACCACATATCTCTCATAAAAGATCGTAACTTCACACTAAAGTCGAAGCTGTTACGCCCTTTTCAAATTAGCTACATAACCCTGTACTTATTTTACAAAATGACGTAAGTCTACAGTAAAGTGGAAGCTGTAACGACCTTTTGAAGGTGTGGGTTGTGGACTGGTTGGACGAATCTCGTTTTTGGACCGTCAGTTCTTATCGACTTGAAACAATGCGCGAGTGTACTGAGATTTTACAGTCAGACTCGTGTTGCAAAAATACAGTCGGCTGTTTATTTTATTTTGTTACATTTGGTGCCCTTTCTGGCTTTCTCAGACACTGACTGCTGTATAGGTATTCTCCACAGGAGAGTTGAAATGAATGATGACACAGACACACAGACAACTACATAAAGTTCTGATTGCAAAATAGTACCTACATTACATACCTTAGGGCAGTGAATTTGTGAATGTCCCCGACCGCAGGTGTTTGTGGCGCGAACCGAGGTGAATGCCATAAAATATGCTGAAATTAACATTTACAGTACTGCCAGAATTTTTCGTTTAATGCACACTTAATATGTAATGACAATACTATTGATAACAATTTTCTTCCCTATCTTTGTGAAATATAGTCGCCAGGTCGTCCAAAGCTGCATACTTAATTTCGCTTGCATTCTTGGATGGTTTTGAGTAGGCAGTTCTTAGAATTATTTCCAATTCAATTGTTCACGATCTCCTGAAAAACAATAGAAAAATAAGTGTGTTCTTCACTGAGCCGGCTCATTCCTCAGTCAAAAGATTAGCTTGGCTATTCAGCGGGGGAATGTAACAGGCACCATGGGTACCCTGGCGCAGGGCTCTGATCTTGGGGATATAGGATTTAGCTAGGTTGTAGGTTAGTGTTTTTTAATAGTTTATTGTTTATTAAAGTTTCTATATATTCAGTCAAAAAGAAGGTATCTAGTAAGATTAGCTTGTTAACTAATAAAAGGTTGCAAAAAACTGTAAATATGATAATAAGCGTGACTGTACTTTACTGGAGAAAGGTTCTATACAGGTTAAGTCCATTGTGCCCAAGGCTGAGAAAGGTCTTATTCGGTGCCGTTTAAATCAATTAAGTTCAGTAAGAATACAAACTGGCCAATTTTCCATATGCTCGTGTGATTGCTTGTGAACGTTAACGATTTTTGGTTTATGTATGTCGAATTCTTGATTGCTAGTTTTACAATGACTTACCTACTATTCTTTTTAATTTCGACTTTTTTTCTGATATTCCATATGGACTTATATTTAGTTTTCCAAAAACAGTTATCAAATGTACGACATGATATTTGCATTTATTTTTGGCTGAGGGGCCTCCAAATCCCTGTAAAAAAACTATGCATGTTCGAAGTCCGTAATACCTTGTTTTTGTTCGTTCGAGCGTTACGGTATTACATAACATGAAAATCGTCGAAAGTGATGTAAAAGGAAAATGGCAAAGCAAGATAAAAAAAAAGAAAACCTAGTCTAACAAGAGCAGTATTTAACATGAGTAAAATTTATGTTTGACATTTGACTTAATTGCAGTAGGTATAGAAGTTTCAGCGATATTAACAGGCACATGTAATTATGCAGCGAACGGCAGCTGAATTATTCATAACAACAAGTTTTCAGCGCCAGCATAATATCAACAAAGATACCTACATGCAACTTTCTAGGGCGTACTACTAACACTCGAATACAACTAGACGCAATGTAGCAACGTGGGCCGCCGGGTGACGGTGCGCCAGGCGCGGTTTGAAGGGGCGGTTCTGGAGGTCCCTCTGTGGTGTCCACACCTGCATAAGGCTGTCTTGGCCTTGTACAGTCGCAAGACTCAGGCCTACCACACTCCAAAAAAAAAAGCGGTATGAAGGGGGGAGCGTCATCACAGGGCACATGCCCCCTGAATGTGACCTGCGCTAAAAGCCTACACCAGCGCGCAAGCGAGCTTAAGCACTAGCTGTGCGCGTTCCTAATAGCCAGTCCTACCAGAGTGTATGCGTCAATAAGTCGGTTCCACAAGCTACATGACCTATTTCAGTGATAGTTTGTATAAATCGCGACACAACTGGTAGGTCTTACACGACCGCTGGCAACCAACGCGCTCTGAATTGTTCGAACTTCAGGATGTATTAGAGAAGTGGTGATATAAGAAAACCTACATGGCCATCATATCCAGCTGCGGCATGGTATACCCGTCTTTCTCGCATGGTATTGTAAGGAAACAGACATGAGGACAAAAGGTGTGACAGTTCTGCCAGAGGTGCTAGCGAAACTAAGTTATTTCCCAGGCTTCCAATGGTAAGGGTCCATACAGTCACGACAAACAAATGCGCCGAGGACGGCACCGCGCCTGAATTATTTATGTCGCCGCTGACGCTGCGTCTCGGGAAACTGCAGCCGATCGGCTTTGTCGGGAAATAGGGAAAAATGGGAGGTTTTTAAAGCATTTGCATTGGAACTAACATTGACATGAACGTTAACTTATTTTCATAATTACTTTTTGTGTACTCTCTACCCTAAGGTTCTCTGGAAGAGATGGCTTTTTAGCGATAAGACCGCCTGTTGTTACCAACTGTAATGCATTTTTATTTCTTTTGTTTTCTTCTTTTTATTTTGTGGTGCACAATAAAGAGTATTATTATTATAGATCTATTGCCAATTGTGATAGCCACTTCCTACAATTTCCAGTTCAGTGTTTGTTGCTGTAAAAAACCTCTATTTTTTGTCATATCGGTCACGGTGGCATTATTTGGGGGCGCCTTTGTCATATTTGTTTATGGTATAGATAGATTACCGATATCCCATAGATATAGGATTGGCCTATATCCTATTGGTCTCTCTTTAGATATCTCAACGCTTACATCCACCGTACTCTCCGCCTTCCTACTTATGCATAAAGTAAGACACCCATTACCATGCGGATATTGCAGATATAACGAAAGAACTTAATTTATATCCGATCTTAAAATCTACCATTTGTCCACAGCGACAGAAGAGGCGTGCTCGACGCGGCAGCGATTCAGGCGTTGGCTGGCGAAAGCGTGTTGGAGAAAGAGCGACAGCTATCAGAGATGATCCTGCAGCTTCAGATGGTTCGGGAACAGTTGTTAGCGCAGCAGGAACATGCTAAGGTAAGATTTAATATAATCACATCCATAAATTTGAAAATGTAATCCCCTGGTCACGGCACCAAATAAATAAGTTAGTTTGCCAGTATTTTAACTTAGTAGGTAATGTAACACAGTCTTGTGAGTACATATGCTTTTTAATCGAAAAGTCACTTTAATTGTGAGAGGCTTAAAAATGAGTCAGGATTAACTTTTGATGGACTAAAGTTGCCCGATTACGAAGCAAAACCTAGATAATGCCAGATTAATAACGACGACCACAAATATGAATGTCGGAAGCGTGATGCGTTTTCTCCCTGACTCATGCACCAGAGCGTAAAACACTACGACGATTATACAACATAGTAATATTTACAACAATGTTGCTCTCGATGATAAAATAGAACTGCTAAGTGGTCCATACAGTCGCAACAAATTATTAGGACAAAATTTGTTAGCATTGCTATTCCATAATGGGATAGGTTAGCATGTTTAGCTGCTTTTAAGTATTGTGATCAAACTTTGTGGCGTGTCATGGAGGAGGCCTGTGTTCAGCAGTGGTCGTCTTTGGCTGATAGATAGATAGATATATAAGTATTATATTTATGGTGGGTCCGCGATGACGTCGCGTATTTTTTTGTACACGGGGTATTTACTCAAAGAAAAATTATTCATCATACAACCTCACACAAATCTTTTGTAATGACTGTTTTTGAGTGATGGTGACAAATGGCTGTTTTTGATAAATAGTGTTCTAATTCCCAAATATCACCAAGGAGAAAGAGGGGGCAGGGAAGTGAGTAGGCCAAATATGATCACATGATTTCTAGTAGACCCCTTAGACATTATGTATGAGTAAATGAAACTTTGGCGACAAAGAATAGGAATTATTGTTATAAAACGTTCTGCTATCCCGTTCAAATTATTACCTAGGAATTAATGGTATCCATATATTTACTGGCAAGAAAAGCACAATGAGACTCTAGACAAGGATTTAAATTTAAAAGGCAGTGTCCGAAGGGCTGACGACATTGTGATTCCCCTCGCCATTTGTTTACCCTTTCTGCAAATTAGGTTTGTTACGCGCCGATTCTCTTTTTAAATTGACTTTGTTGCTTTCAAGTCTTTCAAACGTTTGAAAAGGTCTAGAGTGTTCGAATTTGGAATCTATAATTTGAAAGGTTCTTCGAATTTTAAAAGTCGAATGTATTAGTGAATATGGGTGCTTCTTATATTCGAACGAAGATGTAAAAAATGTGTTTTGTACTTTGTGATTCTTAAATAGGGCAAATGGTAATGAACACTTAATGTGAATATTTGATCGATTTTGTAAGCACATTAATTTGTTTATACAAGATATTATGTAGTAAGTAGTAAAATATATAAGTTTATTTCGAAAGAAAACTAATTCGGGAAACATTATAAATAAATAGCTAAATTTTCCTTTACCTAAGTTTCCCTTTAAGATGCGCTTATCTGAAGTTATTTATATTATGTACGTTTATGTTTTAAAGACTTCGATTTCCATTTAATACCCTATAGTAGAGGATCCCTTTAAGAACGACCTTCACCGAGATGTTTATTTGATTAAATGTATTTAATATTTAATTTAATATTTCAATAAATATATTGCATATGGGTTGCCTAACAAATTTTAGTCCAGGGTATGTTTAATTAATGATTAAAAAAAATTTTTTTTTTAAACATTTGATTATTAGATAAATTCTATACCAATCGAAAGTATGAAGCCCATAGAATATGCAAACGTTAGGTTGCCTATTCTTTTCCCGTCACAACTATCGGGTAGCCAGGTTTAAACTGGTAAATCTATACTAGCATTTTGCAACGGTCAGTTTATTGAATTGAAATTAAATAACATTAAAGATTATTTTATTATGAACACGGTGGTATAGGGTTGCCTGCGAAAAATCAGTCCAGAATTCCGGTTGTCGAATTTTGAAAAGTAAAATATTGCAGCGAGTGAATGTGTGCGACTGAGAGGTCCCAACCAAAACCATCCCATACGATAGAAGAGGACACAGCATAGCAGCTGTTTGAAGTCCGCCCATTTAAAAAAAGAGAGTGCGCATGCTATTTGTGCTTGAAAATGAAAAGGATAGCGATAGACTCGTATATGCTGTGCATTATTTTGGAGTAGATTGTCGCTATAGATACAATAAAATGCATGGTATAATAATATACTCCGCCTGGTACTCTCTTCCGAGACTCGCGAACCACGTGACTGACACAAGCCTACGTCATCATGGTGTTCAGAGATTCTCATACTTTTAAATGTTGGAGAATTTTAACCAACGGTGAAAAGTGTTTAAACGGCATTAATTGTAAGTGATTCAAGTAGAAACATAGGTAGTAGAATAAAACAAATGTAATGTATCTAATCTTTCGGAGTTTCTTCTCAACAGTGGTCACCTCTTGTGAAATGTCGATAGACTCAGACATGTAAAAGTGCCCTTGTGGCCTACTTGCAGAATAAAGTTCATTATTTCATTAATTAATTGATTAAAAAAAAAGTTAAATAACTATTTCTCTATTTTAATAATAAACTACTCCAAAATAATGTACAGCATATACGAGTCTATCGCTATGCTTAAAACATACCCTGGACTAAAATTTGTTAGGCAACCCATATGCAATATATTTATCGACATATTAAATTAAATATAAAATACATTTCATCAAATAAACATCTCGGTGAAGATCGTTCTTAAAGGGATCTTAGACTACTACTAATGTTACTAATTAATTCCTATTAAAATATACATGTTAATCAAACACTACGTCTAATATTGACTAGTGTTTGACAAAATAATATCAATACCGGTTCTCAAATATTGGTATACATTTGGTATATGCAGTTTTTTTTAAATAAAAACCGGCAACACACAGAATTCATAATGCCGTCACTCACAAAGCAGTCTGGCTGCAAACAACTGGAAAAAAGAAAATTATCCACTGGTATCGAACGCCTATTTCGAATGGATTCGAACGTCAACAAAGGGACGAGTTTGAAAAAAACCGTTGAGCGCGAGACTGATTCACGGGTCGAGGCTCTTTCGATATTTATAAATAATGATTTGTTTTATTTATTAAAAATAAAATCCACAGCTCAAATTACAGTAGGCATTTGTAGAAACATGTAAGTACTTATGTTTAACATTGGCCAATTACTATTACAATTACTATTACAATTATTTACATTTTACAGGTTTAACACTTGCAAAAAAGTACATATTCGAATTGAATATTTACATTACACCTTTATACAGTCAGCAACATAATTATAGGCAGTAGTATCAGTCAAAGTGGCCAAATATCTTGTAACACATTCTTACTTTTATACAAAATAAAAATATGTCCCTTATATGTATTTGAATATTTTTGTCGCTTAATTTTAACTATACGTGGCTCTATAAGCTTAGGAGCCTCAGGAGCTTTACAAATGGCGAATATTTATTAAATAATATATTTCCTACCTCCATATCTCCGCCATTTTGCAAAAAATCAATCAATCAAACAATCTGTATATGTATACTTATCAAATTTACTTACAAAACGACATAAGAATCGGTTGAGAAATGCAACCTGTAGGCGACAACAGCTGAACATCTAAAAATCCGGACATATGAAAGAATTTTTGGCCAAGCTGAAACGGGGAAGCTTCACTCGCTCGGTTAGTGATATACACTCTAGTTTAGGTTCAGGTTCACAAGTATCTCCGCGGGACCCTAAAAAGCGCGCGAATGCAAACGTGGGCCACCATTAGCCGCTCCCATTTGCAGCGGCCTCTTCAATCTGTAGCGTCAACAATTGTAGGGTTGCCAAATTTCGCTACTGAAATCACAAACTTGATATCTAAACTGTTACTCTATTCTAGTCTTAATATGACATCTTCAGGTTCATAGTATCCATTTGAGTCCTTAAGTATCTCATTTGATTTTTGTAGGTATAAATTGTTGTAAACGCCATGCCTTTTGCCATTTTAAGCAGGATACTTAAAAAAATTATCACTTATTCCTCCGACAAAAACAAGACAAAAGTAATGACTAATTGATAAACTATACGTTGTAATGTAAAAAATAGGTTAAATAATCTTTAGTACTCTTGACATTTAGTGTCAGTAATGATTAGTTCTAATAATCATTAGGTGTAGTAATTATTAGGTTATTTTATATTAGTATTGTTGACAATTAGTACAAATCATTATTAGAGTATTGGATTATTAGGTCTAACAACTAATTAGGGTATACAAATTAGGTGAAATGACATTAAAGCTAATGAAAATTAGAGCTAACGTTGATAGGTGTACTAATATTAGCACTTGAATTATTAGGTCAAGTAGGGGAGTACCTACCATAAAAGATACTAAGAACTTACTCCCTTTAGGAATACTGCTTAATTAACCAGTTTAAGTTTATTTAAATTTGTTCCATTATACCTATAACAACAACGAACTTAATCGCGTAACTTGCACGCAATACGTATTTTTGACAGTACGAGCAAGGCCTCTCCGCTTAGCTTAAAATTATATCCTACGGCAAGATTTCGGGCTGTTCTCACCTAGACATTTTGTGAGTAGGTTGGGGGCATATAGGATTTCTTGTCGATTCAGTTTTTCGTCATTTTTCAAAATGGCGAATCTATAGGGTTGAAAACGTAAAAATAACATTTTCAGCAATTCCGATACAATCTCGCAAGGTAGGTATACAGCTGACAGCTATTTATTAGCTAATTATGAGTTTTAAAATTGTAGTGTCAGCGTTGACAACCCTACCGAATCGTGATCGAGTGTTGTTCGAGTTTTTATCTCTCATTCATTAGTATAAGAGTGTCTTTGTTGCACCGCTGCCCACAATATGCATTCAACGAGAAATGATTGGGGATTTTGAATGCAACCGAAAATGATAGCGAACGCTTTATTACTCGGGCCAGTAAGCTATGGCGTATTGAGTTTCAGTAATTCCGTAAACAGAATCCAACTTACGTAAATACCTGGGGTAGGTACGCAATATTTGTAGCATACTCATACTATAAATAAATAAATAAATAAATAAATATTAAGGGACAATCATACACAAATCGACCACTAGGTCGATTTGTGTATGATTGTCCCTTACTTGCAGCAAAGCTTGTACTATGGGTACTAGACGACGATATACGTAATATATAAATACATATACCTATAGATAACATCCATGACCCAAGAACAAATATTTGGCCCGGCCGGGATTCGAACCCGGGACTGCCGACTCAGTAGGCAGGTGTCTACAAACCGAGCCAAACGCGTCGCTAACTATACTTGTAGTGTGCTTGTAGTATACTAGACAATGACATACATAATATAAATAAATAGTAATCCTAATCATCCACGACGTAGGAACAAATATTCGAATTCTTTACAATTTGCCTTGCTGGGATTCGCACCCAGCATAACAATTTCAGGCATTTAAGAAAAATGGCTAAAGCCCCACTTATATACTTATTTTATTCTGCTTTTAGTATTTGTTGCTATAGCGGCAACGGAAATACATGATCTGTGAAAAATTCATCTGCCTAGCTAATCACGGTTCATGAAATACAGGCTAGTGACAGACGGACAGCAGAGTCTTAGTAATAGGATCCCGGTTTTACCCTCTGGGTACGGAACCCTAAAAAGCAAAAAAAAAATACAATATCCCGTACAACCTACACGAGTAATACTTAGAGTATTGTACCTACACATTTCGTATTCAATCACATCCCACAATCCTAATCAGTCCATTTCACAAAGCTCTTACACAGAACGCAATTTTCATCTGAAAGCACTCCGTATTAAATATCGACACAAAGAGACTACCGTACATAAACGCCCACAATACCCCCATGAACAGACAAACGGAAATATGGAAACGAAACGCATCAAACGTCCGCGCTGGCTGGAAAACGAAACAAAAAAACAAACAGACGGTTAATTCGCAAAAAGCCCGTTTGATGTCGTTAATTGACAATCAGTCGGGGACGCGTCTCATTGAGCGTTCTCTTTTCAAAAATTTAAAACAAATGAATTAACGGGAGGTATTTTTTTTCGATGCCATTTCATAGACAACTTTTTTATTCGAATTCAATGCTTCCAGGAACATCGGTGTGCTTTGATTCGGCTTATTTTAACGGCGGCACTAAAATAAATGTGGTACACACATCATAAAAATACATCTAGTTTAGTAAATAATTAACCCCGCCCCGTTGAAACAGGAATCTTTTAAAGGTGTCATTTTCATTAAATTTAATCGTCCGACTGCGGCTAAAATCGTGTGTCAACAAGTTCCTCGTATAAAAAACGGCTCTTGAAAAATATTTCCTGCTGGGGTTAGTGTCAGACCAATTAGTTGGTGAAAGAAAACTAGAGGACCGCGCGGACATGTGTTGACAACGTTTTTGATTAAAAAATAAAAAGGCGATATTAAAAAACCGGTAAGTGTCGCGCGTGTCACGTCACTACGCGTGAAATTTTTGAATGGAATTTCGAATTCGGACGTGCATGCGTGGATAAATCAAATAATGTATTTGTCGTCAAGAATAGGTAGGTAGCTATTATTGTTTAGAAACCTACATTTTCTATCTAATTTACACAATTCTCGGTGGCGACAAAGTTACGACACATTGGAAAATCTAAAGAAATGCTCAGAAAATAATTTTAAAGTAACGTTCGAAAGAATATAAATGAAATCATCTTAGACCGCCCGTTGACAGGCACCCGGGTTTGACATTTCTAATTATTCTACAAGAATAGACGAGCGCCGCCTACGCGGCACCTGGCCCACTTCCTACCTATGAATACCTATACCATTGTCTTTCCAATGATAAAGCACGAATCAAATTATTGGCCACATAAAACCACTTCCTCAAGCACACGACTATGGACCTTCTTACCGTTTAATACGGTGAAATCACAAATGAAATTCGCGTACATAAATTTCACTAGGGCACCAATCCGAAGCGGTGGGGATAACAATTGTCTATTGTGACGACTATCTCTGTTACCCGTCTCACCGGCGTCTTTGTTAGAAAGGGACGGTGTATAGCTATTGCGTTCTAGCACAATGCGAGTGGAAATCGGGCACGCCTATTGTGGCTAAGCTTTTCTTCCATTCGCCCATCCGCGTTTTCATTTTAAATCCGACAAATGGTATTTTATGATCAGCCAGTTTTAAGTTTTAAGATACGTTAGATAAGTAATAAAAGGTTCTATTTTTAATTTTAAAGCCGCTAGTTATCCTGGCAACATTATCGTAAAGTAGAGGTGGGTTTTCATATCGTGTATTTTCCAACCGGTTTTCCCATTTAGTATCGGTCAACGGCGAGCGTCGTCAAATTTTGCAATAGGGATTTCATTCTTACATTTATTAGTTACCAGTTTCATTTTAGTGTTGAAGCGTGGTATCGATAAAATTGCCATGCTGATTAAAAATAACCTGTTTTTATGACTCCATTGGATTTAATCAAAGTATTATTTTATGTAAATAGGCGTGTGTTTTTATTGTGTTTATTATCCGAAAATGTCTCGATGAAGTTTAAAAGGTACATATATTTATCTGATTATGATCTTAATATAGTAGTTTTGGCGTGTTATAAATTGACGGAGTAAGCGTATTGACATAATTTACTGCGCTTTCAATGTTTATTCCCCAGAATTGTATCGATAGAAAACCGATCAAATCGAAGTTTTAGCCAACACTAGGGTTTAGTAACTCGTCTTATGCATTAAAATTCTAGTTAAGATAACTGAGTCGTGCTTTTAATTTGTGCCAGGTATTTAAGTGCTTAGTTTGAATGGTTAAATGGTGAGCAGGTAATGTATGGCCGCCATTTTGGAACAAATGAGGCGAGCCAATCAGAGAGCGCTCTCTGCGACTGATAGTGCTGTCACGTGGCAATCGATTTTGAGTTGGGCTTTAGTTGTTAGACGATGGAATTCAAATGATTTATAGGTAGGTACTACAAGATGCTTGCAACTTCATGAATTTTATCTAGGTAACCACGCTTTTTTAACGAACTGTTTTTTAAAGTTGGTTTAAATCCATAAAGCCATGTGGTGCCAAAGCAATAATGGTGTCATTTGGCTGTAAAGAATTTTCATAAATTGATGACGTAGGATCGATCACTTCATATGAAACAAATTAACGTACCTACATCCCGCGCGCGGTGTACTTTTTTTAACGTTCAATGTAACATTAAGACGCCTAAATACAAATAAATAAATAAATAAGCTGTGTTAATAAGTTTTGAATGCACTTTAGACAACGTTTAGCTGGTAACAAATTACATGAGACAAATTAAAGTAATAGACGAGAATGAACTCTTGATTGAGACTCGTACTTTGCAGTAGCAGTAGGTACAAATATACTGTTAAGACTCGATACTAGTAGATTAATGCAAGCTATTTGCAGATGTCGCTACCGACGACAAAGGTGAGATCGTGCAGGACGTAATGGGCGCAGATTGCGTTGGCACGCGTGTTGGTGTATGTTGGGCCAACATATGCATCTAATATTATAAAGGCGAAAAGTTTGTAAGTGTAACTTTTTCATGCCCAAACGGCTTGACCAATTTTCATAAAATTTGGTACGAAGGTAGCTTGCACTCAGGATTAACACATAGGCTGGTTTTAATCCCGAAATAATGTAGTGTTCTCGTAGGCGTGAGCGAGTATCACAGTGGGACGCAGCAAACATGTTAGGATATACGTAGACAAGTACATTTCGTGTCTTAGAACACGCCTAGAACTAGAGTCTACAACTCTTCACTTCATACAACAGGTTTGCGAAAGATGAAACCTATTTTTTTATGTGTGCGTGTCTACAAATCAATCATGTCACTCCTCACAACCAATTGCATTTTCACAACCAATAAAATACAGTTTTCATGTGCGGCTTTCACGAATATCAAAAGAAAGAACGTTCTGTAGTGTGTATTTTATGTCGAAGTGATGGATGCTTGTTAAGGCTGTTCAAAGATGCGGAGCGGAGCTGTGTAAAGTCAACCAATCACATTCCTCAGATTTAAATGGTCTTTTGGGCTTCATTAAAACGCAGCCTGATTGATTCATTTTCTACGCTCCGTTTCTGTTGATTAAGACTTGATCTTATGTAACTTACCTAATATTTATTTTTCTATCTCGACGCGAAATAAAAAGTGGTAGAAGAGTTGATAAATACTAAATAAACTACTACTACTAAATTAAAAATTAAAAGAACACCCCCTCCAGCAGCTCTGCCTGTGGCATGGTCCCCATCACACTGGCGGCGTTACTTCTCTGAATTGCAAGGTTTTGTGATAGGTAAGCGCCAACTTTTGGATCTCTCGTGGCGTCAACCAACCGCGACGACAGAGCCTTCATGAAGCTTTTCATGTCGGCTGACCAAGGTCCTAAAGTCTCCACTGCCAGTGCCGTAAACTCATGATCATCTGCGTGAAAGGCATGAGTATCTGCTGCGGTACTTCAGGACTTGGGCGACGCCCATTTACTCAGAAAAAAACAGTAGGTATGTAAATTTCAGACAGTATCTAGATAGACTTCACTTCGCGTCTGCGGCATTGTAGGTAGGTACTCTGTCTATAGGAGCGAAGTTTGAATTATTAATATAGAGCTCGGTGCCTTTTTTAAACTTTCTGACTTCAGCGGGTAACTAAGCGTGCACTATTTAATTATGAAACACCCCCTTCACCCCCACTAGGAAGGGGGGTTGAAATATGATTTTCTCAAAGGCTGGGACTTAGGTTTCTTTGTGGCAACGTGGTCAGCTTGAAATACTTGAAATTACTTTTGCGACGTAACGTTGTATTAAACGTTAATGTTTTTCAGGAAACTATACTCGAGAGGGTGTCTGGGCGTGGAGGGAGCGGACCCGCTACCACGGTGTAGCAATAAAAGTAAAAATGGTCGTTACGGGGAACAATAAAAAGTGTCGTCATTAGAAATTGAGTTTCATGGTAGGAGGAGTCATTGGTCGCTATTGCCAAGCTACGTGGCGTCGAGTATAGCTGTTCAGAAGTCGTGATTGGTCAGCGTTAGGGAATGCAAACCCGATTATTTCACCATACAAATTACCGGTTATAACCGGGTTTAATATGAGTACATAACCGGGCTTGCATTCCCTAGTCAGCGTAAACTAAAATCATATTTTTGCAAGTGACATAATGAAATCATGAAACAAAAGATGGGTGGAAAAATAAGTGAGATCATTACATGGCTCAAACAATAGATTTGTGCCTTGTTATCATGCTCAAATAATGAATAGATGATTTTTTCTCTCTTCGGGTAAATATATTTAATAAATATAAAAGAAGTTTCAGGTCAAATGAGATATATTTGACCTTTACTGTCGCAGCAATATTATATCTCAGAAATAACATTACATATCTCTATTTACTATGAAGACTAAGTAATTATAGCAGCCTTAATTTACCCCACATTGTACCAACAAACACAAATGACCATTACATCCCAAACAAACCGTAAAAGCCCTGAAAAGTAAATTAACCTTTACAGAAACTCATTTGCCGATACAAAACCCGGCCGAATCGGGAAATACAGAATGAAAAGAAACTCTGAAACCGGTACGGAATCAACACTGAAGCGGCTTTGTGTTATTCACAGCACAAATGCTTTTCTTGGTCTTTCACCGGTTTTCTATGGGGTTAATAAAGGTTCCCACGGCCACAATACGCCGGCAGGCAAGGAGAATGATGAAAAGTTGGGAATGTGGGACGCACGCTAGTGACGGTGTTCGTTGTCGATAAGTGCTGCCGGGTTTTTACGCACTAGGGGTGAAAACGTAATATTGCAACAAGATTTTAGTTATACATTTATGAAACATCTCATTGTTTTTAATGTAATATACATTTCATTTTATTATATTGCACCATTCGTACAAAGATCAAAGCGCAACGCTAAGGTGTAAAGCCATTCAAATAAATAATGCAAAGATCGACACACAAAGCATAAGAAAAAAATTAGGGGTAATCTGGCGTTAGGGTGTTCTTAGATTTTTCCTGCTTTTGGGGCGTTCGACCAGAATTATAGCTATGACATGCAAGTTCAATAATTCACTATCAATACAAAAGCCTTTTTAACTCCTTCATAAGAATGAAAAGAATAGCGTTACGTGCCAGAGCGTTCTGGAGGAATGTCCCTATTTTACCAGATTTCTTATAAGAATACCGATAACTCCACGAAAATATCGCTAAGTCCCCTCCCTATCGTTCCCGTCACTTTCCAATTATTTTCCCCGCTTTCTTCGCGGGTCCGCTCTGAATACGCGATAGTACCGCCGGTTTTAAGAAATTATCTGCTTTGTCCATACAAATGAGAGCTTAGTTTTTCCTTTTTCTGCGGTTAATTTATTTAATAAGTCGTTGTTGAATGGAATCTCGGTTCATTTTTCTTTACAATCCCCGGGAAAATACAGCTTTAGTACCTACGCTTTTCCTTATTCAGTATTACAATTTATATTTCAGTCCATCTTTCTCTTTAAGGCGCTTTTCTACCATCTGATTACGTTATACACAAGACGTGAAGTCTGGACTAGCTCAGAAGAAAGGTTCTAAGAATATACGGAATTAATTAACCTTTATGACTCTCTTCGCTGTGGTAGCGAATAGAAAATGGATTTTTATACTACCTTGAGACTAAATCAAACCAATTTTATATGAATAATAAAATTAAATTGATTGTATATTTACAATTATTTAAATACCAAATCTCAATACGCAAAAAAATGTGATACCAACTTTTCAAAGAAAAAGTCCCAAATTAATGGAAGTAGAAATGTAGATGTTTCTTGGTGGCATGTCGTATAACGCATAATGTTATTGTCCTAAAAAGTTTTAGCCGAAAATGTTTGGCATAATGTTGAATGGGATACTCATTAGGACAAAAAATTAGGACTAACAATTTTATGCCACCCGATATTGATTCTTATTTTTTAAATCTTCGCACTGTACGCAACGTAAAAAATACATTGAGCTAATTTTCGTATTTCGTACATTGTTGCACAAGTACTTATTGTTACTGGAAAAACTCTCACAGCTTCAATCAACCTTAAAAATTACAAAAACTTCGTGCATATTTCAAATCCCTCACAAATTTTAGCCACGGATTTCCGAAACGACTTTATCATATTGTTCGTACGCTTGTTATACGTGAAACAAGAACATTCGTTATTATTTTCAGCTGATCATCTCTTATTCATTCCATTTTCGACTTTAACTTTTTGTATTAAGAATACGAGTGCGATTTCTGATTGATAAGTTAAAATTGTTTAAAAAGAACTCTAGCAGTTAAGTTTATTAAATAAAAGACGAACATTTTGCGATCTGTGGCTGTATACTTAAGACTCAAGTAATTTTACTGGCTGGCAAAACAATGTTTGTTCGAAAAAAGAAAATGTACGTTCAAAAATCGAATCCATCAGAATAATGCGTGGAACGTGATCTCTTCAGAAGGCGAAGGATGACCGTTTATTTTGTGATGCGTTTCAACGTTTGGCGGCAGTTGCATTTCGAGCGTTCTTTTTTTAAATGTATTATTGAATCTTGCTCGATTAAAACGACGTATGTTGTTTGGCAAAGTACGTGACTTACGTTATTTTGTACATGGATTGATAGCCATTGTTGGGTGGGCTGAGATGGTGGGAAGCGTGAGGATTAAGACGCGATTTCGGGAGCGATTTCGGGTTTTATTATTGTTTTCGTGAATTTAGAGATGCATTATGTTTTCTTACAATAACAAATGAATCTGAGACAGTTTGGAAAGTGTTGATAAAATAAACGTAACAAAAGAATACACACGAAATAAAAAATACAGTTTTTCGCTGACAAATCAAATCAGTATATTCAAAATATTAAACCTTTAGTATGGCGTTTTTAGGAAATACGGGTACCACTACATTCCATAATTTAATATCCAAATTGGTTCATTTTAGTATAGTTTTTGTCGTGTTAGACACTGTTTAAAATGCAAAAATGGGAGGCTTTTTAAGTATAACACTGTTTTTTTTTATTTGACGTAGTGGATAGTATGACTAATGTATTTTGATCTAATCCCTTATTAGGGTGCCTCTTCGACTCGACCAAAAATTAAATCAGGAATTAAATCCGATGGAACTATACCTTGGAAAGTAAATACATGTGCATATATGTTTGTACTATATTAGTTGTTCTGCATAATATACACTTCGCTAAAAAGGTCGTAACTCACCCAGATTTCTAAGGAAACTTGACATTTAAAAAAAATCAGGACAGTTTTTAATCAAGTCATTGCGCATACGCATAAATCCCTCGACGGATTGTTTGGAACGACTTACGGACAATAAATCCTTTTTATTGTACAGTTGAAATCCGCACCGAGATTTATTTGCTACTAGGTATATCTGCGGGTTTGCCTGTATGTTTTTATTTTTATTGGGTTTTTTCTTTTAATAAAGGACCCTAGGTTATTATCTGGACATATTATATATCTGTACTAGGTGAGAATGACGGCCTGACTCCATTTATGAAGTCCGTTAATAATCACGTCTAATATCTATCAGTTTTAAACATGCATATGTTCGCCTTTGTACACATAGTTTTTTTTTAAGTTTTTGTTATATTTTTTACTAGCGGTGCAATGCTGATAAATTATGCATGTATAAATATACCTTCCTCTTGAATCACTCTATCTATTAAAAAAACCGCATCAATATGCGTTGCGTAGTTTTAAAGATGTAAGAATGCATAGAGCAATGCCTTTGCCCAGCAGTGGGACACTGAAATATGCTAATTAAAAAAAAAAAAAAAAAAAAAAAAAAATGCATAGAGACAGACAGACAGACAGACAGACGGACAGCAGGAAGCGACTTTGCTTTATACTATGTAGTGATGCACAATAAAGTCGTTATATTCATACGTATGCTGTTGCGTAAACAAATAAACTGACAAAACAAAAAAAAAAACAATGCGTTAATGACATCGGTAAAGATGGTACTTAATCAAAGTTGCATTAAGATGACAAATTAAAACTAATAAATTCCACATTTTTCTTTTAGGTACAGAAGTAAATACTATTTCATAAATTCAGTGCAATTCAGATATTGTCTTTTATTTAGTTCGTTACCCCTGAGATTGTCCCAAATTTATGAATATTTAAATTCTCTTATTTGAAAAACATCTTATTTTTGTAGAAAACACAGCAACCGTCAACGTTTTTCAAAATGTCCCCTAATAATAGTAACTCTTTCCGAAAACATCTCATTCTTCTAGACAAATGCAGTGATCGGCAACATTTTTCGGAACCGTTATAATAGCGGGCGCCATACGTTTGTCACCAGCGGTCGTCAACCGTTCCCCCGATTTATGTAATAGACGTCAGGGGTGCCGATCACTAACTGACCATTATACGAAAACAAACGCTGTTTTGTAACATCGGTGTTAAGGGGAAGACGTCGAGTTTTTTTTATTAAAATACATGTTACAACCGAAACACATAATGATTGACTAACAGTAGTAGATTGAGCACTAGACGTAAAATCGTTACTTAATTTTTTAGTATTGTAACCTCCCTAAACCCCCCCCTATAAATTTATTAGATTTATAACCTATACTCACACCTAAAACTGAAGTACTGAAGAAAACCTGGAAATGAAAATACCTAACTTTATTCCTACCTAATTTGTAACTTGTTCTAACTTGGCCAGTGATTCATCTAGAGTTTCGGATCCCTTCGTTGTGTTGTGTAGTACCAAATTCTTTTCAAAAGAGAGGAGATTCAGAGCTACTTGAATTAAAACCAACATATAAAGTGAGCAAAATGTTTATTGAATAAAATAATTACATTTTGCAAGTATGCCTGAAGGGCATTTACTGACTCTACCGGCATTTCGCAAGAGGAGACCACTGTTGAGAAGAAACGCCGAAAGAAACTCAACAGTAAGTCATTTTTTCAAAATTCTAACTTATAATTATTACAATAATAAAACTTAATCTAAACATAATTTAAAAGAAGCAAACATATTAAGGGTGAATGTTTTCGACTACTCTTAAGTACCTAAGGTAAAGTACAACAGAATTACGTGAAATATGAGATGCATCTGAGCCTGAAGTACACAATAATTTAAGTCTAAGACCCCATAAAGCCACTATCGAATCGATAGAATGCAAAATCACTTTTGATATGACTGAAGACATTTGTATTTTAGCATGTACAGGATTTTCCTGAAGGCTATAAGCATGGTTTCACCTTTCGCCTTGGCGTATGGCTTAACCCTCGGCTCGTAAGACGAGTTGCAGCCTTAATGCAATAATACAAAATAAAATTCAACATTGTCCTGAATCATTTAGCTCCTTAAAGCATGTGAAAATATTCAACATTCCATGATCGGACACGGTACTCCATAGAGCAATTAGTTATTGGAATCTTCCAATGTTAGTATTATTTAATACTAAAGTGGCTCAACAGATAAATGAGATAATCTCAAACACATCCCATAGGTTGGAACAATGATAGTAGGTAAACTAGCCAAACAATTGGAAAACATGAATTATGAGTTGCATTCGAGTCTGATAATAAATAATCATTCAAAAATGTGAAGATCCCATAAAGCCATAATCCAATCGTAGTTTGTGAAAGTGGACTCGTAAGTCAAATCATGCATTATTAATGCAATATAAGATTCAACATTTTCCTGAATCAATTAGCTCCTTATAGCATATGAAGAATATTCAACATTTCACTTCACTATAGAACTCTGAACTCCATAGACTCTAGTTCTCATATTGATATCATAGAAAGTACTATTTAGTACGAATGCAATTCATATTTCCAGTCATATAGACACTAGAACTGAGGATTTCTCAATATAAACGTATAAATCAAATTGTTTAATTAATTATTATTGGTAAATATAGTTAGGAATCTTTATCCAAACAATAATAATCTATTAACATTGAAAGCATATAAACATGTTGCCTTAGTTGACTAATTGAATTATCTTCATATTTAAACATCTGTCAAATAAGAAAAGAATCATTATTTATCTGGCTATAATCAGCAAAAACTAATGACATTGCTCAGAATCCTATAAGAACACACTCAAGAAATAAATAATTTGACAAAAAGTTCAATAAAGCGCACAAATAATCAATAGATAAAACTCAGAATTCAATCCATTCTCAAGAATAAACATAAAATAAAGTTAGTCACAACTAAAATCAATTCACATTCGCACATTAGCTATTTCGTCATATTTAAAAAATATATATAATTATATTCATATTTGAAAGATTTCATTATTAATTGATAACTCACCAATCCAAGAAGCTAAGGAAGAATAGGTATTTGATTATTCACACTCATAGAATTTAGACATAGAACAGCAAATAATCACAAAATCCAACACCGCAAATTGCTAGCAAAGCTCAGTTAGAATTTCACCAGGAAAAAGAAACAAACAAATTTAGAAATAAAAAGGAAGGTAAAACTATATATAAAGATAATATCTCACCAATCCGTCGTGTGGCTATATTAAAAAAACATTATTTAAAAATAAACTATCAAAAATGTGCAACTCTCACCAATCACATTACCATACTCTGTGGCAGATAGCTCGGTCCGAAGCGCTCCTTAGGCCTCCCGCTTGCACTCGCCTGGCGTCCTCGGCGACGTCTTCAGCCTCTTGCAAGCCCGCTGCGCTCGTCAGGTCTTCCTCGGCGGCCGACTGCTGGTCCTGGAGTCTTCTTGCTTCTCCCGACTTCTTCTTCTACTTCTTGAGGTGTTCTTCCCGGGAGCTCTTCCGATGACTGACTATCCCCTCATACTAATCTCAGCGCCTTATATACCCCTTTTTCCGAGTCCAAGTTTGAAATAATGTTCTTATTTCAAATTTGCCATGCGTATTGCGAAATTCCTTCATAGGGTTCCACAGCTGGCTGCTTACAATTACGTTTAAAAATAATAATAGAAATGTTTGATGCTAATTTCGCAAATGTCCGCTTCTAATTTTTTACTGTTGACGCTAATTTACTCAATGTTACTTTCTAGTTTTTGAAGATTTATTGAAATAATGAAAAGTGTGGATTACGTGTTGATAATAGAAACATTTCAATTCTTAAATACGTATTATTATAATGTAAAATATCAGTTCCACATCCCGATGCAGTCATCTTATAGTTTTCCAGTAATAAAATATAAAATACTAATCTGTCGATCAAGTACAGTCGTGATCGTTACAGTATTGTTGATATATGTATAAACAACGGTGTTGTGTTAGTATTCAAAGTTATCTAAGCTCTAAAACCATAATTCATAATTAAACACTACAAAAGTTTCTCTATGTTAAAATAATTATATATATGTAATATAAGGCACTGACATGTCTAAAAAACGATGCTATTGGTCGTGGGACGCCACGGCACGGCCGACTGCCGTGTATACGAACGATCGCCAATTTTGACGGAACAAAAGCGGAAGCAGTGCAATTACCGAGTTGTGTACTGGAATATAGGCGAGCCACCTTAAACAAAAGGAGTAAAACGTTTGCATTAAAATAATAATATCGAAATATTGCAATCTAACATGACATTTTATTCCAAAACAAATAAGAATAAGAACAAAATAATACATCTTTACTCGTATGTGTGATATGCAACGAAGTTTAAATAATTAAATAAACTTAACCTAATTAAATTACAGAAAGAAAACCCCATTGCAATTGGTTTTTATTCATAATTATTGTACTTCTTCATTAAACTAAGAAGCTCAAAAAAAGTCAGTGCTTCCCCTTAACAACGTAATTTTCGATAGTCATATATCGCTCATCGCTTCGTTTATCGCATTCCGCAGTCTCGCTCACTGTTCCACCTATTTAATTATATTTAACCGACTTCGAAAAAGAAGGAGATTCTATGTTTCACTTTATTTTTTTATACAGTCAGCGTTAAAAAATAGCGATCAAAGTAGCAAAATATATCGGAACAGATCTCAACAGTTATATAAGATACTAGCAACTCGCCCCGGCTTCGCACGGGTGTAACGCTGATACTAAATGAAAACCGTTTCTCAGCTATATTATGCATGCATTATACATTATAAACACTCTTCTTGAATCACTCCATCTATGAAAAGAAAACGCATCAAAATCCGTTGCGTAGTTTTAAAGATCCAAGCATACATAGGGACAGACAGGCAGAAGGAAGAAACTTTGTTTTATACTATGTAGTGATACTTATACTATGTATATACTACTTACTCGTTATTAGTAGCTCTGTCAACTGTACCCTTACCATGAGTTTACAGTGACCGTACTCGCTAGCGACTGCGTCGATTATTGAGAATAGACATGTTGACTAATTTTTTTTGAGCATGTCAATCGATTCTATTTTTTATTGTGATCAAATGTCTATATGGGACTGACTACACTTAAATTGCTCTAAAAGTCAGAAATGACCGTCAAAGTTCAACATTTCTACGTAGCGCTAAAAACGCTCCATACAAAACGCGTCAGGCTAGTGACGTCACAGGCCGGTATAGGTACCAATAATTGTATGGAAAAATTAAGAAATTTGGCATTTTCACCGTGAAATGTGCGTTTAAGTTCATAGTTGTCGTACAATTATTGTTTCGTAAAATTATGAGGATTCTGAAAACATTTTCAAAATTTATTTTGGATTAAAAGAAAATATCATAAAATTTGCGTAGGTACCTTTGAAGTCACATATTTCCAAAAAAGATATATGTTTCTGGATTTTTTTTCTTTGTTTCGTGATATATTTAGCTAATTTTATTCATATAACTACAGTACGCTGTAGAATTCAACATCAGTCAAATAGCCTATTGTAGTTCCACAAAGTATCCGCTAGGGGCGCAATACTATTCTCCATACAAATCGTTTACGCTGTCGCTTGTGAGTACGGTCACGTTAACTCGTTGGTAAGGGTACTGGAGATCTCGCGAAATTGTTTTGAAATGTGTTATCTTTACGTTTTCAACCCTATATGTATCTGCAACATAAAAAAAAACTGAAGCGACAAAAAAACCTATATTACTATAGAAATTGCATAATTTCATGAGAAGCGGTGGAGAAATGTGATTTCCAGGCGGGAAGAGTCAAATATCAAACATCCGGACATACGAAGGAATTTTTGGCCAATCTGTAACGGATACGCAATACGCATCTTATAGTATGTAAATATATGTATCGTTGTATTTATGGTAGTTAAGTTATATAATATTTATACAGGTATTCACTTGTATCTTGGATGCTCTCCGATTAGTTTTCGATTCGACGAGAACGATTAATTTTCTACTCTGCACCCACTTGAAGCATCTGTTTGGCCCTATGTTTGACTGGTAGAGTTGTGAGTTAAGTTCGCCATTTGTACTGACTTGTTTTGTGCAATAAAGTTTAAATAAATAAATAAATAAGTACGCTACGCTTGCTCGGTCAATTATTGTTATTATAAAAGGAAGTTATTATAAAACGGACAATTTGAATAAAACAATTTAAACTCATATATTAATTATTTGAGCCTCCCTGACGTTTCGGTACCTTTACAGATACCGTTGTATACAGGTTGACAGCGGTATCTGTATAGGTTGTTTTATTTAAAAGTGTGACAGTCGCAGAAACCGAAGAAAATATTAGGACATATATATATTAAAAAAAAAACGGTGAAACATAGAACCTCCTCCTTCTTTGAAGTCGGTTAATACAAGAGCACTTGAATCGAATACAGATGACTATGGTGAGTAGAAGCAAATAGTTCCAAATGCTTTACGCGACAAAAAACTAAATTACTTTTCACAATATGCTTTTGCTTTATCAACTAATTGAATGAAACATCAAAGGAGTATTAAGTTTCTTGTTTTGCCCTGATTGACGCCTTTTTCTTACAAAAACTTAACGTTGATTGAAGCCAAAATGGACTTAGATTACAAAATAAATTGAATTTTGGACGTGTTTAGGAAAGTTTTGAACAATTTGATAGATTTTCATTGCTCGTAATGTAGGTAGGTACGTAATAATAATAACATTTAACAGCTTTTGTTAATAAATAGCCTTTCCATACTACCCATTAGACATAATTCACAATATTAATAGTATCATAAATATTACAGTAGAGTTTCAACGGCTATATCGCGAAAAAGGAATTAAATAAATAACTGTATTCTTTTTTTGCGCCTTCGCTTGTTTAAAAAATGTATTTGCAACTACTGGCCAGATATATAATCCGACAAGAAAGTATAAAAATTAAAAAGTACTACGTGTCGTATAGCCCGTCCAATCTCTAAGATCAAATGAAATCACTTTGGCACAAGGTACAAACAACCGTATACGTGTAAATTTAAGATAGTTTTTCACTTGTGCCAGTTTGACAGAATTTGATCTTAAAATTCCGGATAGACTATACCTATTTCTTAGATTGGTCAGAAAGGGACGACACTACAGTATTGCCAGTTTTTAATTTCTCTTGTTTTATGTCGTACTATATGTAAGTAACGACAAATTTTCCCAAACAATAAAAAACTGTTCCCGACCACTGATCATATGAACTGTCACACACTAGCCAGTGGTAAAAAAGTAAACAACAATAAAATGCAAAATCAAGCAATTGGAACAATCGATACATCCTGTGACCAGCAGCTCTGTATCGGTAAAAGGTCGTATCTTTATATGGATTTCATAGTAAGATACGGCTTTTTACCGCAGCACTGAGGTCGGGCAAACAACTTGTACAATGTAAATTCGTGTGAGGTGCTTTGATCTCTACCGCGGCGATAGGGTTGTCACTTTGATGTTGAGAAAGTCTACGATCTTCGTGTGTTTTTGTAATTTTCTTGTCATGTAGGTACTCGTATTAGTGTTGTTATTTTGTAAATTTTAATAGTGTTTTTTTTGTATAAAAAGAGAAGTCTTGACTGACTGGCCGATTCCACCATGAGTAGCTTACACTCTGGGCCTTAGACATTTGAAATTAGGCATTGGAGTTCACTTTACATAGATAGGCAAAATATGGATGTTTAGAAATCTTAAAAAGTTAAGTAAATTTTCAGGAAGTTGTTAGATTGCTATGAAATGTACAATTCCATGTCATATTAGTTTGTTTTCTAAAACCTCTACGTGTATGTTTAGGTCCGCTTGTAAATAACTGTACGCGGAAAGGTAAATTAAACTTTTGTGGCAACCCTAGCCAACAGAATAGTGCACGAAACAAGAGTTTACGTTGGCATCATTCAAATGTATGAAGTCGCTATTTACGTATGACCAGAGCACTCATTACGGATTGTTATTGGAATAATAAAGAGATCGCATCCGTCCGTTCGTCTAGCGCATCTTTAAACACTTCCCAGTATTCAAACCAGTGTCCATCTCCATTGCAAAATGATCACTTTATTCTCTTATAAGATTCCGCGAACTGACACTCTGTTGTTTATTACTCTATGTTTATCTGTACTAGTTTTGTAACGTGTTTAGAAATTTGACTTTTTAAGAAACTGGTTCAAAAGAGTTAATTATACATCTGTAAAATGTTTTAGCGCTTTTAGATTATATGATGAGTAATTAAAACTCTTAAATTTATTACTCATCTGCGTTGAAAGTCATGTTAATTAAATATATGTCATGCGTTACTTTTGATTTTGTTACGGATACAAAATTACATAAACAATATGGCCGCCCCGATCGTGAAAATTTGATATAAAATCACGCGTCTGAATTGCAAACACAATTTTCCATGTCACCCAAATAGGCGTATACTTAAATCTGTCGACATCGGACACGTTATAGCCCCCCTGTCATCGCCATTCCGTTGTCGACATTACAAGCGATAATGTCGAAAAAAGAAGTCGAAGGGTCCTATTAGTACGTCCGCGGGTCGGGGAGGTGACTAATTTGTTTAAATCACAGTTCAATACTGGCCGGTCGGAGGTGTTATGACGAAAATAAACGGTTGAATTCGAAATTGGAATCATTCGAATGCTTTCTCATTATCTTATGCGGAAGATCACCAAGATCACCATTCATTAATAGCCAGATTTAAATAAATTTGCCAATGTTTTGTTTTAATTATTGGTCTAATAATTGTAAACATGTTTTGATACATAAACGGAACGGAACTCATTTTGTGGTTGTGGTTTTAGTTATGGAATGGAAAAAGCTTTTTAAGGCTTAATTATGTTTCGTAAAGGCGTTAGTTTCAACTAAAAGTTTTCCTTAAAAATACGTAACATGAAATAATGACGTTCTTTGCTCACCGAGTCGAGCCCATGCAAAGGGCCGGCTACAAAGTGGCTTAAATTTTTTAATTGCGACCGCCTTATAATTATTACACGGCTTTGTGCATTCAGCATGTGAGGCCTTTTGCTCGGCCAGCCGCGCGGTGCGAGTGAAAAGCGGGAGCGAGTTACATAGAAGATGACGTAAACGTCTTAAAAATTATACTAGAACGAGAGTCTTCATGCAACAGATTTGCGAAAGATGAAGCCGCTTTTGGTTTTATAAGTGCGTTTCTACCATAGATACGTGTTGCTTGTCAGCTTGACGCAGTGACAGACGCACACGGACGAAACTTAGCCCGTGGCTAACCTGAACTGGCTTCACATTCAAGCGCTGACTAGGTTTCTAGGCGTATTCATTCTAAAGATTAACGTTAAAACTGCCGTGTTTTGTTAATAAAGGTAAAGGCAATTAAAATTAAAGCGTTTGCCTTGCCTTTTTACAGAATAATTCACTACATACTTTTTAATTAATTCGTCATGCATTGCATCGACTGATTTTGAAATAAATAACAGAAATTAAAAAAAATATTCATTCTCTACTTCCAAATATATATTTTCACAGGATTCCGACTGTCCAAAACTTAAACCGAAGGAATAAAACAAGTTGAACACTTGCGTCGCCCGACATTCGCTCTTACCTCGTTCCGCGGCGTAAAAATTTAATAGACTCGCTCCTTACGCGACACCCCGCTTGTACATAACAAGACTCTTTGGCACAATATTATGGATATTATGCTAACTCTTTGGCACTATATTATGAATATTATGCTCATTAGTGGGCGTTTATTTGGTTGACGTTTTCATTATGATGTTAGGTTGAGGTATGCATCACTTGGTTGTAGATCTTTGATCCCATAGGACTTGTTGCACAAATCTAATTTAAATGTAGACTTTATTCAAATCTTAATAATTTACTTAATGTAATACCTAAAATTTTGAAGCTAATTAAAGATATTTGAGTTCTAACGTGTTCTTGTTTTTTTCACAGGTAAGATCTTCTTAGATATGAAAAGAGGAGCAACGAGTTGTAAGTAAATGTAAAAAGTGAGAATATTATAGTTATAAACTTATACTACGATTTCTAATTCAAGACCAAAAAAACTACCACAAGGTAGCCACTACAATAAAATATTTTTACAATAGTAAATTTATTTTTATTTTTAAACACGCTAAAATAATTTATTTATTGGTAACTTTAACTCTATGTTTTAACAAAATAACTAGAAATATTTATTATTACATAATTACGAGAGGAGATAATAAAAACTTAAACACCGGAGATTGTTGGTACAAAATCTGGTATTGTACTTGTAACATTGTGCATTTGGTGCAAGCCAAGAAACAAACTCAGATGTCATTTAAATGTTGTCAATTTTGACAGTGACGTATCTGTCGTAGTTTTTTTGGTCTTGAATTAGAAATCGTAGTATAAGTAAGTCTTGAATTCCTAAAATTATTTTCACCTACTAAGCATTCACAGACTTTATGCCCCAAAGTGAGCATTAATCATGTGTATAAGGAGGACATTTTTAACCACTTATCTGATTAAATTAGGATAGTCTCCGCTTAAATAATTAACGGTACCAAGAAACTCGAGACAGTCTCTAATGCTCGCTTTTAATCGCTGTCTTTAATTGCACCGTACTGGATAAAGCCGACCATTTCCACAAACTACCATTTACGGCTCATGCAACCCGTATTTCAATGGGATAACGTTTATTTTTGTATAACCGTGGACATGTTTAAATTAGTTGTCTATTTGTAAGGACATATAGCTTTTAATTCACACGCATAAATGTGTTATCTAAATTGTAATAGATACTTGTTACTTCAAGTATTTGAAGAGAATGGATTTTTGTGCTGGTGATTGTATCAGGTTACTGCCTGATAAGGTTTTATGGCGTCTGTAGTGGTTTGATAGTTTTGTCCAATACGGTCTTTGATTATGGATATGATGGTCCTGAGAAAATAATAAACTCGCACACATACACACAAGTTAACGTTCGGTGATGCACTCTATTTAAATGGGGTAACATTTCATTTTGGATAAACTGTCAATCTTCTTCTGAACCCTATACGCAACGTTTTTCTAAAATCTATAAGTATGTAAGTATGTTTGGTATTTTTCACAAATCTTCTCTTCACGTCACAAGGAGCGCTAGTTTTAAAATTGATACAACTTTTTTACGCTACGACGGTGACAAGCAAGCATGCGGCCCGTCTGATGTTAAGCAATTACCGCCGCCTATGCACGCTTGCGACGCCAGGAGCATCACACGTGCGTTGCCGACCCTTTAAGAACCTATTAAATCTCCTCTTGAAAAACCCAACCTCAAATCTACTCCCAAAAGTTTAACGCTCTTAACACCTAGTAACCGTTCGATTAGACGATTTGGTTAAATACCTACGATACCATAAGCTCTTATACAGCCTTTTTGCTACCTGGGCATCCCACAACGATCGGCCTTACGCCGCCTAACCAGGAAGTCGGTCCATCTAGCTGGGGGCCTTCCAACGCTGCATCTTCCGGTCCGCGGTCGCCACTCAAGAAGCCTTCTACCTCAACGGCCATCGGTTCTACGAGTGTGCCCCGCCCACTGCCACTTAAGTTTGGCGGCTGTCTGATGAGCTATATATATGTATACAACCTAACCAAGGTTGTATATATAGCTCTTGCGTATCTCATCATTTATAAACGTTCTGATCTAGAAACGTTTATATATACACAAAAAATACATATATTTTGAGATCACCTTAATTTATCTATTACTATGCTAATGCATCATTCTATTAGCAGCGTGAAATCTAAACCGCTCCAACTCCATACGATTCCCAAGATTAATAAAGATAGCAATTTAATTTGCTTATACATACCACTGAACGCTGTTATAAGCGCGTTATGCAACTGATATAGCTCCTGAACCCCGAACGGTGGGTTATTGGAGTCATTAGGTAGCTATAGTAGTCGTTTAGTAGTCGCAGTAACACAGTGGACATAAATAACAGTACGGTAATGGCTATTAGGTGTCGAGTTTCGGTGTCCATAGACGCATGTTATTTGTGTGATCTGATACGTTTTTTGTTTGAGGCTAAAATAAAATCGATGGTTTATCGATTGAAAGGTTACGCTATGGGTTAGAATAGATTTTGACTTTTTTTCAAGAGTTTTGAGTTAGGTTTAATTAGCTTATGAGTTTGGGTACATCTAGTACATATATTTTTTTGTTTATGCGATCTGTGGCTTTACGAATTACCGCCCGTGATTTGTCTAAAGTATTAGGTCTTGCCTTGCGCAGGAAGTGGCTTTTTCTCGCAGAAAATCACGCCTACGGCCTAGGATGACGTAAAATAATATAATAAGTGTCATTCAGTCCCTTTTGTCAACCTCGAAGGATGAATATAGCCCAAACGAAACGATTTTTTTATGCAGAAGCAACTGGTTAAAAAATTCAATGGCCCTCGCATCAGGTTCAGTGGTCTAATAGGTAGGACGCCCGTGTTGGCCCGGAAAGCCGGAGACGCAGGTTCGAACCCTGCCTGGACCATAACATTTTTAAATTTTTCGCTTCTTTGTAAACATTTTTTTTTGTTTCGAAATGGTTATAGTAATGTAATGAATGATTCACTAACAGTCAACACAAACACCCGCGCAATCATCACCTCTGAACTCATTCGGTGTGACAAAAGTGACCCTTCTTCATTTCATGCCAAGTTAGCTTAAGTAACCACTTAAGTAGCCTTTACTTCAATTTTGATTTGTATTGCACCAATCCAGAACTCAAAATTGGAGTTAAGCACTGGACATAAGACGCTTTAAATTGTAGGCGTCGAATTGACATATACAGTCAAATGACCAATAAAATATTCAAATATAGACAATAACGTTGTATAACGATTTCAGTCCCACGCTTTGAAAACAAAAAGCTATATCCCCATGTGAGCAGGGTTGTAGTTTTCACTAATTCCTCGACGCAGATATGCAGCAAAATCCGTCTAAATTGTGGCGATAAGTGATATTTTGATTCAAAGAATGTTCAAATGAGGACATAGATCATAACCGGACCAGTAAATCAGAACCTAATTAATTAACGACTAATGAGAATTCAAGTGTGGGTGAGAACTCGTAATAAAATTAATCGTGTACAATTAAGGTTAGCCAATAATAAATAAAACAAAACAAAACCTTCATCATCATCAACATCATATCAGCCGTTAGACGTCCACTGTACTGCTGGACACAGGCCTTCCCCAAACGACCCACAACGATCGGTCTTGCACCGCCCAATCTCTGCCCGCGACCCTAACCAGGTCGTCGGTCCACCTTGTTGAGAGACCTCCCTGCGTCTTCCGGTCCGCGGTCGCCACTCAAGAACCTAAAGAAAACCTTAAAAAATAAATAGCTTTAACAAGAAGCCGTATAGAACTAGAGATATATTAAACCAAATTAGATTAGAAGAGAAACACCGACGAAGTACCAAAAATTCTATAAAAGGGTTTTTTTAAAACATCAGTAACACCATAAATCGACTATCGACTCCAAATGACTCAAATAACTTAATAGCAGGTTCTAAATCGAAATTTTAACGCCAACCATCCGCATTCTCGAATAAGAATGTTCGGAACAGTGTACAGAACGTTCTACGGATTCCTGATAAAAGATAAAAGTGTGTCATTTCTCCTAATAAACGTCCAATCACGTCGATCGGTGTTGGATAACGTTATTTACGGTGTAACAATGCGAGTTGATACGAAAGCAACTAGTTGAATAAATTATAACCACGTTCAGATATCAATAAAAAAGAAAAAAAGAAAACACTACCAATACGCATGAACATACAAAATTATACAGCAAGTGCAATATAGGTGGGTGAATCAACTTTTTTGTGTTGTTTACTCTGTCCCCGTTATCCAAGTGACATCTTCATGCTGTTTCATAGAAAAATGCTTAGGTTGTCCGAGGGACAAATTTTGCGTAACCATAGCAACAAGGTGCACTTGATTCACCCAGACCGTACGTCATGTTTCCACGGCAAAACGTTTATTAACAATAACATACGAGTGTCTTATTGCAACATGTATCTTAGTAGGTACTTACTCAGTGGATCATTTTAAAAGTGTATTTTTTTTCAGGTTGTATTTTGGATAAAATGAAGATTTACACATATATTTCGTTACTTGTCTTTGATTAATATTAACAATGCTTAAGATTACTTGATAACATACAATAACAAAGTAAAACTACACTCCATTCATCTATAATTACTAAAACATGACCACAAGACAAACATATTTACATAATCTCAAAACTAACTCATATGCATAGCCTTTCTTCTTATATAAGTATTCAAAGCGTGTCTTTTCAGTTGTCCGTCTGTCTGTCAGGTACAATGGGTATGACAAAACAGCGATATTTTCCCATATGGGCGCACAATGAGGCTTTGTGCGCAAGCGCATCTCGACAATATGGCGCGGAATCCGCTCCTCCATTGTTTTCCGGTGTTTCTTGGCATTCTAAACGCTTTTAGCCGACACGTGAAATCAAATCTGCTGGGTTTTAGCACAATATGTACCAGTTGGAGACCGCTTAGTTCCTTTAGCGACATTTTCTTTTTTCATCGCAAAAGCCTCCTGAAAACTATACTTTTTTGGTTGTTTATGTAAAATACGAGTCGCTTAGTCGCGGAGCGTGACAACGCGAATGACAGACGCGTGCGACTGACTACGAGCGCTCGCCGAATTGCCCGAACCCATGATACCATCAATCATACAGACAAAAAAAAATACATACAGTGAAACATATGAACTCCTCTTTTTCTGGAAGTCGGTTAATTAATAATTTACTTTCTGATATTTGCTATCGTTGACGACATTGGGACGTTTTGAGACTATATGTTTTGCTGGGCTAATTAAGATATTCCGATAGCCAACATTTTCCGACTTGCCAGGTTTCCAAGCAATGGAATTTAATCAAAGGAAGTAGTGTAGTAATCTACTCAGGGCGGTAGTTAAATTTGCTATAAATTATGTAACTACATTAAATTAATGATGCTGTATTATCCTATTAATACAGCACAAAAACATCTTATTTCATGAGACAATTTGAGTATGCAATAAGACATAAGCCAGTAGCAAAATTGACAGATACTTTCGGCGCTGACTGTACTTAATCTATTATCATTTTAATATTATTATTAGAACGTAAATCATTTGGCGTGCCCCATAAAAACTAATCAAAATTAAATGTTTATCGTTGGGGGCGTCGCGCCCTATCATATTTCAGTCGCGCCAAATCAGACTAGCGGCACCAATCGCACAGTTCACGTCCAGAGTTTGGTACAGAATGTTCTCCGGAGCCATCCCTGTCCTCGTCCTAGCATTATTCGCGTTCCTGTCGGTGCGCGCTGACGACTGTCCCTCGGTCAAGAAAAACCTTCCCAAAGATGCACAGCTCCACAAGGACCTCATTTGCGCATACAACAGCGAGTATCGCCCCGTCTTATACCACCAGGACACGGTTAACGTTGAGGTCGGATTCGCCGTCAAATACATCAGCTTCGACTACCTCGAAGAAACCTTCACCGTACACAGCTGGGTAACGCTGACGTGGAAAGATGAATTCTTGAAATGGACACCCAGTGATTATGATGGTATAAATACGACATTACTGGAGAGCCACGAAATATGGACGCCGCGGCTCGCCTTGTTCAACGCGGACGCCAGTAAGTACCAGTCGGATTCGTTCTACACGACCTGCAATGTGTTGTTCAACGGCACCGTGATGTGCGTGCCGCACTTGGTGCACTCGGGCATCTGCCGCACATACCTGCGGCGCTGGCCGTATGACGCACAGAACTGCACGCTATACTTTGGATCATGGATGCACACGGGAGAACAGATTAACTTTACCTTTGACGCCGCCAACGCCGTGAATACCATGGAATATCAGGACGGACCCGGATGGAAGCTTCTCCACGTAGCCAAAAAAAGGTTCCCTGGTAAATACTCCTGCTGCCCTAACGATACCTATCCGATGTTGAAGTATACTTTCGTAATGCAGCGAGAGGCTGCAGGACCAGCTGCTATCGTCGTCGTGCCTTCCATTGCGATTGTCATGTTGACGTTGATATCTTTAATGTTAGACATCAAGGAGAATACGAGGTTTATTCTTGCGTGTTTTAGCCTTTTCTGCCATTTCATTTTCCTCACGGAGATCAGCTACGATATTCCCAAGGAAGGCTCGGACACGCCGATTATCCTGTTGTTTATAAGGGACTCTATGATTGTGACGCTTTTCGCGGTATTGCTGACGTTGGTGATGATGTCGCTGCGGAAGCGGGCGGGGCCGGCGCCGGCGTGGCTGGTGACGTTGAACCGGGTCGCGACCACGAGCCCCGCGAAGTTCGCGGTCTTCACGGAGTTCGACCCCGACCGCGGCTCGGACGAGAAGGTCGCGCTCTCGGAGGACGACGTCGGTACTAGCACGGATGAGCCGAAGCAGGTGTCGGCCTGGCTGCAGTTCTCCAACATTCTGAACAGCGTCGTGTTCATCGTTACGCTGATAACTTACGTAGTACTCATTTCAGTTTACATACCTCATGATCCTTACTAAATCACATTATGTTTATATGAAATATGTAACTTTTGAATGCTAATAAACGCCGTCTATGTAATTCAGATTAAAACCAAATTAGAACCCCCTCAACGCAAACCGTAAACGCGGAGCCACTTGTAACATAATCAGTTTGATTTATATTATCATTATATTTTAACATAAATGTTCCACGTTAACGATCCCGCGACTGGATCTTAACAGCTTCGCCGGCAAGCCTTTTGTGTCCATCAAAGTAAATATTAGGTAACCATACAGAAATGGAAACCTTAACAATACTACACAGATCCAAAAAGTAGTATGAACCCGTAGAAATCTTGGTACGGCCAACTTTTAGACTTACGGCAGAATTGAGCAATGAGAATTTCGCAAATATTTGCAACCTTTTGTTCTTTTAAATACTTACATTTAATGATTCCGCCGACGCAAGGCGCGACAATGCGGTGCGACGGTCAACAAAGGACTGAGCCAACCATAGACACTGAGGGTTTGTCTCGGCCATAGACAAAAGCTCTTTCATTGGCGGAACAATGACGGGTTGTCTTTGCCTCATTTATCATACAGGCAGGTTACTTTCATCCAGTAATTACAATGTACGACCTGAGGATTCAGACATTCAGAGAGGCTTTGAGGGTTGCATTGTGGGAATTAATTACGAAACTACTTGGTATTTTTCACTCTTTTGTTAGAAGAGAACGCAATAAAATATTTTCAAGCTGTTCTATTCTCACGTCAATTTCAATTCATAATGTTGATATGATACACGATTAATAAGTCCTTTTCGACTTGCAACCATTACAAGTAATGACATCTGATATCAGAGATACTTTATGGTCAAACTCCTCTACCAATGGACAAAACAACAACTGGCATAATTAGTAGACCTACGATGGCGTCTTGGCGATAACGCGTTTTATAAATTCGAAAAAGGAATCCCGTTTAAAAAAATAATCCCACGAATAACGAGCATTGTCATGTTCGAATAAGGTCTTTTATAGAGGCTACTTCATTTAAGATACTCGTTTTTTAACGGTGGTTATATTTTTTGGGATCGTACTGGTATCTCTTACAAATTACGAGCCACTATTTAGTGAGAGAACATTAGTGAGATAATAATTCGTAGAATCAAGTTACACAATTACTAGGTGAGGAATGAGACGACAGTTGGAATTGGTAGTTAAGTCCCATGTGAAGTTCCGACTAGTATAAAATAATGAAATACGTTTTGTTATTGCGAGTTATCTCATAATTTTCTGACACGGCTATCAGTTCATATTTCCTAATTATAAATTAGTTTGTTTAACCGAAAAATAGAAGACGTAAACGCGACAGGCCCATTAAAATTTCGTCAATTTAACAAAAATAAAAACAGAAGTAAAATGCCTCAGATAAAGCGCTCAAATGAAAAAGCCAAAAATTTCGAATTTGGAACGTTCCAAATTCGAAACACAAAAGGCGAATCCAGACGGCGTCGCAAAGGAAAAAGACGATAGTTTCCAGCCAGTCGGCAGCCATTTGCAGCGCTTCAAGCGACGTGAAGCGCTTTAAAGGGTCTTGTATTGCCGTTGTTAGGGAAGTGCCCTCGCTCGCAAATTGTTTGCGGAAAGGGCTGCTCAAGTATTGTTCCGCTGAGTTTTTATGGTCGGCAGAAAAAATACATAAGTACATTTAATTAATTAATTTGTGATGATATTTATTTTTACATTTTCTTATTTTTTCTTTGGCAGGTAACATTTTTGGGTTGCATTATTTTTAAATTTCGATTACCCGACACGTTACACTATGTCAATTTATAATGATCTCAGGAATCTGACATACAGATTTATAATATGTACGGCTCAACACTTGACATTGGCTCATCACTGTAAAGCCAGAAAGAAAAAAATATATAGGAATCGTGTCACCTAGGGGGGGGCTGTTTTAATATATCCATCTCTTTTTTTCGTATGGTATATTATGAGGTAGATATATAATCAGCCCCATAAGCGAAGCGGTGGTAGCCTAGTGGTTAGGGCATGCGACTTTCAATCCGGAGGTCGCGGGTTCGAACCCGGCCCGTACCAATGAGTTTCTCGGAACTTATGTACGGAATGTCATTTGTTATATTATACCACTCGCTTTTCGGTGAAGGAAAACATCGTGAGGAAACCACCTAAGCCCAATAAGGCCTAGTTTCTCCCCCTCTGGGTTGGAAGGTCAGATGGCAGTCGCTTGCGCAAAAGCCTACGCCACATCTTGGGATTTAGGTAGGCGACCCCGATTGAGAATTCATTCTGAAAAAATGGGACAAAGGCTAGGAGGATGATGATATAATCAGCCCCATACCCGAGGGGCGCGACTCGCTTGACAGACTCTATGTACGGCTGTATATATGAAAAAAAAAACTGTATATTATTCGTAAACTAACTATAGTTACATAAAGTGTTTTTGTAATTTATGTAGATAAGCAAGGTAAGATATTAAGTAAGGTAAATTTAGACAATTAATGCCATAAGGAGGCTAAATTTGGGCACTTAGCGACAGGAATAAATCAAAACTGAACTAAAAAGTTCGCAACGAACTTTCTGACTCTACTTGCGGATTTCGACGGGACGCGGCAATTTTTGTCTAATTAAAATTATTCCGATTGTCGTTGCCGTGCCGCGTTCGTTTGTTGTTCCACGCGTGCCGCAACAAGAGCACTTGTGCTTTTTAGTGCCCGCGTTTACCCTTCCCACAGCTCCAACCCCAAACGTCCTTTATAAAGGACATCGCAAACACACATACGACTTTTGAAATGTTGACAACCCTACTTTCCCTACGCCCAACTTCCAACCAAAAAGACATAGGTTTGTACGAGATTATGCAGCATGTGACCTTTTGGTTTGAGCTGCCGCTTTACCGACAAACTTCGGTAAAAAATAATGGTTCAAAAATCATGTTTCCCACTCAAAGTCAAGGGTTAGTTCTACCAAAATGAACGCTATTTTTATTGTTTGTTGTGAAGTTGGCGTGTGGAGTTTGTAAATGGAAATTTATACGGGTAATGCTGAAATGGGAATACAAAATAAATGCTATTGAGTTTACAAAGGTACCTACTACTAGATTAACGTTGAGCAACAATAACTATATAAGTGCTATTAACTTCTATATAAAAATTGTATTTAATTAATACATTTATCGAGCCTACCCAGTTTGTTCTTTTTCGATGATATCTTAACTTTATCAGATAAGTTTGGGAAAGTTGGTTTATAATTTCTAACGAAAATAAACTTCTTATAACATCTGTGGATCACCCTCATCAAGTAACGCGTTATTTTTCCAAGCAAACTTCCACGTTCCATTTCCAAACTTCAAAATTCGCCAGCCAGCGTTTGGCTTATCTGTGCAAAGTTCCTTCCGTCACATTAGCGTCATAAAACTCGCATATTGTGCGCTCGGCGAGCCACGCGTGAAAAAATCGCAAGATAACCTGAGACAAATCGTGTGGCGATGACGCAGCGATGGATAATGACGCAAAAATCTCCAACCGTCACGGTGACGCGGGGCGCTTGTTAAAAAACTCCCATGAAAGCACCCTTTGTGGCCGGTGATTGGTGATTTTGTTTGATTTTTCTGATGTTGGTTTAATTGGGATTGATGATTGGTGTTGTGTCGAGTTTGAATGAGCGGAACTGTAGGCTTTCGGAGATTAGCAGCTGGTGGAGTTCAGGTGGTTTTTATTGTTTGGAACGTAAATTGGGCAAAAATATTAAAGGCGAGAATTATCTCGGATTTGCACTCAGAATCTTTATTAAAATACATACGAACGGGTGAACTCAGGTCGTAGAAGTCGAATATCGAGAGAGTGTTAACGCGCAGTCTTCGATTGGCCGCCGCTGCGACTGATCGTTGCTCCTGATGATAAATCGCGTACCGATTCGAAACATGTCGAGCGATATTCGACTTCTACTGTGTGAGTAAACCCGTTTCGTATATATTTTAATATGTCTGAGACTCACAGGAGTTTTCTATATACATTTAGAATCTTTATTGTTGCTTCAGCAACTTGAACCAAGAGTTCTTGGAAAATTTAATACGTAGTTGTTTGGAAGAAAAGATGTTTAGATATGTCCTTAACTGTACCTAATGATAAAATAGCAATGGTTTATCGGTTGTCATACAAAAATATTGTTTTAGTGCAGTCTTTAGTCATCAAGTTACAATAATCAAAAATATTTCCATATCGTCGCAGTTAAATCACAAGCTTTATAGAATTAATTATGTAAATTCCAGCTATATTAAGTGCCATCGGATGACACTAAACTTCATACAACATTATTAACAAATAACCTTTACCACAAAGAATATTATAAGCCGCTTAAACAATCCGAGTGCACTTTCACAATGGCCTCCCTTTCTCCCCTTTGAGCATAAACAAGAGAGAGCGAGACAAAACATCACGCGATTAAGGGGGTTAACAAATCGTAGGCATCATCAAATGTATTAGATGAGCTTATTAAAGATGCCAAGGGTCTCTCATTTGTATGAAAACCTGCCTCCCCTAGGAGACATCGGCTCTAACGTCCATTATAAAGGACATCGGGAAATAGTTCTTATTACTTTGGAATAAGGCCTCCCAATTATGAGCACAATGAGCAGGGTGTAGCAAAAGCTAACAGAAGCATCTTTGTTTAAACAGATAAAATCTCTTTGACAATTTGCGCTTATTCAAATAGGTATCCCTTTACAGGGATTTAGGTTGTTTTTAATTATAATGCTTTTATTTTTTTATATATTAGGGTGCCGGGTATGATACTGATTTTAATGTCGTTATGTAGCTTCAATAAAACATTGTACTTAATGTAATATTATAACACACGATTGTCTCGTGATCTTAGGTACCTATTAATATACTAAAACATATTATTGCAGATCTGTTTGTTGTAAACTAAGTCTAATAAAGTAAACTTCGCCATAACATCTAATAAAAAAAGATAACTATAAGATAATTACTTAATTAGTTAGTCAAATACCTACGAATATTTTTTTACGTGATTATTTTCACCTGTCAATTTGCAACTCCTCTTAACTGACCAAAATAAAAATCCTACTAATTAACACGAATTATAAATAGCCAAATTGAATTTAACGTTCTAATACGAAAGCTACCAAAACGTATCGCATTATTCATTCGTACCCCAACAACGCTAAATAATCATTACAGGCAACGCAAACAAGACTTTACCGCTCCTTTCCTCGATCTACGGAGCGGAGCGACGTTGAAAATTAACAAAACTGATTACATTTGCGAATCTCAAAGGCCGTTTGTTTGGCTGATTCTTCCATCCCAATGGCAACAGTGACGTATAAAAAACCTTTTTCGGCACTGTCAAACAAAACGTGTTTGCTTTGCTTTTATTTTACGCGTATTGTGTACAAAAAAACACCGAACGGATGATTAATCTGTGTTTTATTTGCGCACGGTGTTGCAAATAAAATACCCATTTCGGCACCATCGGCACGCACGTGTTATGTTCTGTATTTTATTAGTTATGTAATGCATTTTTTTGTTAAATATCAAGGAAATTTAATGTTTAGCAGTTTTGTTGGCTTCTTAATTTGTTCGTATAATCACGTGTTTCAGTTCGTCATCAGTAGCGTCGCGTAGGGAAATAGTAACACGACCAATTTCGGAATTTTGTTAACCTGTTAAACATTCAAATTCCTCGATTCCACCCGGTTTCTGTACCAATAATCTATCTAATTAATTTCCTGTGTACACACCGTCTTATATTAGATTCCTTAACAGAAATTTCGTGTTTGAAGTCGCAAATTTTGTTTATTATATTCGTCATATTCAGTGCTAAACGTTACGATTAACATTCTAAATTCAAACACAAATCGGCTCCGAAGTCTCAAAGCGTTTGTCAAATTGGCTTCTCCCCTTGTGGAATTCCATCTTCGAAATTGTTACTGATTGTCTGTTTACATTTCTGTGCTTGTTTTGAATTTAAAGACGTTCATTTAACTATGGCCTCTGATGTTTCATTCGTCGCCCCTCCGTCGCCTGTGGAGGGTAATGATTCGAGGGGGGGAGGAGGTTCAATTTAAAATGGTGGTTTTATTAGCGTTCGGTACATAATCGTTCGTGAATCAAAGGCGTTCGAAATTCGAAATTTGATGTTCTGCCGATATGTAACTTTCGCAAATTAGGCAGCCATCTTTATTTGTTCTCTGTCTGCTAAGCGTTACATAGAAAATCAGCCTATTCAATGTCTTTATACCTACTTAATTGTGCCTACGTTCTGGAATATGTGCCTTGTGGGATACATCCCTACATAATTCAAAGAAGTCGACTCTTATTTTTCATCTAACTACGTAACATACAAAATGCGTCGAGCATAATTTGATATTCTTTGTGTATTATTTTCAACAAGTCGATTTGTATTAGGTAAGTATATAATATTAGAAACTTAATGATTAATTAATAAAGCGCATCTCTTAATTAAATGCATTTACAATTTGCTTATCTAGATTAAAAGTTGGCCTTTTTCATTCACTAACCTCAAAGGGGCTCGAAGGGGCCTATTCAAAACCATTCGACATTTAACATCCTTATATCGCTCGAAACATCCGAGGAAACTTGATAGACAATTTTTCGTATGGGGTCTCAAGAATCGCTGACCACTTGCATAAATTATTTGCTATCAAAAGGATACGCTCTTTTGTGAAAAATTACGGATCGGAAAAAATAATTTGGACATTTTCTTTAACATCTTGAGGATCCTATTATGTGTTTCGTAAAGAATCCATTCTGTATTGACATTTTCATTTTCCTTTGATCTCTGTTTGGAGATAATAACCTATTTGTCTTTGAAATTTGTGATGGACTTTTTTATGTTACAATTTTAAGAAGGCAGGGGTATAATATAGGTGGGTGTTTTAATTAGTATTTGATGCAAATTGAAAATTTGGAATACCCCCAATTTATTTGTTCTGATGGAAAAAATTATAACTACATAGATAATTACGTAATCATATATAAACGATAATATACTGCTTCACCTCAGGTCGAGAGGAATCTTACTGTTAAGAATAAGACGGGCTATGAAACATACTACGCACTTGCGCACACCTGATCGCTCAGCTCCGCCTTCAACCGTTGTTCGGGAAAATTCAGCGCGCGATCGTAGCGTCACAAACACGCAGGTCATATCGCCAAGCCCCACGACCAATTGCGTCCAAATTTACAACTGAATCGCAAATCCAGAGAGAGAACCTTTTGTAGTTTTTTTGCCCCATCCCACCAGTTCACGGCGAGTACTAATCTATCTGATAGATGGAGGTACGCAAAATATTACTACCTATACGTCAGCCTAGGACCTAAGTTGAATTTTCTGGGGAGAAAATCTTACTTCCTGGCCAAGACAAGACGTAAAACTTTAGACAAAGCACGGGTGGTAATTCTTAAAGCCCTAGTTCGCATATTTATGGGCCTCACCTCCATGGGCACAAACAGCTGCGTTCCGGGTCGTTCACGAATTCACCGCCCGCCCTAGGTATGTATTCTTCTTCGTAGTCGTGCACTCTTGGCAGAGTGGTCGTAGTCATGGTTAGGTCGATTATTTCGCCACCGCCTTTCGCCTCGTGATGCGCCGCCATGTTGTCCTATGTTTGGCGGAGTGAGAATTCTCGTTTATGCCGCATTGTGTCACAGATTTGATGAGGTCTGTCCATCGCGTTGGAGAGCGCCCACGAGATCTTTTGCCCTCCACTTTCCCTTGCACCACCAATGGTATATGTAATATTAACTCAACCAAAGCTGTGTGTAAACCCAGTTTATATATTACCCATCCTCCGTAGCCATGTGAAATGAGCATCAGTCACAAACGCATTGTATACGCCGCATTGTGTCTGAGTAATTAGTGAAACAGCTATACGTGTGACGGTATATGGCTATTGTTGCGCACAAAGGGAGGATTGCAGTGTTGTCCGTTCATGCGATCGCTGTCCATTTGGACATATCGTGCTAAATTAGTACCGATAATGTGGTATACAGTCAGTGACACAGCGACATATAATATAGTTATATATAAAATACTCCCGCGAGACTCAGACATATAGACATGACATATACATATAGTCCTCCTCATCAATTTCGATGACCGCAACCCAATGCAAGAACCCATGGACTTCGTCTATTGTGGGCTCTGATATCGCTAGCTAAACCAATTTATTCAGTAAGTAGGCCACAAGGGAACTTTTACAAGCCAGATTGTGACCGGCATTTCCCAAGAGGAGACCGCTGTTGAGAAGAAAGCCGAAAGAAACTCAAAAGTAAGTAATTTATTCGTAAGTTATACTGAAAACAATTACATTACATTTATAACTAATTACATTGATACACGTTAAGGAGTTGTACGAGTATGAATTTTTAGTCTTAAACTCTCTCTTGCACGGGTAGGTAGAGTTGGCCAGACAAGTCACACATATTAAAATACATACGAAATCGATCGAGAACCTTTCGATTGGCCGCCTCTGCGACTAATCGTAGCTCCTGCTGATGAATCGCGTACCGATTCGAAACATGTCCAGCGATATTCGCCTTCTACGACGTGAGTAACCCCGCTTCGCATGTATTTTAATGACATATTGTCTAATATAGCGCCACGTACTTATCGTAAACTAGAATTCCACTCTTATTGGCTACTTATACTAAATTTATCTTATTTGTAGATTATTTTTGTATGTTACAAAGCTGTTGGTCTACTAATAAAGACAAATAAAAAAATAACAAAAATATATTATCGACTAGAAAATGCCCGCATCTTCGTCCGCGTCTTTTTTTCTTTACCGTAGTTGGGTAAAGAGTATCCTATATACATCTTTGGATATTCAGCTATCCTAGTACCAAAATTGGTTAAAATCAGTCCAGCATTTTCGGCGTGATAAGAGGACAGAGATTCTTTTACCAACAGATGCTGCTGTACAGTTTGATGATTTTTACTAGAATACAATTTTATAAATTCATAATAGCACCTATAGATTACCTTGTACCTTCACTATCACTACGTAGTAATAAAACAAAGTCGCTTCCTACTGTCTGTCTGTCTGTCCCTATGTATGCTTAGATCTTTAAAACTACGCATAAACATATTTTGATGCGCTTTTGTTTAATAGATAGTGATTCAATAGGAAGGTTTATATAAATAAATAAAATAAAATAAATAAATATTACGGGACAATCTTACACAAATCGAACTAGTCCTAAACTAAGCAAGCAAAGCTTGTATTATGTGTACTAGACGACGATATACATAATATATGAATACATATATAGATAACATCCATGACCCAAGCACAAATATTCGAGTTCATCACACAAATATTTGCCCTGGCCGGGATTCGAACCCAGGACCGCCGGCACAGTAGGCAAGTGCTTACAAACTGAGCCAACCGCGCGTCGTCGTCGTGCATAATACATGCATAATTCATCAGCATTGCACCCGTGCGGGCCGGTTTGCTAGTTATTTCTAAATAGGATTATCAAAAGATTGAAACTTCTTTCCGGCGCATTTATCCCTGTTATTCTTCAACTAAGCTAGTCCTCAGATGATAGCTGGCGTAAGTTTGTATTAAAGGCAAAACACGTCTCGAACGGGTTGTGATCATGTTATAAAATCGGAAAATGTAGACTCGATCGACGTTTTGTTGCATTTGAAACTCTGTGTAAGGTTCTGTGTTTTATAATTGATAGTGCGATCAAGAAAATATCAAATAAATGCAAGAAAAGGACTGGATAATTGAGAAATGAAAATTGAAAAGCGATCTTTCCCCATTTTTTCATCGCTTCCGGTATTAATGAGCCACAATCACCATCGTCGCAATTTCCCCTTATCCTACAAATCGCCATTGAATACAGGTAGACACACCAACCACCACAAAATCAACAGTAACCATAGATAATAAGGTGCAAAGTCGATATCAGTTCCCTTACCGGTTACATCAAAGACAGTTAACTCCAGGATGTGAGATTGAAATTCCTGATCTGACTAGTAATAAACTTACTTTGCTTTAAAAAAGATTTTCAAAAGAACGAATAAAGAAAGCGGAGATGTTATTATTAAAATCGACGCCGACGGAATAAAGGGGTTTATTTAAATGACACCCGCCATTTTGTTCTTATGTTGTTTTTTAAAACTGGCCGACAAATCTTTGAGTTTATGGAGATTTAAATATGGAATGTGTAGCCGGCCAGTATCGATGACATTGTGATTGTTATCGTTATAATCGTTATTGTTTGTGGTTTGCGTATTCCGCGAGGTTTAATTTAAAAATTCGATTTTGTTTTTTATTTGCAATTTGAAACGTTTTCAACGGTCGTGCGGATTCGACGGTAGGGGTCAGGGTTTTTCATTAACACTAATCTTTAGATTTAAGAAACGTTAACACAACAATATACTTACGATTATATTATTATCTGCATGCCAAGGCAACGTATCGGTCTGTAAATAATAATGTTATATTAATCCATGATGTACTTAATTACATTTCTTTTTTATCAGATTCAAAATTTCGAACAAATATTGGAACGACGGCAGCAAATTGACGCGGTTTTTCGTACAAAATGTGACAGAAAGTAACTTAACGCATTTTTTATCGTGGGATGATGCAGAATTCTCAAAGTATACATAAACCAAATTCGTTCGTTACTCGTAAGAAGACTGCCACAAAATATATCTTCATTCAACATTCCTCACATTGTGTTCCATCACCTCTCAGTGTGTTGGATAGACAAAAGCTAGTGTTTACATGTGCTCTTATTTAGACGTCTGGCAACACTGAACAGCACTGTTTGTTATTTTATTAAATGCTCTAATACGAACATTTATTGTAACTGGCCAGTACTTCACAAAGAATCCATCTCTAGTTTTAAAAACATCTTCTAATTGAATTCCATTTTTGAAATTCGAACGTTCTGTACCAGGATTACAGTTCTCTTCGTGAATAAAAAGGTTTGTAAGTGCGAGATTAGGAAAGTTAGTTATCTTATTTTGTTTATATTATACAAGTGTTTCTGTGTATTTAAAGTTTTTATATCTTCTATTCTTAGCTGATGTATTTTGGTCGGCCTCTTCAGTGGGATTGTATAAAAATAAATATTTAGTTTTGACCGCCGTTATATTGTAGGAAAGGTTAATATCTTTGTAAATAGGTGGGTGCGTCGATTGAGTGGTATAAATAAGTAAAGCCCATTTTGGATGTAAATAAAATTGGTTAGTGTCGATGTTTATCTGTAGCTGGACGTTCACATAAAGATTCGTACTTATGTGTATACATATAGTTACAATTGTTCTACTTGATACCAATACATTTGGTTCCGACCAAATAAGTTAGTGTTAGTTAACACTAACTTTTGGATATTATACTATTTTTAACAGAAACATCATTCATTCAGCAAAAACGTGTTGACTACTGATTTTTATGACGTCACACGCCAGTATCTTCCTAGGAACTTCATACTGACGGCTCGTTTTTGACATTTGATAAAGAGTAGCTGATTTGAGCTGTCATCAAACACCGAAAGTGTGTCCGGTAAGTAGAACCTTATAATTAACACATTTGTTTCTCATTTACAAACAACTGCATTTTCAAGAGAACAGTGCTTTCAACATCCCGATATATAACTTAAAAAACCCATTACACAATTAAAATAGCTCCATTTAAATACCACATTGAAATGGCTTCGGATATATGCGCAGTAAAGGCGCAGACAGACGGGTATACAATGATTTGTCAGAGGCATCACCAGTCCGTCAGCATCGCGTGTAAACCGCTTTATGTTAAAACGACGCGATGAGTGAGGGGCTTAACATTGATAATGTTTAAAGTAATGTACAGTCAGCTACATCGAAACAACCCCCTAGCATAATAACATCGCAGACAGAAGTGGTCACATTTCTCTGCCGATAAATGTACAGTCAGTGGCAAATAGTCTGAACATCAGAATCGCCATGACTTAGTAGTCCATATATTACATCTGACTTCTCTTTACTGGCCACTTTCAAATATTTGAATTTCGAATGCGAAAAATAGAATGTTTGTTTATGGAATGGAAGCGTTTTTGCTGGAAAAACGATTGTTATTTGTTTTTATAGTATACTAAAGTGAACCGCAATGAATATGGTCATGTACAATTCACTAAAATTGCTATCAAGTTATAGGTACAATTATACAGGCTGTTTCTATAAGAAATGTGGAAAGTTTTATTCGCACTTATTACACTTTTTCTAATTTACTTTACATTTCCTAGCTATAAACTCAGTAGGTAACGTTATTTCAAACTGACAAACGACATACAAACGAATATGTGTATGAAATGTTTATGATTAATGAGACTAAGAGTATGCCATCGCGCAATTTCGAAAGGTAATATGTGAGTACGAATTCCAATATCTGTACAACTTTAAAAACGTCGGTGATGCATGGGTGTTTGTTTGACTTTCTCATGTGCTACAGTTATTTTCGCTGACTATGACGTGCGAAAAGGTAAAATAAATATCTCAACTTGTTTAAATAATGGTACTTATCATCGATATTTCAAAAGTAAAATGACAGCAACATGTTATGAGAAAATCATGCAAAAAGTATGTTGAGATTACGAATATAATGTATTTGATAAAAACACTAAACTGTTTAACTATACTTTAAACCTGTGTTCGCCTAATTCTCATTTATTTACCTTGATGTTGAATAAATAAAGAATATTGGTTTTTGCTTGTAAAAGTTAACTATGACACCTCACCCCTTTAAAAACAACAGAAAAACAGCCCAACCCAACCCTTAAACAAAACCTCAAAATTGAATTACATTTACTTTCAAAAAGAATCTCACAGCATCTCATAAATCATTCACAAGCGAATCCAAGATGGCGCTACAAAGATAAAATGCAAATTGCCCGCCAAAAGCCACAAAGGCATAGACAAACTCGAGACTGCATCTCGTTTGCATCTTACGTCGTTACCCGGATGCCGCTTCACCCGGTTTTTGCCCGGATACGCTTGTTATGCCCGGCCGGTTAGCTTAAGGCTCCTCCAATTATATCTAGCTCAAACCGGCTGGAACCGGTTGTAACTTTTTAATTTTTTCGAGTTTTTCGGTTCTCAGGTTTATAAAGTTAGGCTGTAACTGCTAGTGTGCATCGGCAATGGTTGGTTTATTTATGCCTAACTTAACTACAGTCTGTCCTGTGATCTTTGACTAGACTATCTAACTTAAATAATCATGGCGCCACAGTAATGGTAGATTTTCTGAATACCTTTTCTATACTATTATAAAAAATTAAAATTATGGTATAGGGATAGTTGTATATCCGATGAAAAAAAAAGCACGTAAACAAATTTGCACCTTCTATGAATAGAAGGTGCAAATTTGTTCGCGTGCTTTTTTTTTCTTAAAGGAATGGATGTGATTTCAGAATGTATAGGTCGTTTTAGGGCGTTTTTATATATTTGTCAATAGGTTAGTCAATAGTCATGGAACTGTCATTTAAACATACCTATGTATATAGGTTGTGTTAAAAAATATATCTCATGACATGTTTCTTCGATTAAAGTAAATATTATATTTATATGTTTGCAATTCATCCAATGACACACTGTATAACACAGTTGCTTCACAATATTACCGCACTAATATTATATTTTCTCATATCTAAAGCCACTTGAAAACCCTCACTATTTTCTCCACATTTTCCTTTACCCCGCAGATTAGGGCAGCGGTCCATTAGTGACAAAAGACAGGTGTTGGGGCAACGCTAAGCTTTATTAAGCTTTTCTCTTTGCGGCTTCTCACTTGTAAGATGTCTATTGACGGCGACAAAGCGAAAGAATTATGTTATAGGAATATGTGGAATATAGCACTAAGACTCTTGAGGAAATACGCCGGTTGTTGTATTGTTGCGATTTTCTTTTGTTTTTGCTTTTGCATAGAACAATTGCTAGTGAAGCTGGGCTCTTATTCCAAAAATATGATATTTCGGAGAGATCTCCGAAATCGCGATATATACCTAATATCGCCATATCAAACCGCTAAGTTTGGGAGTCTTTTAACATGTCCGAAATTAACACGTCGCTGTTGAAAAATGTGACCTAGTTTAGTTACTTATATTTTTATTATTTTGTATGGGCCACAGTTGCTTGAAATAAATATTTTCATTCATTCATTTATTAAGATTTATCATTATTATTATTTATATCCGACGCCATAGATACCAAGTGCAAACTTAAGTTCCACTAGTAACGCGAAATGTCACTTATGCAGTTCGAATGGTAAACATCCCGTTTTAATAACAGTTAAAGGCGACATACCTAAGATATACCTGAAAATCGCTTATTTGGTGATATCTCAATACATATATCGTTTCTTCTTGGGGGTGATGACTGATGACGTACATACTCCTAGCCATTTTTACTACAATACAAAAATGTTGCTATGCATATAATCCTAAAGCTATACATAAAGAATATTTTAAGTTTCCACAGCACTCTTTCAAGATTCATACTAATTTTTTATAATAAAATGTGTTTCCTAGCATTAACTACCGGACGCGATACCTTTGTTAACGTCTTTCAAGTCTAACATACTTCACATTACAATGACATAAGCGACATGATTTCCCTATTAAAACACGCCGTTCTGCTATTTGAATATGGATTAATTTTTGATTTATCGCCGTTCCTTTTGAATGTAAAGATGAAACAAACGCATTTGTATTGGATTAGTTAACAATGTGTTGGGTTTAGAGATGGGCCGACTAGACAGAGATGCCACGGCTTTGTAGGTACGTCTGTCTCACTCACTCGTATGGCTGCTGCACTCGGATCTCTCACTCAACTGCTCGCCGTGCCGCTGGTCGCAAATTCGTGGCATCTCGCCGTCGGCCGACTAATCGCCAAATCGGAAACAGATTAGTCGGCTAGTCGGCAAAATCTATAGTCGGCTCATACCCAGTTGGGATAGATTGTTCCTGTAGATGAACATATTGCCTGGTGCCAACCAAAACTCTCTAAAATTTCTGTCACTATTCGTCGAAACCTCGTATCTAGTAAGTACATTGACACTGAGATACGAGCTTTGTTTTAAGTACGTTTAAAAATAACGTTTTCAGGTTTGAAGTATAAACAACATGGCACGGAATAAAATAGGCCCGAAGTGTCTTTTGATTATCGTAAAAATCGCCCTAGAGCTATGTCTTTTGATTGTGATAAACTTGCACCAAACCAACTGCTATTAGTTTCTGTCTGGCCCTATAGTTGACTGGTAGAGAATGCCTTATGCCATTAAGTCCGTCATTACTATCGTGTATTGTGCGATAAAGTTTAAATAAATAAATAATTTTATTGCACATTACCAATGGCGGACTTAGTGTTATGAAGCATTTTCTACCAGTCACCCAAAGGACAAACGGAGACAATATATTGGTGCCGGATTGGTGTACAACACTACGTTTATACTTAAAACAAATGAATGGCTTACATAAGTAGGTACATTATTATCCTGTTTTAACATTTCTATAATAAGTACTTAATAGTACATAGGATTGAAACGTATAAATATGTAATAAGAGATATATAGACATTTGAGCCCATCCATCTAAATTACATTTATAAAATTCTGAACCTTATAACCGAAAACAAATCTTTTGAAACCCACAGCATCCAACAATACTCAAACCCACTCGAATAACATAATTATCATCAAAACCCATCCCTAACCTAAAAATAACCACTCAAAAGAAAGTATATCACCGTAAATAACTCGACGATAAACAAAAGATACCCCAAACGAAGGGACGATCAAACTCTGAGGTCCGCTCACACAGAAAATAACCCCTCTTGCCCCCCTTTCTTGCCTCGCCCCCTTTTGCCTCTTTCCTCGTGCCTCGTGCCTCTTGCCCCGGATGCTCGTCCCACTCCACTTTTCTTTTATTCCGTGCCTACTCTTATGTTTATTTTTGTTTTCCGTTAGCCGGTGGAAATAATAGCGACGCGGCTGTTGTGGATATTCCGTCTAATTGTGAATAGGGTTGTGATGCTCATTTGTTGCTGGATATTTTTAGCGAGCGCTGCTCCTGAATTGGTACATTTCGAGTGTATGTGGCGTTCGTTTTTAATACATAGGAGACTGTATGAAATTGTTTATTAGCGAATATTGATTCATTGGTAGGTGACATTGTGATGATATTTTGGCGCATTGGTACAAAGATTCGAGCACAATTAAAAATTGAAATTCGACCTAGGTAGCGGAAGAGATCAGAAATCGAACCTGGTACGAGGTGCCGTCTGGATGGTCGATCCAACGCCTCAACCACCCGACCTTAACATAAAGAGACCTTTCGAATTGTTTCTCATGGTTTTTGTGTTGATCTTTGTATATATTGAAATTTTACTCCTTAGCAATATTTGGCCGTAAAAAGTATAAAATTCTTAATAAAATATGGGATATTATTAACGGCACAGCAAACAAATAATCGCCTATCACTTTATTTTCATCAATTATATACTTTTTACATCAAATTAATTATAGCACAGCAAATAAAATAAATGCCTAGCAAAAATTTTACTGCAGATAGGTAATTAGAAAAAACACATCAGCACGACATTACTTTTCATCTTTTTGAAGAACCCAGTAGGTAAGGTTAGGTTTGTTTCATAATTATTCTGAAAAATAAACAGTTTTTGAATAAAATGGCTTTCGGACAAATGAAAATTTGGCGAAACGTTACTGATGGGAAACAAAAATTAGTGTTTCAGATAGGCATCTAATCCTGATCACCTTTCAGAGCAGATCCGACTCGGCCGGGTTAGGTTAGGTTAGTTTTTTTTTTATATTCCTAAAAACGCTCCATAATGTGCGGTAGTCATTATTAGCTATGCATTACTTAAATATGCTTTACTTTTAAATAAATAGATGCACGCCACAAATATAAATTGTAGTGTATTTAGTAACATTTTGAGTGCAATAATTGCTGTGCAATCAGTAATTTTGATATAAATGTTGATTATTTTTGCATAGAAAAAGGTTTTTTTTTGATGTGCGTTTAAATACTACCCATAAAATATTAATAGAAAATACAGCAAATAACCTTATCTTTCAGGAGCCGTGTGTTTCCGCTTACAAATGTGGTTCTAAATATTATTGCGCGAAAAAGGACAACCTAACTCGTGTATCATATACATCAATCAACTTGTGTTTTTTATTATACTAGCGACCCGCCCCGGCTTCGCACGGATGCAATGCTATATTATACAGATAAACCTTACTCTTGAATCACTATCTATTAAAACCGCATCAAAATCGGTTGTGTAGTTTTAAAAATCTAAGCATATACATAGGAATAGACATACAGAAGCGACTTTGTTTCATACTATGTAGTAATTATAACTTTATGCAAATGAAAATATACAGTATGTGTCACAAAAACGGGTCTACCGGAAAGTTTGGTAATGGAATGTCCATAAATTCCGCAACAATTCAAGAATCCCTTTTGTGCGCACCTCATTATTCGCCGCATTCATAATTTACATCATTCTGAGTTCGAGCAAAAATAGCGCAATGAGTTAAAGAGCGCAGAATGAAATGCGGCTTGTTGCTGTAATTATATAGTTTTAGTTTTAAACAGGGTGACTGCTGCGCCCGGGTTGTGTTCCAATGTAATTATTACTTTATGTTAACTGGAAGGGATTTCTTACAGGGGTTCATCTCTGTACACGCAAAAAATATATATCTCAAAAGATGAAATTAGACCACTGTGCTTATTGAAACCAAACATACTTGTACCTATATTACAAATATAGAAACAGTGAAAAAATTTACTGTTTCTTTCTTTGTTTTGCTTCACTTAATTTTTTGGTCAGTGTATCGCCCCAGAATGGCATAATATACCAGTCAAAGTCAGGGTCTAAAATGTTTTCACTGTTATGCCATGACATGCTATGCCAAATATACTTGTTTTATTGAAGGACTATTTGGCACTGCCCAAATTCTATAATATATTTGGCATTATGTACCTAAAACAACATAAACACTCGAATAATATGCCACTGTTCATATTATCTTATCATTATTTCAAAGAAGAAACCAGTATAGAAGGTTGTGTCTTTTAATCTTGGCAGTAGCTGCCTGAGAACTGTATTTTATTGGTTGTTTGTTTGAAATGCTACTGGCTCTGAACGCGCTTGGAATTTCCCGAAAGAGCTGAAGGCTCCATCATACGCCTTTGCGCTTTGGCTATTAGCACTGCTGGCGGCGCGTAGCCCCTCTTACACAGCAATACACTACTCAAAACTATTGAAGGGGGATCGCGTAAATTGCGGTGGTACCCCTAGCGGTAGAATTAGCGCGATAACATCGCCACGCGGCACGTGGCGCCTAATGACGCTCCGTGGCGCTCGGTGACGCATTATTGACACTTGTTTGATGTTTGCGATATTGGTTGGTTAGCAGTTGAAAAAACAACAACAGAATAAACGCGGTTTTCGCAGTTGGTAGTGCAATTGGGTTTGTGCCGTTCTTGAGAACGTTTTTCCAATGTAGATATGGGGAAAGAACGTTTTCGACAACATTTCCCGTACAAATCAGTACGTCTAGCATAACTTTGACCCGCGACTCATGTCGCGCGAGATAGCGCTACCTGTCACTCCCTCGCATTACTGCACAGAAAGAGACGGGTAATTATCTCGAGCGAAAAAGAGTCGCGTGTCAAAGTTATGCTAATGGCCAATGGTTGACTGGTAGAGAATACCTTATGGTAATTCCGTCATTTGTACACATGTTTTTTTGTGCAATAAAGTTTAAATACCTAAATTAATAAATAAACGGCATATCTCCGACCTCTGATGCCGCTGTACGCTCGCTTCGCACGCTCGCCTCGCGCGCAGTTATGGTCGCAGTTCTAACCTAACCTAACCTAATTTACTGCTAACAGTGTGATTCTGACGCTTCGTACGAAGAACGCAATGAAAATCCGGTTAATCGTTGATAAGTGATAAGTGTAGCTGCTTACTTAGCTGACGGTTCTAGGTTCGAATCCCGACAAGGGTAAATATTTGTGTGATGAACTGGAATATTCGCAACTGGGTCATTGATACTCTCATGGTCAATATTATATTATATAGACTCCAAGTGCGTATAATTTTGAGCACTTGGCTGTCTGTATATCCCATTTACACAAACAATCAACACAGTACAACATTCAGGCGGCTTATGTGAAGATCAAAAAAGAGAACCATCTGTAGTGAAGGATTCTGTGCAATTCATTAGTTTTTATACAGCCATACAAAACATTAGTCATACCCGTATATAATGCATCAATGCATCAACATTGAAGAGCTAATGCAATCTTATTGTGAACAATGAACATGCAAATCCCGAATCAATCAAACTTAAAAGCATTATCAAACCAAAAACATTGTTAAACACGACATAAACAAAAACATTTGCAAAATGCAGCATCATATTGATACAATCTCTCTGCAACAAACTACACAAAACCAATTCATCCTAAGTGCTATACCAATGTATTGAAGATAAGACGAATCGTTTCTGAGCATTGAATGCATTAGAAACGAAATGTGAATATGTATAGGTTGTATAATGTATTTAAGACTAATCGCTTCTGAGCGCACCCTTCCTTAGAACGTAAACGTCGATTGTTTTAGTTGATAGTATTGGACATACGATTGTTTGGTTTTGAAAAATGAAAGCACACATCATGGCGTATTACAATAACGCGATAAAAACCTCAGATAAACGACACAGCGGGGGGCTTGAGAGGGTCAGCAAAATAATTAAGACTTCTTATTAGCATGCGATTTGTAAGGTTTTGCTGTCGTTAGTATAATGGGATGTAGTGAAATATGTTGGGTGAAAGGCCTTGAATTTGATTTTAACGGTAGCGTTTAGTGGGAATGTCATTAAGAATTATCTTAACATAACAGTGTACCTAATAGAGAGAAATATATGCATATTTTAACGCACCTCAACAAATAATTTGAAACATGGAATAGAATAGATATATTTTTTATTGCATTGCACACCTCATGAGGAAAGAAATACAAACACAGATAACAACACTAATTGTAAGTACAAAAGAAGTAAACAACAAGTGATCTTAATCGCACAAGAGCGAATCTTGGGGCAGTAGATTTATAAATGAATATATTAATGAAATGAGATGAGGAGGCCATGCAATAATAAATAGCTAAGGAATGGATATTACAATTACAAGACCCGAATTCTTCATCTGAATCTACAAGCTAGATACGAGCTTTTGACGAGGTAGTGACTGAAATTTTAGTGAGTGTTGGTTGTCACCTGGCAATTTGCTCGTAGAACCGATGGCCGTTGAGGCAGAAAGGTTATTGAGTGGCGCCCGTGTACCGGAAGACGCAGCGTGGAGAGGCTCCCAACAAGGTGGACTGACGACCTGGTTAGGATCGCGGGAAACAATTCAATGAGGGCGGTGCACGACCCAGCACTTTGGGGAGGCCTTTCTCCAGCAGTGGACGTCTATAAGCAGATAAGATGATGCTACATTTATTGGCATTGACAAATAGTGTAATTAGACAGGGCGAATTCTGTGACCCTAGTGAAAAAGGGTTTAAGTCACATTTAACCTATCCCTGCCAGGGAGCTTCAGTCCTTTTGATCCTGGTTTTCACTAAACCCTCTTAATTTCTCCCTTAGTCCTTCATCTTTATTTGCTTACTGTACCTACCATCGCATAGTTGCTACTAACTATGCAGAAATTATGTTAAACTCAAATGTCAAATTTAAATGACACCCTATCTGTTCAAATGGATATCCCATCCCAGGATAAGATCTGTGATTATATTGTTTGTCCTCCTGTTTCTTGCAAATTTACATCATATTATTTTATTAACTAACTAGAAGTTGCCCTCAACTTCGTCCGTACAACCCTTTTTCTTCGCCTTAGTCGGATGAGAATTATCCTATAACCATCTTTAGAAGTCCAGCCTACCAAAATTAGTTAATATCCGCCTTGCATGATAAGAGGCGCACCGTGCTAAGATTTTTCCTGAACTATCTTGAAACCCAAGTATGACTGATGAAGAGATAGATTTTAAACCCAAGATCTCAGATAGATTCATATGACTATCAAATGTATTCTTAATATGCACATGCTCTTGAAAGGAAACGCCAGGAAAATTCCCAATAAAATACAGTTAATCAAGCCTGAGCCCCATCATCGGACCAATCTGCAGATCGGTCCGACGATCAGATAAAACTGGTCTCGTTATTGCAATTCAGCGATGCAATAATTAATTCAGGATACATTGTGCAATCTGTTGTCGATATTAAAATGCATTTTAATGCTGGCACAGAGCTATAGGGTCGCTGTGGTATTAAAAACGAGGTCATACTTTTGTTAAAAACATTTGATTACGTATTTTCTGTCTCAACAATTTCCGCTTACCATCGAAAGAAGGAATGTCATAAATTCGAAGTCAACGTCCTCAAACTGTTTGATGATGTTTTTTTTTAAACAAGGCAAGGTTCTTAGCTAAGTCTTGATGCAAATATGTTTGTATTTATATAGTCGTTTGGAGGCAGTGACAGAACATTAGAAAATATAGGACTATAAAGTCTGCAGGTCTTTTAAGAGAGCAGATCAAATATCCTTTTCGGGAGAAATGTTCATGAACACGAACACATACCGTATTAAAGACTAGTCAATATATCTTAAATCGTTTGCAAACAGCCTCTCGGCCTTTGTCCATCAGAACGCTCTATATTGATTCCTAGAATGATTTTTCATCGAATGTGTGTTTTGCCGAAAAATCATTTCGTAGAAAGTATTTCTTTGCAACCGCAACCTATTTGAGATTATAAAATAAACCTTAACTAACCTAACCTAATCAATAGGATATTTGCAGGAATTATGAAAAATTTATGACTATAGAGGAATACAAATTCTACGAAACGATTTTTCGGCGAAATAAATTTCAAGGAAATAGAGCATCATCAGAACTATCGGAATATGTCTTTCGGTTCATATGCTGAAAAATATCTTTCACTTGTACGAGTAGCTGTGTATGTACGAGAAAGTGTGCCCGTCAATCTGCTCGTCACGTTTGTTTTGACGTTCAGTGTTTTAGTTATAAAGGAAATCATAGTAAAAAATATTTAAGGTCATCTCCATGCCTCTGTTCCGACTGCTACATGCATTAGCGATTCATTTTGATATGTCATCGCTCCGTAATGCCCTCCATGCCCCTCGCACTTTTATGCTATTATTTATGCTATCAACACTTCGAGTAGTTGTACACATTTGTTCGTGGTTAGCATTGTTCTCGTATGTTTAGAACAATTGTTTTGAATTTTAGTTACGTATTAAATCTAAATAAGAATCGTTCTCAGGTCATCGTATGTATAAAGTGTACGTGAATGGGACTTTTATATGAACAAAATATAATTGAAATTTATTTCTATAAATATTTGTATCTTTTATTTTCTTTTTGTATATTTTTTTGTTTATCTATACTGTGTTGATGTAGAATTGTAGATTTGATTATTATTATTACTCCGTTTATGGCGGCTCGGAGCTTGTGCCAGTATCAGTTTTTTTGGTTTATAACTAATGCATGACTTCCGTGTTAAATAAGACTTATAAAAAAAAAAAATGAGATGAAATGAACATGAACAAAGATGGCGGATGAATCCTCTAGCCTGTAGATTTGATGTCACAGACCATAAGAATTTTGATGTCAATGCGATAATTACAAACAATATATTTGTCTATTTCTGGTTTTGACAGGCGATTTATGTCAATGCGTTTCATACATAAATGAATATATCAGGCATAAAAATTACATCAAGTAATATAACCGTGTGAATTCAATTCTGGACAGAAAGCGGAATATGTTTTTTTATTAGATTAATGTTGGTTTTATTTCAATATCTGTCATTAATAGAACATATTAACCTTTACGCTCTTAATCACATGTCCGTGATTTATTAAATCTTATTAAAATGAGAAACACAAGTAATTCACAAACCGTGCGAAACGGCGCTTATTAATATTAAAGCAAACGTAAATTCAAATCCAGAACGTGGATGATTATAAAATCCAGAAACCCACATTCAAGAACTAGGCAATCCATCTGAAAATAAGAATATGTCGACCAATGACAGTATATTATGATTTCACCCAAGATCTTGCACCTCTTACGTCAATGTGACGTCTGTTTCATTATACGGATTTCTATCTCCTCAAAGGAAACATGGATTCTCAACCTTACCTCAACACACCAGAGGCTATAATAACGTATCTTTCGGGGATTAAACTATTTTGATATCGACTGTGGGTTTTAAATTATGTCACGGTATGTCCGGTCCTCAGTTCTAATCTCTCTGTCAGGCCTAACTTCTACATTTCCTACGCATTTTGTTTTTTGATCTTTAATCCATTATACCATCTGAATCTTCGCCGCTAAGTAGCTTGTCAATTGTTGGACGAGATTATTATAATTTGTCGCTGACCGAAAGTTGTAATCTTCTAGATTAACTGCGTTTGATGTTCAAGGATGGATGACAGATGGCTCGCGTTAGGTTATTTATACCGGGCGATCTTTATTGATCAGTTCGGAGACGCCAAATCACGCCCCACTGTTTCTATTGGCAAAGCTTCCATTGTCACAGAAAGGTTAATATTAGCCGCCGCTCCATCATCCCTGTAAGACCCGTCGGAAGATACACCTGCCTGGAGAAACAATATATTAAACCGCAGCTGGCCTCTTCAATCAAATCACGCATTTTTATATCATCTCTAACATTAATAATGCTATCAAAACGCGGTCGAAATGCCAAAACGACGGTCGGGTGTAAAATATACGCGCCAATTGCTAGGACATCTCCGCAAAGCTATTAAATAAAAGTCTTTTTACATTAGATAAATCGCGCGCGTTATTCGGGAGCATCTGTCCCTTGCCGATTGCCATACGTTATGCACAGTTTGTTGTTTTTAATAAAAAGTTTAATCCGTTCGGTTATGACGGCAATTTGTCAGGGCGATGGAAAAACTTGCCCGATTACCATTGGCGCCGCGAGGGATACCTATTACGCTAAGCGGCCTCTTTATCCACTCATTATGTCATATTTATTTATGCATCTTTTGTATTCCATTAGCGATCTTCTTTTTGTCGTATTTAATTTAAAGGAATATTACTGTCAGCACTTGATGTGATCTTGAATTCACATTCTTCACGCCGCCCGGAAGCCCGTCTCAACATTTGTTTTCAGCACCTTATAACGTCATGTCCTGTACAACCATTAACAGTTCAATGCGATCTTAATGAAGAGCTGATAAAATGTATATTGTGTTATTCGTCACGTCTGCTTGGCAATTAATCGAACTTCTTTATTTGTGCATTTGCTTTACGGGCTGGGAGATTTAATGCGTGTCCACTGGTTGATTTGTAACTCGTTTCTTTGTTGTCCCGAGCCATATATTGTGGGGGACGATCTGTGGAAAGACTGATATCTGGTAAAACCGCTTTCTGAGACAAATTGTTATGGGGTTCTGCACTTAATCGTCGCTTTTTAACTTCAACACAATCGTAATCTTCACAATTAAGCATTGATTTGTTTTGATCTCTAGTAAAAGGAAAAAAATGAACTTCAATTTTGCACATTACTGAAATGTCATTTCAGTATCTTTTAAACTCAAACGTCTCTGATATTTCCGTTTGTAATCGATTTTCCTTTTGTTACAGAACATAGGCAATGTGACTGCCGAGTTGGAGTTCCAAAGACTGCAGCAGGAGCAGCTGAGGAGACAGGAGCTGGTTCGGCGTGGCCAGCATGGATTGTACCCTGGACCGCCGCTGGCACTGCTACCGCTTTTGGAGCAGATGAGGCCTCAGCAGCCACCTAATGTGAGTACCAGGAGCACAGACAAAGACAGAAAGGTGTCGTGACAGTATAGTATTTTCACACAGGTAGGTAGCAATAATTCTGTGATTAATAATAAGAACGCGGCAGTTATGAATACTATTAGGCAAACATACATAGTCAAAGGCTGAGCATCTATCACTACCAGCAGGATATAATGTATATGCTAGTAACTCGTAACAATGCAAGGAATACAGATCAATAACCTTTCAAAAAGACTTCGTACCTTAAAATTAAGTAATAATCTACTAGCAACATTTCAAATGGCATTCAGTTCACTTCCACACACCATTCCTCGTGCGTTAGACAGAGCCCACCATTGGCTAACTTCCTTCACTTAATTAACACGCTTTTTGATGAGGCAACGGACAATGCCAACCTATGCCAAAACGCCTTAACTATACACGGTCCTTATAGCTACTTACTTCATTATTTCTTAGAATGGTATATTACTGAAGATGAAAACGAAAGTTGTACAATTACAAAACCGGTGTGTTATGCAAAATAGATGTACCCCGAGGTAATACGTCATCCAGTTTTGGACTATAAAGATTATGGAGAGTTAAGGTTGATGTAACATCCGTCTGTTTGGCTTGAGGAAAATTTGTTTAATTGCACTTAAATGATCATGATAGCGTAACGAAACCACTTCTCTGTTTCTTCCATTATAATGTATATAAAAAACCGATGCACTTTTTGATTGTATCGTTTCATCAACATACATAGTTATATTTAAAGTTTTTGTAAGTATATGTGTGTCTGGTTTAGCACAAAGGAGCAATCTGGTTGGTCGCATTTCTCAAATAGCTAAAACTAATTTCAAGATGGTTTTACGGATTGCCTTAAATATAGCTAGCGCACTATATAAATTAGTTTCATTCGTTTTCAGCAGCTTTGTAAGAAGTTCAGTGTTTGTTAATTTGATCTTTCAATACTTCGTCTTTTTCATTCATTTTCATAGAAGTAGGTAAAGCCCGTCACTATAGCGTAAACGCTAACTTGGTGAAAAACGAGCGTCACTTACCTTTATGTAGCTATTTTGGTCTTCAATTTCCTTTTTAGGGTAGGGCCCAAAGGGTAAAAAACGGGACCCTATTATTAAGACTCCGCTGTCCGTCTGTCTGTCTGTCTGTCTATCTATCTGTATGTCTGTCTGTTCATCTATCTGTCTGTCTGCCTGTCCGTCTATCACCAGGCTGTATCTCATGAACCGTCATATCTAGACAGTTGAACGTTTCACAGATGATCCATAACTTAACGCTGCTAAATAAAATGGGATGAGTTTGTACGGAACCCTTGGTGCGCGAGTCCGACTTGCACTTGGCCGGTTTCCTTAACACTGTTTTCTTGTTTACAGGTGGGCTCCCCCTGGCCAGCCACCGCCCAGCTCGCCCAGCTGACGGCCAGCGCGCGCTCGCCCCCGCCCCCCGACCCTGACGCCCCCCTCAACCTGAGCAAGCAACGCTCGCCGTCGCCCGCGCCGATGAATTTCCCGCGTTTCGTCCCCTATCCACCCATGGATGAGAGCCCGCAGTATAGCATGCAGAAGGACGATGATTACAATGCTGGATGCAACAGTAAGTAGCTTCAATATATTGTTACGTATCTTCAAATATATAAAGGCCTTCCCTACGGCTCGCCAGAAAGTGAGACTTTGCTCAGACCGCATCCGCCGCTTTGCAACCCTTACGACGCAGGGCCGTTCTTAGCCGTACCCCGGCGAGTCATTCGTTGTGTGGAGTTGTGACGCTCCTTAGGCGCCCTAGATCTGGTTAAAGAAACTCCCTTTAGCAGCCAGCGTCCCGGGTTGCCTTGGTCGCCCCCCTAACGCTGCCACTGCTTACAAGCCGCCTCATCATCTAATCGGGAACCGTATTCAATATAGACACGTTGCTACATGCAAAAGCGGCATTTCGTAGGTTTTTTTCCCTAGTAGGACGAAAATTACAATAGCGAAAAGAACAATAAGTAGTTTTCTAGATCAAATTTAGAGAATTTGTCCACTCACAAAGTATCAGTTCGCATTACGTGCTGTAACTGAAATAGAGACAAGGTAAAAATCACATAATACTCAAAGAGACTTGACTTTTATTAACATTCAAAAGGAGATTAAACATTCAAGATTACTCCGAAAAACTAAAAGACTACTGAACAGATTGACAGATCAATCATCTTTTAGTTCATAATTATCATCATTATCAACAATTATAAAGACATATAGAGGATATAATTGGATATTTTAAACTTTCAATTCTTGTATAATATCCTGTCTTATACTAATAACTAATATGGGAATTTCCGTTGATGCCATCTTTCCCGCTGATCTTGATAATAATATGATTCCACACCATACTAAACATGTCTTTTAAAGTCTTTATAGACGTTGACAAAACGATGTTTTTATAAGATCCGAGTGAGTCAGTCACCTCTGACACACGACATCAAACGAAACAATAACCAGTTACCGATGACACAGTTTCTAAATAGAAAATTAAAATTTTACCGGTACCTACGTGAATCATGGACCGACAAAATCGAAACGGCTTAAGCGACCTCATTTCTTAGCTCAAATACTGGCATTTATTTATTGTTGGATTTTCTCCGATTCATTTTGAATTTGTTTACATATAAACATAAATGCATTAAAGTCGTCATCGTTGGTGTAATAAATATACGCCTTAAAGATATTTAAGCATGTAAGAGTGTAACTTTTAAAAGTGCATGTTTTATTTTATAATCATCAGGGATGCAATTACGTACTTACAACAATGCAAACTTAAAATGCTTGGAAGTTATGTGATTATGTCTTCCCGCCTCTTTAATCCACATTTGGACAATTAGTATTCAGTATGTGCCTTGAAAAAAAAAATGGCAGCGAAATAAAATAAACCGGCTTAATATCTACGAGTTCCAAAATAAACAAGGTTAGATATGTAATTCCCAGAACCATATTTATTAAATTTCCCCAAATAGTCCGTAAGCATATTGTCAGTTATGACCTTTCGCAGTTGTACAGTTTAGATAATGACGTTCCTTTGCGTCACATATACGTAAGTGTTCCAAAAATATTAACACGGCTGTCTAATCAAATCATTTATTAGCCAATGTGCTTGGGACATCACGTTGTCAAATTTAAAAGTGTACAAGGTTTCATTGACTGATATATACGTGGCGCAACGTTTAAATTGGTTGATTAATATCGATTTTGTTTTAACAAAACTGTTGATGTAAAACAGGGGGAGTTGTTTAATAGTTTGCCGTGGGTGAGGTGTCACAGCGTTATTTTAGTTATGGGATGCCGGTTTTAGTCCAATTTGTATGTTTAAATTGTACTGTTGACAATCATGTTAACCAGGTATAAAATCGGGATTATTTTTAGGATATTACTTTACTAGGATTTTTTGTTAATTAGCGTAAATAACTAATGAGTTAAATTGCCGCGAAAATGTTTTCTTTTTTATTCACCATTACGTTTTCAAATATAATTGCTAAAGCATTCAACCTGTAACTTCCCCTAAAAAGTAACCTTTATGACAGAGATCACTTTTCTTCAAAATAGTATGGTTGCCAAGTTTCGTACAGAAAAATCACGAAATCACATACAACATTAACCCAGCGTCAGAAAAATAATGTTCTACGTTACAATTGTATTAGTTATTATGCTACAACAAATTATACTTGTATACTTATCTATTGAAAAAGTCAAAGTAGTTTTTGTAGTCAATGCTTTACGATTTAGGTATAAAGAAGACTATGATGAACGGAACTTTACTATTATATATTGAGTGGCAAACATGCTGTATAAGAAGCCTATACAGCCATTATAACTCTAATTTAAGCTGTATAAGGGCCGTATAAGTGCTTATTACAGCCTGCGTGCTACTTTGGACAGTGTTGTTTTGTTTAACACTTTTAGTTGTGTTAAACATTTTTTTTTTTATTTTCAATGAAAGTATTCACCTTATGTAGTCACCTCTCAAAACTTTAGATGTCTAGAAACCTAAGCTAATGAATACCGAAAACCCTAAAACAAATTTGCACGCAAAACAAGACGCCACCAATCCAATTTCACATTTGCGAAACCACTAAAATAAACAAGGATTTAGATAAATGGCTTCCAGCGTAGAAATGTGAAAATTCACCAACTACCCATGTCGCCGCTTGCATTTTGATCCGTTTAATTGCTAAATATAATTAATACATGTACTGTAAAACAGTTATATTCAGCAATCGAAAGTGATATAGGTCATCTAGATTTTGTGCGAAACGTTTAGAAATTCGTAATTTAATTTATCTTGCTAGTTTGACGGTAGGTCATGTTTCTGAATAAATGCCAATATTATAATATGTCATTCTGTGTATATAATAGCCTCATAACATGACAAAGCATAACTAGACCTTCATTATAATAGAGTAAAGTATAGGCCTAATCATTGTTTGCACCACCATCGACTAGGTAGACATATATAATGAACTATTTGTACATATACATTTTATTTTTTGTGGGTAAATTGACACTACATTTTTAATTGCTATATATGTATTCAAATCAACACGCAAAGAAAAATTAAATTGCGTTCATCCGTCGTTCACACTGGGACGCGAACCCCGTATAACGAAATACATATACATCCAACGTCGTCAAGACAAGTTTGCTAGGCTTGTCAGCTGGAAAATAGGAAATGTATAGTCCTAACCTTAAATATTAAAATTTTTACCCGACTTTTTTTATTACATTTAGACAAATATCAGGGCGAGCATATCTTGTCGCGACTTCGCTTATCGCGCGACAGCATCACCCGTCTTGCTCGCACGGTATTGAAAGGAACGTGACAGGTGGTATTTGTCGCGCGTTTCACAGTTCTGCTAGACGTACAGGTCATCTTATAAGGTTTTAAAAATGTGTAAGTAATAACGCTTTTTTTTTATTGTGTACCTATATTCTTTAAATAGGGAATATAGGAGATGAATAAATGGAAGTCAAATATGATCAGGCATCCGGCAAGTTGCAATATAAACGGGCATGCTCAAATCAATGAATCTCCGCAAAGATTTACAATAATTAATTCAATTTATCTACTCTGTGGCAAGCGATGTAGGACTCTTACGAAACGCAACTAAAAGCACTCGTATCATATAAAACGAAGCGTCTAAATACGTTAGAAATATTAATTACGAGCGATAATGATCACGCTGTGTTTCTGTAAATCTTTTAGACCAGTTTTCGGATTTATTTTTATTACTTCACGGACGTTTTGGGGCTTATTTGTTTACTTGTTGTCGTTTTTATTGCATCCAAGATCGTTGATGACATTCTTGTTCTCAAGCATTGTCGGTGCGTTTTTTACTTTTTAAATTCTGAGGCATTTTTCGAACTATAGTTAGTCTATGGTGGTTTTAATGTGTTTTTTTAGTCGTTAAAAGTATTATGTTGATTCGTATGTAATTTTAAACAGGGGGTAATTTACTATGACGTTAATTATGCCAGTTGAATATGTGTTTAGTGTTTCTATTAGTACTTATATATGATATTTAGTCGTAAACCGCCTGGCTAATTGACAGCAAGCAATAGCTAAATTATATGAATACTACAATAAAACAAAGTGCTTTAAATATTTGGCGTGTACCCAAGCTGGTACATAATCGTGAGTGTGTCGCTTCCTGTAGTGTACAACAAGAAGTGTACGTTTCGCGAAATAGATGGCGCTTGCGACGGGGGCTTCCGCTCTTCGTACTGCAATGTACACAAGTGCTTTCTTTTTTAATTGGGATTTGAGTCATTTTCAAAAAACATGTAGGTACATAGTTAAAGGCTTCATAAAAACAAAATTACGATCGCGACTTTTGTGTTACGAAAGTTACTCATACCAAAGATATGGGTACTTATCTATCGTTACACAAAGGAATTTTTGAAAATGACTCATGTACCAATTTCTCAACCGGAAACCGTTTATGGAAACAGGGAAAGAGAAACAATTTCTTCGAAACGTCGCCAAATTGGGATGTACCTAAAACGGTTTACCCTTGTTTTACAGAGAAACGTTACATCGAATTTTCATTTCATATAAATTTCATTTCATCGAAACCGTGTTTTTTTTCTGTAACCATAAAATATTTTGGTATGTTATAACACAAACCTAACCTAACCTAAGGTTGACATTTTCAAGATTACTGACATTTTCAAAAATTTGTCTATGAAATGAAATTCTATGAACTAAAGCATTCGGTGAAGTTTTTTTCTGTAAAATAAGTGGACCACCAAGCCAATTAAAGATTATTTCATCCGTTTGCCGATTAGATATTTTTAATAGTTTTTGTCCTTGATAAGTATTTTGTGTTGTCAATAGTGACGTCACTTTTGACTTGACTTGTACTGCAAAAAGGCAAGGTCAAGTGAAAGTCGAAAAAAATTTAATGAATAACTTTACACATATGTCATATTGTCACAATCTTTTTGTTTATTGCGGTTTAAAGAGCCCTATTCCCAGAAATGGTTACAGAATTAACGTCGTAAAAAATCAGCACCTCCCAATTGCAATGGACGTCAAAATATTTTTGAAATCCAATGTAGGTACATTGTCTATTATTACCGTGGACTTTCGCGCCCACCACTGCGCACGCGCAATATCGCGATCCGTCGTAGGATGTTATAAATTATCTAACTCCGTGTCAAATTAATTCGAGGAATGCCCGTCTTTGAGTAGTGCTTCTTCCGCGCGTGGATTAATCTCGCATACATAAATAAAAACACCTCAATACCACAGAAACAACCTCAAATATCAACCCTGTGATATTGCACATTAGATACGTATGAAAACGGCACGACAATGTTGTAGAAACAGTTTAGTTGGCGAATCCGTCAGCGATAGCGGATGTCGTGATCTGACCCAATTTCTGGAGAGATGGGATCTTTTGTGTGAAATATTATGATTTCAGACAGGTTTAGCGTAATCCACCTGTCTATCAGTGTAATGTATGGTCGGTAGAGCATCCAATCCCACAATCCCAGTTTTTTTTGTATGGGTTATCCCGGCCCGGGATTAATGAAACAAATCATGGGAACATTGAAAGAAATCATGTTTCGGGCTTTCCAGGCCAATTCTTTTTTTTATATTAGTACAACATAGTGGCTCCACTTCGCCTGATGGTAAGCAAAAAGCAGAGCCCAAGTCGCAATGGCAACTGACAAGAAACCAACGATGCCTTGTCAGTTGTTGACACTGCCATGCTGGCCGGAGTGATGCCTCTTCCGCTTCTTTAAGGTCCCATGTTGCAAGAAGGAAACGCTTGTGCAAAGCCAATACGGACGTCTTACCTACTATTATTATCTACTACCTATTAGACCACCGATCTAATACCATTGAATATTTTAATCAGCCGCCGTATATGCCTTATAACAATAGCATTTTTGGCTTACGTTAGCAGACGTTACTGCTTTAACCTTTTGACCGCCACAGTCGGCTGTGGCCGTCGACAAAAAATCGTGCCCCTGACGCCACGTCGGCCACAGCCGTCCACAATGATCAAAAACTTTGTAATTCTAACCGTTACAAGTATTTTTAAATCCCTGTTGATTTTGGGGCACATCTTTTTTTTTACTCTGGCGTCAGTGGCACGGTAAATTGCTAGACCGCTTGACGGTCAATAGGTTAATAAAAGTAATTAAAATATTTATATGTTTTGCTATCGTATTTTGTCGGAACTACTGATCAGAGAGAATCCAAGCTACCCGAGATCCGCACAAGATCGTCGGACGCTCTCGAATGTAATGCTGTCTTTATAATTTTAAGTCTATTTAATTTAATTAATCATAGATTTACCAATATTTATTTACCAATACTTAACTAGTGACCTGGTAAGCTGCAGACCTAAAGAGTTTGTCGGAATGGCTGAAATTTGTAATTTTTTACGTTTTCAACCCATATCTTCGCCATTTTGAAATACCTACTGAATCGACAAAATATTCTATATACCTACTTACCGAACCTACTCACAAATTTTCATGAGAATTGATAAATGTGGCCTGCACACGAGAACATCCAAAAATCCGGACATACGAGAGAAATTTTAGCAAAGCTGAACTAGAGACACTTCGCCTTACTATATCTACTATGCTCATAAATATACCGACAAATTCAATCACCGGCATGTCACTTATTAACGACCTGAAATAATTGCCATAATGATGCGTATGAGTGTTCGAGGAAACAGGAATGCTCAGATTGCGAAATTGTCGCTAATTAGATAAAATATAAATTGCACGGGTATTGCAAAATAAACCCATGAGACATGTGTAGGTATCGTTTGTAAGTATGTTAAAATACTCGTGAATCAAAACAATAATACATATTAATCATGATTAGCCAACCTTGGTCGGTACAATATATGTACTTTTACGTCATCGTAGGCCGTAAGCATAGAATAAAGACACTACAGAAGCCGGACTCTTTTGTCATTTGCCGCTTTTGCAGATAAATTAGCCCACTAGTATCTGATTGGTAATTTTGAACGACGTGCGACGCTGTTGGTTGTAGCTTCTGTGGGGCGTGTCATATACTCTTAGGGTTGCCTACACCAACAAAGGGGAAACTACTTCTCAGTATTTGTATTTGTTTTACAAGCAACTTTTAATAAATACGTCCAAAATAAGACGGACCTAGCGCTCCCAATGTTAGAAACAGTCTAGCAGTCAGAGCAAGCCAGTGGGAATCAAATTCCATGCCCACATTGCCACTGTTCCAAAGAATCATCCAATGAACTCTTGGAACTATAATAATCTCATTAACATAATTTCCCCATTGAAAATCTGTCATTTCCTCCACCTAACTAGGCAATCGTGTGAAATACGACTAATTTACGATACTCTAGCCAACTGTACGACATTCTTTAATACCGAGGCCTCAATATAATCTTTACTAATGAATACATCATAATAAAACCTGGCTGTCGGTTCGTTTGTGACTTAAAATAACATAATCTTAAAACACCTGTTGCATTCTTTTGGTTTATGGAACATTCCTAATGATTTTTTCCCAGACACTTTTAGTCGTACCTACTTTAGAGCAACGATTTCTGTTTTTTTATAGGCAATGCTCATAGCATTAAAGTGTCGACGTCTGTTATATGTATTATCTACTAGCTGTGCCGCGCGGTATTATCCACTCATCCCTCGGGAACACTACATTTTTCGGGATAAAAAGTAGCCTATGTGTTAATCCAGGGGGTTAGCTACCTTCATACAATGTATCAAAATTGCTCCAGCCGTTTGAGAGCGTGAAGAAGTAACAAACATACACGTAAACACACTCTAAAACTTTCGCCTTTATAATATTTAGAGTTTATGAGTTTATATTAGTGTGACTAGGCGATATGTTGATAAGTATTTAAAAAAAAGTTAGGATAGTGCCCTTCTGGGCCAGCTTTAGCATACAGGCGCTCTGGACCAGTCATTTGTTGTGTGGCGGTTTGGCGCACTAAATCTGGCTATAGGACCCTTTAGGTCCTTTAGGAGCTAGTCTTCCGGGTTGGCTACACCTAAATTACAACAAAACTTAGAACGTTGTTTTTTCTTCGACTTTGGTTACTTTTAAAGGTGCATCTACGTCATATTGCGTACTAAACCCAATATATTTTTTACTTTATCTAGCTACGACCTCCACCACTAACGTGTTAATCTCACTAAACGATAATTTTACGGCCAACGCCACAAATAGCTCTAATTTATAGCTTAGCTTAGCATAGCTACTGGTGGACTCATTTCCATACAATTAGTGGACAACGGGCAATTTCGTTTTTTTATGTTTTCTTCTCGATTGTAATAAAAACTTTGTGTAATCTGAATACTTTCCGTGTAACCCGGATTTTGTGATTTACGTTTATGATCGACGATTTAAGTTTAAAGTGATGTTAGTCCCTTTATAGACTAATTATTTTGTTAAACAAAAAATGCCAGGTGCTTAATTAATTTCCTTTAATTATATGAACAGCCAAAAGCTATTATAATAACTATCAAGCTATCAACGTATAATACTGTATTAATAATATTCATGTACAGTTGGTACCTACACGGAAGATTATTTACATTACGAGGCCTTAGTAATTAATAATATATTGCCTTAAATGGAGTGTTTGTCAAGTTACTCAAGTTTGTACATAAGTAAATCAAATTCGGGGAAATATTTCAAAAATCATAATTTTGCGAAGTATCCAGAACTGTTGCAATCATTTATCCCGTAGTATTCATCCAGCGGCTATCTCGGAAATTCATGACAAATAAGTCCTTTTAAACAAGCTGAAATCTTGGTTTACCACCACATTTTATATCTATAGAGAGCACGGCCGTATTGCCTTACATATCTAACCTACTAATTGTCTTTTCCAGCATCATCATGGGGCCAGTCTCCATCCGAAGACACAGAGAAAGCCAAGCTGGTCCGTCAGCCGAAGCGCGACGAAGCTGGGAAGCCCCACATCAAGCGGCCGATGAACGCCTTCATGGTGTGGGCGAAGGACGAGCGGCGTAAGATCCTGAAGGCCTGTCCTGACATGCACAACTCCAACATATCCAAGATCCTGGGGGCCCGGTGGAAGGCCATGTCCAACGCTGAGAAGCAGCCGTACTACGAGGAGCAGTCGCGGCTGTCTAAGCAACATATGGAAAAGCACCCAGACTATAGGTGAGTTTTAGACCGACTTCAAAAAAAGAAGGAGGGTTGTCAATTCGTCTCATGAAGTCGGTTATTGGTTTGTGAAAATGTGATTATATTTTTTACAAGTTCATTTGACTCGATCTATACTTAATCGGGCTAGAATGTCAGAACATTGGATTGTTTGTACACACAGTGAAAACTCATTATAACCGTTTTATTTATAGTGCATTTTGCAGCATATAGTTATCCAGCTCTTGCATAAATCGTCTATCTAGCCTGAAGGCGTTTGACTCTTAGATACCTCTTAATTTGTCTTTACTGTAACATGGTCATTCGATAATATTTCCATAGCCATAGGTATTATTTGATGATCCTCGATTCCTATCATACTTCAAATTCGAAATGATTTTTTTAACAGTCTTCAAAAATTCACCGCTACCACTAGCAACCTATTAATACTCGTATTAACCGAACAATCTTAATTTCCAGGTACCGACCGCGACCCAAGCGGACCTGCATAGTGGACGGCAAGAAGATGCGGATATCGGAGTACAAGAATCTCATGCGCACACGGCGCCAGGAGATGCGGCAGCTGTGGTGCCGAGAAGGGGGTAGCGAGCTGGGCTTCCTCCCAACTCTCTCGTCTCCGGGACCATCCAACTCTTCGCCTCCACCCAACGGGGGCAATTACATGAACCCTGGTTTCTCCCCTCCGCTGTCGCCTAGAGAGGACGATTGAGGTACGGCGCGCGGCTGGCCTTATCCGCACGCCGCGCCCCTCTCTCTCCCGCCCTCTCACCACCCCTGGTAACTTCTAGAAGACACGATGGAAAATGCGACTCGTATAGTCTTTTATATGGATTGCTTGTGCTATTTGCCCGTGTAAAGTTGGGCATAATCGATGCCAGTGTCACAATTGGATCTCTCTCGTTTATACAAAATATCTATAATTATGAGATTATTCCATTAGTGAATTAAGCAAAACTTAGTAATGGACTACCCTTTAGGGGTTTAGGATTTGGAATATTTGGCGTTTTATGCAAAATTGTGCCAAACGTTTAACCAACATTTAGGGAATTAGAGAAAATGTATATAACTTGAATATTTAAAACTGGGAGTGCTGGTTCATCCAGGATTCTTTGTACATACGCAATTATCATTGTAGATATTTAACGTTTTGGCCTGTAGGGTAAGTTTCAGAGATTATAACTATCTAAGTACCTTTTTATCTGTTCTAGACTTGGAGTGGCCATGTGTAAAACTATTCCAAGGATCTTTGTATGTAATGTAGACGCTTTAGAGTATAAATCGAGAATATATCAAACCAAAAATTCGAAGCGGTATGCTTGAAAATTGTAGTGTTTTGAACACAGAACTGTTTTGAATCCAGTGAGATCTGTTAAAGCATAATGATTGTAATAATAATCTAAATACTCATAGTTTTAGTAGAAATCGCTACTATTGTAAGATACAGGTTAAACGGACATATTTGTAAGGGAAATAGTGAATTGTTTTTCGTCAAACAGTTGTGAATTATTATTTACTTGGTAATGTATTCTTTTTAAACCAGTGTGCATAAAGCTTTACGTGGTTGTCAATTGAACAATCGTCAATTGTTTTTTATACAAATCATTGTTTATTTTTCAAAACGCGATTACATTTTCGTCACGCGGACCTTATTAAAACCCACCAATTTTCTTACAGAACACATAAAATCGTTTTCGTATTTTATGTAGTATATCAATGGGTCTAATTCCGTGAAAAGGAGACAATCCACTAAAAGACATAATGGTAACGACAATTGTTTTTGGAAAAATGCAAAAAAAAAATGTGTATGATTTTTTCACGAAACTTGGGTTCTATTTGGCCGTGTTATGAGTGTAGTCGTGGTATTAGCTACCCCACCGATTTGTGGGTTATTATTAAAATAATAAAATAAAAAATATTCGCTTTATCGACTCGTGCAATTTACATTAGTAGAAATTAGACTAAGCCGTAGTACGTACAAGCATAATAAATAAAATAAGCGATTATAGTAAGTACAGATACAATGTTGTATAGATATTTAGATATAATTAAACTGTGGTTGTTTAATGAAGTTAATTGCCATTTTTTATATTTTTGTTATTTATTTTTCTTAACAGTTTTGTTTTCTTCCTTTTTTTATTCTTAATGCTGTATGCCAGTAATCGAGATGCGTAGACTAGAGTAAGCGTAAATTAAAAAAATGTGTACGTGGACTTAATGTTAATGAATTAAGTAGTGTGTATTATTCTTAGTAAATGTGTAAGGGTTTAGACAGTGCCGTTAAATTATTTATTTTTATGTTGAATACATGTAAATACGCGACATTTGATGGTAAACGTTAGTAATTGTGGTTATTTAATTATTGATACTTAATATTTCGCCGCTGGATGTGTCCATTTTTTATTCCATTCCATTCAATTTTGCACAAAGCGATGTTCGTGAGTAGGAGTCGAAAAAATAACTTATTTGTTTTTTACTAAAAATATTTTTTTATATAAAAAAATATACTGATTATTTTAAAGGTAAGTTTCTACTTTCATTTGTTCGGCTAGCTACTCGTGAAACATCGAATGGAAAAGATATGACAGCTATTTGGAAATAGATCTCACCAAATTGTTCTTTTTTGCTTACTTAAACAATTTTATTTATTTTAAAGACAAAATTTCTATTAAGTAGACAATCTTGCCATGATTTTTTTGTTAAAAACGGAAACATCACAGTACTTAAAATAGTAGTTTAGTTTTTTACGAATTGTTTTTGTCTTTAATTGTATTTTGTTGAAAATTCCACAATGCACCCGTTTGACTTAGCATTCGAATTTTTTTCAAATGTATAAGTAGGTAGATTTTAGGTTTTATTACCTAGTATAAACCAGGTCACATTGTTTAAAAATTGTGCCAAAACCCAAAAGTATATTAAAAAGTAAACATTAAAAATATATAATTTGTTTCATTTACCATTAGTTAAAATTCAACCAAATTTTCCTTCCAACGGAGAATTCACAATAATGTGTTTTAAGGTTTCATCTAATGATAGTCGGTCGGAAACTTTCCCAGGCAAATCAAAAGCTTTGCTGGTTTTCATTAGGTCCCCACTGAAAACCAGCGCCCCGGCTCGCCGTGGCATCATGCTGAGTGGGGTCCTATTCAACGATGATTGTTTATGTTCGTTTTTTTCATATAACTTTGTTTTTCGTTGAATAAATGTCTTTTCTTTCTTTCTTTCTTTCATTCATTAAAGATAAAGATAAAGGTATGATAAACTCTATATTAACCGAGCCAGCGAAGCAACTACATTTCAGCTTGGCTCAAAATTCTTTAATTTGGACAATAGGATGTTGGACGGTTAAAGTAAGAGGCTTCACTCGCTCGAGGTCAACAAGAATTTCTGAGTGACTGTCGACCAAACCCACCATTACTTTCTGGATATAATCTACCAGGGCGAAATAAAATACAGGAGAGTAGTGAATAATCGGAACTAAGGCGGTTAGTAGAGTTGTAGTCCGCTGTTTTCTAACATAATTGTGCGCATCGGGTTACAAGCATGAAATTTATACCACAGATAGAGTATTCCACGGTGATTATTTTCAGATGTGGAGGGAAATCAGATTCGTCCCCTGGTCCCCTGTGAGGCGGGAGACCGGAGTGAAGAGGACCAAGTAACTTACTGCCTTTTTCTTTTTTTTTTACTACTGATCAGTTAAGGCTATTAGGGCTTGTGCGGCATCGTTTTCGTGTAAAACAGATATCTGCAATTAATTTTTCATGTTATTTAAGTATAGTTTGCTATAAAAATTTGGGTATATTGCCGAAAAGGTAAAAATCACAACAAGTTTTTTTTATTCAGCACGGCTAGCATAACTTTGACACGCGACTCTTTCTCGCGCGGGATATACTACCCGTCTCTATCTGTACAGTACTATACTATGAGATAGTGACGGATGATGCTATCTCGCGCGACATGCGTCGCGTGTCAAAGTTACGCTAGACGTGCTGAACAATAAATTAGTTATATATCCTGAATATTTATAATTTAAAAAAATATCACTAAATGGCAAATTTAATCCTGTTTTTAAAAATGTATACATATTGGGCACATCTGATACAAAAAGTAAGTGTTAAGTTTAGCCTGCGTGCATTTTGCTAAGTCGCAAAATTGTGTGCATCGGGACGGGATACAACCACGAAATTTCTACCACAGATAATTAATACATGCTAAAAAAATATATATATACATATACTAATATGAATCATATTAATTATATTCACAACTTCATCAATCGAAGATTCGTATAATAATACCAGGACAACATAGTAGCAAGAAGCTTACGCAATCCGATAGGAGCGGCCACCGGCGCATACGAAGTAACTAAACGCCTTCCGAATGTACCAGGAGACTAGAAATGCGCAAAGGCAGAAGAGAAACCAGACCCTTATTTAATTTTTTATTTGAAATACTAAACTGGCAGATCCAAGGATTGATACAACATAGGCATTAGCATTAATATAGCCTAGGAGCTACGATGCTACAGAAACACGCATTAGAATATAGTCAGACCACGCTCTCTTCCAAGCAAATGAGCTGTCAAACCATACAAGCTGACTCACTTTTGCCTTGATCACACGTACCGAGTAAACGGGCGAGACAGTGCTCTGTCTCGCCCGTTTGTCTTGTGTGTGACAGGGACGAGAGCACTGTCTCGCCCACTGTCTCGGTACGTGTGATCAAGGCATTTGTATGGATTGACAGTTCATTTGCTTGGAAGAGTCAGCGTGGTCTGACTCTACACACGATAAACGTATTTGGTTAGATCAACTTTTTCTTGCTGTTATTCTGTCCCGTGACCCAGGGGACAATAGTGATTAAACTTCTAAGAAAAGTGTTGATAATTTATATTACTGGTATTGTCAGGAGATAGTCTACAAAAGAATGGGCTTGTAAGTGTAACTGCTTAAATTACAAAGCTGTTGCGCCTGTTGCTAAATATAACCACGGAAAATCGTAGATTTAAAAAGTGACCCAGGGGACATCACCATGGCAACGAGTGGCAGAAAATACTTGATTGACCCATTTAACCCCTCGTTATTCATCGGAAATCAAAAAGGAAAGCGATCGGTCCTAAAGGTCTACTCCGATGCTCGGAATTCAACCGCCGCATAGTGTAGTCCCGCTTATCCAAAGAGTTCGTTCGTGTTTAGACATGTTCGTGGCTAACCGAGGCTTAATTATTATCATTCAGTAAGTGATCAATCAATTACCGTCAACCTTCTTACCGATTCGGACGTATTGTTGTTAAAGAAATGGCTGTTTATCAAAATGAAGAATACGCGGACATCTTGTACTGTTATGGGTTTTGTGATGGCGACGCCGCTGCGGCTCGAAGAGAGTATCACCAACGCTTCCCAAACCGCCGTGTACCTGATGTAAGCGTGTTTGTTTCGACGTATCGACGTGTTCGAGAAAACGGAATACGTCTTCAAGCTGATGTTGGAAGACCTTGAGTTCATGATCCGGTTGAAGAGGAACAAATCCTGGAGTGTTTTCGGGCGGCACTACATCGACAAGGATCGTGGCTAACCGCCTTGGGATGTCTCAGTGGAAGGTTTGGTTCACATTGCACTCGGCACGGCAGTATCCATTACACTACACTCCAGTACACGCTATCGAGGAGGGAGATCCTGCAAGAAGAATCGACTTTTGTAGATTTTTGTTGAACGCTGACATCGATGACCCGGAGTACCTCAAGAACATTTTGTGGATAGACGAGTCCAACTTCGACCGCGACGGAATCTCTAATTACCACAATCTACATTTTTGGGCCCCCAAACATCAAAACCCACGGAGATCCAAAGAAGGTGCTCACCAGCGGAGATTCTCATTAAATGTGTGGATGGGTATTGTGCACGGTCATTTGATCGGGCCATTCTTTCTGCCGCCACGTTTAACCGGCAACGCCTACGAACACTTTTTGAGGGATGAGCTACCTACGCTACTAGAGGATGTGCCGCTTGCCAGAAGAATAGCCATGGTTTACGAACACGACGGCTGCCCAGCTCATTATTATCAGCGTGTGCGACACTGGATGGATGTAAATTATCCACAAAGATGGATTGGTCGAGGCGGTCCGATCCCTTGGCCAGCGAGAAGTCCCGACTTAACTCCATGCGACTTCCACATTTGGGGTCACATGAAGGCATTAGTCTACGACAGGCCAATTCGTGATGTAGAAGATTTACGTGAACAAATTGTAGCAGCTGCTCAAACCATGCAAGGAACTCTGACGACGCGGGTTACAGTCAGTGAAGTTCGTTCAAGACTACGTGCTTGCATTCGCAACCAAGGCAGACAATTTGAACAAGACTTGTAATTGTAGTTTGTAATTATTTTGTGTTTGTTAATAATTTACAAAAAAAAATATTTTGTTGAAACTTGCTATTTTACTACCGATAATAATTTGATTTATTTGTAATTTGGAAATGAGTACATTCATTATCGTACATTAAAGAAACACAGGGTAAGCAAACCTGCTTCAGGTCCGGTATGCTATTTTAGTCTTCATTAGCTAACTAACCGAGGCATAATAAAATTATCTTTTTTCTGTAATTTTTTTCAATGTAATTAGTTTTCAATGAAAATAACAATGGTACTAAAACCCAAAGAACACTTCCGGCCAAATACGCTATTGCACCACCGCTACCTGCTCTCCGCAATTATTATTATTATTTTAAATAATTTCAGAGGTTTGATAATAATAACATTGTACCTTTTTAGAAAGCTCATTAATTGAGGAAGTTATTTCTGTAATTTTTACACAAAGTCTCATTCATTTTTTTTTCCATAATTCTCGTCAGTTGTAACGAAATTGAAAGAAAGCGCAAGGCGGTTTTTTTTCTAAAAAAACTAAAAACACAAATAACTCGATAATCATCAAATTTAGACCCCTAGTTTACTGGACTAAAATCATTGCAAATGAGCTCTAGTATAACCCCTTCCAAGGAATAGGTTGAATTTCAAATCACCCTGTACTTTGACAGGAGATCGAGGCGGACGGCACTATGCGATTGTCGAAATTCGAAGTAGCCCTTCAGAGGGGCTGCTCCGCATTCAAAATTCAAAGTTCGTATCGTCCCTCGCAATCTGGTTCCTCTGAAATTCGATATTTGTGTCGCACTGTGCCGATCATTCAAATACCTATATTTTAAACGAGAGCGAGCTAGATGAACGATACGGTCCGGACTTCACGTAATTTGAATTTCAGGGTAACTTCGATCGATTGACCAAATCGACCAATACTTTTTCGATCGAAACTACCAGGGTGGTATGAAGTACAAGAGAGTAGTGAATAATCGGAGCTAAGAAGTTCGGAGATGGTTTAACCAGACCGAGGGAAAATTCTTCGTAAAAAAAAGCGTCCGATTATTTATGCTGTTTAGTTTGTATTTCCTTGATCCAATTAATTTCGATCATATTGTTCAGTGGATCAATCGAAGATTCGTATCAAAAGTACTAGGACAACATAAGTAGCAAGAAGCTTACGCAATCCGATAGGATCGGAAGGCGCATGCGTCGTAACCGAACGCCTTCCGATTGTACCAGGAGACTATGAATGCGCAAGGGCAGATGTATTCGCGTTTTCGTTTTAGTTCCGCCACGCTTAGGAAGATGGCGTCGACGAAAACGATAATAATTTGTTATACAATGTTTCATTTAAAATAAAATATATGTACCTACAAGTAGATTACAATGTTATGGTCCGCAATTTAGTTTATAGTTATAGGTGGAAGATTATTAGGGATATACATTTAATAATTCCTGCCTTTATGCAGTAATTACCAAAAGAATAAAACGGTGATATGAATAAATATTCCACAAATTACTTTACAAATCAACAGGTTCAAATAAAAATATCGGATCCCATTCCCATTTCACCACCGCTCTTTTACTTATAACCCGACAACACTTTGATAACAGCACCATCTACCGCATATTTCCGAAACTAACTCGAAGGTATGTGTAGTAAAAGCTTACCAAGGACCAAACCTACTAACAGTATCACAAGCGTAGAAAAACCTGACGATCGAATATAGAGGGCTCTAAAAGTAATGGCTTTATCACCCAGCATCAATAGGATACACGCTTATAAAAGGGTGGCGAACCATATTCGGGAACCAATGTTTTTTTTTTAAAGCATTTGATATTTCGTTTACAGGTAGGCATAACCTTTTGATTTTATTCATTCCTAGAAAAATATACAGAATTATCTGTAGGTAGCTTAATAATAATAATAATTAAAAGATAGGTGGCTTTATCAAACAAACGCATCTTTACATACACATAGTATTTATTCACATAGGTACAATATAATAGGAATAGCAGCTTTAAAATACAATAATATCTGAATCATTTCAATGAGAGCAATATCGCAATAATTTACAAAAATATGTGATTTGATTTTATAATATAATTTGATATTTGACTATTTAAGTTATAAGTGCTAGTGATTAAATAAGTACATTGCAAAATATATTACGAAACGTTTTTGGCATTGTTCCTTATATAATTTAGTGAGATTAGTCTTATAAAAAAAGAAAACATTCACACATTTCATTGCCGAACATGTGCGATAAGATAACAAACAGCTATACATATGAAACAGCATTATTTCGCTCGCTCTTGGGGTCAAAACTTCGCTTGACCAGCTGCGAGTGGCGTCTATAGGAGTGAGCGAGATACCACGCTCTGACCTATGGCCGGGCCGTTAGCACGCTGGTGATTTGCGAGCGAGTTGAAAGCGAGGCGAGGGCGCAACGAGTTCGCTGTGAGCGCCAAATATTCTCGCTGCCTGATTTGAACTCGTTCACAAATAGCTACCAACTTCCACACTATCAACTTCGCAAATAGTCTAGAGCGAATGTTAGGCTTAGATATATGTTTGTGTAAAAAGAAACGGGTGCACGACAACTGAATCTATTCTGTACGTCTTGCATAACTGTGAGGCGACTCTTTGTCGCGCGACAATTACTACCTGTCACTTTCTGTTCAATACAGTGCGAGCAAGACAAGCGACGCTGAGTCGAACGAGATGCGAAGTCGCGTCAAGTCAAAATATGCTACAGCCCTACTGGTTTGATACAGATGATCTAATCTAATGTAACAAGAGATATACTGAGATAGATGCTAAACCTTCAAACCACCAATAGTTTTCCTGGTTAGGTTGGGAGTTACCTTGCTTGCGTCTCTCAGAGCGGAAATAGAAGCCCCGCGAAGCTCCACTTGATTGACTTTACTTTACTCCCATTGTTTAACACTGTGGTATCCGTACTATATGTGGGTAGCATTATAATTGTAGCTTGGAGGGTAAACCAATAATAAAGTCAGTTGTGCCGTGAACTAGCGTTTTACTATCGTCTTATATCTAAAATACCATATAAATATTACTGGCGACGAGTTTCGAACCTTAATTGACCTTAAAATCAGTGTATTGAGTTGTGAAATATGCCGATTGGAAAAATTGAACCTTTTGACTTAGCAAGCAAAAAGTGGTCGGCGTATGTACGACGAGTCAAGCAGTTCATAACCTTAAATGAGATTAAAGACGAGTTACGAGTGGCAACTTTAGTTACTGTAGTCGGTGAAGCTACTTATAGTTTGATGTGCGATCTGTGTGCGCCAAGTAATCCCGAGGAGAAAACGTTCGATGCTTTGGTGAAAATTCTCAGCGACCATCTCGAACCTAAACGCTCCGAAATCGCGGAGCGCCACATGTTTCGTCTACGTCGACAGAAAGCGAGCGAACCTTTGAGCGAGTATTTACAGGCCCTCAAACATTTAGCTAGCACCTGTGACTTTAGGAGTAACTTGGAAGAAAATTTACGAGACCAATTCGTATCTGGCCTATATAGTGACGACATGAGGTCGCGCTTGTTCGCGGAGCCAACTCTGACATACAAACGAGCAGTGGAATTAGCTTTGGCGCTCGAGGCGGCGGAGCGGCACGCGCAGACGAGCAGCACAGGCTGCGGAGCGGGCGCAGCCGCCACGGGGCTCGGCACGGCCGAGCCGCTGCACCGTGCGGAGGCGCGCGGCGCGCGCACGCCGGCCACCGGCGCCGGCGCGGCCCGCGCCTGTTGGCGGTGCGGTAGGCCACATCGGGCGGATAGCTGTCGGTTCAGAAACTACTCGTGTGATTGCTGCGGCCAGAAGGGCCATCTCAAGACTATGTGCAAGAAGGGCTCACAATCCCTGAGCGCGAAGGGCCCGGGCCGCGCGGGCATAACTACCTCGACGGCGATGAAGATTCGGAGTGTGATTTTTATAATCTGAACGTTTGCGGGAAGGATGACAAACCGTATGTAGTTAATGTATCAGTGAATGATGTTATTTTGACTTTTGAACTGGACACTGGAAGTAAGTTATCGACGATTAATTACGATTGTTATGAACGGTACTTTAAAGATGAACCTTTGCAGGTTAGTGATATTTCTTTACGTTCTTATACGGGGACTTTAATTAAGCCCGTCGGTTATATTATTGTTAATGTCGTGCTGGGGGAACACGTCGCACAAAACTTAAAGTTGTTGGTTATTAAAAACGGCGGACCGCCTTTGCTCGGACGCTCGTGGTTGCGTAGTTTACAAATAGATAAGGTGGAAATCCATGATTATTTATTTCACTTATCGGAGTCAAATTTTATTGAAAGTTTGCGTTTGAAGTTTCCGACCGTGTTCGCCCAAGGACTAGGCACCTGTAGTAAAAAAATATCACTAAAGTTATCGAATACTGATCCTGTGTTTATTAAAGCGAGGTCATTGCCCCTCGCGTTACGTAAGCCGGTGGAGCAGGAACTCGAACGTCTCGTGGCGGAGGGTACGATATATAAGGTCGATTATTCGGATTTTGGTACGCCTATAGTGCCAGTCATTAAAAAGACGGGAGAAATTCGCATATGCGGTGACTACAAGGTCACAATAAACCCGAAACTAGTACAGGAACCGTACCCGCTGCCACGGATCGAAGAGTTGTTCGCTGCATTGAGCGGGGGTGAGCAGTATAGCAAGATCGATCTTACGAACGCTAGTTCACGGCACAACTGGGACGTGGCGTCGGAGACACTTAAAGATGCGGTGTTGAAAAATATATCTAAATATGTCAAGGACGGCTGGCCGACGACAGCGGTAGCCGAACAAGAAAAGCCCTATTCGCATCGAAGAGATAAATTAGCGATCGATAGGGATTGCATTTTGTACAACCACCGGGTCATCATACCCGAGGGGCTGAGGCGACAAGTCTTAATTGAGCTGCATGAAGGTCACCTCGGAGTCGTGAAAATGAAAAATTTAGCGCGCGGGTACGTGTATTGGCCGCAGTTGGACGCCGAGATCGAAGCGCTGTGTCGCGCGTGCTCGGCGTGCCGGCAACAGCGCGACGCGCCGGCGCGCGCCCTGCTGCACCCCTGGGCCTTCCCGTCGCGCCCCTGGCAGCGCCTGCACGTCGATTTTGGTGAGTTCCACGGCAAACATTATTTGGTTACTGTCGATGCTCACAGCAAATGGATCGAAGTCCAAAAAATGTCTAGCACGACAGCCGGGGCGACGGTGCTAAAATTACGTGAACAGTTTGCCCGTTTCGGGCTACCCAGTCAAATTGTGAGTGACGGGGGCCCGCCTTTTGGGTCGGCGGAGTTTGCTGAATATGTAAAAAAGAACTATATAACACATACAATAACGAGTCCGTACAGACCGGCCGGTAATGGTGCTGCCGAGAACGCCGTTAAGACGGTCAAACGGGCAATGAAGAAAGCAGTACACGAGGGGGTAGACGTCGATGTCGCAATCTGCAGATTTCTGTTTCAGTACCGCAATACGGAACATTGTACGACAGGCCGAACTCCGGCTGAGGCAATGATGGGCAGGCGACTGAGGGGGAGGTTAGACATCATACTGCCCTCCTTTGAAGTTGGTGAGCGAGTGAGCGTGGCTCAAGAGCGCGCCGGGCAGCGGCGGCCGGGTGCCGCGCGTCACGCGCAGCCCGGGGACGCGGTGCTGGCGCGGGACTACCGCCGCGGCACGGGCAAGTGGGCAGAAGCTACCGTCACCGCACGCGAAGCGCCACTCACGTATAAAGTGCGGCTTTCTGACGGAAATGAATGGAAGCGTCACATCGATCAGCTGTTGCCAATACAAACACCTGCGAACCGGTTTTCACTATCACAAGTAGAGTCCTGCGAATCCAACAGGGAGCGTCCCGGTTCTGACCAGAGTGTGAGTGACGAGTCGGACGATTACCATGACCTGTCTGATGAGTCTCCGACGTTAACGCCGAAACCGAACAAAGAACCCGAAAGTGCGCCTAGCATTAGCGCTGAGACCGCGCCTGCACAAGAACCCGAACCCAATCCGGCTTTAATTAAAAAACGGCCAGTACGTAGTTGCGTGCTTGCGAAAGCAAAAATAAGTAAAGTGTGATACGGTGTGGTAATCGGGATCTTACTACCTAAGCATCTGGTGTAGTTTTGTGCATAACTTATTTAATAGACTTGTGGTATTGCTCATTACTTCTATTAGTTTAAATATTTTCTATTTAGTTATTATATTTTCTTTATCTTATCAATTTCCATACATCTTGTATGATTAAGTAGGCAATATATACCTACCTATATTTTTGATACAGTAAATTCACGCAGCCAAATAAGAATGTAAAGATTAAGTTAGTGGTTAATTGATTTAGAATCTTAACGCTTACAACATACGGTATTTTATGCTTATCTTAGTAGGCAACAGATGTTTCGGAATAAGTTAACAGTTTATGTACTCGATAGTGAGTTCCTTCAGCTGTAGTTTTTAAGTTATATTTTAATTACTTATCAGTTTCTTATTTTATATTTAAGTTAACAGGCTGGCATTCATCATTAGTATGCAATATGGTAATTGTATCTCTCCTTCATTAAACAAGGGAGCACCCTGTTACGCTTGGTGTAAATTTTATAATAATGAGTCGGGTATATGTACCAATGTTTGAAATCCTGTTATTTTCCCTGAATTGCTATGCATTAAGTTGGTAAGTGCAAACTAATCGGACGGGGTCAAGCACTGGGACATTTACCTTAACTATTTAGCTTTTGTTGGTTAATACTTAGGATAAATATTTTATAAACTTGTTTTCTGTGAGAGAGGGAGGTGTGGTATCCGTACTATATGTGGGTAGCATTATAATTGTAGCTTGGAGGGTAAACCAATAATAAAGTCAGTTGTGCCGTGAACTAGCGTTTTACTATCGTCTTATATCTAAAATACCATATAAATATTACTAACACTTTGGCGACCAAGGATTTTGTAGCGCTACGCGTGTAGCCGATAACATGGGGAAATGCGTATGTAGCGAAAACACGCTACGAGCACAGTGTCCACAGAGCGGGTTCTCGGTGTTCAAAGTGTTAACATTATAACGAAACTACCTGCACCTCGCGGCGTTATTCGCTCATCCCATGGGAACAATACTTCATTCGAGATAAAAAGAAACCTAAGTACCATTTTTTATCAAAATTGGCCCAGCCATTTAAGTGTGAAGAAGAAACAAACGTAGGCACAAACACTCACAAACTTTCGCCTTTATATGCCTATTGGTCGCTCATACACCACCTTCCATACAAAAACCAGGCCATACAAATACGGACAGCAAACAAATACAGTAATGCCATCTAGTTTATATATTTTAGCACACATTTTCTGTCATTCTGGATGCACTCATTGAAACATAATTTTATTAATTATTGCAATATTTTCTACCCGGCGAAGCTTATTGCTTAGTAAGTATTATAGGCCAATAACCTAAAATGATTTGTAATTTTATCTGTAAACATATTATTGCATACCAGTCGTTTAAATACAATTTTTTAATTATAATAAATAATTTGTTTTGTTCAGGGCTCCACATGTGCAAAAGTTGTTCTATTTGTGGCTTCAAGTACTCGTATTATGTAAGTTATACATGCAAATGGTTAGAAATGAATGCATCCATCCCCATACAATTATATTTATTTCATGGTAGTAGTTATTATACGATACGTATCTTGATGAAGTTAAACAGTTGAGGGCAGTTTTGTTATATTTGCGCGAAAAGATTTATAGTAGTGTCAATTCTGTAGCGTAAAGGAAATTAAGTGACTTTCACCTATCAAATCACCTTGTTATTAATCCAATGGATTTTAGTACTTATTTGAGCTGCATTAAGCGATGAATATGTCCTTATGTGACTATTATTAGTGATATTGCTAGATGTAACAAAATTCGGTACGTAAAGGATCGAGTCGTAGTGATAAAATCAAGTTCGACAATTAAATAAACCTAGTTCGACGTTGAAAATGTCATAACGGTTTATAGCGTTTTGAACGTGTGGCATTTGTCTTCTCAGTACAACTTATAACCTAATTTAGATTAAAATTTACTTAGATGACAGATAAATAAATAAATATTAAGTGACAATCATACCCAAATCGACCTACTCCCAAACTAAGCTATGCTTGTATTATGGGTACTAGACGACGATATACATGCCGGCATTCGAACCCAGGAGCGTAGGCTCAGTAGGCAGGCGCACTAAAAACTACGCCAACCACATCGTCACACGCATAAAGCTAATCAAATAGACTGTAAAGTTTACACAGTAGTCACGTTTAGCCAGTATCTTATATCTCTCTTTATCTGTCATGTAAATGTTAAACAAAAGATGTCTTAAAACGTTTTACCATCATTTCTTTTCTGATTGTGAACACTATTTTGTATGTTACCTACGTTATTTATTTAGCTGAAGGAGAACATTCGGGGCACAACTTCACTTTATTAACGTCCAAACAGGCTCCGTGGAAAATATGGCCGCACCGAAACACCCATAATCCGCCATCTTTGATTAAAAACTCATTTTGCAACGGCAGCCCGCACAGCGCGCAGTCGGCGACGTCATTGTTCAGTTTCGGGAGATTGTCAATAATGATTGACAGTGTGAGGTGTTCTGTGAGTTTGGAGGGGCTGAGTCCCCAGTGGGCGGTTTTGGCTGCTATTACTACGGGCAATGCTGTGTGTTTTATGTCTCCGTTCATGGTACTGCGTAGAAGTTGGCAGACCTGAAAAATAGTTAAAATTCGTTCAGTCGTGATCATGATACAAAAAACAAGGTTTGACAGTTACGGCCCGATCATCGACTTCGGGCGACCAGCGGGGAGGCGAGCCGATAAGTGGGAGCGAAAGGTCCGAGTGCGGTGTCTTACTCACTCCTATGGCTGCCGTTCGCCGCTCCGTAGGACACGCGAATACGTGGCTGGCTCTTAGTTGCCACTTTATAGTAGCAAAATAAATGATAAGATTTTTTTTTTACGATCATACATTTAAAAAAATTCTTTGACAAAATCTTTGTACCTACAACCAAAACTCACTACATTTTTGGTCACTACTCTTCAAAACCTCGCATCTAGTTAGTAGATTGATACTGAGAAACGAGCTTTGTTTCAAGTATTATTTATTTGTTACTTAGTGAGTTTTAGTTGTCAACAGACGAATACAACAAGATAAATGTAAAAACTAACCTCATTTCTAACATCCTCGTATTCATAAGTATCGTACAGGACCTCAGTCAACGGTGTGACAATTGTCGCGTCATACTTCTCATACAACGACACTAGTAAACACGTATGATAAAACTTCATACTGATCTCTCCAGGTTCGATCAATTCCGAATGTTTCTCCATGACTTTAATTGCATTCCTACCACCAACTGACTTGATTATCATTGCTCCTAAATCATCCCAATTTAAAGTGTCTTTAACGTTGATATTGTCGAATTTCTTATTGCAATTCAAGCATAAATTCGCATGAAGAGTTACATATAGTTGTATCGCACGATCCCAGGTGTCTAAAGTGAATTGTGGCAAGTAAGAATGCAGTAGATTCTCGTCTAACATTTGCAGTAATATCCTTAGAACGTTGAGCAGATCTTCGTTTCTTTGCAGATACAATATCTTCCTCCACAAATATGGCATCTTCTTGCAAATCTCGTAGCACTGGTCCCTCGTCTGACTCGACCATTGCTTCTCTATAAACTCGTCTATTAGTAATGAAAACACAGGCTTTTCATTTGATTTTGTATGCGGTAGTGGGAATCCGCATTCACATCCCATTTCTGATACGTTTTGCGTTTTTAGATTCACCGATATACATGAATCAACGAAGTATTTGTATAATATTTCATCCATCAATATTTCGTCTATATATTCAGCTCTTTTGGTCGATAGACTTAAGTACGTTAGGAAAATATGATTAGGCGCGTATTTTGATTCATCTTTAGCGCCAACAGATATGCAATATTCCTCCAACAACATCATCATTCGATGGATTCCACTAATATCACAGGAATAGTTTTCTACGATTGAAATTAAATTCGATTGCTCTGTTTCTTTACTAACTAAACTTAGCCTAAAATATTGATACAGCGATCTACACACTTTACCATCTAGATTATCTATTTTATTGTCTATTTCTATGGCCTTTGGACTAGACTCTTTGTAAATAATATCGTTGTCTACAACTACAGGATTGTATTCACTAGACACATCTTGCCGAGCTCTCCTTTCGGGCAATTGTATTTCCTGTATAGTCTGCTTCTCTATACTGAAATGTTTCATTTTGTCTTCGAAACCTTCCCATTTCTCTTTTAACTTCTTTTTGCTGGAATTGAGTTTATCAGTCACGGTGACGCCTAAATCTTTGAAAGCCTGCAGGGCCTCTGGTGATAGAGTTCCAAATTTATTATCATCATTCGCTTTTGGTTCGTCATCATCAGACAAGCATGTTTGAGTGTGGTATGTATTATCAACTACAACAATTCCAGATTTAATTTGATTGTAATCGTTTACTTTCAAACTGTCAAGCTTTTCTAATAAATTCTCTATATTTTTTACTAAATCTGGTTGAAGTTTTTCTCTTAGGCCAACTAAAATGTGCAATTTTGTTGGTACATTATTGGAAAGCAAATAATCACTGAACAAGGCACAGATCTGGGCACAGAGCACATATTTCTCATCCACATAGCATTTTAATAGAAACTTGTCTAGTTTAAAATATTTCAGATTCACTAAAGACCCATTGTTTAGCCACACATACAGCACATCATGATATACTCTGCAATCAACTATATCCTTGTATGTATCAAACCACATGGTGTCTTCGACATCATCAACATTCAAAAAGTATAACGCATCCTTTTTGAAGCTAAATATGGCACTGTTTACATTAAAGATTTTTGAGAAATTCACCGATTGCCCTTCTGTTTCATTTATATTAACTTCTATACAGACATCTTCATTATTATAGGATTCTAGTGTAACTAGTTTCATAGATTCCCTAGCTAAGCATTGTTTGAACTGATGCGTCCTTCTAACGGTTCCATTAACAGTAGCTTCCCATAATCTAGACGATGGTCTAGCGCAGTAAATCAAAGTATTAGCTAGTTTCTCACCCACATTGAATCCAGCATCATCATCAACTATATTATACTTCTTCACTTCTTTTACTTCTTTGGTGTTTTCTGTGGAATTCTCTAGAATCTTCTCTTTAGTAACGAAGCAGGCCCCGAACTCTCCATCTCTGAGTTTCTGACCAATCTGTCTGTATTGTTCTTGAGCTGTATTGCATATATAACATCTGGTGAGTGTAGAGACCAGCAGCATGCAATCCCGCATATCTAGTTGGCATATGCGGGAGTCCAAACTCATGATAGTTTGTGATGAGCCTTGGAACATCGTCTTTGCCTGGAACAGAAACACATATGATAGTTAGCTCCAGATCTAGGCAATTTATACGCTTAACTTTCAATTATGATTAGAGTAGATATGAAAAAACTATTTACAAATGAGAAAAACAATTTCTGAACGTAAACTATTAAAAGTTCATCATCATCATATTCCTCATATCAGCCGATAGACGACCACTGCTGGACACAGGACCCTCCCAAAGTCTTCAACAACCATGGTGCGCGCTGGGGCTAGTTGCTAAGTGAGCTGTTGTCCTCCAGAGTTTGTTTCAAAAAGGCAAATTTTTACGTTTTCTAACCTCATTTCTCCGCTATTCAGAAAAAAAACGAAATCATTGTTCAACAAAAAAGTATATATATATTTCACGATCCTTTTCACAAAATTTCGTAAGAATTGGTTGAGAAATGCGACCTGCAGGCAAACAGGCGGAAATCTGCACATCTGGATATCCGAACATCCGGTCATACGAACTTCACTCGCTCAGTCAATTAGCGCGGCGCAGTTAGTCCCAATTGCTGTTCTAGATACTTACTCGTTTTCCAACTAGATTATACTATACTAATGCTTTCATTGTGCAATAACGCCCTAGTTTTAATGATAGTCATTTCATTTGACATAGTTGTTGCCGATGATAATTAATCGATGCTTGAATTTTAAATAGATTCATTGTTTTCCAAGTCAACATAAAGGTTTTTTCATCGATTGCATTTCATACACAGTATCTGAATCTAATTATTTTCCATTTCTGCGTTTCTTCTCAACAGTGGTCTCCTCTTGTGATATGCCCTTGCTTACTTCCAGAATAATAGACATTACTGTGGACACCGGGAAAGAAGACCTTGCCGGGTGATGAGGTATATAGGTACAGGCAGATAGTGATACGAACCCGAAAAGCCCTTTTCACGGCTAAGGCATGTATATAGTGCTTTTCTCAAACATATGCAATGAAATAAAAAAATACACCACTCGAAATTATATAATTCAGCTGTTTAGCCCGTCCCAAGACCGCAGACGCAATGTTTAAAAAAAATACTGCCTGTTGCGTCATGAATGCTATTTAAACGGCAAATGCAATTCATCGTTAAATGCACAACAGAACACTTGTTTACTTACATGATAATTTATGCAGATGGCGTGAAATTATACACTGTTATGCTATTGAATATCACGTAATATTACACGTGTACCTATTATAAGACAAATAATAACATATTTATAGCAATCACTTATTTCTCTAAGGTTTTTTACCACTTTCCTTGACCACATCCTAAAAGGATTCTGTTTCTCGAAAGCAAATACGGATACTTCACAGGAATCACAGTTATCCGTCTGTTTGTCTATTTGTATGTCTCAATCAAGAACAAAAAGGTCTTTACCGTTGACTTAGACAAAATTACAGTCAGGTAAGGAAAGAAATCGAGCGGTAAAATGGTAGTCACACAAAAAAAAAATTGTTCAGTTGTAGTATGGCACCCTCAACAACCGACTAGACTTAGTTTTTTACATCGATATACTCTGCCTCGTCTTTTTTTGGTTATTGGCATTATATAAAGGATTGCAACATTTTGAATTAAATAAGTCATGAAATTGACAACATTTCATTTTTTAAACCAGACCCTTTTCCGATATAATCAAATAAAGGATAAAAAAAATAATTTTCAAATTACACTTTTTTACATTTTCGAAAATATCCCAATTTGATTAAAAAATCCATTTGAATAGTTGCTCATTCTAAAAGAGCGTTTAGGCGACAAGTAATTGGTAACAGCGCAGAAAATCTTACAGTCGGGCTATTACTAAAGACGGAATTAGTATGGAAATTGTACCACTGTTCTTTAGTTTGCGACTGTAATTTTTCCACAAGGTGACTTCATTTGAGTGCTGATTCTTAAACGATTGCTTTAATTTTTTTTTTTTCAAAACTAGTGCGTACAAACCAATAAAAATAATATTTTTGGATTCTGTGGTATAGAAGTAATTCATTTGGCTGAGCGAATCCACTTAGCTTTGTACCCGATGAACAATACCCATTATCTTATAAGCTACTTCATTGTCTTATAAGCATCGAAACGAGCTTCACTGCTCTTTCACTTACGAAGTGACCAACATCTGTGTTCTCTTTGTTTAAGAGTAAACCTTATTTCGTTTGACTTTAAGACTAATTTAGTGTAAAAGTAATTTGCACTTATAACGCCTTACATTTTGAAGTGGCAGTTGTGGCCACAGCTAACAATACAGATAATGGCTATTGTTCATCGGGTACAAAGCTAATGGGATTCGCTTACCAGATGTGATTCGAACTATAACAAAGTAATGAAATTCGTTTAAATATTTTTTTTTAATGTTGCGAATGCAAATAAATTTATTTAATTGAGTATTATGGGATTTAGTCTAATCTAGTGTTATTGAATGGTTTGAGATTCAGTCTTAAAGACAAAGTCAGAATCAAATCAAATATCTTTATTTTGCTTACTCGCTCAATAGAGAGGACTAGGTCAATAGCAAGAGATACTCACAAGGAAGTTGTGGAGATGCAATACAGCAACCCTGCCCACATCATCTCCAGAGAAAAGAGTGCCAGCACTCCATACCAGGGCTGTGACTTCATTTCCACTGTGTTCCCGGGATATGGGGGCATGGCCACACGGTTCACCACACTCTGCAACGGTCACTACACCTTTGCCGTTGGCAAAGCCAATATGTTTCTCGTCTCTGGATATTGCTAGACGGGTGATGGCACCATCCTTGAAAAAGTACATAGTAACAAATAAATATTTAATAAATAAATATTAGGGGACAATCTTATACAAATCGACCTAGTCCCAAACTAAGCATAGCTTGTACTATGGGTACTAGACGACGATATACATAATATATAAATACATATATAGATAACATCCATGACCCAAGAACAAATATTCGAGCTCATCACACAAATATTTGCCCCGGCCGGGATTCGAACCCGGGACCGCCGAATCAGTATGCAGGTGCCTGACATCTCACACAAATCAACCTAGTCCCAAACTAAGCTAAGCTTGTACTATGGGTACTGGATGACAATCCATACTAATCCATATCCATACTAATATTATAAATGCGAAAGTGTGTCTGTCTGTCTGTCTGTCTGTCTGTCTGTTACCTCTTCACGCTTAAACCGCTGAACCGATTTAGATGAAATTTGGTATATAGATAGTTTCAGTCCCGGGGAAGGACATAGGATACTTTTCATCCCGAATAAATATAGTGTTCCCGTGGGATGAGCGGGGTAACACCGCGGGGCACAGCTAGTATAATATATAAATGGGTCAATCAACTATTTTTTGCCACTCATTGCCATGGTGATGTCCACTGGGTCACTTTTTAAAACTACGATTTTCCGTGCAATATAAATTTAGCAAAAGCTTTGTAATTTAAGCAGTTACATTCAAGTCCCATTCTTATGTAGGCTATCTCCTGACTATCAACACTTTTCTTAGAAGTTTAATCACTATTGTCCCCTGGGTCACGGGACAGAACAGCATGAAAAAGTTGATCCACCCAAATACATACATAGATAACGTCCAAAACCCAGGAACAAATATTCGAGTTCATCACACAAATATTTGCCCTGGCCGGGATTCGAACCCGGGACCGCCGGCTCAGTAGGCAGGTGCACTACAAACTGCGCCAACCGCATCCTCAATAAGGGCAGTAATACATTCGAAATAAGATCTCAAAACTGGATGTTGGAACCAACAATTAGACGTGGGTCGTTACGTCGTATGTATGTACGAGGGGCGTCTGAAAAGTTCTAAGCCTAAGGTATTTCGAGGTTATATATGCGTTTATGATACTGGCCACTAGAAAGGCCATTTAAAAACAAATTATTAAAAAATAACATGTCACGTTTTTATTATTCTGTTTCGAGATATTCAACGGAAAAGTACATCATGTGTGAATTACCAACGAATATTACGAAAATTGAGCACCGTGCTGTAATTAAATTCCTTACAAAAAGTGACAAATCACCGCAGTGTATTTTTGAGGAAATGGCTATTATTTACGGTGATTCTGGGCCTTCTTATGCCACAGTCAAAAAGTGGAGTCGCTTATTTAAACTCGGACGGGAATCGATCGAAGACGACCCCCGCTCAGGGCGGCCAATATCGGTAGTGACCGAAGAAAACGTAGCAAAAGTCAAAAAGCTGGTATTAGAAGATAGAAGAATTAAGGTTTGGCAAATAGCTGAGGTCTTAGGTATTAGTAAAGAAAGAGTCGGAGAAATTTTACATGAACATTTGTACATGAGTAAAGTCAGTGCTCGTTGGGTACCGAAAATGCTAACGGCCTTCGATAAAGTACGTCGTGTGGAAACTTCTCGGGCGTTTTTAGAATTGTGCGAAAATGATTTAGATGAAGTTTGTTCCCGAATAGTAACTGTTGATGAAACATGGATCAGACAGTATGATCCGGAGTGTAAGTCTGAGTCGATGCAGTGGATTGAAAAGGGTGAAAGGCCGCCGAAGAAATTTAAAGTGCAAAAGTCGGCCTCTAAGTTAATGGCTACGGTATTTTGGGATTGTGATGGCATTCTTTTAATCGATTATTTAGAAAAAGGCTCTACGATAAACGGAACTTATTATGCAAATCTAATAAGACAGGTGCGACAAGCCATAGTTGAGAAAAGGCGGGGTAAACTAAGGAAAGGCATTTTGTTTTTGCAAGACAATGCACCTGTTCACACCGCTAATGTTGCGAGGCGTGCTCTGAAGGAAGTTGGTTTTGACGAAATTGACCACCCACCCTACAGCCCAGATCTAGCCCCAAGCGATTATTTTCTATTCAATAATTTGAAGAAAGAGTTGAGGGGAAAGCGATTTAGAAGTGACGAAGGGATGAAGGCGGCTGTACAGGAGCATTTTGAAGGGCAAAATGAAGATTATTTTTTTAATGGCCTAAAAGCACTGTATAAAAAATGTAAAAAATGCATTGATTTAGGAGGAGACTATATTGAAAAATAAACACGAGTTCATTTGTGTAAATTGTTTTTTTCTATCTTAGGCTTAGAACTTTTCAGACGCCCCTCGTATGTATGTAAACACTTTATTGCACATAAAACAATGATGACAAAAACTCAAAAACAATACATGTGTACAAGGGCGAACTTACGTCGTTTTCAAGAAACGTAACGAAACCAGTGACTCGGTCGCCGTCACCTGTTTCATAACTAGTGATTTTTGTAACTGGTTATTTTTATTCTGCTACTGTGATTGTTTGGAAAAATAGCTCTACCAACACTAGCTATACATACCTATACAACAATTACACACGAAACGGAAACAAATAAAATAACTAGGTATTAAAGTGTGGCCGGTGCAGAAGGTGAGCTCTCTCTCGCTCGATTACTCAACTCACAGATAGCAGTAATAATAAAATAACGCATTTACAAAAATCACTACTTGTTATTTGACGCGAAACTAGTGATTCGGTTACATGTCGCGTAACTAGTTACTGTAACTAGTGACGTGAAATAACGCCCACGTCTACCAACAATAGGCATGTGTAGGTTCATATGAGGTTTTTTTTTACCCTGGGGTGCATGAATGATTTAACACTAGGGTGACTGTAGACTTCAAATCATTTGTGCACCGAAAACCCCGTGGGTATGGTAATATGACATTTAACTAATCTGTAAGCACTTTCGTTAGCACGGTAGGAGTAATGGAGAGCTATGGAGCCGATATTAACATTAAAATACAATTCATACTCATACTCGTTCATCTATTTCATTCCAAACTGCCTTTATGGTTATTGTGGTTCACATTCCCAAGCATTAAATAACTAAAATTATAAACATATTTTTTTTTACAATATTTCAAACTCCTTATTTAACTCTATTAATTGTCAATATCATGCACTTTCTAGTCATAGATGGATATTCGATCAATATAAAACCCAATTTACTCCAGAAACATGGACAATGTCGCAAATATTAATAATAATAATAATAAAATGGCGTAGGGATGTGACGACCCCATCGCCCGCTGGTTTTACCAGCGCAATCAGTCACGCAGGGCAGCTTATGGCGAGCTGTTGGGGGGTAGCGACCCCACGGACCTGAGCGCTCCTGGGGGATCCTGACGGGGGGTGATGGGTCGGGGCCTCCGCCTCTGTCTTGCCTTAACCGGCCGGCCAGAGTGGAGTCGTGAGAGTTTCGGCTCGGGGGTGGATGTGGAAACGTAAGGGGTTAGTTGGCTTCGGTTTAAAGCCCAGTATTACACCTCTCCGCCCTTAGCCTTCCGCACCGGTGTTGCCCTTAGGCCACTTTATGTGTCGCTATTTTGTGGGGGCCCATCTAGCGGGAGGCGAGTCATCGTCTACCAGTCCCATTTTTGCTATGAGACACTTTTGCTGGTAGACGCCCGATAGTCTCACCCCATAGCCCAATTAGCCAGTCCTCCATTTCAAACCCATAGCCCAATTTGTATTTAGATTCCATGTCTCCATCAATAGTTCTTGCACCTAGCGGGCGCTGTCTCTGTGTGCGTCCCATGACACGGATAGGGACAGCATCCGCTCGATGTACACCTTGCATTTCATTAAATTGTCGAAAGGGCCTCTACGCGTTGGCTTCGGCTCCGTGCACGCCTCCCAAAGGTCCGGGACACTATTGTCCCGTGAGCGGGTGCGACATACAGGAATAATAATAATACAATACTTTATTGCACACCAATAAAAGTTTACAAATGGAAACAAGACAAATACAATTTATAAATAACGGTAGACAACAGGCTAACAGGGTAACTTAGTTTATGCTGGCTAAAAAAACAATGCCTACACAAATCAGGTCTTTGTATATTCTTCTGACTTTGTCCTTGACTATAAAATTAAAATTTCGAATGAACTTATGAGTATGAATATGAATAGCATTTTAATGTTAATATCGGCTCCATAGCTATCCTTTAGCCCTACCGTGCTAACGAAAGCCCGATACCTAAATGTATCTATATCTATATATATATATTGGCTGAAAATTGGTTGAAAGGTAGCTTAGAACCAGGAGAAGGACATAGGATACTTTTTATCTTTTTTTTTCGCTACATTTATCGCCTTTCAGGCGGTTTAAAGTTCGCCGGGTCAGCTAGTCTATAATAGATGTTGCTCACATGAAGGTGTTAATGAACGTACCTTGTTTGGGATGAGCTGCACAAATTCACACGGAGACCTGTTGAATATGTAGATGCCTCCACTGGTGGCACCAAACGCTATTAGCGACTTTGACACATCAAAGCATGTATACTGAAATGTAGACATAATTGCGTTATTTTTTATTGTTATTGTGTTATTGCTATATAATTTTGATAAATTATTTTCATTTCATTTCACTGTTTTCATTTAATTTTATAATTATTATAATTAATGTACAAAGGATAGCAATGTCGTATTTTTTAAAGGGTAACAGAAACAGCAACCGAATTCTCAGTTTCGTGAATGCAGTTAATCTTGGTTTTAAAAATTGTCTCTGATGTTAAGAAGTATAGTTTCAAATTTATATTTCAATTTAATTTGAGATTCATCTCATTATGATAAGTGTCACATTTATCTTAATCCCGATTTTAACATACATGCCAAGGGGATTCATTATAATAATAAATAATACATATTAGACAACCTCACACAAATCGATCTAGTCCCAAATTAAGCTCAGGAAGGCTTGTGTTATGGGTACTAGACAACGTTCATCACACAAATATTTGCCATGGCCGGGATTCGAACCCAGACCGCCGCTGGCTCAGTAGGCAGGTGTCTACAAACTGCGCCAACCGCCCATTGATTGGTGTTTACTATGTTTCCGGTTTTTGCCATTGATATGTAAATGTTGAATTAGAAATCCGGCACATAATTGTATCCATACAGATGGTTCACTAATATGTTGCATAAAATTGATACTCATATTTTAATTTTGCATAACAACCTTTGACAGAATCATCATTTTTTCGAATTTTATTTTGCATAATTTTTTTCTTATATTGTGATGTTGCATAACATTGATATTGTGATGTCACATAATTTTTTTTATCAGAACATTCATATGGCAGAATATTAATAAGCATAATATTTACATGACCCATTAAGTTCAAAAAAAAAAAAAAAAACTAACCCAACCCATTAAGTTTAGTTCTAACCTAACCTACTTTACTGGCAGCAGTTCGGTTCTGTTGTGGTCATAGTTCTAACCTAACCTAACCGATTTTACCGGTATCAGTTTAGTTAATAATCGCCTAATCTAACCTAAAACCTAAACTAGTTTCCTAGCACTCGTCTGTTCCGTAAACTATGTCTTTATGCCATAATAAATTCGGCGATATCAATGTTCTGCCATATAAAATTATGAGAAATGAATAGTATGCCAACTGACAATTATGATACTAAATGATTATGCTAAAGAATCATTCGGCTAAAAAAAATTCAGTCATAACTGATAGCTGTTATGCGAAATGAAATTCGGAGAATTGATATTATGCAAGATAAAGCGAACCCCCATACAGACAGCAGCAGTAATAAAAGTAGCATGATCTCTACTTGAGCAGTTGTTGAGCACTCGGAGTGTGTAGCTACTTATGCTGCTGACTGCACTAAGGGTGTGTAAGACAAGGACAAATGATGTGAGATTCACTGCAGTGGATCAGACCACAGACCAGTAAGCATAACAACGCTTAAGAATCAATACCATCTAAGTAACATTTTTAACGTTTTAAACCTTTTAATTCAGTTAGGTTCAGAAAAAAAACTAATGGAATGCCATAATTGTCTAAATTTCTTTTTGTTACTTTGACAATATTGATTCTTAAGCTTCAATAAGTAAGTTTGAATAGGCCCGTTTTAGAAATATATTAGAAATGGTTAGTAATAATAATAGTTAATGATCTTCTAGCTCTAAAAAAATGTATTGTATTTTAGCTAAATTTTATTAATTGAAAATTAAAATTTCATGAACAGACAAAAACACCCTCTGCCATTTTTGGTTTCTGCTTATGTGAGGCGTGACATAGAATACCGAGTAAATAAACAGAATGGCTACTCCGATATTCGAAATTCAACCATTATATAGTGTCATCCAGCTCACTCAAATATACTTTGACAGGAAATTGAGAGGGATGGCATTCGGATTCGTCAGAGTAGCCCTTAAGTTTTCTTTACAGGACCGGTGACGTCACTGAGTGAAAACGGTGGGCAGCATTTAAGTATTTCAAAATAAAGAATAAAAACCATATTTTCAAATTAAATTTTTTCAGCCATCTACTTTTATGAACTATATATTTAGGTTTCTTATGCTAAATACAATACGAAATAAACGTTACTTTTATACAATTTAACATGAATCAACTAGTGTATTGATTGCAACTTTGAACATTTAATGTTTCTGAAAACCAATTAATTTGTGTTGCAGTTTGAAGTTTGTGCCTTTCTCAATAACAACGTAGTTGCATCCCACTGCGTACATAATAATTAATCGAATTACAGTTAATAGTAAGTATACTAAATCAGATGCAAGTTGTTGTAAGTACACCAAAATTGTATATTTCGTGACTTAATAATACTAAGTTTTTCTAACTATGCTCGCTTCATTATCTACCGTAAATCAACAATGTTTGACTGAGCTTTCATCAAAAACAGAAGGAGCATTGACTTCCTAATAGACTCTCTTATAGGGCTTCGAATTGAACCATTGCCAAAAAGAAAATCTCTTATAGACTAACCTTAATACGTTGCGCACTTTTTAGCGGAAAATTGATTTGATCGGTCACTGAAGGAAGCTCTAAAAGGACATATGGCGGTAGTTTATTAGAAGACATGTTTACAAGCACATTTTTCTTTTTTATTGAACTGTTACACTATAAACAAAACATTAGCATTAATGTCAGTTTTAGAACTGAATGGCGAATGCGTATGCGATTGACAAATGAATGACAAATCAATTGTCAAATTTGACATTTGCTTATAGTTGCCGCGTAATAAACTCAAAATGCCGAAATAATTAGTCGTTCAATCTGGGTATTTTTCACTGTATGCCTTTTCATTGCACTCGAAAGCCAGTGCAGTGATCAAAAGTTGGTAATATTTACTCGTACAAAACAATCCCGAGATTAATAAAAAATCCTCTAAAATGTAATAAATTTATTAAAAAAAACATTCGACTTAAGTGGTAAAACAATTTAAAAACCTAAAACCTACACTAACCTAACTCTATCCAAGGTCTGTCATTCGCGGAAATGATCCCAAGATGCTGGCGGCGTTTCCCCGCTGCACAGCAATACTGAGCCTTTGTCCGAGAAACGCGCCAGCTCTGGGATCACAGGTAGTTCGTATTAGTTTTTTTTTTATGGAATCAAACAAACTGTGAGCGGCTGGGCCCCATGGGCCTAGAGTCTCTACCGCAAACGGCACGAAAATATAGTTGTCACCTAAACATATATTTTCGGCGTTTAGCCGCCTCAGCGTTTGTGGCCGCCCCACCTGGGTTTTGGCACGTTGTTGCAATGTGTGACGGTGCCAAAGTGTCCACACAGGTGGAGTCCCACACTAAGGGCCGCCCCAACCGCCACGGTACTAACGTCATGCCGTCGGGTCTCTTGCCATCATCTCGTGCGAGGCCATTTGGTTCGAGAACTGCAGGCACGTTGACGCTGACAAGAGCCCGACGTATGATATCATTTAGACAAGCGTGGCGGGAGAGTCTGCCGGCGCTTTTGGGGCAGCTAAGGCCGTGGTGACCTAAACGATCTACCTGGTATCCGCAACGACATTGGTGTGGAACGACGATGTCTAGGCCTAGACGAAGGCCAACAGCCAGCCTGAAAGAATTATCATCTAATAAAGTGCCGAAATTAACTGAGGGAAGTGCGTGAAGCCAGTATCCGGACTCGCGAGCAGAAACAGCAAGGAGCCTGGCCTTGTCTCTCGGGGTGGGACTTGTGTCAGTAAGGTGGTTGTGTACTCTTAGATTTATCGGCATGTCCCACAATTTCTGGATCTCTGTACTCGTCGGAAAGTCTGTACCAGGGCAGGCCTCTTTCCAAGCGTCCTTGGCCTCCGACAAACAGGCCACCTCAGAATCGGAAAGTAAAGGGGATAATATTTTACCGATAAGAGGTAGCGAGCTATGTGTCGAGGACAAGAACGCTGGAAGGGCGACACCTGAGATTTGCCTTACGCCGAGGCCACCGAACCGTACAGGTAGCGTAGCCTGTAAAAATTGACGAGCGTCAAATTTCGCATTAATGATTTTTTCTAAGTGAGCGTGAATAATGTTGTCAATGTTTTCACACAGTAATTTAAATTTCCAAAAGGGGCAGCAACGCAGGGCATACGTGAACTTAGGTACAAAAAGGCATGAACGTAGTATGAAAACGGCCATGTGGGCATGAATTTCTAATAGACGATCTGCGGATTCTTCAAACTTGCTTATCTTATTCTCTACAAAACTAGGAATCCCTTCGGCAAAGATGGGAGCACCAAGAAGGTGAAGTGTTTCTTTGGATAGAAACTTGATTCCTGGACTAGCGGACTCAAAAGCTTGTTTGACCGATAAAGTGTCGAAGTTGCCATCTAAAAATACTTCGCATTTGTCAAAATTCAACTGTAGACCGATCGAATCAAATTTATTTTTGATTAAGCTAAGGTCGTTTAGGACAGAATCCGCATCTCCTCCGAGAGTACCATCATCGAGATACCAAACATTAAATTTAGAGGTTAAATCTGAAATTATTGGATGTATTGCCAGGCTAAAAATGGCCGGACCGAGAGGGTCACCTTGCTGACATCCGACAGATGAGAGCAAAGTGTTATTTTCAAAAACAAGATTGGATGCAGAACCATAACATTGCCAAAGATAGTGATAAATATCAGGGACTACTTTTTGAATTTCAGATAACATAGTGTATCGATTGACGGAATTAAATGCGTTCTTAACGTCGAGTTTCAGGAGGGCTTTTGATGAGGAAGTATTAAGAAAGGTGCGACAGGCATGTACTGCCGCTTCACAGCCGCCTTTACAACCGAAACCCAGCTGAACCGGTTGAAACTTTGGCTGCAGCAGCGGGAGAATATGCCTGCAACAGATTTTGGAAGCAATTCTCCTAAAAGTAGACCCAACCGCAATGGGGCGAATCCCACCATCTTTTTTTAAAAGAGCACAGAGGTTGGCACCATATAGAGTATCAGTGACAAGTGGGTGTACCTTTCCGGCTAGCATGAGGTTTATGAGATTGGTTAGGGCTGTGAGAAGTGCATTATTACGTCCACCAGGGACTGTCAGGAGATCCTTCAGATGTTGCGGTGAAATTCCATCGAGACCACCGGCTGAGCCGTTCTTGAATGACATGACTGCAGCAAAAACTCTATCTTCCGATGCAAGAAGGCAAGGTAAAGTTGGATCAGGAGGGGTGGGTAGCTGTGAAGATGGAGGAGCTGGAGGATGTTTGCTAGAGAGCGCAGCTAGGGTCGTGGCTGAATTTGGGGCACACGAGTCGTTTGAAAATAGTAAACGGGCTGCTCCTCTCAGATCTCCGTCATTAAATTTAGTTTCTACCTTTTTAAATAATGGCTGAGATGGTCTTTAATTTAAAATGTTGCAATCTGATCAAGTCAGAGAAGGGTTGTAACCATTTCGTATCCGGATGCTAATACATTCTAATCGCGGATCGACGGATATCTTCCTCATGAATTTCTACTGTATAATTAATTACAATGAGAAGTATTTATGAATAATTATTACAATGGAAAATAAATTAAAACTATAATTGACAACATTTCATATTTTTAAGACTATCATTTTATTACTTTTCTGAATTCTACTTAAAAAGATGAAGTAATCTCTGTTTTTATTTATTTTCTGAGATGATTATTTATTTTATTATTAATTTATAGAAACGTACTCATTTTAAAATGTGGCAACACCAAAACCAGAACTTAATGGAACGGTTACTTTAGTCGGTTTTCTTATTAAAAAAAAACTTAATAAAATTCGGTATGCATCTGTCATCTGTCAACGTCAAATAAAAAAAAATATATTTTTTCGCTCTCTGGTTTAGACAACAACCCTATTCAGCCCGTATTGTCTTAGATTGCAGTTATTTGATGTATTTTCTTATATTTCCTTTAATACAGCAAAATAAATTCAGTTTTTTTTTTTAAGGTACATGACATAAAGCCCTGTCGATCTCTATATTAATTTCCACCTGTTATAAATATGAAATGTTGTCAATTATGTCGGGGATAGCTGGGATGGCCGATGCGGTGTTTGGCACATTAGATGAGCTATCGGACATTGTTGTGGATGAGGAGGTAGTTGTGAGCAAGATTAAACACTTCAGATACAATCAACTTGATTTATTCCTTAAACAACGAAACATAAAATTGCTCTAGGCATAGAGGTCTGTAAGCTAGCTAATCGAAGTCTCGAACAGAATAGTCTTTATTAAATTAACACTGTATCGCTGAGTTATAATAATTCACTGACTCTAATCAACTTGGCAAAGCACCACGAAACGGGACAGTTCCAAAGCAGTGGTGCACTAGATGGTGACCCAAAGTGAAGTGTCGCAGGCGTTCGCGGAGTGAACCGCCAAGACTCCGTCCTAGCGCGTCAAAACTGGTTCAAGGGGGCGCTGCTGTCGAATTCCAATGGCGCGCCGTTTATTTGAGCTTCCATACTCATGACCGTCTCAGACATATACATAATAAAATTTAATTCAAAAGAATCCCCCAGTACTGAGGCCGTCTGTATAATTTAACGAAGTAGTGTATAGTGTGGTTTGGTTACTAAAATTATTTCTTTTAGTATTTTTAATAAAACAATGAAACAACGCTTTATATTTATTGTCAATTTTATTCAGTAAACTGTACAAGTATTAATTAAATTTATTGATACAAGCTAAATGAAGCAGAATATCTTTAGCAAACGATTGTACGTAAATTAATCAAAACACTGCTACCTAACAGCTATATTACAGCCATTAAATTGAAATAAACAATTAGAAACAGACGAAACATAGAACAAGGCTGAATCAGTTAAGGAACAAAATTATCGTCTTGATTTGATGGATTAAACGGATGGGATGGATTTAACACGTGTATTTTTTGATACACACGAGCTTTACTCCTCATCAAAGTCTATAGTAAGCTCTAGTGCTTCCTTGAAGTCCTCCAGACTGCAGCAGTAGGTCCGGTCGCCCTCGGGCTCGAACCACACGCTCGACTCTCCGCAGTCGCCGGTACACAGTCTGTCGCCTGGAGTTTGTTCATTTACATGGATCACTGCAATCGTATCGGAGGTATCCAGTTCTTTCAGGACCTAAAATCAATGGGAATTTTTGAATAAAATCTTTGTATTTAGAAGAAGCACGCTCTACGTTCTAATTGTAATATAATTATACGATACACTGTGCTTTCTCTAATTTAGTAATATCTCGTCATAAAACTGATTTTGCGATTTAAGCAAAATGACTCAATTTTGCTCGCGATTATAATTTTTACATTATGCGCGAGCACTATGAAAATGGCACGACATGTTAGTTGACTTACACATCTATCTTATACAAGATGGAAAATATCATACCAGGTCATTTAGAACGGATAACATTGCTAAAGTAAATTAACTGAATAAGTGGTGAGACTTGGATAGAAACAATCAAATCTATCCCCTGATCAAGAAGGCCTATGCCAATTTCAGATTCGTAAGGGTTTGTAGTGTAAGGGAGGGATGATTTAACACAAACCTTCCACAGGTACTTGGGTACCCAGATCGCGTCGACTTTCTTGTACTTGGCAGCTCCTGACCACACGGTGAACCGAGTTTTGGTCCGAGTTATTACTTCCAAGTCGTGCCAATTAGTCTGAAAATAACATAAATATAATAAGTAAACTTTTCCGTTCCATTTTCAGTAAATACAAGAGGCACACCTTTGATATTTATTAAATCACAGTAATCACAGTAAGTATGTATGTGTATATGTCGTGTAGTTGTCCCCAAAAACGCGTCCTCGTTAGTTTTGGGCAAGGCCATTGGGTATGACATGTCACCTTAAAGCATGCCGGAGCCTTGAGGTACTCCATAATTACAGGTGCGCCCTAAGTGCCCAGTTGGAATGATAGGCATGTAGTGGAGAGATAAAAACCAGGCAAGGATGTGTAGTGAAGACGTGAAAGTGTGTGCAGCATTCTGCAGAGCGAGAATGGCTTTTCGTAACATACATCTGAATTCTTTCGCTTTTTTTTAACTTACTTGCATAAAAAAACCTCGCGTCATTTAGTCTAGACGTATAGACTTCTAAACAATTTTCAAACTTCGACCCTTTTTTTTACGTTGATGTTATTGTACGCAACTTACATTGTTTTTCGGCTTGCAATAGTTCACAGAGTTCAGAGAGTCTATGTAAGTTGCCCGTTCCGCTGGACCAAAGCTAACATCCTCTGCGTTCACCAGCTGAATCTTTTCGTAGCAACATTCATCCAAACAGCTCTTCTTTGCTTTGACGTTACTTCCAACCGGCTCTTTTTCAAAAGGTACCGTATTCATTTTTGTATACAACGGTACATTCTTGACCACATCCACGCAAGATTCGTACACTTCAGTGAAACCATTGACATGGAAACCAACATGCATCAACTGCGTATTGTCGCCCAAGCAAGTCTTCTCTTTTTTGGCGACACTATATTCCACAGTGTCTTTGCAATCAAGTTCAGAGAATTTTCTTGGGACTCCGTCAACTAGGAATGCCTCTTCATGATCGCATGTGGCAACGATTGATCGTTTATCCTGAAACTTAATGAATCTGTTCTGTGAAGAACGTGTCTTTGTATCTGGGGCATTGTCTTGACAGATCAGTTTCAGTTCTTCCGAATGTGGCACCATTATGTACTTTTCAGTGTGCGTCACTGCTGGCCACGATGATGACGAGTCCAATATGAGAGGTATGTGTTTGGTTTTTAATAATGATGTGGGAATCGCACAGTCTGTAAAAAAGAAATAGAGTTACTTGACAGAAACGATATCATATTGTCATTTTAAATAAGTACATATTTGTTATACATTCAGACAGCGAAAAGTAACCTAAGCTATCAAGCTTAGGTTGCATCTATTTATTATGGCTGAATATTTATCGATTAATATCAGTGCTAGTACCTTTGCTTGTGACCTTGTATTTGACCTCCAGGCTTCCGAAAGGGTTGGTGACAATGCAAGTGTAGTGGCCCCAAGCAGTTAGTGTCAAGGAAGGCGTGTGGATACCTTTTACTTCTTCTCCGTTGTAGAACCATTTGTACTGGAAAGAGGTATACAAATTTAAATGAAGATGGCCTGTCGGTCCATCTAGCAAGCTATGGCCGATGAGATAAGACTAGCACAGGACCGGAGAAAGAGGAGAATCATTGACTTAGGAGTGGGTGAAAACAAAGTCTCAGACAAGCTCAATAGACGTCTCCTGTGATGTAGGAGTAGGTTTGTACTTTGAGTATCACAAATGGAATGAAAGTAATGATTCTAGACATCGGTCACGTGCTCATTTTGGCGTCAATTCAAACCATCATTCGGGACATTGTCATTCATACATTTTTACCAGTTCGAACACCGTCCGCAAGTCCGAGAGGTTTACAAGATCATTATCTCGTCATTCTGATAGTCTCTGATGCTAGACTGAGCATTTAACCGCTGTGAATGAACAACAGAGAAAAGAAATACCAGGGTTATAAGTCTGTTTGAATTGAAATTATGGTACACTACCTCGCCTGTGGGAACCTGATCGGCAGTACAATCGATTGAACTACTGTCTCCTTGCCATTGAAAATTAAAGGCTAGTCGGTTTCCGTCTCTAGTTGGAGGGAATCCAAATACGAGTTCCACGGTATGAGAGACTGCCCCGGTGAGATCGCTGACTCGGCACGTGTAGTTGCCGTTGTCGCGTTGTGTTGGGTTGTCAAAGTGTAATGTTGGGCCAGTTTTGTCGAGGAGATTGGCGTCCTGAAAATAAAAAGTTTATTAACGATTGACTGCTATGAGTTGGATGAAAAATATAATCTTTTAAACTAGAGCTTTAAAACGTTTAGCAGTAGCAAATTGTGAAATACAAACGTTGGCACCGTTCACTTGCTAAGCAAGTTCTAATTTTATTTATATTTTTTTCTACTCCAGTACTTTTTTCTGTCATATATATAGTTACTAACTCTAATATAAAGACATAAATTATGAAAGTCTGTAAAAGTCTATACTCTACTGCTCAAAAACACACTGCTAACCGATGTTATAATGTCGCCAAAAAACCATCACTTAGTACCTCAGATTACATGATGAACAGCTGCATTCAAACAATTTGCAAATTAAAAAAAAAAACTTTTGTACTAAGGCATTGGTGCCAACTTAAAAAAGAAGTTTTATCTTCAGTGCATGGATGTTTAGTATAGTGAACGATACCTTTATGTATAAGTTAAATTTTTTTGACAGATGTTTAGTATGGTGATCGTATACCTTTATGTATAAGTTAATATTTTTTTGACAGATGGATGTCAATAAAAAAAAAGTTTATCAGAGACAATTTTTCTTTTTAATTTTGTTGATTCCGAGCGGGAACATGTAATTATTTTCTTTGTTGTTTATTTGCATTTTATTTATGAAATGTCGAGTCGTAGAAAAAGTATTGTATGCAACGTTGTATAAGTAGGTCAAAAAACGCTCGTGGCATCTTTCTTACGATGTTCGCTGCGCTCACATCGTAACCCATGCCACTCGCGTTTTTTGCCCCCTCTTATACAACGGTTGCATAAAATACTATTTCTTTGGACTATTTTGCCGGTTATATAACGCTCTTTACAGCAATAGAAACTCACCTTATACCACCTAATTGAATTGGGATCCGTATAGGGTAGTGGGCAATTGAGGTTGAAAGGCTGTTTGTGCCTGCCATAGGTTTCATTTCGATCATTATCGTTCTCTGGATATTCTGAAAACATTATATGCCAAGACTTAACTTCAGTAAATATTACAAAATACGCAAACGGGTAAAGACCAAAAATTTTACCACTCTATCACTCAACTATTATAATGAAAGTTTCCTTTGTGTGACGACAATCAACCATCAAATTGTATCGTTATTGTCGCACTACAGAACTTTTTTCACGTCCAACTTTATGGTCCTTACCCAAATAACTTTAGCGACAAAAATAATAATCCCTGGATTTTGTTGTGTAATATACTAGGCGGTAAGCTTTTGACACTTTACCTCTATGTTATCAACTGCTGAAAATGTATGTACCTATGTAATAATCTTAATTCAGTAAATATTTAATTAAAATTACTTGTTATGGAAACATCATAAGGCTGTTCTGCTTGTCCGAAGTCATTTCGGGCATAACACATGTATGTGTGAGAATTGTCGGAGGAGTCTTCTTCTTGAGGATTTCGAAGGAACAAGGCATTTTTTTTCACGTATAGGGCCTTCGATTGATCTGAAATAAATTGACCATCTTTACTAATTTAGGCAGAAATTACTGCTAGCGTCCGTAACATCGCAATGCGATCCAAACCGGTATCTAGGGGTAAGGAGAACAGATAAAGCGGCAGAGATATCAATGGAAAGATACGAATGACAAGACACACTGCTTCCAAAGCCTTTAGAAGCAGTGGGATGCCAACATAAAAACGACAGGCAAATAAAAATCTCAGTCAGTAAATGAATGAATGAATGAAATGAATGAATAAATAAATGAAAACATTTATTTCAGGCAACTGTGGCCCATAGATACATATCTTAAAACTAACATACATATCAAATACAAAATAATAAAAATATAAGTAACTAAACTGGATCACATTTTTCAACAGCGACGTGCTACCCGTGTTCGAAGTATCAGGTAGCCGTCCACGGAAACGCCGGAAAATGACACCTTGCGGCCAGTACTCTTCCTTGGTAAAGGTCGCTAGTTGGTCCCTCGGAACTCTCAGCACGAAGTAAAAAACTTAATTATTGGACCAGAGGCTAACCATACACTTCAATCCTTGCAACATTAAGTATCTTATTAACGGTTTATCATTGTTTTATAGATAAACGTTTCATCGAATTTTAATTTTAAAGAAATTGAAGCATCCGATTAAGAGATTTTTTATATAAGATGATGCCCTTATTAACACGTTCCAGTGCTGTAAAGGTCACCTTCTACACGTACGAAGTATGGTTAGCAAGTTAACTTAATTTCCGCAGCGAAGGTGTTAAGAGTAAAAGTCTGTTCCACGTTTACGTACCATTCAGCAATGGTTGCTTGTCGACGACCCAAGTAATAGTGGGGGTGGGATGTCCCACGGCGGCGCAGGGCAGTTTCATCACCACGTCGCCTTCAACTCCAGTGTATCTTGTTGTATTCGTCAAAATCCGCGGTGCCGCTGCATCGATATGTAGATTTATTATTTGAATGCAATTTGAAAGGAATTTGTTGAACACCATTGAGAAGAGGAGAGGGAAGATGTTTGGTCACGTTATACGACTTGACGCTTTTATAAGAAAGAAAGAAGATTTGAAGGAAAGCGAGGCAGGGGAAGAACAAGAATAATCTAAGCACATAAAACAAACGATAGAGAAGGTACCTAAACGTAATGTCGTATAGGGAAATCAAGGAGGTGGATATGGATAGGGACAGCTACATACTACGTCAGCTACACCGACACGAGTTTGACTCTACAATTTATGATGAGTTTTATGCATGATCAGCTACTCTCCTCGGTGCTACCCGCTCATCCCACGGGAATACTTTATGCTTTCAGGATAAACAGCCCTATGTGTTAATCCATGGTGTCAGCTACCTCCATACCAAATTTTATCAAAATTGGTCCAGCCGTTTGAGCGGGAAGAAGTAACGAACATACAAACTTACACCTTTATAGAATTATTGATGTCAAAAGTGAAAATGTTATCAAGTTCGAAGTGAGACCATTTGAAGCGTTAAGTACACTCTACATCACAACAGGACTAACAAAAATTAACAAGAAGTAGCAACTTAATACAGTCCACTTTATGTTGGGTAGATACCTAATTTATCTATCCAGATTCCGGAAGACCATAAATTCACTAAGACTAGCATATATATCGAGTTTTTTTTTAAGAAATATGATTGCGAAATCTCATTCGAATTCGCTTGGAATCTTTAGGTTATAAAAATACCATTAACAACGACTTCGACGTCTCCCTGCATTGATCCGAAAGTGTTACGAGCGATACATTTGTAGTGTCCAGCATTACTAAGTTGAATTTTGTCAAGTCGTACAACTTCATTATTTTCCATAATAGTAACGTCAACTAATGAATGAGGACTCTTGTAATACCAAGTTACAGTTGGTCTGGGATAACCTCCGGTCACCCTGAAAAGTAAAAAAATAACGAATTATTGATAGGTTTGATCTCGCTTAAAAACAAAAAATAGGTTAAGAAATACAATTCCTTAACGCGAACGGACTACAGTTATATTGTAACACTTACTGGCATTGCAAAGTTACAACAGTGTTTTCCATTGCAGTGACCAACGGCATTGGTATTTTTATAATGGGTTTCGCTGAAAGAAAACAATTGCATTAACGAAATAACTATAAAAGTAGAAGTAAGAGGGAACGAGTAAGTTCGGCTTCTGATCGAGTTTGATATTTTAAATTACGAATTGCACCAATGAAATAATACTGGTGTAATAGTATGGCATAAAACGAATGGACCTTGGTGATGGATGTCAAGAGGTCACAAGCTCCAGCCATAATAATATTACGAGGCAGCAAAAGCAAGGCTAGATTTAAAGGTATGTTTATAATATTATTAGGATTAGTTGAATGCAATTTGAAAGGAATGTTTTGAACACCATGGGATGATCTTTGATCTTCGTAAACGACTTGACGCTTTTATTAGAAATGAAGAAAATTTGAAGGTAAGCAAGGCAGGAGAAGACCACGAATTATCTGAGGACATAAAACAAATGAAAAAGAAGGTACCTAAACGTAATGTCGTAAAGGGAAATCAAGGAGGTGGATATGGATAGGGACAGCTACATACTACATCAGCTACACCGACACGAGTTTGAGTCTTATATTTATAATGAGTTTTATGCATGATCAGCTACGCTCCTCGGTGCTACCCACTCATCCCACGGGAATATTACATGCTTTCGGGTTAAACAGCCCTATGTGTTAATCCATGGTGTCAGCTACCTCCATACCAAATTTTATCAAAATTGGTCCAGCCGTTTGAGCGGGAAGAAGTAACGAACATACAAACTTACGCCTTTATAAAATGATTATCGTCAAAAGTTTGAAAACGTTATCAAGTTCGAAGTGAAACCATTTGAAGCGTTAAGTACACTCTATATCACAACCGGACTAACAAGAATTAACAAGAAGTAGCAACTTAATACAGTCCACTTTATGTTGGGTACCTAATCTATCCGTGTAGATTCCGGAAGACCATAAATTCACTAAGACTAGCATATATATCGAGTTTTTTTTAAGAAATATGATTGCGAAATCTCATTCGAATTCGCTTGGAATCTTTAGGTTATAAAAATACCATTGACAACGACTTCGACGTCTCCCTGCATCGATCCAAAAGTGTTACGAGCGATACATTTGTAGTGTCCCGCATTACTAAGTTGAATTTTGTCAAGTCGTACAACTTCATTGTTTTCCATAATAGTTACGTCTTTTAATGAATGAGGACTCTTGTAGTACCAAGTTACAGTTGGTCTGGGATAACCTCCGGTCACCCTGAAAAGTAAAAAAATAGTTACTTATATTGATAGGTTTGATCTTGCTCAAAACCAAAAAATCTGGTTAAGAAATAGAGACTAATCGCTGTTCCTTGACTTAGCCACAGTAAATTAGAAATCCACGTTTACATTTAACAGCATTACACATTCCTTATAGCGAACGGACTACAGTTATATTGTTCCACTTACTGGCATTGCAAAGTTACAACCGTGTTTTCCATTGCAGTAACCAACGGCATTGGTATTTTTATTATGGGTTTCGCTAAAAGAAAACAATTGCATTAACAAAATAACTATAGAACTAGAAGTTAAAGGGAGCAAGTTCGGCTTCTAATCGAGTTTGATAGTATAAATTACGAATTACACCAATGAAATAATACTGGTGTTTATAAGTATGGCATAAAACGATGATGATGATGATGATGATGATGTTGATGCTGGTGATGGATGTCATTATTCTTGTATGATCTTGGACATATCCTTACGGAGAATTTGAAGGACGACAAAGACATCGAGAGGGAAAGAAGAGCCTTATCAGTGAGGTGCAACATGCTCGCGCGTAAGTTTGGAGGATGCTCCGAAGAGGTCAAGGTGACACTCTTTAGAGCTTACTGCCAGAGTTTTTACACCAGCCACCTCTGGACAAACTTCACCAGGAAAGCAATTAACACCTTAAGGGTTCAATACAACGACGCCTTCAGAATCCTGATGAGGTTACCCAGATGGTGCAGCGCGTCGAGCATGTTCACCGAAGCTCGTGTGCCTGATTTCTTTGCCGTCATCAGATCCAGAGTAGCATCATTTTGGGGTAGGCTGCGCACCTCTGAGAACTCGATTCTTGCCGCAATCAACGACGACATGAACAGCCCAATTTCCAGGTTCTGGCTGTCTCTGCATCGGGATGCGAACCGAAAGTAATTGAAATTTTAATGTCTTTGTATTTTAATTTTAATTATTTTTAAATGTGCAACTATTGCAACGGATAACTAATTTTTAAAGACTTTGTTTTATTTTTATTTTTTGTGTTATATGGGTTTTTTTGCCTGCAATAAAAAATTATTATTATTATTATTATTAAAGGATTTTTTGAACACCATGGGATGATTTTTGGTCACCGTAAACGACTTGACGATTTTATAAGAAAGAAAGAAAATTTGAAGGAAACCGAGGCAGAGGAAGACCAAGAATAATCTAAGCACATAAAACAAATGAAAAAGAAGGTACATAAACGTAATGTCTTTTAGGGAAATCAAGGAGGTGGAAATGGATAGGGACAGCTACATACTACATCAGCTAAACCGACACGAGTTTGACTCTTCAATTAATAATGAGTTTTATGCATGATCAGCTACGCTCCTCGGTGCTACCCGCTCATCCGACGGGAATACTACATGCTTTCGGGTTAAACAGCCCTATGTGTTAATCCATGGTGTCAGCTACCTCCATACCAAATTTTACCAAAAATGGTCCAGCCGTTGAGTGGGAAGAAGTAACAAACATACAAACTTTCGCCTTTAAAATACTATTAATGTGATATATTAGTTTACAAAACCTTCAAACGCTTGAAAATGTAATAAAATTCGAAGTGAGACCATTTTGAAGCGTTTAGTACACTCTACATCACAAGCGGACAAACAAGAAGTAGGCAACTTAATACAGTCCACTTTATGTTTGGTACATATGTAAACTATTTGTCCAGATTCCGGAAGACCATAAATTCACATAGACTGTATATGTAACTATATCAAGCTTTTTAAGAAATATGATTACGAAATCTCATTCGCATTCGCTGGGATTCTATATTTAAAAATACCATTGACAACGACTTCTACGTCTCCCTGCATCGATCCAAAAGTGTTACGAGCGATACATTTGTAGTGTCCCGCATTACTAAGTTGAATTTTGTCAAGTCGTACAACTTCATTGCTTTCCATAATAGTTACGTCTTTTAATGAATGAGGACTCTTGTAGTACCAAGTTACAGTTGGTCTGGGATAACCTCCGGTCACCCTGAAAAGTAAAAAAATAGTTACTTACTATTGATAGGTTAGATCTCGCTTAAATCCAAAAAATCTGGTTAAGAAATAGAGACTAATCGCTGTTACTTGACTTAGCCACAGTAAATTAGAAATCCACGTTTACATTTAACAGCATTACACATTCCTTATAGCGAACGGACTACAGTTATATTGTTCCACTTACTGGCATTGCAAAGTTACAACCGTGTTTTCCATTGCAGTAACCACCGGCATTGGTATTTTTATTATGGGTTTCGCTGAAAGAAAAAAATTGCATTAACAAAATAACTATAGAAGTAGAAGTAAAAGGGAGCGAGTAAGTTCAGCTTCTGATCGAGTTTGATATTTTAAATTACGAATTACACCAATGAAATCATACTGGTGTGTATAAGTATGGCATAAAACGAACGGACCCTGGTGATGGATGTTAAGAGGTCACAAGCTCCAGCCACAATATTAAGAGGCAGCAATGGCAAGGCTAAAATTGAAGATGTTTATAATATTATTAGGATTAGTTGAATGCAATTTGAAATGAGTTTTTGAACACCATGGGATAATCTTTGGTCACCGTAAACGACTTGACGATTTTATAAGAAAGAAAGAAAATTTGAAGAAAAACGAGGCAGGGGAAGACCAAGAATAATCTAAGCACATAAAACAAATGAAAAAGAAGGTACCTAAACGTAATGTCGTATAGGGAAATCAAGGAGGTGGATATGGATAGGGACAGCTACATCAGCTACACCGACACGAGTTTGACTTTTAAATTTATAATGAGATGTATGCATGATCAGCTACGCTCCTCGGTGCTACCCGCTCATCCCACGGGAATACTACATGCTTTCGGGATAAACAGCCCTATGTGTTAATCCATGGTGTCAGCTACCCTCAAACCAATTTTTTTCAAAATTGTTTTAGCCGTTTGAGCGGGCAGAAGTAACAAACATACAAACTTTCGCCTTTAAAATACTATTTGTGTGATATATTAGTTAACAAAACCTTCAAACGCTTGAAAATGTTATCAAATTCGAAGTGAGACCATTTTAAAGCGTTTAGTGCACACTACATCACAAGCGGACAAACAAGAAGTAGGCAACTTAATACAGTCCACTTTATGTTTGGTACATATGTAAACTATTTGTCCAGATTCCGGAAGACCAGAAATTCACATAGACTGTATATGTAACTATATCAAGCTTTTTAATAAATATGATAACGAAATCTCATTCGCATTCGCTTGGATTCTATAGTTAAAAGTACCATTGACAACGACTTCGACGTCTCCCTGCATCGATCCAAAAGTGTTACGAGCGATACATTTGTAGTGTCCCGCATTACTAAGTTGAATTTTGTCAAGTCGTACAACTTCATTGTTTTCCATAATAGTTACGTCTTTTAATGAATGAGGACTCTTGTAGTACCAAGTTACAGTTGGTCTGGGATAACCTCCAGTCACCCTGAAAAGTAAAAAAATATTTACTTATTATTGATAGGTTTGATCTCGCTCAAATCCAAAAAATATGGTTAAGAAATAGAGACTAATCGCTGTTACTTGACTTAGCCACAGTAAATTAGAAATCCACGTTTACATTTAACAGCATTACACATTCCTTATAGCGAACGGACTACAGTTATATTGTTCCACTTACTGGCATTGCAAAGTTACAACCGTGTTTTCCATTGCAGTAATCACCGGCATTGGTATTTTTATTATGGGTTTCGCTGAAAGAAAAAAAATGCATTAACAAAATAACTATAGAAGTAGAAGTAAAAGGGAGCGAGTAAGTTCAGCTTCTGATCGAGCTTGATATTTTAAATTACGAATTACACCAATGAAATCATTTTATTTATTTATTTTATTTATTTGTTCCATAAAATTAACACATTACAGTCAAGCTACACGTGTTAACAGGAGAGACATAATAGCGATTAATTTGTAACATTAAACACAAGATTAATATCGTTACAATTGTAAAACAATGGATTGCTACATTAGCCCTATGTTACATGATGGAGCTCGGTGTGGAAATAGACTCAAGGTACCGACTGGCAACTGAAATAAATCCAGGTTCAGAACTGTAGAAAATATCAAGTTCGCTATCACTGTCTAGTATCTTGTTGAGAAGTGTTAGTGCTCCGTATAGAGGTGTATGGGTAAGCGCCTGGGTGCGCGCCGCTGGGACAACGAAGAGCGCAGGCCGGCGCCGGAGCTGGACGGACGTGAGAGACTGTGCCCGCAGTGGAATGAGGGCGAGCAACGATGGGTTACTGATTTGTCCCCGTATTAAACGGAAGAAGTACTTTACGAGAGATATGTTTCTTCTACTCTCGAGAGTAGTATAATTAACCATTCCCAGAACATATGGAGTGGGGTACATACGTGGGTAATACCCGTAGATTTTGAGAAAAAGGAAGCGTACAAAGGACTTTTGAACTCGCTCTAAGACAAGCGTGTGCCGTTTTTCATGGGGGTTCCATATAATGGAATTCATTTCAAGACGGCTCCGAACATATGCATTATATAATATCCTAAGAGCGGTTTGTGAATTAAAGGATTTAGATTGGCGGATCACAAAGCCCAAACATTTCCTTGCACTACTGCAAGTGGCTACAATATGCTCATTAAAAGTGAGGTGTGGATCAAAACGCGTGCCAAGATCTCGAGCTGATAAAATATGTACAAGAGGGGTGTCATCATACTGGTGTGTATAAGTATGGCATAAAACGAACGGACCCTGGTGATGGATGTCAAGAGGTCACAAGCTCCAGCCACAATATTAAGAGGCAGCAATGGCAAGGCTAAAATTGAAGATGTTTATAATATTATTAGGATTAGTTGAATGCAATTTGAAATGATTTTTTGAACACCATGGGATAATCTTTGGTCACCGTAAACGACTTGACGATTTTATAAGAAAGAAAGAAAATTTGAAGGAAAACGAGGCAGGGGAAGACCAAGAATAATTTAAGCACATAAAACAAATGAAAAAGAAGGTACCTAAACGTAATGTCGTATAGGGAAATCAAGAAGGTGGATATGGATAGGCACAGCTACATCAGCTACACCGACACGAGTTTGACTCTTAAATTTATAATGAGATGTATGCATGATCAGCTACGCTCCTCGGTGCTACCCGCTCATCCCACGGGAATACTACATGCTTTCGGGATAAACAGCCCTATGTGTTAATCCATGGTGTCAGCTACCCTCAAACCAAATTTTTTCAAAATTGTTTTAGCCGTTTGAGCGGGCAGAAGTAACAAACATACAAACTTTCGCCTTTAAAATACTATTTGTGTGATATATTAGTTTAAAAAACCTTCAAACGCTTGAAAATGTTATCAAATTCGAAGTGAGACCATTTTAAAGCGTTTAGTACACTCTACATCACAAGCGGACAAACAAGAAGTAGGCAACTTAATACAGTCCACTTTATGTTTGGTACATATGTAAACTATTTGTCCAGATTCCGGAAGACCAGAAATTCACATAGACTGTATATGTAACTATATCAAGCTTTTTAATAAATATGATAACGAAATCTCATTCGCATTCGCTTGGATTCTATAGTTAAAAGTACCATTGACAACGACTTCGACGTCTCCCTGCATCGATCCAAAAGTGTTACGAGCGATACATTTGTAGTGTCCCGCATTACTAAGTTGAATTTTGTCAAGTCGTACAACTTCATTGTTTTCCATAATAGTTACGTCTTTTAATGAATGAGGACTCTTGTAGTACCAAGTTACAGTTGGTCTGGGATAACCTCCAGTCACCCTGAAAAGTAAAAAAATATTTACTTATTATTGATAGGTTTGATCTCGCTCAAATCCAAAAAATATGGTTAAGAAATAGAGACTAATCGCTGTTACTTGACTTAGCCACAGTAAATTAGAAATCCACGTTTACATTTAACAGCATTACACATTCCTTATAGCGAACGGACTACAGTTATATTGTTCCACTTACTGGCATTGCAAAGTTACAACCGTGTTTTCCATTGCAGTAATCACCGGCATTGGTATTTTTATTATGGGTTTCGCTGAAAGAAAAAAAATGCATTAACAAAATAACTATAGAAGTAGAAGTAAAAGGGAGCGAGTAAGTTCAGCTTCTGATCGAGTTTGATATTTTAAATTACGAATTACACCAATGAAATCATTTTATTTATTTGTTCCATAAAATTAACACATTACAGTCAAGCTACACGTGTTAACAGGAGAGACATAATAGCGATTAATTTGTAACATTAAACACAAGATTAATATCGTTACAATTGTAAAACAATGGATTGCTACATTAGCCCTATGTTACATGATGGAGCTCGGTGTGGAAATAGACTCAAGGTACCGACTGGCAACTGAAATAAATCCAGGTTCAGAACTGTAGAAAATATCAAGTTCGCTATCACTGTCTAGTATCTTGTTGAGAAGTGTTAGTGCTCCGTATAGAGGTGTATGGGTAAGCGCCTGGGTGCGCGCCGCTGGGACAACGAAGAGCGCAGGCCGGCGCCAGAGCTGGACGGACGTGAGAGACTGTGCCCGCAGTGGAATGAGGGCGAGCAACGATGGGTTACTGATTTGTCCCCGTATTAAACGGAAGAAGTACTTTACGGGAGATATGTTTCTTCTACTCTCGAGAGTAGTATAATTAACCATTCCCAGAACATATGGAGTGGGGTACATACGTGGGTAATACCCGTAGATTTTGAGAAAAAGGAAGCGTACAAAGGACTTTTGAACTCGCTCTAAGACAAGCGTGTGCCGTTTTTCATGGGGGTTCCATATAATGGAATTCATTTCAAGACGGCTCCGAACATATGCATTATATAATATCCTAAGAGCGGTTTGTGAATTAAAGGATTTAGATTGGCGGATCACAAAGCCCAAACATTTCCTTGCACTACTGCAAGTGGCTACAATATGCTCATTAAAAGTGAGGTGTGGATCAAAACGCGTGCCAAGATCTCGAGCTGATAAAATATGTACAAGAGGGGTGTCATCATACTGGTGTGTATAAGTATGGCATAAAACGAACGGACCCTGGTGATGGATGTCAAGAGGTCACAAGCTCCAGCCACAATATTAAGAGGCAGCAATGGCAAGGCTAAAATTGAAGATGTTTATAATATTATTAGGATTAGTTGAATGCAATTTGAAATGATTTTTTGAACACCATGGGATAATCTTTGGTCACCGTAAACGACTTGACGATTTTATAAGAAAGAAAGAAAATTTGAAGGAAAACGAGGCAGGGGAAGACCAAGAATAATCTAAGCACATAAAACAAATGAAAAAGAAGGTACCTAAACGTAATGTCGTATAGGGAAATCAAGAAGGTGGATATGGATAGGCACAGCTACATCAGCTACACCGACACGAGTTTGACTCTTAAATTTATAATGAGATTTATGCATGATCAGCTACGCTCCTCGGTGCTACCCGCTCATCCCACGGGAATACTACATGCTTTCGGGATAAACAGCCCTATGTGTTAATCCATGGTGTCAGCTACCCTCAAACCAAATTTTTTCAAAATTGTTTTAGCCGTTTGAGAGGGCAGAAGTAACAAACATACAAACTTTCGCCTCTAAAATACTATTAGTGTGATATATTAGTTTACAAAACCTTCAAACGCTTTAAAATGTTATCAAATTCGAAGTGAGACCATTTTAAAGCGTTTAGTACACTCTACATCACAAGCGGACAAACAAGAAGTAGGCAACTTAATACAGTCCACTTTATGTTTGGTACATATGTAAACTATTTGTCCAGATTCCGGAAGACCATAAATTCACATAGACTGTATATGTAACTATATCAAGCTTTTTAATAAATATGATAACGAAATCTCATTCGCATTCGCTTGCATTCTATAGTTAAAAATACCATTGACAACGACTTCGACGTCTCCCTGCATCGATCCAAAAGTGTTACGAGCGATACATTCGTAGTGTCCCGCATTACTAAGTTGAATTTTGTCAAGTCGTACAACTTCATTGTTTTCCATAATAGTTACGTCTTTTAATGAATGAGGACTCTTGTAGTACCAAGTTACAGTTGGTCTGGGATAACCTCCAGTCACCCTGAAAAGTAAAAAAATAGTTACTTATTATTGATAGGTTTGATCTCGCTCAAATCCAAAAAATCTGGTTAAGAAATAGAGCTAGACTAATCGCTGTTACTTGACTTAGCCACAGTAAATTAGAAATCCACGTTTACATTTAACAGCATTACACATTCCTTATAGCGAACGGACTACAGTTATATTGTTCCACTTACTGGCATTGCAAAGTTACAAGCGTGTTTTCCATTGCAGTAACCAACGGCATTGGTATTTTTATTATGGGTTTCGCTGAAAGAAAAAAAATGCATTAACGAAATAAGTATAGAAGTAGAAGTAAAAGGCAGCGAGTAAGTTCGGCTTCTGATCGAGTTTGATAGTTTAAATTACGAATTACACCAATGAAATACTACTGGTGTTTATTAGTATGGCATAAAACGAACGGACCCTGGTGATGGATGTCAAGAGGTCACAAGCTCCAGCCACAATATTAAGAGGCAGCAATGGCAAGGCTAAAATTGAAGATGTTTATAATATTATTAGGATTAGTTGAATGCAATTTGAAATGAGTTTTTGAACACCATGGGATAATCTTTGGTCACCGTAAACGACTTGACGATTTTATAAGAAAGAAAGAAAATTTGAAGGAAAACGAGGCAGGGGAAGCCCCAAGAATAATCTAAGCACATAAAACAAATGAAAAAGAAGGTACCTAAACGTAATGTCGTATAGGGAAATCAAGGAGGTGGATATGGATAGGGACAGCTACATCAGCTACACCGACACGAGTTTGACTCTTAAATTTATAATGAGATTTATGCATGATCAGCTACGCTCCTCGGTGCTACCCGCTCATCCCACGGGAATACTACATGCTTTCGGGATAAACAGCCCTATGTGTTAATCCATGGTGTCAGCTACCCTCAAACCAAATTTTTTCAAAATTGTTTTAGCCGTTTGCGCGGGCAGAAGTAACAAACATACAAACTTTCGCCTTTAAAATACTATTAGTGTGATATATTAGTTTACAAAACCTTCAAACGCTTGAAAATGTTATCAAATTCGAAGTGAGACCATTTTGAAGCGTTTAGTACACTACATCACAAGCGGACAAACAAGAAGTAGGCAACTTAATACAGTCCACTTTATGTTTGGTAGATATCTAAACTATTTGTCCAGATTCCGGAAGACCATAAATTCACATAGACTGTATTTGTAATTATATCAAGCTTTTTAAGAAATATGATTACGAAATCTCATTTGCATTCGCTTAGATTCTATAGTTAAAAATACCATTGACAACGACTTCGACGTCTCCCTGCATTGATCCGAAAGAGTTACGAGCGATACATTTGTAGTGTCCAGCATTACTTAGTTGAATTTTGTCAAGTCGTACAACTTCATTATTTTCCATAATAGATACGTCTTTTAATGAATGAAGACTCTTGTAGTACCAAGTTACAGTTGGTCTGGGATAACCTCCAGTCACCCTGAAAAGTAAAAAAATATTTACTTATTATTGATAGGTTTGATCTCGCTCAAATCCAAAAAATATGGTTAAGAAATAGAGACTAATCGCTGTTACTTGACTTAGCCACAGTAAATTAGAAATCCACGTTTACATTTAACAGCATTACACATTCCTTATAGCGAACGGACTACAGTTATATTGTTCCACTTACTGGCATTGCAAAGTTACAACCGTGTTTTCCATTGCAGTAATCACCGGCATTGGTATTTTTATTATGGGTTTCGCTGAAAGAAAAAAAATGCATTAACAAAATAACTATAGAAGTAGAAGTAAAAGGGAGCGAGTAAGTTCAGCTTCTGATCGAGTTTGATATTTTAAATTACGAATTACACCAATGAAATCATTTTATTTATTTATTTTATTTATTTGTTCCATAAAATTAACACATTACAGTCAAGCTACACGTGTTAACAGGAGAGACATAATAGCGATTAATTTGTAACATTAAACACAAGATTAATATCGTTACAATTGTAAAACAATGGATTGCTACATTAGCCCTATGTTACATGATGGAGCTCGGTGTGGAAATAGACTCAAGGTACCGACTGGCAACTGAAATAAATCCAGGTTCAGAACTGTAGAAAATATCAAGTTCGCTATCACTGTCTAGTATCTTGTTGAGAAGTGTTAGTGCTCCGTATAGAGGTGTATGGGTAAGCGCCTGGGTGCGCGCCGCTGGGACAACGAAGAGCGCAGGCCGGCGCCGGAGCTGGACGGACGTGAGAGACTGTGCCCGCAGTGGAATGAGGGCGAGCAACGATGGGTTACTGATTTGTCCCCGTATTAAACGGAAGAAGTACTTTACGGGAGATATGTTTCTTCTACTCTCGAGAGTAGTATAATTAACCATTCCCAGAACATATGGAGTGGGGTACATACGTGGGTAATACCCGTAGATTTTGAGAAAAAGGAAGCGTACAAAGGACTTTTGAACTCGCTCTAAGACAAGCGTGTGCCGTTTTTCATGGGGGTTCCATATAATGGAATTCATTTCAAGACGGCTCCGAACATATGCATTATATAATATCCTAAGAGCGGTTTGTGAATTAAAGGATTTAGATTGGCGGATCACAAAGCCCAAACATTTCCTTGCACTACTGCAAGTGGCTACAATATGCTCATTAAAAGTGAGGTGTGGATCAAAACGCGTGCCAAGATCTCGAGCTGATAAAATATGTACAAGAGGGGTGTCATCATACTGGTGTGTATAAGTATGGCATAAAACGAACGGACCCTGGTGATGGATGTCAAGAGGTCACAAGCTCCAGCCACAATATTAAGAGGCAGCAATGGCAAGGCTAAAATTGAAGATGTTTATAATATTATTAGGATTAGTTGAATGCAATTTGAAATGATTTTTTGAACACCATGGGATAATCTTTGGTCACCGTAAACGACTTGACGATTTTATAAGAAAGAAAGAAAATTTGAAGGAAAACGAGGCAGGGGAAGACCAAGAATAATCTAAGCACATAAAACAAATGAAAAAGAAGGTACCTAAACGTAATGTCGTATAGGGAAATCAAGAAGGTGGATATGGATAGGCACAGCTACATCAGCTACACCGACACGAGTTTGACTCTTAAATTTATAATGAGATTTATGCATGATCAGCTACGCTCCTCGGTGCTACCCGCTCATCCCACGGGAATACTACATGCTTTCGGGATAAACAGCCCTATGTGTTAATCCATGGTGTCAGCTACCCTCAAACCAAATTTTTTCAAAATTGTTTTAGCCGTTTGAGAGGGCAGAAGTAACAAACATACAAACTTTCGCCTCTAAAATACTATTAGTGTGATATATTAGTTTACAAAACCTTCAAACGCTTTAAAATGTTATCAAATTCGAAGTGAGACCATTTTAAAGCGTTTAGTACACTCTACATCACAAGCGGACAAACAAGAAGTAGGCAACTTAATACAGTCCACTTTATGTTTGGTACATATGTAAACTATTTGTCCAGATTCCGGAAGACCATAAATTCACATAGACTGTATATGTAACTATATCAAGCTTTTTAATAAATATGATAACGAAATCTCATTCGCATTCGCTTGCATTCTATAGTTAAAAATACCATTGACAACGACTTCGACGTCTCCCTGCATCGATCCAAAAGTGTTACGAGCGATACATTTGTAGTGTCCCGCATTACTAAGTTGAATTTTGTCAAGTCGTACAACTTCATTGTTTTCCATAATAGTTACGTCTTTTAATGAATGAGGACTCTTGTAGTACCAAGTTACAGTTGGTCTGGGATAACCTCCAGTCACCCTGAAAAGTAAAAAAATAGTTACTTATTATTGATAGGTTTGATCTCGCTCAAATCCAAAAAATCTGGTTAAGAAATAGAGCTAGACTAATCGCTGTTACTTGACTTAGCCACAGTAAATTAGAAATCCACGTTTACATTTAACAGCATTACACATTCCTTATAGCGAACGGACTACAGTTATATTGTTCCACTTACTGGCATTGCAAAGTTACAACCGTGTTTTCCATTGCAGTAACCACCGGCATTGGTATTTTTATTATGGGTTTCGCTGAAAGAAAAAAATTGCATTAACAAAATAACTATAGAAGTAGAAGTAAAAGGGAGCGAGTAAGTTCAGCTTCTGATCGAGTTTGATATTTTAAATTACGAATTACACCAATGAAATCATACTGGTGTGTATAAGTATGGCATAAAACGAACGGACCCTGGTGATGGATGTCAAGAGGTCACAAGCTCCAGCCACAATATTAAGAGGCAGCAATGGCAAGGCTAAAATTGAAGATGTTTATAATATAATTAGGATTAGTTGAATGCAATTTGAAATGATTTTTTGAACACCATGGGATAATCACCGACACCGAGGCACCGAGTAAGCTAGCGTTTAAAAAGTCCGTGTGCAGCTTCTTTGCTGGCAGAAATGAAGTCTCGTAGTCTATCTGCTTAGTATGTTTCATCTCTGTATGTATTAATGTATATATTTATTTATATTATATATGTTTATATTATATTAGATGTATGTATATATTTACATGTATAGCAAAATTATGTATAACTATTATAATTATGTTTTGTTACTTATGTGTAAGTTAGTTGCACCGCCTACAATTTTTCCGCTTTGCCCTAAGGTTGACTGGTAGAGAATGCCTCATGGCATTAAGTCCGCCTTTTGTACGATAAGTTTTCTTTTGTGCAATAAAGATTAAATAAATAAATAAAATAATCTTTGGTCACCGTAAACGACTTGACGATTTTATAAGAAAGAAAGAAAATTTGAAGGAAAACGAGGCAGGGGAAGACCAAGAATAATTTAAGCACATAAAACAAATGAAAAAGAAGGTACCTAAACGTAATGTCGTATAGGGAAATCAAGAAGGTGGATATGGATAGGCACAGCTACATCAGCTACACCGACACGAGTTTGACTCTTAAATTTATAATGAGATGTATGCATGATCAGCTACGCTCCTCGGTGCTACCCGCTCATCCCACGGGAATACTACATGCTTTCGGGATAAACAGCCCTATGTGTTAATCCATGGTGTCAGCTACCCTCAAACCAAATTTTTTCAAAATTGTTTTAGCCGTTTGAGCGGGCAGAAGTAACAAACATACAAACTTTCGCCTTTAAAATACTATTTGTGTGATATATTAGTTTAAAAAACCTTCAAACGCTTGAAAATGTTATCAAATTCGAAGTGAGACCATTTTAAAGCGTTTAGTACACTCTACATCACAAGCGGACAAACAAGAAGTAGGCAACTTAATACAGTCCACTTTATGTTTGGTACATATGTAAACTATTTGTCCAGATTCCGGAAGACCAGAAATTCACATAGACTGTATATGTAACTATATCAAGCTTTTTAATAAATATGATAACGAAATCTCATTCGCATTCGCTTGGATTCTATAGTTAAAAGTACCATTGACAACGACTTCGACGTCTCCCTGCATCGATCCAAAAGTGTTACGAGCGATACATTTGTAGTGTCCCGCATTACTAAGTTGAATTTTGTCAAGTCGTACAACTTCATTGTTTTCCATAATAGTTACGTCTTTTAATGAATGAGGACTCTTGTAGTACCAAGTTACAGTTGGTCTGGGATAACCTCCAGTCACCCTGAAAAGTAAAAAAATATTTACTTATTATTGATAGGTTTGATCTCGCTCAAATCCAAAAAATATGGGTAAGAAATAGAGACTAATCGCTGTTACTTGACTTAGCCACAGTAAATTAGAAATCCACGTTTACATTTAACAGCATTACACATTCCTTATAGCGAACGGACTACAGTTATATTGTTCCACTTACTGGCATTGCAAAGTTACAACCGTGTTTTCCATTGCAGTAATCACCGGCATTGGTATTTTTATTATGGGTTTCGCTGAAAGAAAAAAAATGCATTAACAAAATAACTATAGAAGTAGAAGTAAAAGGGAGCGAGTAAGTTCAGCTTCTGATCGAGTTTGATATTTTAAATTACGAATTACACCAATGAAATCATTTTATTTATTTATTTTATTTATTTGTTCCATAAAATTAACACATTACAGTCAAGCTACACGTGTTAACAGGAGAGACATAATAGCGATTAATTTGTAACATTAAACACAAGATTAATATCGTTACAATTGTAAAACAATGGATTGCTACATTAGCCCTATGTTACATGATGGAGCTCGGTGTGGAAATAGACTCAAGGTACCGACTGGCAACTGAAATAAATCCAGGTTCAGAACTGTAGAAAATATCAAGTTCGCTATCACTGTCTAGTATCTTGTTGAGAAGTGTTAGTGCTCCGTATAGAGGTGTATGGGTAAGCGCCTGGGTGCGCGCCGCTGGGACAACGAAGAGCGCAGGCCGGCGCCGGAGCTGGACGGACGTGAGAGACTGTGCCCGCAGTGGAATGAGGCGAGCAACGATGGGTTACTGATTTGTCCCCGTATTAAACGGAAGAAGTACTTTACGAGAGATATGTTTCTTCTACTCTCGAGAGTAGTATAATTAACCATTCCCAGAACATATGGAGTGGGGTACATACGTGGGTAATACCCGTAGATTTTGAGAAAAAGGAAGCGTACAAAGGACTTTTGAACTCGCTCTAAGACAAGCGTGTGCCGTTTTTCATGGGGGTTCCATATAATGGAATTCATTTCAAGACGGCTCCGAACATATGCATTATATAATATCCTAAGAGCGGTTTGTGAATTAAAGGATTTAGATTGGCGGATCACAAAGCCCAAACATTTCCTTGCACTACTGCAAGTGGCTACAATATGCTCATTAAAAGTGAGGTGTGGATCAAAACGCGTGCCAAGATCTCGAGCTGATAAAATATGTACAAGAGGGGTGTCATCATACTGGTGTGTATAAGTATGGCATAAAACGAACGGACCCTGGTGATGGATGTCAAGAGGTCACAAGCTCCAGCCACAATATTAAGAGGCAGCAATGGCAAGGCTAAAATTGAAGATGTTTATAATATTATTAGGATTAGTTGAATGCAATTTGAAATGATTTTTTGAACACCATGGGATAATCTTTGGTCACCGTAAACGACTTGACGATTTTATAAGAAAGAAAGAAAATTTGAAGGAAAACGAGGCAGGGGAAGACCAAGAATAATCTAAGCACATAAAACAAATGAAAAAGAAGGTACCTAAACGTAATGTCGTATAGGGAAATCAAGAAGGTGGATATGGATAGGCACAGCTACATCAGCTACACCGACACGAGTTTGACTCTTAAATTTATAATGAGATTTATGCATGATCAGCTACGCTCCTCGGTGCTACCCGCTCATCCCACGGGAATACTACATGCTTTCGGGATAAACAGCCCTATGTGTTAATCCATGGTGTCAGCTACCCTCAAACCAATTTTTTTCAAAATTGTTTTAGCCGTTTGAGCGGGCAGAAGTAACAAACATACAAACTTTCGCCTTTAAAATACTATTAGTGTGATATATTAGTTTACAAAACCTTCAAACGCTTGAAAATGTTATCAAATTCGAAGTGAGACCATTTTGAAGCGTTTAGTACACTACATCACAAGCGGACAAACAAGAAGTAGGCAACTTAATACAGTCCACTTTATGTTTGGTAGATATCTAAACTATTTGTCCAGATTCCGGAAGACCATAAATTGACTGTATTTGTAATTATATCAAGCTTTTTAAGAAATATGATTACGAAATCTCATTTGCATTCGCTTAGATTCTATAGTTAAAAATACCATTGACAACGACTTCGACGTCTCCCTGCATTGATCCGAAAGAGTTACGAGCGATACATTTGTAGTGTCCAGCATTACTAAGTTGAATTTTGTCAAGTCGTACAACTTCATTATTTTCCATAATAGATACGTCTTTTAATGAATGAAGACTCTTGTAGTACCAAGTTACAGTTGGTCTGGGATAACCTCCAATCACCCTGAAAAGTAAAAAAATATTTACTTATTATTGATAGGTTTGATCTCGCTCAAATCCAAAAAATATGGTTAAGAAATAGAGACTAATCGCTGTTACTTGACTTAGCCACAGTAAATTAGAAATCCACGTTTACATTTAACAGCATTACACATTCCTTATAGCGAACGGACTACAGTTATATTGTTCCACTTACTGGCATTGCAAAGTTACAACCGTGTTTTCCATTGCAGTAACCACCGGCATTGGTATTTTTATTATGGGTTTCGCTGAAAGAAAAAAATTGCATTAACAAAATAACTATAGAAGTAGAAGTAAAAGGGAGCGAGTAAGTTCAGCTTCTGATCGAGTTTGATATTTTAAATTACGAATTACACCAATGAAATCATACTGGTGTGTATAAGTATGGCATAAAACGAACGGACCCTGGTGATGGATGTCAAGAGGTCACAAGCTCCAGCCACAATATTAAGAGGCAGCAATGGCAAGGCTAAAATTGAAGATGTTTATAATATAATTAGGATTAGTTGAATGCAATTTGAAATGATTTTTTGAACACCATGGGATAATCTTTGGTCACCGTAAACGACTTGACGATTTTATAAGAAAGAAAGAAAATTTGAAGGAAAACGAGGCAGGGGAAGACCAAGAATAATCTAAGCACATAAAACAAATGAAAAAGAAGGTACCTAAACGTAATGTCGTATAGGGAAATCAAGGAGGTGGATATGGATAGGGACAGCTACATCAGCTACACCGACACGAGTTTGACTCTTAAATTTATAATGAGATGTATGCATGATCAGCTACTCTCCTCGGTGCTACCCGCTCATCCCACGGGAATACTACATGCTTTCGGGATAAACAGCCCTATGTGTTAATCCATGGTGTCAGCTACCCTCAAACCAAATTTTTTCAAAATTGTTTTAGCCGTTTGAGCGGGCAGAAGTAACAAACATACAAACTTTCGCCTTTAAAATACTATTTGTGTGATATATTAGTTTACAAAACCTTCAAACGCTTGAAAATGTTATCAAATTCGAAGTGAGACCATTTTAAAGCGTTTAGTACACTCTACATCACAAGCGGACAAACAAGAAGTAGGCAACTTAATACAGTCCACTTTATGTTTGGTACATATGTAAACTATTTGTCCAGATTCCGGAAGACCAGAAATTCACATAGACTGTATATGTAACTATATAAAGCTTTTTAATAAATATGATAACGAAATCTCATTCGCATTCGCTTGGATTCTATAGTTAAAAGTACCATTGACAACGACTTCGACGTCTCCCTGCATCGATCCAAAAGTGTTACGAGCGATACATTTGTAGTGTCCCGCATTACTAAGTTGAATTTTGTCAAGTCGTACAACTTCATTGTTTTCCATAATAGTTACGTCTTTTAATGAATGAGGACTCTTGTAGTACCAAGTTACAGTTGGTCTGGGATAACCTCCAGTCACCCTGAAAAGTAAAAAAATATTTACTTATTATTGATAGGTTTGATCTCGCTCAAATCCAAAAAATATGGTTAAGAAATAGAGACTAATCGCTGTTACTTGACTTAGCCACAGTAAATTAGAAATCCACGTTTACATTTAACAGCATTACACATTCCTTATAGCGAACGGACTACAGTTATATTGTTCCACTTACTGGCATTGCAAAGTTACAACCGTGTTTTCCATTGCAGTAATCACCGGCATTGGTATTTTTATTATGGGTTTCGCTGAAAGAAAAAAAATGCATTAACAAAATAACTATAGAAGTAGAAGTAAAAGGGAGCGAGTAAGTTCAGCTTCTGATCGAGTTTGATATTTTAAATTACGAATTACACCAATGAAATCATTTTATTTATTTATTTTATTTATTTGTTCCATAAAATTAACACATTACAGTCAAGCTACACGTGTTAACAGGAGAGACATAATAGCGATTAATTTGTAACATTAAACACAAGATTAATATCGTTACAATTGTAAAACAATGGATTGCTACATTAGCCCTATGTTACATGATGGAGCTCGGTGTGGAAATAGACTCAAGGTACCGACTGGCAACTGAAATAAATCCAGGTTCAGAACTGTAGAAAATATCAAGTTCGCTATCACTGTCTAGTATCTTGTTGAGAAGTGTTAGTGCTCCGTATAGAGGTGTATGGGTAAGCGCCTGGGTGCGCGCCGCTGGGACAACGAAGAGCGCAGGCCGGCGCCGGAGCTGGACGGACGTGAGAGACTGTGCCCGCAGTGGAATGAGGGCGAGCAACGATGGGTTACTGATTTGTCCCCGTATTAAACGGAAGAAGTACTTTACGAGAGATATGTTTCTTCTACTCTCGAGAGTAGTATAATTAACCATTCCCAGAACATATGGAGTGGGGTACATACGTGGGTAATACCCGTAGATTTTGAGAAAAAGGAAGCGTACAAAGGACTTTTGAACTCGCTCTAAGACAAGCGTGTGCCGTTTTTCATGGGGGTTCCATATAATGGAATTCATTTCAAGACGGCTCCGAACATATGCATTATATAATATCCTAAGAGCGGTTTGTGAATTAAAGGATTTAGATTGGCGGATCACAAAGCCCAAACATTTCCTTGCACTACTGCAAGTGGCTACAATATGCTCATTAAAAGTGAGGTGTGGATCAAAACGCGTGCCAAGATCTCGAGCTGATAAAATATGTACAAGAGGGGTGTCATCATACTGGTGTGTATAAGTATGGCATAAAACGAACGGACCCTGGTGATGGATGTCAAGAGGTCACAAGCTCCAGCCACAATATTAAGAGGCAGCAATGGCAAGGCTAAAATTGAAGATGTTTATAATATTATTAGGATTAGTTGAATGCAATTTGAAATGATTTTTTGAACACCATGGGATAATCTTTGGTCACCGTAAACGACTTGACGATTTTATAAGAAAGAAAGAAAATTTGAAGGAAAACGAGGCAGGGGAAGACCAAGAATAATCTAAGCACATAAAACAAATGAAAAAGAAGGTACCTAAACGTAATGTCGTATAGGGAAATCAAGAAGGTGGATATGGATAGGCACAGCTACATCAGCTACACCGACACGAGTTTGACTCTTAAATTTATAATGAGATTTATGCATGATCAGCTACGCTCCTCGGTGCTACCCGCTCATCCCACGGGAATACTACATGCTTTCGGGATAAACAGCCCTATGTGTTAATCCATGGTGTCAGCTACCCTCAAACCAAATTTTTTCAAAATTGTTTTAACCGTTTGAGAGGGCAGAAGTAACAAACATACAAACTTTCGCCTTTAAAATACTATTAGTGTGATATATTAGTTTACAAAACCTTCAAACGCTTGAAAATGTTATCAAATTCGAAGTGAGACCATTTTAAAGCGTTTAGTACACTCTACATCACAAGCGGACAAACAAGAAGTAGGCAACTTAATACAGTCCACTTTATGTTTGGTACATATGTAAACTATTTGTCCAGATTCCGGAAGACCATAAATTCACATAGACTGTATATGTAACTATATCAAGCTTTTTAATAAATATGATAACGAAATCTCATTCGCATTCGGTTGGATTCTATAGTTAAAAATACCATTGACAACGACTTCGACGTCTCCCTGCATCGATCCAAAAGTGTTACGAGCGATACATTTGTAGTGTCCCGCATTACTAAGTTGAATTTTGTCAAGTCGTACAACTTCATTGTTTTCCATAATAGTTACGTCTTTTAATGAATGAGGACTCTTGTAGTACCAAGTTACAGTTGGTCTGGGATAACCTCCAGTCACCCTGAAAAGTAAAAAAATAGTTACTTATTATTGATAGGTTTGATCTCGCTCAAATCCAAAAAATCTGGTTAAGAAATAGAGCTAGACTAATCGCTGTTACTTGACTTAGCCACAGTAAATTAGAAATCCACGTTTACATTTAACAGCATTACACATTCCTTATAGCGAACGGACTACAGTTATATTGTTCCACTTACTGGCATTGCAAAGTTACAAGCGTGTTTTCCATTGCAGTAACCAACGGCATTGGTATTTTTATTATGGGTTTCGCTGAAAGAAAAAAAATGCATTAACGAAATAAGTATAGAAGTAGAAGTAAAAGGCAGCGAGTAAGTTCGGCTTCTGATCGAGTTTGATAGTTTAAATTACGAATTACACCAATGAAATAATACTGGTGTTTATTAGTATGGCATAAAACGAACGGACCCTGGTGATGGATGTCAAGAGGTCACAAGCTCCAGCCACAATATTAAGAGGCAGCAATGGCAAGGCTAAAATTGAAGATGTTTATAATATTATTAGGATTAGTTGAATGCAATTTGAAATGAGTTTTTGAACACCATGGGATAATCTTTGGTCACCGTAAACGACTTGACGATTTTATAAGAAAGAAAGAAAATTTGAAGGAAAACGAGGCAGGGGAAGCCCCAAGAATAATCTAAGCACATAAAACAAATGAAAAAGAAGGTACCTAAACGTAATGTCGTATAGGGAAATCAAGGAGGTGGATATGGATAGGGACAGCTACATCAGCTACACCGACACGAGTTTGACTCTTAAATTTATAATGAGATTTATGCATGATCAGCTACGCTCCTCGGTGCTACCCGCTCATCCCACGGGAATACTACATGCTTTCGGGATAAACAGCCCTATGTGTTAATCCATGGTGTCAGCTACCCTCAAACCAAATTTTTTCAAAATTGTTTTAGCCGTTTGAGCGGGCAGAAGTAACAAACATACAAACTTTTGCCTTTAAAATACTATTAGTGTGATATATTAGTTTACAAAACCTTCAAACGCTTGAAAATGTTATCAAATTCGAAGTGAGACCATTTTAAAGCGTTTAGTACACTACATCACAAGCGGACAAACAAGAAGTAGGCAACTTAATACAGTCCACTTTATGTTTGGTACATATGTAAACTATTTGTCCAGATTCCGGAAGACCATAAATTCACATAGACTGTATATGTAACTATATCAAGCTTTTTAATAAATATGATTACGAAATCTCATTCGCATTCGCTTGGATTCTATAGTTAAAAATACCATTGACAACGACTTCGACGTCTCCCTGCATCGATCCAAAAGTGTTACGAGCGATACATTTGTAGTGTCCCGCATTACTAAGTTGAATTTTGTCAAGTCGTACAACTTCATTGTTTTCCATAATAGTTACGTCTTTTAATGAATGAGGACTCTTGTAGTACCAAGTTACAGTTGGTCTGGGATAACCTCCAGTCACCCTGAAAAGTAAAAAAATAGTTACTTATTATTGATAGGTTTGATCTCGCTCAAATCCAAAAAATCTGGTTAAGAAATAGAGCTAGACTAATCGCTGTTACTTGACTTAGCCACAGTAAATTAGAAATCCACGTTTACATTTAACAGCATTACACATTCCTTATAGCGAACGGACTACAGTTATATTGTTCCACTTACTGGCATTGCAAAGTTACAAGCGTGTTTTCCATTGCAGTAACCAACGGCATTGGTATTTTTATTATGGGTTTCGCTGAAAGAAAAAAAATGCATTAACGAAATAAATATAGAAGTAGAAGTAAAAGGGAGCGAGTAAGTTCGGCTTCTGATCGAGTTTGATAGTTTAAATTACGAATTACACCAATGAAATAATACTGGTGTTTATTAGTATGGCATAAAACGAACGGACCCTGGTGATGGATGTCAAGAGGTCACAAGCTCCAGCCATAATATTATGAGGCAGCAATTGCAAGGCTAAAATTAAAGATACGTTTATAATATTATTAGGATTAGATGAATGCAATTAGAAAGGAATTTGTTGACCACCATCTAGAAGAGGAGAGGTAAGATGTTTGGTTACCTTATACGACGTGACGATTTTATAAGAAAGAAAGAAAATTTGAAGGAAAGCGTGGCAAGGGAAGACCAAGAATAATCTAAGTACATAAAACAATTGAAAGAGAAGGTACATAAACGTAAAGTCGTATAGGGAAACCAAGGAGGTGGATATGAATAGGAACAGCTACATACTACATCAGCTACACCGACACGAGTTTGTGATGAGTTTTAAGGTCACAGCACACATATCAATTCAGGAAAAGATCGTCACCGCCCCAACTATCTCCTTGCCGTCAAACAGGCGTCCACGTTATTACGTAACCACGTAACGCAAGCGGATAAGAAGCTCCGGCACGTGGACTCGGCTACGGCTAGGCGATGCCGCGCTTACAGCTCGCCGACCGTAGACGGTTGACGACTAGGTGGTTCGGTAACGCCGGCCGCGGCGGGGCTTGGACGAAAAGACGTAAGCCAGGGTACGGATAGGCGGAAACGCGGGAACTGCAAGTCGACCACGCACCGCACCGCGGTTCGTGAGCTTGTCCCGAGGTGAGGCGATTACGGTACCGTTCCGATTAGTCTGTGTTGCAGTAGGGAGTTTCATACAAATGATACTGAACGGCTCGAGTTGATAGGATGACGATCCCTTTTCGAGTTGATATGTGTGCTGTGACCTTTATGCATGATCACTGATCAGCTACGCTCCTCGGTGCTACGCTTATTCCACGGGAACACTACATGCTTTCGGGATAAACAGCCCTATGTCTTAATCCATGGTGTCAGCTACCTCCATACCAAATTTTATCAAAATTGTTCCAGCCGTTTTAGTAGGCAGAAGTAACAAACATACAAACTTACGCCTTTATAAAATTATTAATGTCAAAAGTTTGAAAATTTTGTCAAGTTCGAAGTGAGACCATTTGAAGCGTTAAGTACACTCTACACCACAAGAGGCCACACAAGAATTAACAAGAAGAAGCAACTTATTTCAGTCCACTTTATGTTGGGTAGATACCTAATCTATCTATCCAGATTCCAGAAGACCATAAATTTACTAAGACTAGGATATATATCAAGTTTTTTAAGAAATATGATTACGAAATCTCATTCGAATTCGCTTGGAATCTATAGGTTATAAAAATACCATTAACAACGACTTCGACGTCTCCCTGCATTGATCCGAAAGTGTTACGAGCGATACATTTGTAGTGTCCAGCATTACTAAGTTGAATTTTGTCAAGTCGTACAACTTCATTATTTTCCATAATAGTAACGTCAACTAATGAATGAGGACTCTTGTAATACCAAGTTACAGTTGGTCTGGGATAACCTCCGGTCACCCTGAAAAGTAAAAAAGTAATCACTAATTATTGATAGGTTTGATCTCGCTTAAAAACAAAAAACAGGTTAAGAAATACAATTCCTTAACGCGAACGGACTACATTTACAATTGTTACACTTACTGGCATTGCAAAGTTACAACCGTGTTTTCCACTGCAGTGACCAACGGCATTGGTATTTTTATTATGGGTTTCGCTGAAAGAAAACAATTGCATTAACGAAATAACTATAAAAGTAGAAGTAAGAGGGAACGAGTAAATTCGGCTTCTGATTGAGTTTGATATTTTAAATTACGATTTGCACCAATGAAATAATACTGGTGTTTATTAGTATGGCATAAAACGAATGGACCTTGGTGATGGATGTCAAGAGGTCACAAGCTCCAGCCATAATATTACGAGGCAGCAATGGCAATGCTAAAATGAAAGATATGTTTATAATATTATTAGGATTAGTTGAATGCAATTTGAAAGGATTTTTTTAAACACCATGGGGTGATCTTTGGTCACCGTAAACGACTTGACGCTTTTATAAGAAATTAAGAAAATTTTAAGGAAAACGAGGCAGGGAAAGACCAAGAATAATCTAAGCACATAAAACAAATGAAAAAGAAGGTACCTAAACGTAATGTCGTATAGCGAAATCAAGGAGGTGGATATGGATAGGGACAGCTACATACTACATCGACTACACCGACACGAAATTGACTCTTAAATTTATAATGAGTTTTATGCATGATCAGCTACGCTCCTCGGTGCTACCTGCTCATCCCACGGAAATACTACATGCTTTCAGGATAAAAGGCCCTATGTGTTAATCCATGGTGTCAGCTACCTCCATACCAAATTTTTTCAAAATTGTTCCAGCCGTTTGAGCGGGCAGAAGTAACAAACATACAAACTTTCGCCTTTAAAATACTATTAGTGTGATATATTAGTTTACAAAACTTTCAAACGCTTGAAAATGTTATCAAATTCGAAGTGAGACCATTTTGAAGCGTTTAGTACACTACATCACAAGCGGACAAACAAGAAGTAGGCAACTTAATACAGTCCACTTTATGTTTGGTAGATATCTAAACTATTTGTCCAGATTCCGGAAGACCATAAATTCACATAGACTGTATTTGTAACTATATCAAGCTTTTTAAGAAATATGATTACGAAATCTCATTCGCATTCGCTTAGATTCTATAGTTAAAAATACCATTGACAACGACTTCGACGTCTCCCTGCATTGATCCGAAAGAGTTACGAGCGATACATTTGTAGTGTCCAGCATTACTAAGTTGAATTTTGTCAAGTCGTACAACTTCATTATTTTCCATAATAGATACGTCTTTTAATGAATGAAGACTCTTGTAGTACCAAGTTACAGTTGGTCTGGGATAACCTCCAGTCACCCTGAAAAGTAAAAAAATATTTACTTATTATTGATAGGTTTGATCTCGCTCAAATCCAAAAAATATGGTTAAGAAATAGAGCTAGACTAATCGCAGTTACTTGACTTAGCCACAGTAAATTAGAAATCCACGTTTACATTTAACAGCATTACACATTCCTTATAGCGAACGGACTACAGTTATATTGTTCCACTTACTGGCATTGCAAAGTTACAACCGTGTTTTCCATTGCAGTAACCACCGGCATTGGTATTTTTATTATGGGTTTCGCTGAAAGAAAAAAATTGCATTAACAAAATAACTATAGAAGTAGAAGTAAAAGGGAGCGAGTAAGTTCAGCTTCTGATCGAGTTTGATATTTTTAATTACGAATTACACCAATGAAATCATACTGGTGTGTATAAGTATGGCATAAAACGAACGGACCCTGGTGATGGATGTCAAGAGGTCACAAGCTCCAGCCACAATATTAAGAGGCAGCAATGGCAAGGCTAAAATTGAAGATGTTTGTAATATAATTAGGATTAGTTGAATGCAATTTGAAATTATTTTTTGAACACCATGGGATAATCTTTGGTCACCGTAAACGACTTGACGATTTTATAAGAAAGAAAGAAAATTTGAAGGAAAACGAGGCAGGGGAAGACCAAGAATAATCTAAGCACATAAAACAAATGAAAAAGAGGGTACCTAAACGTAATGTCGTATAGGGAAATCAAGGAGGTGGATATGGATAGGGACAGCTACATCAGCTACACCGACACGAGTTTGACTCTTAAATTTATAATGAGATTTATGCATGATCAGCTACGCTCCTCGGTGCTACCCGCTCATCCCACGGGAATACTACATGCTTTCGGGATAAACAGCCCTATGTGTTAATTTATGGTGTCAGCTAGCCTCAAACCAAATTTTTTCAAAATTGTTTTAGCCGTTTGAGCGGGCAGAAGTAACAAACATACAAACTTTCGCCTTTTAAATACTATTAGTGTGATATATTAGTTTACAAAACCTTCAAACGCTTGAAAATGTTATCAAATTCGAAGTGAGACCATTTTAAAGCGTTTAGTACACTCTACATCACAAGCGGACAAACAAGAAGTAGGCAACTTAATACAGTCCACTTTATGTTTGGTACATATGTAAACTATTTGTCCAGATTCCGGAAGACCATAAATTCACATAGACTGTATATGTAACTATATCAAGCTTTTTAATAAATATGATAACGAAATCTCATTTGCATTCGCTTGGATTCTATAGTTAAAAATACCATTGACAACGACTTCGACGTCTCCCTGCATCGATCCAAAAGTGTTACGAGCGATACATTTGTAGTGTCCCGCATTACTAAGTTGAATTTTGTCAAGTCGTACAACTTCATTGTTTTCCATAATAGTTACGTCTTTTAATGAATGAGGACTCTTGTAGTACCAAGTTACAGTTGGTCTGGGATAACCTCCAGTCACCCTGAAAAGTAAAAAAATATTTACTTATTATTGATAGGTTTGATCTCACTCAAATCCAAAAAATCTGGTTAAGAAATAGAGCTAGACTAATCGCAGTTACTTGACTTAGCCACAGTAAATTAGAAATCCACGTTTACATTTAACAGCATTACACATTCCGTATAGCGAACGGACTACAGTTATATTGTTCCACTTACTGGCATTGCAAAGTTACAAGCGTGTTTTCCATTGCAGTAACCAACGGCATTGGTATTTTTATTATGGGTTTCGCTGAAAGAAAAAAAATGCATTAACGAAATAAGTATAGAAGTAGAAGTAAAAGGGAGCGAGTAAGTTCGGCTTCTGATCGAGTTTGATAGTTTAAATTACGAATTACACCAATGAAATAATACTGGTGTTTATTAGTATGGCATAAAACGAACGGACCCTGGTGATGGATGTCAAGAGGTCACAAGCTCCAGCCATAATATTATGAGGCAGCAATTGCAAGGCTAAAATTAAAGATACGTTTATAATATTATTAGGATTAGATGAATGCAATTAGAAAGGAATTTGTTGAACACCATCTAGAAGAGGAGAGGTAAGATGTTTGGTTACCTTATACGACGTGACGATTTTATAAGAAAGAAAGAAAATTTGAAGGAAAGCGTGGCAAGGGAAGACCAAGAATAATCTAAGCACATAAAACAATTGAAAGAGAAGGTACATAAACGTAAAGTCGTATAGGGAAACCAAGGAGGTGGATATGAATAGGAACAGCTACATACTACATCAGCTACACCGACACGAGTTTGACTCTTAAATTTATAATGAGATTTATGCATGATCAGCTACGCTCCTCGGTGCTACCCGCTCATCCCACGGGAATACTACATGCTTTCGGGATAAACAGCCCTATGTGTTAATTTATGGTGTCAGCTAGCCTCAAACCAAATTTTTTCAAAATTGTTTTAGCCGTTTGAGCGGGCAGAAGTAACAAACATACAAACTTTCGCCTTTTAAATACTATTAGTGTGATATATTAGTTTACAAAACCTTCAAACGCTTGAAAATGTTATCAAATTCGAAGTGAGACCATTTTAAAGCGTTTAGTACACTCTACATCACAAGCGGACAAACAAGAAGTAGGCAACTTAATACAGTCCACTTTATGTTTGGTACATATGTAAACTATTTGTCCAGATTCCGGAAGACCATAAATTCACATAGACTGTATATGTAACTATATCAAGCTTTTTAATAAATATGATAACGAAATCTCATTCGCATTCGCTTGGATTCTATAGTTAAAAATACCATTGACAACGACTTCGACGTCTCCCTGCATCGATCCAAAAGTGTTACGAGCGATACATTTGTAGTGTCCCGCATTACTAAGTTGAATTTTGTCAAGTCGTACAACTTCATTGTTTTCCATAATAGTTACGTCTTTTAATGAATGAGGACTCTTGTAGTACCAAGTTACAGTTGGTCTGGGATAACCTCCAGTCACCCTGAAAAGTAAAAAAATATTTACTTATTATTGATAGGTTTGATCTCACTCAAATCCAAAAAATCTGGTTAAGAAATAGAGCTAGACTAATCGCAGTTACTTGACTTAGCCACAGTAAATTAGAAATCCACGTTTACATTTAACAGCATTACACATTCCGTATAGCGAACGGACTACAGTTTTATTGTTCCACTTACTGGCATTGCAAAGTTACAAGCGTGTTTTCCATTGCAGTAACCAACGGCATTGGTATTTTTATTATGGGTTTCGCTGAAAGAAAAAAAATGCATTAACGAAATAAGTATAGAAGTAGAAGTAAAAGGGAGCGAGTAAGTTCGGCTTCTGATCGAGTTTGATAGTTTAAATTACGAATTACACCAATGAAATAATACTGGTGTTTATTAGTATGGCATAAAACGAACGGACCCTGGTGATGGATGTCAAGAGGTCACAAGCTCCAGCCATAATATTAAGAGGCAGCAATTGCAAGGCTAAAATTAAAGATACGTTTATAATATTATTAGGATTAGATGAATGCAATTAGAAAGGAATTTGTTGAACACCATCTAGAAGAGGAGAGGTAAGATGTTTGGTTACCTTATACGACGTGACGATTTTATAAGAAAGAAAGAAAATTTGAAGGAAAGCGTGGCAGGGGAAGACCAAGAATAATCTAAGCACATAAAACAATTGAAAGAGAAGGTACATAAACGTAAAGTCGTATAGGGAAACCAAGGAGGTGGATATGAATAGGAACAGTTACATACTACATCAGCTACACCGACACGAGTTTGTGATGAGTTTTAAGGTCACAGCACACATATCAATTCAGGAAAAGATCGTCACCGCCCCAACTATCTCCTTGCCGTCAAACAGGCGTCCACGTTATTACGTAACCACGTAACGCAAGCGGATAAGAAGCTCCGGCACGTGGACTCGGCTACGGCTAGGCGATGCCGCGCTTACAGCTCGCCGACCGTAGACGGTTGACGACTAGGTGGTTCGGTAACGCCGGCCGCGGCGGGGCTTGGACGAAAAGACGTAAGCCAGGGTACGGATAGGCGGAAACGCGGGAACTGCAAGTCGACCACGCACCGCACCGCGTTTCGGGAGCTTGTCCCGAGGTGAGGCGATTACGGTACCGTTCCGATTAATCTGCGTTGCAGTAGGGAGTTTCATACAAATGATACTGAACGGCTCGAGTTGATAGGATGACGATCCCTTTCCGAGTTGATATGTGTGCTGTGACCTTTATGCATGATCACTGATCAGCTACGCTCCTCGGTGCTACGCTTATTCCACGGGAACACTACATGCTTTCGGGATAAACAGCCCTATGTCTTAATCCATGGTGTCAGCTACCTCCATACCAAATTTTATCAAAATTGTTCCAGCCGTTTTAGTAGGCAGAAGTAACAAACATACAAACTTACGCCTTTATAAAATTATTAATGTCAAAAGTTTGAAAATGTTGTCAAGTTCGAAGTGAGACCATTTGAAGCGTTAAGTACACTCTACACCACAAGCGGACACACAAGAATTAACAAGAAGAAGCAACTTATTTCAGTCCACTTTATGTTGGGTAGATACCTAATCTATCTATCCAGATTCCGGAAGACCATAAATTTACTAAGACTAGGATATATATCAAGTTTTTTAAGAAATATGATTACGAAATCTCATTCGAATTCGCTTGGAATCTATAGGTTATAAAAATACCATTAACAACGACTTCGACGTCTCCCTGCATTGATCCGAAAGTGTTACGAGCGATACATTTGTAGTGTCCAGCATTACTAAGTTGAATTTTGTCAAGTCGTACAACTTCATTATTTTCCATAATAGTTACGTCAACTAATGAATGAGGACTCTTGTAATACCAAGTTACAGTTGGTCTGGGATAACCTCCGGTCACCCTGAAAAGTAAAAAAGTAATCACTAATTATTGATAGGTTTGATCTCGCTTAAAAACAAAAAACAGGTTAAGAAATACAATTCCTTAACGCGAACGGACTACATTTACAATTGTTACACTTACTGGCATTGCAAAGTTACAACCGTGTTTTCCACTGCAGTGACCAACGGCATTGGTATTTTTATTATGGGTTTCGCTGAAAGAAAACAATTGCATTAACTAAATAACTATAAAAGTAGAAGTAAGAGGGAACGAGTAAGTTCGGCTTCTGATCGAGTTTGATATTTTAAATTACGATTTGCACCAATGAAAAAATACTGGTGTTTATTAGTATGGCATAAAACGAATGGACCTTGGTGATGGATGTCAAGAGGTCACAAGCTCCAGCCATAATATTACGAGGCAGCAATGGCAAGGCTAAAATTAAAGATATGTTTATATTATTATTAGGATTAGTTGAATGCAATTTGAGAGGAATTTTTTGAACACCATGGGATGATCTTTGGTCACCGTAAACGACTTGACGCTTTTATAAGAAAGAAATAAAATTTGAAGGAAAGCGAGGCAGGGAAAGACCAAGAATAATCTAAGGACATAAAACAAATGAAAAAGAAGGTACCTAAACGTAATGTCGTAGGGAAATCAAGGAGGTGAATATGGATAGGGAAAGCTACATACTACATCAGCTACACCGACACGAGTTTGACTCTTAAATGTATGATGAGTTTTATGCATGATCAGCTACGCTCCTCGGTGCTACCCGCTCATCCCACGGGAATACTACATGCTTTTGGGATAAACAGCCCTATGTGTTAATCCATGGTGCCAGCTACCTCTATATCAAATTTTATCAAAATTGGTGCAGCCATTTGAGCGGGAAGAAGTAACGAACATACAAACTTACACCTTTATAAAATTATTGATGTATAAAATTTGTAATGTTATCAAGTTCGAAGTTTTTAATTTTTTTTTAATTTTGTTATCTCATGCAATGCCAAACAAACGTTTATTGGCGAATGCTGCGCTCACTTTTATAACTACGTTTATCTAAGAATGTACCTAACTAAGTATATAATAATAATTAGAGTATTCTCTCATATATATAGTAATATAACTTAGGTCAAACTATATAGTTATGGGGTATTTATTATTAACTGATCTAGTGGAAACTTTTTTAGCTTAACTTTAAAACATTTTGACTTCTACATTCATTCTCTAAGTGAGACCATTTGAAGCGTGCACTGTAGAGTCACAACCGGACTAACAAGAATTAACAAGAAGTAGCAACTTAATACAGTCCACTTTATGTTGGGTAGATACCTAATCTATCTATCCAGATTCCGGAAGACCATAAATTCACTAAGACTAGCATATATATCGAGTTTTTCTAAGAAATATGATTGCGAAATCTCATTCGAATTCGCTTTGGAATCTAAGGGTTATAAAAATACCATTGACAACGACTTCGACGTCTCCCTGCATCGATCCGAAAGTGTTACGAGCGATACATTTGTAGTGTCCCGCATTACTTAGTTGAATTTTGTCAAGTCGTACAACTTCATTATTTTCCATAATAGTTACGTCTTTTAATGAATCAGGACTTTTGTAATACCAAGTTACAGTTGGTCTGGGATAACCTCCGGTCACCCTGAAAAGTAAAAAAAATAGTTACTTATATTGATAGGTTCGATCTCGCTCAAAACCAAAAAATATGGTCAAGAAATAGAGACTAATCGCTGTTACTTGACTTAGCCACATTAAATTAGAAATCCACGTTTACATTGAACAGATCGATTCCTTTACCTAAAATTAGCAATCCCACATCACTTAGTAACTTTAGGCCAATTTCTATTCTCCCTTTTTTATCAAAAAATGCTGAAGCGGTGGCTCACAAGCAACTTTCTAGCTTTATACACTCTTTCAAACTGTTGAGCCCCTTTCAGTCTGGTTTTCGTCCCAGCCATAGTACTTGTACTGCACTTCTCAAAGTGACTGAAGATGTTATAGTATATCTGCTTGCTTTGTTTCATCGTCGTATATATTTATGTATGTATCTATTTGTATATATGTATGTTTATTATCTATATGTATGTAGCTATAATAGTATGAGTATTTTAATTATGTGTAATTATGTTGTTTGATGCACCGCCTACAATTTCTCTGCTTTGCCCTAAGGTTGACTGGTAGAGACTGCCGCATGGCATTAAGTTCGCCTTTTGTACGTTACGTTTTTCTTTTGTGCAATAAAGTTTAAATAAATAAATAAATAAATAAACAGCATTTCAAATTCCTTATAGCGAACGGACTACAGTTATATTGTTCCACTTACTGGCATTGCAAAGTTACAACCGTGTTTTCCATTGCAGTAACCAACGGCATTGGTATTTTTATTATGGGTTTCGCTGAAAGAAAAAAATTGCATTAACGAAATAAGTATAGAAGTAGAAGTAAAAGGGAGCGAGTAAGTTCGGCTTCTGATCGAGTTTGATAGTTTAAATTAAGAATTACACCAATGAAATAATACTGGTGTTTATTAGTATGGCATAAAACGAACGGACCCTGGTGATGGATGTCAAGAGGTCACAAGCTCCAGCCATAATATTACGAGGCAGCAATTGCAAGGCTAAAATTAAAGATCCGTTTATAATATTATTAGGATTAGATGCATGCAATTAGAAAGGAATTTGTTGAACACCATATAGAAGAGGAGAGGGAAGATGTTTGGTCACCTTATACGACTTGACGATTTTATAAGAAAGAAAGAAAATTTGAAGGAAACCGAGACAGGGGAAGACCAAGAATAATCTAAGCGCATAAAACAAATGAAAGAGAAGATACCTAAACGTAATGTCGTATAGGGAAATCAAGGAGGTGGATACATACTACATCAGCTACACCGACACGAGTTTGATTCTTAAAGTGATGATGAGTTTTATGCATGATCAGCTACGCTCCTCGGTGCTACCCGCTCATCCCACGGGAATACTACATGCTTTTAGGATAAACAGCCCTATGTATTAATCCATGGTGTCAGCTACCTCCATACCAAATTTTATCAAAATTGGTCCAGCCGTTTGAGCGGGAAGAAGTAACGAACATACAAACATACGCCTTTATAAAATTGTTGATGTCAAAAGTTTGAAAATGTTATCAAGTTCGAAGTGAGACCATTTGAAGCGTTAAGTACACTCTACATCACAACAGGACTAACAAAAATTAACAAGAAGTAGCAACTTAATACAGTCCACTTTATGTTGGGTAGATACCTAATCTATCTATCCAGATTCCGGAAGACCATAAATTCACTAAGACTAGCATATATATCGAGTTTTTCTAAGAAATATGATTGCGAAATCTCATTCGAATTCGCTTTGGAATCTAAGGGTTATAAAAATACCATTGACAACGACTTCGACGTCTCCCTGCATCGATCCGAAAGTGTTACGAGCGATACATTTGTAGTGTCCCGCATTACTTAGTTGAATTTTGTCAAGTCGTACAACTTCATTATTTTCCATAATAGTTACGTCTTTTAATGAATCAGGACTTTTGTAATACCAAGTTACAGTTGGTCTGGGATAACCTCCGGTCACCCTGAAAAGTAAAAAAAATAGTTACTTATATTGATAGGTTCGATCTCGCTCAAAACCAAAAAAATATGGTCAAGAAATAGAGACTAATCGCTGTTACTTGACTTAGCCACATTAAATTAGAAATCCACGTTTACATTGAACAGATCGATTCCTTTACCTAAAATTAGCAATCCCACATCACTTAGTAACTTTAGGCCAATTTCTATTCTCCCTTTTTTATCAAAAAATGCTGAAGCGGTGGCTCACAAGCAACTTTCTAGCTTTATACACTCTTTCAAACTGTTGAGCCCCTTTCAGTCTGGTTTTCGTCCCAGCCATAGTACTTGTACTGCACTTCTCAAAGTGACTGAAGATGTTATAGTATATCTGCTTGCTTTGTTTCATCGTCGTATATATTTATGTATGTATCTATTTGTATATATGTATGTTTATTATCTATATGTATGTAGCTATAATAGTATGAGTATTTTAATTATGTGTAATTAT